>JAITYX010000017.1:4800000-5505389 GCA_021018815.1 Talinum fruticosum
ATCCAACCCAAAGTTACAATTAATTACAAAGTTTCATACTATCCAACAAAATAGTTACCAACAACTGAAGTTGGCAACTAAAGGTGTTTGTTTCAATTATTAAAACTAGTTGTTATAACGTTTACAGCGGTTATGAGGTATTATAATTAGCGGTTATAACTATTATAAGTTGTTATAACAGTAATAAGTCGCTACAACGGGTATGAACAACTATAATGGTAATAATAATATTAATAATAATATATCATGGAGTAATGAGAGAAATAATAATAATAATAATAATAATAATAATAATAATAATAATAATAATAATAATAATAATAGTTAACAATAATAAGGATTGAAATATCAAAAAATTAAATAAAATAAACTTAAAACTTAATATAGATAAACTTAAAATGTAGTAAATAAAGGTAGATGCTTACATAAGTTTTGTAAATAGAAAAGCTTGAAAAATGTAAAGAAAATTTACAAGAGGAAAATTTCAAAGAACTCTCAAGCTAAAGTATTTTTGATTTAATACGCTCAGCATGCGATGCTCTTCAATGTAGAGAATCATTCCTTTTATTGAATGAGAAAAAGGTTAAACTACAATAATATAATTACTTTATGTCTTTTCTTTATCTCGCAAAGATGCCTTTTCTTTTGTCTCTATTTAGTATTATTGATTATCTTTATGTCCCTTCAATTTTACTTTATGTCATTTATGATCACATAAAATGTAGAAAAATGTATATTGTCTTTAATCGTATATGAAATCAGAATTATTGATCATTTTTATATTATACTTATCGTTATGAATAATAGTTGAAAAATAAATCTTGCAAAACAAAGACTAGTAAATAGCCTTTACTTTTGCGAGGAGTTACATGCGAACTCTTTTGTAAAATGTCATTTTCTCTTTTCGGGGTTGTTCAATGACTCTTTTTTTTAATATGTCAAATGGGTCCCGAGAACAAGGACCACCAAGTGGATCTTGTGTAGAGGATTATGTAGAATTAACTTCCTCATCAGATTCAACCATAAGTTTTTGTAAATAATGTTTACGAAACTCGGGTTTATCTTTAAGAACTTCGAGTATGTCCTTTTGTTTTTGTAAGAGACCCTAAGTTTTATAAGATCTCTTGGTACTTGATGAGGTTTTTACTTTTTGGAGTTAATGGAGCAACAAAAGAACTTCCTTGTATAACTTTTTTAGGTTGTTGAAATGTATGAAGGTTGTGAAGATTGTATTTATTGACACCTTTTATAAAAAATGTTGGGTGTTTTCGAGTGTTGCAAAGGATTGATTTGTATTCAAGCCACATAAATATGTACCATGGATAATGGAAAAGGACTAGGAAGATAGGATTAAAATCTGTATTCTCACATAAATATCCATGCTACATTGATAATACGAAAACTTGCAATTCTTTTTAATAAGGTTCAACGGTAGAAAATTTAACCCAAAGATTAAATCCTTCATTTCCATCATTAGGTACGAAGACATGACTTTCTCCCATCGTAGTCCACCAATGATAAAATCAGATTGGGAAATTTGTAGAACAAGCTGTCATGAAAGTTGAAAAACTAGGAATGAGAACCGGGTTTGTAAATAAATACAATGTACCAAGATGTTCGGTTGTCATTATAATTGTAGGTTTGAGGGGTAAATGTAACCGAGAATTTTCTCTCAACAAATGTATTTTTCCATTATAGAGAATCAAGAACTGTCCTAACGATACATTTTGAAAAATGGATGAATGTAAGATTTGTTTTGTCACGGGTGTAAGTAAAGTCAATAGAATGAGTATCAACTAAATCAGCTCATATAATTGTTTGGACTTTGGAGGGTAATATGTAAGGTAGTGAGAATTTCCAATGAATCTTTAGATAACATGTCTAATTTATTCATCTTCACGAAGGTTTTATATGAAGTAAGAAATAAATGTTCTGTATGTCTTATATGGTAGGTATTATGAGAAGGTGTGGTAATGGTTGTTTTGTAGGAGAGAGGTGGAAATTGGTAACGGGTTTCAAGGGTATTTTGTATAAGAACAATAAATTTTTTAGGGTGTTCCTCAAGCTGATAATCTTCAACTTTTTGTATTTATTTGCCTTTGTCTTTAAGAGAACTCTTGTTGTTTCCTACAAAATATGTATTTTGTTACTCTTTCCTTGCAAGAATTCTCTAGTAAGAAAATCATGCAGATAATTTGTTTCTACTTTAATAAATGCAATGTCAAAATCAAATGCGAGACAAGATGCCTTGCCATCTAGCAAAGATTTGTTTAGAAACTAAATTTTAAACATCTTTTTGTAAAATTTCTTTTGCTTGATTTACAATTAATTCGTAGTAAGAATTTTTTGCAAAATAGGTCATCTTGAAATTTTGAAATACATAAAATAATCGACAAAATTTCTTTTTTATAGTAGAATAATTTTGTTGTTGGTCGATCCAGATATCTAAATGAAAACGGACTAGTTATTCTTTAGAGTTTGGAAGGTTTTGTTTAAGAATCCCCCATATTCTATATCCGATGCATCTGTTTTAACTATCATGAATGCAGATGGATGAGGAATGCAAAGACATGAGAATAAACCTATTTTTTGTTTAATTTCTTTGACAATAGTAGTGTGTTGATTTGTCCATGATTCGGGTTTCTTTATGAGTCTTTGAAACAAAGTTTTACACAAATGTCTTCAGTTTGGAAGCAAATATGAGATGTAATTCAAACATCCTAGAAATCTCTGTAACTATCTCTTATCTTTGAATTCATCTGAAAATTTTTCAATAAAATATAAAGATCTTTGTATATATTTAAGTGTGCCTTGAAATATATCATGTAGAAGAAAACGAATTTTTCTTGAAATAAAACCATTTTTGTGGATGAGACAACTAAACCATTTCTATTGGCGACATGTAAGAAAACTTGTAAACATTTAAAATGTTGATAAATAATTTTCGAAAATATCAAAACGTCATTAATATAAACAATTATAAATGTCTGTATAAGGATTAAAAATATCATTCATATATTTTGTAATTCTCAAGGAGCGTTTTTAGTCCGAATGGTGTAATATTCCATTCATAATGTCCAAAGGGAACTGTGAATGTTGTTTTGTAACGAACTTGTTTAGTGATTTGAATTTGCCAAAATCTAGATTTTATATCAAACTTTGAAAATACCTTGACGTCATATAACATGTTTAAGAGGTCATATTTGTTATGAATTGGATATCTAATTCATTATATAACTTTATTTAAAGTTTTATAATTAATAACAAGCCCGGGAACTCCTCGTTCCTTTTCGACTGCATTGTTAACATAAAATGTTGCACAACTCCAAGGGGACTTGGAGGGTCGTATAAGTTTTTGGCAAGAAGAATTTGAATTTCTTTTTACAATGTTCTAAAAATTCCAAATTCATTTGTGTAAGTCAGACTTTTGTTGGGATTTTAGATTCATCAAAATCTTTAATGTAAGGAAGAGAGACTATATGCTTCTTTCTTTCCCAAAAGGCATTATCCGAACATATTGATTTTTGAAATATATCTTCTATTTTAAGGATTCTTTTTTTATTTTTATAGAGGGGTTATTCAATTGTTCTGATATTTTTATATAAGAAACATAATCTTTCATGAACATGATCTGATTTTGTTTACTTTGTAAAGAATTAACTTGTTTAAATACAAGTGGATGTTTGAAGTAAAAAAGAATCTTTTTGTCCGGCCGACAAAAGGAATTTAAATGAAATTTTCTTACCTAAAAACTTTGTATGAATTCCTGTTTCATTGACATAAAAAAGCTAGATTTGTGTTAAGATAAGAGTTCCCGGTATTACATCATTTGTGATGTTATTAACAATTAGGAAGACATTTTTAAAGTAATAATCATTATTTTTATGTATCCTTTACTAAGTGTATAGCGAATGCTCAATGGTTCTCCATTAGCAATATAGAGGTTTTCTTTAATCTTTTCACAATATTTTATAGGAATAATTACTCCTCTAATGCAATTTTGATATGCTCCTGAATCAATTAGAGCAACTCGTATTTATAGAGAAATCACTAGTAACTAAATTGACAATGGCATACCATTTTTGGAAAGTAACTTGAGAAATAATTTGTATAAATTTACTATCAAAAATTTCTTTGTCTAGAATATGCGAACTATTGGGTAATTGTGATTCTAATAAAGAACAATGAGTTTCAAATTTTAGATCTTTTGTTTTAAGGTTTAAAATATTTTGCTTTAGTTCACGAACTTCTTGTTTTAGCTGATTTACCTGGACTTGGAGTTCTTTAGAGGATATTGTTTGAAAAGGATTTGGAGTAGCAAATTTCTTATTAATTTTATACATACGAGGAACTTTTATATTAAATTTTAAAGGTTTTTTTATCTTCTTCAAGTATAATGTCTTTTAGTTTTTCTAAATATTCTTTATTTGTTTTATCATCGAAATCTTTCCTATAATGTCTAAAAGGAATTCCTTTTGTGTTATATCTCGCTAGGACATTAACTTGTTGAATAAGAGAAGATTCGTATTCGTAATCATCTTCTTTTGAGTGAAAGATAATAAACCTCTTAATTATCTTATTTAGGAGATTCATTTGTAAGAATAGCCAAAAGTTTCTTTTGAAGATCGGGTTCATTTGCAAATAATTCATTAATCTTCTTTTTGTAGGAGATTGGAAAGCCTTATGCCCGGACTTATCACATTTAAAACAAACTATTTTCTTTTTTGAAATCTTTTTCTTCTTTTGAAAAGGGGTTTTATTTTTATTAGGTAGAAAAAGAGGCTCCATTAGCCTTTTTGGCTTTAGTAGAAGAAACTTCAATTTTTGTTATACCAAATGCGTTACGTGAATAAGTCAATTTCTCTACAAAACCTAGCCTTTTAGATCCATATTTTGCTTGAAATTTTAATTCATTGCAAGGATTAATCCTTCATTTTTATGATATGAAAAAATTGCCCAAAGATTAAATCTTCAAAAGGGATATTATCGAAAACATAAAGGTTCTTAATTTGTTTAAAATTCTTCCACTAAATAATTTTGACAATCCCGTTATAAAACGTTATTTCCAAAATGTTTGATTACCATCTTCTCTTTTAAAAACATTTGTAATAAAGACATCTTTATACCATCTCGTAGTCACTAAGAGTTGGGCACCTGAGATTAATCAAGATTGACCTATTGGTAATTTGTTTATCACTGGGGTTTCCTATGAAATTGAGAGAGATTGTATAAATAAGCATTTCATGACTGTCATCTTCTTCAACTTCCATACCATTCTTTGTAGCTGTAATTTTACGTCGTAAACTTGTTAATCTTAGTGAAAAAATTATCCCACCAAGATTTTAATTGTCCGGTGAATCCTACAACTATAGCCGTTACTACATTTTTAGGAGTAAAATCTATGGATGTGTAGGCAATTGCAGCCATGCTCATTTCTTGGAGTGTTGACAGGATCTCATGTTCCGATTTCCCGTCAATATTCCACTCGTAAATACTAGTACCATCAAATGTACAACCATAAATTGTGATCTTTCTTCATATTGAATGTCGGGAGGTGTAGGTCTTGAATAATAATTTCGGGTAGAAATGTTATTGTAGGATTTAACTTTATTTAACATTAATGGTCTTGTTCGTTAAACCGATTATGTATTGTAGTAATCATTTTAGGATCTTCCTCATCTTCTTATGTTGATGTGGATAAAGAAGAATTATACTCTTCTTCAGGACATGTTTTATCAAGGCACGAAATTTGTTTATTTTTTTGGGATATGTCAATAGTTTTAAGTTGTTCCGTTATTTTATTTAATAGATTATTATTAGCTTTTGAAGTCTCTTCTAAAAAGATTATTCTAATTCTTTTGGTATATTATTAATTTTAAAGAAATTTTTATAAATAGTATTTGGAGGTCTAACCTTACCGGTTGATGCTTTGTTTAACAATTTTGAATATATTTTTGTAGAAAATTGAGTTAATTGTTCTGCTATTGTATGCAAAATTGTGTTGGTATAATTGGCTTGTTGATGAACTTTACTACTAAGATCATCAACAATAATAGTATCATTCCTTCCACCCACCTTTTTTGTAAGGAGAAATAATTATTGGTTCTACTCGTATAACTAATTTAAGAGGTCTGAGAGGTAAGAGGATGGATAGAAATTATACTAGATCCATCCGCTCAATGCCAAGATTTATGAGGACTAGTTTGAACATTCAAACTAGGAATAGTGCATAGGTCTTTGATACCTCTTTTGGATGTAAAAGTGGGAAGCCGAACAAAAATGGAATATCAATTGAAAATCTATTCATGTGAAAGATTTAGGGGTGAGCGGGATCGAGTATCCAGTAATTTTGGCCGGACCCCGATAGAACCGAAATATGGAAAAGGTCCCGGACCTTGGCCGGACCCGGATAGAACCGAAATATGGAAAAGGTCCGGACCTGGTCCGGACCCTGTACCCGATTGTTTACTTTACAATTTGAGTTTTTTTATATTTTTAAATTTTTTGTAAAGTTTTGGCCTATAATTATTTAATTTTCCAATGAACTCAATCTAATAATACGAAGCATGCAACCTTGTAATTGTGACTACTACGAAAAAGTTTCAAACCCGAGACCAATAATGAAACAAAAAGTCTTGAATCCACATGCAATACAAATACCAAATTATAAGTTTAAATTTTAAAGAAAAATATCTTAAATACTCCAACATTAATAATAAAAAAGAGACTCTCAAATTCAAAACAATTTTAGAGTAAATTATATATATATATAAATATTAAATAGAAACTGGGTACCCGGATAACAAGTTCGGGTCCACATTTTTACTACCCGGTCCCAGCACCCGATTCTAACCAGGTCCTAAAAATTAGACCCGATCCTGGATCCAGTTCAACCGAGTCCGGACCTGGGTTCCCAGCTTTTTTCACCCCTACAAATATCAATTCATCCTTGATCTCAAATCGAAAAAATAGATCTAATTCTTCAAACCATTGTCTTTAAAAAGAATTATTCAACTAGTAATAATCTTTTTTAGGCGTGGCTAGTGAATTGTAAAATTATATTTGGTAAGAACATTAATTTCAAGTCCTATTTTTGATGAAGTAGGAAATGAACTATCTTGAATAAGTTTAGGAATTGGGTTCTTAAACCTATATCTTTGTGAAGTATTTAGGTTTTTTGAAAAACTAACTCTCTTGGGCTAGCGGTTGAGACATGTCGAGAGATGGATTCTCTCATAGATTGAAATCGAATGAGAACTATTCCATTTGGTTCTTCAATAAAGCAATCAACTTCATTATTTTCTAATTGTGAAGGAACTTGAGCTTCTTCAAGTTCAATTTGATCGAGGATTGTTATTTCATCCCATCTTAATAATTTTGGAGCGAAAATTGTTGGTTTGTCATAAAAAATAGTTAATAAAACTATTTCTTGTGATTTTGAAGGTAAATGACTTAGATATCTTGTATTTAAATTTGTACACATAAGACGAAAATATACTCGACACATGATAGCAAATTTTTTGCAATTATGAAATTTATTTCCATGAACAAGAACATCAAGTTTTGAGGCTTCTATTATCATAGGACGAGTAAGGTCAATCTGTAAAGTCGAGTAGCAATTAAAATAAATTGGTTCATTATATTTGTATTAACCATAGCTAAGAGAGAGGACTTCTATTTTTAAGTCTTTTCTCTTAATACCGTGTAAATGGGTGCATCAATACCTCTTCTAACAAGAGGTTTAAGCTGCAGCGTGTACTAAACCTATATGCATGAATATTTATTTAGTCTTAAGATGATTTTGTACAAATTCTGGAGAAATTATGGCAATACTTTGTTGACCATTTTGTATACTATCAACTTCTTCATGAGTTTTTACATAATAAGTTGTAATAAAATCAAATATTTCTAATTTATAAATATGATCTACATTAACCTTGGAAATTGTCCAACTTATTTATTCATCGGGAGTAGGGGTTTTAATAACTGTTCCAATTCTAAACTCATGGGAATTAACCGTATTAGTAGTTTTGTTATCTAAATTAAAAGATAAAAAACGTATTAGTTTCGACGCCATTAATGCATAATAACAAGCTAGAATGAATCTAATACACAAATAACGAGACCACTTGCCGGGAGCACCTTCTACGGCTTACCAACGGCCTTATGGCCGACCAACATTACTTATACCTAAGATGCGGGATAGATGCAATGATGTTAATTGCTCCGATACCAAAAGACATAGGATCAAAAGATCGAAAATTAAATAAAATAAACTTAAAACTTAATATAGATAAACTTGAAATGTAATAAATAAAGTTAGATACTTACGAAGTTTTGTAAATGGCAAAGCTTGATAAATGTAAAGAAAATGTATAAGAGGAAAATTTGAGAGAACTCTCAAGGTAAAATATTCTTGATTGAATGTGCTTAACTTGCAATACTCTTCAATGTAGAAAATCTTCCTTTTATAGAAGGAGGAGAAGGCTAAGGTATAATGTAATTACTTTAGGTCTTTTGTTTGTCCGCAAAGATGCCTTTTGTTTTGTCTTTATTCAAGTATTATTGATAATGTTTGTCTCCCTTCAATTCTCGCTTTATGTCATTTGTGATAACATAAACTATAGAATGATGTATGCTTTCTTTAATCGTAGATGAAACCATAATTATTGATAATCTTTATGTTATACTTATCATTATGAACTATAGTTGAAAAATAAAGATTACTAAATGGCTCTTACTTTTGCCATGAGTTACATGCGGGCTCTTTTTGTAAAATGACCCTTTCTCTTTTTCAATAAATTTCCCACACACCCCAAATGACAAGTTATAACAGCGATAATGATAATAACAATAATAATTATTATAGTACTGATATGATTAGTTGTTATAGCGGTTATAACTAGTTAGGTACGGGCAACAAAGACAAGTGGAAGAAAAGGTTTAATCTTGCCACAACTTACGACAACTAGCGCCGAGTGAGCGATTTGCTCAAGCGTCAACTAGCATGTAATAGCATTTTGATATAAACGAGCTAAACGTTGAACTACCACTCGAAACTAGGCCAAGTTAGAGGTAATCCACCACTCAACCAAGAAGCAAACACCCTCAATTTGTATAAAAACTCACCAACTAATTGATTAAAGTAACCACTCCTAAATGCTTTACTACACTCAAGAGATTTTGGGGGATGAAAAGCTGAAAGTTTCAGGCTGAACAAGCAGCAAAAATTAGTTTAGATACTAAAAGAAGAAGGCTTTTATATGCCAAGCCACTAATCTTCTTTAACGACTAAAAATACAATATGGTTCAAAGCAAAATTACATTAAACAAATAAAGGAAAAATGTTAGCAAACAGACAACTCCCCAAGGGGTCCAATAATGTGCAAGTTGTTGTCCAACTAGGACGAGTAACTTTTCGGCAGAGACAAGTATCAAATAGGCGCTTGATTTTTACTTGAATTATTTTCCCTCCTCCCTAAGGAAACCTCCTGGAAGAGAAAACAGGCACCCAAGTAGCTGGCCCATCAAATTTGGCCCAGAAACAACACCTGGAATAGAGGGACCAAGCCCACAAGTTGCTGTCATGAACATCCAGTTTTAACCCGATTTTGCAGCTTCTTTTACCAGCAGTAGAGGCCGGTTTTGCAGCTTCTTTTACCAGCAGTAGAGGCCTCCAAATTGACCTTTCCAAATATTGGAATTATTCTTTAAGATGTTAAATTTAATGTCTAGTTAGAAAAACCCCTAAAAGAATAGGTGAATTAGGTAAATCAACCTAATTAGCAAAACAACGCAGGCTGTAGCCTAATACGCACTAGGCATGCTTATGGTATAATTAGTCAAAACGCAAAATGACCTTAACGAAACCAACTTCTGGACATTAGAATGGACTCAACAAGGAGTCTTTCCATGTAGGCCATGCCCAAAAATTCCTCTAGAAAATAATCCAAATTAGCATAGATTTCAGACCAAAAGCATAACCTAGGCTAGAAAATGAATTATCCCTTCCTTACCACTTTGAAGATTGATTAGCTAAGGACGTGAACCGCCTAACCACACATCAGGAAATAATAAGTAGAAGCAAGGTACAAAGTATCATGAACTAGTGAGTGATGCTAATGTTGAAACGAATGGGCCTTAATTGAGAGATAGAATGGGAGACGTGGAGAAGAAAAAGATAAGGTCATGGGCAACATTAGCCTTTCCTTAAAAGAAAATTAGTAAATAAATAATTGTATAAGATAGACAAAAAGCGAGTGACATGAGATAACTGGTTGTTATTTATCACAATACAACATGTACAATAGAATATGGATGCTTGATATGATACTATTATTATGAGATCTAATGATATTTCTATGTCGGATAGTTTCAAAAGTGAATCAACACATTTTTTTAAAATTTTAAATCTTTTTTGAACATAAAGATTGTACAATTTATTTAATTAAAAATTGATGATTATAAACATTTTAACTTCCTAAATTTACTCCTATTTTGATTGAGTTTGTTTATATAAACTAGGGTTATACCTCTTGTTATGCAAGGATATTAATTAAATTTTTAATAATTTAATAATATTTTAATTTTAGTATTTTTAATTAATTTATAACAATAAAAAATAATTATAAGTTAAAAAATAGTTATTTTTTTCAAATAACAATAATAAGTTGATATATTAGATTATATAATTTATTATAAACAGTGAATATTCCCAACATGAAATTGAATTAAAATTACATTTAATCTACCTATTTGACATCCTACGTGATATCATATGTGTTGCTTATACATTATTTCAACTCAACTTTTAATATATATCATCATATCATCATATATCATATATGTACTTAAAATTGAGTGATTTGTTGTGGGTTAGACATTTGGCACATCACCATTGGTTCTTTTTATTTTATCGTTTTTTTATATTATCAAAACTTTTTCTAACACCCACTTTATTCGATATATATTTTAATTATAAATAAAGTAAAGTCTATTTACTACTCTTGAACGACTATGATTATCAATTACACTTTATTACCTATAAATTTTTATTATAATTATAATTAATATTATATTTTGTTACATGTATTTTTTTGAAGGATTATTCCATTACTTCAACAGTTATAAAATTAATTTTTAAAAAATACTTAATAAAAATAATATTTATTATTTATAATTAATCTAACTGTTACAAAAAAATTGTAATATAATATATCTATTAATTTTAGCATTAAAACTTATATAAATTAAATAAATTATAATAATTATGATAATACAGTATTCAAAATTTACCTAAGGTAGATTACTATTTTTGATTTTAAAAAACAATAATTAGCAATTAGTATGGGAAATTATATTGAGTATCTTTAATTTTTTTGCTATTATGATGAATAATTTCGGTCAAAGCTATTACCTATGTCATGTTTATTGAGTATATTTATTTAATGTTTTATTATTTGTTTTATAGAAGGGTAAACATTACACCATATGACATTAAAAAGAAATTATGATTAATCCTTACTTTTTTTTTCATAAAAAAATTGAGGTCTTGAGTATTTGGCCACCAAAACACTATATGCCATTGTGTTTTTTTTTACCAAAAATTTCCTTTACAAGAAGCAATCACGTACTACTTAATTGAATGATTAATACCTAATGATGCTCTTCATCTCCATTGTCAACCTAGAAATTTTATAACAATATAACATCAAGAAGGCAAATAAGGTTGGCAAATGTAGGACACTATTTTTAAAAGAAATTAATAGTTGCATCTTTTATTATTTTGATGTTTAATTTTTATTATTATTATATATAATCAAATGTGTTTATTTTATATATATTGAGTAATCATATAATTATAATATGTTCAAATTATATATTAATCGAGTAGGACCTCGTGAGATACTTGTACAAATAACATCCAACAATAAACACATATATTTAAAGAAGTTTGGCGCTAACAAAGTGGACTGATACATTTCAATTTTAAAATATAGTGGGAGAAAATGATGAGTTGACAAACTTTTTTATAGGTTCACATGATTAAGAATTTTTTCACCATTAAGTAAATCAAAATTTTATATTTTTTCTCCTAATAATTATCTTCAAATTATAAAGTTTCAATATGTATCATGAGGCTAATGTGTATAAATTTATAAAAATTATATATTTAATATTTATAAAATATATCAACAATTTAAATAATAATACAGATTATAGTATATATATGATTAGATTAACCAAGTAGACCTGTGTAGACCTGTATAATTCCTTCTTCTAGATGACACCATTTGATCTCCCGCCCCAACACCCTTATTGGGTGGGACAAACGGCCACATCACATTCACGCACGTTCTCCCAAACTCTTCCTCTCATCCCTTAAAAAAAAAAGAAGTCTAAATAAACCCCGAAATGCCAAAAGAACCCCCCAAAAAAAAGGGGAAAAAGAAAACCCGATGTATACTCCCCTGCCCCTTCCATCATCCTCTTTAGTCTCAACTCGAGAGCACATCACGGATCAGACCCCCTTACTCTCTCTCTCTCTCTCTCTTCCCCACTACCAACGAACTCAATCCATCATCCATGGCTAATCGCCTAGATCCTCGCGCCTTGTAGACCTGTTCGTATTTCGTCAAGAATTTTTCCAATTTCCGCTGTCGAAGAATGATCGAATTTTAGGGCATTTTCCCTCTGATTTAGTCCAGATTTTGCCGCCACTGGTGACATGCTTGTTGTTCCACCGTTATTGAGCCAGCTCTTTGTAAGCGTTCCGGTTTCAATGGGCCCGATTTCGTAGGATTTTGCCGCAATTTTCGGACAATGGAGGCCTCGCCGGCGAATTTCTTGTTCCGGTTCTTGTTTGTCTCCATCATCCTATGGGTCATCTTCATGTGAGTCCATCTCGTAGTTTTCATTTTTCCCAAGTTATTTCATGTAATTGTTTTGATGGGATCAGTTTGTTGTAGTGGTGATCAGTGTTGTTTATTTCTGCATTGGTGTTAATTTTTTCATTGAGCTGAAATTTAATGTGAAAATGTAGTTTTCTGATTGTAATTTTGTTGTCATGTTTTATTGGCCTTCATCCATGATGATTGATGAACTTTACTGTTTGACTTTTGGTCTGGATACATAGGAATTCAAAGGTATGAAATTTCCGTTAGAGCTATCATAGGAGATAGTGGCATGCAAAAAAAGTGAAGGTATTTCACAAATTTTTCAGTGTAAAAGTCCCGAAATGTTGATGAGATATGTGCATAAGATTGGCGTATATATGCAAATGATAGGCGTACAATGCTTTGATTGATATGGGTATCTTAGGAAAAATAATGTTTAATCAATACGATGTATGTGCCTAGTTTCTCAAGGGGTAAAAAATGCGTGTCAGCAACTGGAATCAACACACTATTACCGAAGTAGTAATTTTCAATTCTATCATTGATTCAAAAATCCAAAGAGCGCATCTGAACCAAAGCCCGAATTCCCTTCGTCTGGTTTGGAATATTTCATAGTTGTATCTCCGAAAAGCAAATTGGACATCACTAAAGGATACAAACACACAAACCGCAGGCTAGCAGACATGATTTTAAGATTTCACTTGGCATCCAGTTTCTATAAGATGCTTGCTTGATTGAATTTCAGAAAAAATGTCGTGCTTATTCACTATGTTGTGTGCCACTTTAGATAATATGACTTGAATTTGCATACTTTTTATATTGATTTCATGTGATAATGACATCTGAATCCGCTTCTGGGTTTTTTTTTGGATTATAAAACTGGACCTCAAAACTTCTAAACCTAGGAAAACCTCTTAAGATTAGCATGCGTATTAGCTGCAACCGTGAGCAGATTCGCCGGAGAAAGAAATAACTTGCTAGAAATAATATATTTTGTTTAATTTAAGGAATCATAAGCATTGCTTTGGACCGTAAGTTCTTTTCAAGAAAAATGTTGCCAATAATCATTAAAGGACTGGTGACCATCTCTTCTCATGCTATGTTGTTATCCAAAAGGTTTGGTAGCTAGAGAAACAAGGCCTATTGATTGATATTGTTATTCCCATCATCCCATTGGAAAGTTTTATACTACTACGACTAGACTAGTTGAATGGAACAATACATCATCATTGAGAGTGATGGCTAAAGTTGCTTTATAACTTTAGAACATTTGGAAGATATGAATCAATCATGTTTTTAAGCACAATCCTCAACCCTGTATCGGTGGTCATTCACACCGAAGGAGTGATTATGGAATGGATATCATGTTTGAGAGACGCTACAAAAGTTAGTCATTCCATTCATTTCATTCCATCTACATCCACAACCACTCTAAATACCCATCAACTCATAAGATGCAGAAACCTTAAGTTGAATTCACCGAACACAATTGTGATGGATCTATATGACAATGGGGAACAACAAGAGGTTACCGCATTGGAAGGGTAATTTATAGTTGGGAGGGGGGTACCAACCTTGGTAGCTATTGGTTTTATTAGCTGAACTGATGATGCTTAGGAATGGAATTAGAGAGGCAGCAAATCAAGCTAACTAGGTATCAAATTATCCATATCAAAGGTGACAACAAAATTAGCATTCAGGCTCTTTGTGAGGAAGTTCAAGCCCATGGTAGGTGCACTATCTTATTGAAGACACTTGAAAGTTCCTTTGTCAATTTCAGGAGGTTGTGATTAATCATATCTTTAGGGGAGCTGAATAGCTAATGAAAGAGGGTGGCAACTTTGGTTTCTTACTTCTAACCCCTTGTTTGGGGTGTACCAATGCATGCGGAGTTTTCTTCTGCATTAATAATCGAGGTGGGAACCCTGCTAGAAGGGTTCCTAAGTTATCTAATTTCTTGCCCCCACCAAAAAAAAAAGGAGAAAGAGGGTAAGCCCCTTATTTCTATTGGTTTATTCAAAACCATACCTCTAATTCCTAAGTTATCTAATTCCTCTCATTTCAATATGATTCCAAATGCATGGCATTAGGAATTAGATATCAGCTACGGACTTCGTGTTTCATCACGGGTTTTGTTTTGTTCGAGTTTCATTGAATCAAATGACCTCAGATTTCTTTTGTCCTTCCTTGCACGGTTCTTGATGGTGCTTCCTTGGAGGAGTGAAGTCATCCATTCTTGTATTGCCCAATGCAAAGTACACTTAACTATGGATCCTCCTAGGATATCGGATTGTAAAAAGGAAGGAGCACATTGGGTTCATTGCCTTAGGGTCTCTTTGCTGTCCTGCTGCGGCATTTGGCCTTCTCCTTGATGGGCGTCATTTCGGTTCAACCATCTAAGGTCAAAGATGTTTTGGTGGTGTTGAGAGGAGGTTGAAGAAGAGTTGGGTTCAAGGAGTTTGAGCTATGTGGTGGACTACATGGAAGGAATGAATTGTCGAATTTTCGAAGGCAAAGAAATAGTCCTTCGAGATTTCAAGCTCTACCTTTTGAAAAATTTGTGTAGTTGGAGTCTAGTGCTTAATGGTGGTAAAAGTGCGCCCTTTTTGGATTTTGTATGTAATATTATGTGTGAGAGCTTGTGAGCTTGATCTTTTTTATTGCCCCTTTTGTGCATGAGTGACTTCCCCTTGGTGGCTTTTTTTAATATATCTTTTTATTACTCATCAAAAAAGGAAGAGAGCACCTTGGTGATTTAGGTGGTGCCACTAGATCCTTTTAAGGTGTTGTGGGCCTTCCATTTGGGTGTAATAGTTTATTGGTCTCAAGCTTGTTTGTTGTTTATAGGATCGGTTTTTGTGTTTTGCTATGTGTGATTTGCAACCCTCTTCTCTGCTTATCTGTTAATTTTGGGGACTCTTAGTCTCTTTTTTTGGGGTACAACTTTGCGTTTCTTTCTCAAATGGAAAATCTCTACGTAAATTATGTTCCCTTTTAATGTGTGCCTGTCTCCTTTTCTCCTAGTTATTTTGATAATTGTTTTGTGACTTTCTAGATTTATGGCAAGAATTCTGGCTTGGGCGCTGAGTCGTGTTGTTGGGGCATCTGTTGGATTTCGAGTTGGTGGATGGAAATGTTTGAGAGATGTGGTGCTGAAATTTAAAAAGGTATTATGTATGCTCTTGCTTTTATTTCCCATTATGCCTTCGTTGCCAAGCGGGAAGCATTTTATTAACGTGCATGGAAGTAAGAAAAATATTTTCTTCGTCGTGGACCCCTTTTTTTTTTCTTTTTTTCTTGGAGTGCTGTTACTCTTCTAAATCCAGTTCTGCATATGTTGAGTAAATTGCAAACTTCTTTTCTAGAAAACAGGATAACTAGGAGCAGAGCGAGCTAAGTAGGCTGCCTCTTCTTGGATGCTTATTGTTTGCACGTATGATTTGGAAGCATCCAACTTTATGCATTGGAGTGTTTGTGTGTTTTTTTTTTGGGGGGGTGACCAGCAGTAGTTTACCACTAGCAATTTTAGTGTTCTTATGTGGATTTTGAAACAGCCTATTCTTATGTTTTATGCGTGTACATATGACTTCAATAATTTGCAGGGTTCTGTTGAATCTGTGTCCATTGGTGAAATCAGACTCAGTTTACGTCAGTCATTGGTCAAACTTGGGGCTGGTTTTTTCTCAAGGGATCCAAAGTTACAAGTATTGATATGTGACTTGGAGATTGTGATGAGGGCATCGAAGTCCAAGAGTGGAACTACCAAGGGACCACAGAAAGCTAAAACAAGTAAACTCCGCTCTTCAGGCAGGGGAAAATGGATGGTTATAGCTAATGTTGCAAGGTTCTTGTCAATTTCTGTGACAGAATTGGTATTGAAGGTAATCAAGGCATAATGTCGTGTTTTTTGCGATGCAAATTAGACATCTCAGATCTGTTTTTGTTCATTGTCTTTCTGTCTGTTATCCCATATTATCTTCTGTAAAGGTTAAAGCTGTATGGTTCCTTGATTTCCACGGAACGCCTTTGTGCTTGTCTTCCTACTATTTGAAATCTTGAATATGCATTTATACTTTCTTTTTCCGTGAATGATGTAAGTTTTTATTGAAGAAACCAAAAGGGGTGGAAACAGGGTAAGATCACGTATATAAACTAATTATAGTCTGCAGAAGTCTATCAACGAACTCGACATTGTGTAGTTAAGAGCAAAAGTCCTCTTTATCCTTAAAATACAGTCTTGAAGAATACTGATATGCTACCTTTTGCTAATGCTTTATTACCAATGAAGTTTCCCAATATAAATTTAGCAAGAACCCATACAAAGCACATGTAATTGAATACTGGCTTCTGAAGAGCTTAGCAAATTGACAATGAATACACAGTATTAAATGGATTGTGAATCCTATTTGCATGTCGAACATCAAATCATCAATGATCTCTCCCCTTTTGCAACTTGTTTGTTGAAACTTGGGGTTTGCAATGCTTTCAAACAGCCTCGTTATGACCTCCTTTTGTTTTCCCTTCTCTGAAAAACATTGATGAGATGTGAATCTTGTCAAGATGAAGCTTTGGGATTTTTAGGATGCATGCACCCTTACTCTTAAGATGAGTTTTGGGAAAGAGAGAAAATTCTAACTAATTCAATCCCAGATAGCTTTACCTTTACTCTAAAAAAGTGCACCTAGGTGCTCCTCACTTGAGGCAACTCGAATTCTTGAGGCAGAGGTGTGCCTCAAGCTGAGTCTTGATGTCCACGCCTTTTGTGCCTCAAGGATGCAAGCCTACCTGGTGCTAATTCTCGGCATAATTGGCGCCAAACCTTTTGTCTCTCTAATGGAAAAACCTTACCCTACTCCACCTCTAAAGCCGGTGGCCTGAGCACCAAGCCAAGCATAATCGAGGTTACCGGTAACATCTGCGACCTCATTTGGTGTCGACCACAGCAGGTAAGTTGTTTGTGTTCTCTCTCTCTCTCTCTCTGTTCATCAATTTCTCCTCCTCCTCTATGTTCTTTGATTTCCTCTCCTCCTCTTGTTGTCGATTTCATCTCCTTTTACTCCCTTTTTTCTTTTTTGGTCCCTGTTCGTGTAAAGTTGAGAACTGAGAGTTTGAGCCCCTCTTTGGCGGGAGATGAAAAGCCAGTTGTGGCCTGTGCAGTGCATAACCATCCCCCTGTTTAAGTGTTCTCCCGCTTGCTGGCTTTGTCTCAGAGAGACGCCTTTTTTTGATGAGTAATCAAAAAATTTGTATTAAAAGGTGCCAAGGGGATGGCACCCATGTACAAAAGCGTGAACACAAAATAATCAAGCCCTCAAGCTCTGGGCAGTAATCATATCAATAAAATCCCAAAAAGTCAACTTTAAACCATGATCGAGAACTTGACCCGAAAAAGTCAATTCAGAGGGACTCCTCTTTCTATGGCCTATACTTGCCCCTTCTTTTATCTTTCTTTCTTGTGAGCTGGAAATTGAGTTGTGAAGCATACAACCTTCTGTCATGTTCAATTTCTTCCCCTGGTTGTTTTTATGTTTGGCAATTTTTCCTCCATCATGTTTAATTTTATTTCATGTGTTTGTCTTAATTCCTAGCCGTAACACTGCAGACACCCAAGGCAACAGTAGAAGTTAAGGATCTGAGAGTAGACATATTAAAAGATGGGCGGACCAAACCAGCTCTCTTCATTAAGTTGCTTCTTTCACCTATTGTTGCTCATGTTGGAGAACTGCAGTTCAGTTCTGATCAATCTTCAAGCCAAATTGACGGGGATCCTGTTATGGGGAATCAGTCATCAACTGCTGTGGCAGATCAGCCTTTTCTTCCTTTAACTGTGAGGAGCTGTCCCTTTCTTGTGAATTTGGTCATACCCGGTAGGTTCTTCTTGTTTTTTTCTGTTTCAGAACCATGTATGCAACCTTTTTTGTTTTTTTTTGATGAGTACCTTTTTCTTAATGGGTAATCGAAAGATTTTGCCTATTTTATTTTAAAGAGACTTGTTTATCTGAAGGTGGTCTCTTCACTTTGTTTTTGAAAGGTTGTCACCTACTGATTTTAAGAAGTCTCTCTCTTTTAATTTACTTTTTAATTTTATATAAAAAAATTGAGGGTAAAAATGTAATTTTCATAATCCGGTGACCTGTTTGGTACTCCTATGGGTTTAAAAATAAACTCATCATACTTCAAGGTACCTTAAAATTAATTCAATACTTTAATCAATTCACATATTTATAGGGTTAAAAAATTAAACTCATCGAACCTTAAGGTACAAAAAGTAAAAAATTCATTTCTTACCTACCATTAAGCACTAGAATTCAAGTATACAAAGCTCTTAATTGTAGATCTTGAAGGGAATTTCTTTGCCCGGAAATCCGATGTTTCATTTCCTTCCAATTAGCCAACCAAATAGCCAAAAGAACCATCTTCTAAACTCCTAAAACCCAACTCTTCCTCGAAACTTCTTCTCTATTTCATCGAAACATCTTTAACCTTAGATTGTTTAACCCAATTGACTCTCATAAAGGAGAGCTCCAAATGCCATAGCAAAGAGACCCACTCGACAATTTTGTCAACAGATTCGTCTTCCTTAAGACACATAGAATGGCTACTTGATCCGATGAAACCTTTTCGTTTAAGCATATCCTTGGTGGGAATTTTAACATCATAGAATCATGTATACAACTAAGAGCAAAAACTTGGTACTAAGGTCAAAGAGGACCATTTATTAGGAATGAGAAGCCGAGTTCTCGAAGTGCCCTAAAAGTTTGCAAAATATTCGCATTTTCCACTTAACTATTTTTTTGTTCGGACCTACCATTGGTCATTTAAAAGCATTCAAATCTGTCCTTGGGGCCCATTTCGACCTTTTCCCCTTTTTTTGTTCTAGTCCCCAAGGGCACTTTCATCCGAGAACTCGACGAGAAGCCTTATTTGATTCCTCGTTCACTGGAGTGTCATTGTAATTCTAAACTACAACACTTTGCTATTAATACTGTATCCTCTAGTTGGATATGGGCCAAATCTTGCTTGATAACTTCTCCTTCTCTTGGCTGTTCCCTCTTCCCTTCTTGCAATGGTAAACTTTTCACTTCTCCTCCTTGGTGCATTTGTATGTCTCCCCTAATGTGTTTGAGCCATCTGAAGCCTTCATTACCTTGCACAGCTTCTTTGGTTGTGGGGTTGAGTTCCTTCCATCTTCCTATCTTGGCCTACCTTTTGGAGCTTCTTATAAATGTAAAGGAGTGTGGGAATCAATAGTAGAAAGGTTTCGAAAGAGATTGGCCAAGTGGAAAAGTAAGTTGTCTAAAAGGGGTAAACTTGCTTTACTGCAAAGCACCTTATGGAGTCTCCTGTTTATTTTATGTCTTTGTTTACCATTCCTGGCAGTATCGCCACTCAACTAGAGAAGATCACGAGTGACTTCCTTTGGTCTATTGATGATGAAACAGGAGTTTTCATTGGATTAGTTGGGATGATGTTTGTCGTTCTAAACATAAGGGTGGTCTTGGTGTTAGACTTCTCTGCTCAATGAACGAAGCTCCGAAGGCTAAGTGGCTCTTGAGGTTTGCTAAGGGAGAGAACACTTTATGGAAAGATGTGATTGCCACAAAATATGGAGTCAGATAATTTTGGTTAATGAAGCAAAAAGAGTCCTCATGCCTATGGGGTTGGCTCCTGGAAATCTATTTCAAGTGGTTTGGATCGATTTTATTCTCTTATGTGTTTTAAGGTGAAAAACGGATCTAAGATTTTTTTGGCATGATGTGTGGTGGGGTGATCAACCTCTCAAGATTCAATTCCCGCATCTTTCTAGGATGACTCATTTGAAAGAGGCGATTGTGCAAGAAGTAGTTTCTTCGAATGCCACCCAAAACCATTGGAATTCAACTTTCTTGAGAAGCCTGAATGACATGGGAAGAAGAGAGTGTGTTGAGTTTGCTAGCATTGCTTGCAAATACAGAGGTTTATTTGGAGGGTGATGATGAGATTATTTTTGCATATGATTTGAGTGGGCATTTTTCTGTTAAGAGTTTTTGGGAAGAGGTTTTTGAAGGGTCGAATCAGTTTTGCTTTCCAGATGAGGCAATTTGGATGTCTAAAGCTCTCACCAAAGCATGTTTTCTTGCTTGGGCGGCCACTTTAGGGAATATTCCAATTGAAGACATGCTTAAAAAGAGAAATTTTAAGTTGGCTAGTAGGTATCTGATGTGTCTAGTGGAGCAAGAATATGCTGACCACACTTTTTGTTCGTTGTCAATGGGTAGCTGCTTTGCACTTGTCTTTTTCTTTGATGGGGGTTAGTTGGGTGCAACCTTTCACGATTAAAGATGTTTTTAAAGATGTTTTCGTGGCGTGGAGAAGAAGATTGAAGAAGAGTTGGGCTCTAGGTATTTGGAAGTTGATTCCGTTAGCTATTTGGTGGAGCACATGGAAGGAGAGGAATTGCTGGATTTTTATGGGCAAGGAGAGGTCCTTTGATAATTTCAAGCTTTACTTTTTGAGAACTTTGTACAGTTGGAGTCAGGTTCTCGATTATGGTACAAAGTTTACTTTTTGGGAATTTGTTGATATGATTACTATCCAAAGCTTGAGTGCTTGATTATTTTGTGTTTGCCTTCTTTTGTACATGGGTGACACCCCTTGGTGTCTTTTAATACATATTTTGTGATTACTTATCAAAAAAAAAAAAACAAACATCTATTGTTGTTTCATGTACATGGGCGACATGTGTATGTTAACAAGCCTAATTATTTTTGTTTCTTGGGTTTTAACTGTTAATGGTGGTGGTTAATTTGTACCCTGACATGAACAAAACTTTGAGTCTATTAAACAAAGGAAACATATTTTCTTGTATCTCTAGTATACTGTCTTTAATTGTCACTTATATTACACTTGATCTTATGTATTTTTCTGTATTGCTTGTAACAGAGAGTTCGGCATAGTTATAAAGGATGTCGACATTTTATGTGGTGAAGTTTCAATCAATTTGAATGAGGAGCTGTTTCAGAAAAACAAAGGTTCATCTGCTATTGCTTCTGATATTGCTTGTGAGTCAAATGTTGATAACATGGTTATGACCAATCCGCCCAAGAAACAGACACTTTCGTCCATGACCAAGCTCTCAACATTATTTCCAGAAAAGGTTAGATTGTGTGCTATGAGGTGATGCAAAAATGTTTACTTATGTGGCTTTATGAGCTGTTTAGGATATTCCTCATTTTTTGTGTTGTTTCGTTTCTGTGACAACCTCTTATTTAAAGTGCTCACATGCTGATCATCTGTAGCTATTTACTGTGCGCCATGACCCTGTGGGTTGTTTCTTTTCTGTGATTCTTTGTAGTCCCTTCTTTTGAATTTTCTTAGAGGTAAGGAAAGAGATTCACTAAGGAGAATGAATTACAAGGTTGAGAACATCTTTTCATTGCGAGGACAAGAACCTAATTGACTATGGGAGTCTGGCATCTGGAGGGTATGCTGATTGTCTTTCCTTGATAATAGCCATCATCATTTGGGAGAACACTTTATGGAGGGCCCTGGGCAACATTCGGGATCAGGACACAAATTCTTTGAGTGAGACAAATTCTGATCGTCTGGATTTTAAGTTGATGATTTTCAACTCCAATCCTCAACCCATTCTTTATTAGTATGCTTGGGATCTCTAGATCTGTGGGCATGATGATGATGCCCTCTGTGGTACTGCTAATCTGCTACCAGTGCTATGTTTTTGTGCCATTGTATTGTTCTACTGATCTTGTACTACTCCTTTGTATTGTTCAACTGACTTTTCTTTTAAGAAAAGTACCAGATTCCTATCTCTCTCGTCTTCTTCTTCTTTTTGGTTGAATTATATTTTTCATTAATTCTACAATAGTCCATTTCTTCTCCTGTGACATTGATATTTGAGTATTCGCATGCTATATGAAGTTAAACTTTGTAATGTTGAAAATGTGCTTATCTACCGCTGCACATGTTCCATGATGAGAAATTACCGTCTCAGGCTTCCTTCAGTCTGCCTACTAAATTGGGAGTGAGGTTTGAGCATCAGAGACAGAGTCTTTTTGTGGAAAATCATATCAAGAGTGTTCAATTGAAATGTATGAAGACTCGGTCTAGTGAAGATGTTGGAGAGAGTACACGTCTTGACTTTCAACTGGATTTCGGTGAAATTCATGTAAGTTTTACATAGATGTTTTACGATTAGCGTGTGAATTTAATCATCGTGAAGTTATTTGCTGGATACTTATTCTTCACTTATTTCTCCTTTTTCCTGTCGTTCCAGCTTTTGAGAGACAGCGGCACATCTATATTAGAAATACAGCGGGTCAATGTTGGTTCTTCTATGTATATTCCCTTACAGGTAATGTTGGAAGACTGGTAATAGGTTTCCATCTATTTTTATGGTTGCTTACTTGACCACAATTGGTTCTCTAAGAAAGAAATAGCATTCATGTGATATACATATATATATATATAAATTCTGAAAGACCTCTGCTTATCCTCTGTCAGCCTGTCTTTGCTCTTGCTGTTTTTCTGTCTGTGTGCTTAAGACGCCAGAAACTGGAAGGGGAACATTGGTATGAATTGCTTTCGTTGTGTTAGAATCCTCACTAGATTCATTGATAGTCGACATAGAATAGCTAGCCTATGGAACTATCAGAAGTAGAGGTGACAGGACAGGTCAGCCACGTAGGTTCATGTAAGTTTGAGTTAGGATCAGGTTATTTCATTTTTGTTTTTGGATAAAAATGCTAAATGCCATTTGGAAGTCTAAAGCTCCGCTGAAAGTTTGTTTTTTTGCTTGGGTGGCTACCAAAGGCGAAATTCCCATGGATAATATGCTTCAAAGAAAAGGTGAGGTCCTTTGATGACTTCAAGCTTTACTTTTTGAGAACTTTGTATAGTTGGAGTTAAGTTCTCAATCATGGTACTTTTGGGATTTTATTGATATGATTACTCTCCAGAGCTTGTGGGCTTGATTATTTTGTGTTTGCCCACTTTTTTTATGTGGGTAACATCCGTTGGTGTCTTTTAATACATATTTGTTGATTACTCATCAAAAAAAAAAAAAAAAAAGAAACGGTTGACCACCTCCTTGTGCGTTGTAGACGGGTCTCCTTGCCTTGGCCTTTGGCTTTCTCCTTGATTGGGGTGAGTTGGGTTCAACCATTGAAGATGAAAGATGTTTTGGTAGCTTGGAGAAGAAGGATGAAGAAAAAATTGGGTTTTAGGAGTTTGGAAGATGATTCCTTTTTCTCTTTGGTGTACTACTTGGAAGGAAAGGGACCAACGGATTTTTGAGGGCAAAGAGATGGCTTATCAAAATTTCAAGCTTTGTTTTCTAAGAATTTTGTATAGTGGTGTAGAGTGCCTAATGGTGGTACTAATTTGATTCTTTTGGATTTTGTAGGTAATATTATGCCCGAGAGCTTGAGGGCATGCTATTTTTGTTTTGCCCCTATTTTACATGGGCGACATCTCCTTGGTGTCTTATTTATACAACTTTTGATTACTCATAAAAAAGGAGGAAAAAAAGTTCAACCCTAACCTAAAACGCGTGGCTTTTTGACCTACAGGCGAAGAGGCTTCTTTTGGCGCTTCTTTTACATGTATTTTTGGCTTTTGCATTAAAAATTGAAAAATATAATCATATACTAACTACTAGTACTAGGATAAATGACAGGCAAAATTAGTGTCAACTGTCAAGGCACCTGGTGAGGCATAAAGAACTTTCTTATTACTGTAGGGTTGCACTAAGGCTATGCTTTTGATCTCATTTCTCTTGGTAGCGTTTATGGATTAGCTTACTGGAGTAATTCAAGGGATAGTCCTTGTGTATGGTTTTCTGGCTCATGTTACGTTTTTTGTAGTTGATGACAGAGGAATAAAGATCAAGTTGACAATTTGAAGGCCTGCTTTGGAGTTTGAAGGTTTTAGATTGAGTAGGATGAAGACTGAATATTTTTTTTTTTTGAATAGTAATCAGAAGATGTATAAATGAGACACCAAGGGGATGTAACCCATGTAACCCATGTACAAAAGGGGTCAGTACACTAATATTATGTCCTCAAGCTCTCATCCATAATTCCATCTACGAAATCCTAAAATTCAAGTTTCTATCACCATTAAGCACAACGCTCCAACTGTACAACATTTCCAGAAAGTAGAGTTTGAAGTGTTGAAAAGGCTTTGTCCTAAAGAATCCATTGATTTATCTCTTTTCAAGTAGTTCACCAATTAGCCTATGGAATCATTTTCCAAACTCCAAGAACCCAACACCTTTTGTTTTTTGATGAGTAAATCAAAATTTTTTATTGAAAGACACCAAGGGGATGTTGCCCATGTACAAAAGGGTGCAAACACAAAATAATCAAGCCCCCAAGCTCTGGACAGTAATCAAAATTCCAAATAGTCAACTTGGTACCATGATCTAGAACTTGACTCCAACTATACAAAGTTCTTAAAAAATAAAGCTTGAAATCTCATCAAAGGACCTCGCATTGCCCTAAAAAATTTGGCAATTCCTCTCCTTCCAAGTACTCCACCGAATGACTAATGGCATCAACTTCCACACTCCTAGAACTCAACTCTTCTTCGACCTTCTACATGCCAGCAAAACATATTTTACTGTTAAAGGTTGCACCCAATTAACCCCCATCAAAGAGAAAGACAAATGCCATAAAGCAGTGACATATTGACAATGGACAAAAAGGTGGTCAACAGATTTTTCCTCCGCTAGGCACATCGCACACCTACTGGCCAACTTAAAATTTCTCCTTTTAACATGTCCTCTGTTGGAAGCTTCCTTATAGTGGCCGCCCAAGCAGGAAAGCATGCTTTGGTGGGAGTTTTAGACTTCCAAATTGCCTTATCTTGAAAGTAAAAATGATTCTCCCTTCAAAAACCTCCACGGAGCCACCAACACATCTTTCACACTAGATGGTTGGACCCATCATTGCCCCATGATGCAGGAGCTCCTAGCCAGCAAGTAAAGCTGATAAATTATAGATGCTATCCTCTTCCTAATCGTTTGGATGTCTCACAGTAGTCAAATTCCAAAGCTTAGTATCACCATTCCAAGAACCCAATTCCTGTACTGATGCCTCTTAAATGAGCCGTGCTAAAAGATGGGGAAATTGAGCTTTAAGAGGTTGATCCCCAGACCAGACAACATGCCAAAACAACACTCTTGAGCCATTCTTCACCTCAAAATGCACCAAGTATTTGAAGCGCTCCAACCTGGCGAGATAGATTTCCAAGAATCAACCCCTTGGGCATATGCACTCTTCTCGCTCCACCACCCCACATCTTTTGTGGGTGAAGACTGAATATTTGCAATGTGGTTCTTACAAAAAAGTCTCTATTGATTTGTATCCTGTGTTGAAGGCATTAGAAGTTTAGATATGAGGTATGAAACATAAAATGCTAATTGTAAATGGGAGATTGCTAATGATAGTATTTGTAATATACAGGTTTGAAATGGAGAGCAATTTGGAATTTGTAGCATGGTTGTAAGCAGTGGCAGAATTTGTTTATTCAGTTGGGCGTTGCTGTCATCGACAACCATTAAGACAAAAATTTTCTCAAAATTATGTCTAGAAATCTTTATTTTTAATCAGTGCCTTGGGTCTCCTTGCTGTGGCGATTGTCTTTTTCCTTGATGGGGTTGGTTGGGTTCAAACTTTGGACATCAAGGATGTTTGGTGACTTGGAGAAGAAGATTGAAAAAATAGTTGAATTCTAGGAAGTTGGAAGTTGATTATGTTGGCTATTTGGTGGCGTAAGCGGGAGGAATGGAATCAAAAGAACTTTTGATTTCAGGGGAAACACGGACCTTTCAAGATTTTAAGCTATACTTTTTGAGATTATTGTATAGTCGGAGTAATGTGCTCAAGTGTGGTACAAATTTGTCTCTTTTGGATTTTGTAGATAATATTATTCACAAAAGTTTGGTGACATAGGCCCTGTTTCATTTACCTTTAGCTTTACAACTCTTTACAACTTTTTATAACTAACTTTACAACTATCTTACAACTCCTTACAGTTTTCCTTACAGCTCCTTACAACCTTATAACTAAAATGGAACAAGGCCATAATGGGTTTTGTGCTTGCACCTTTTATTCAGGGTGGCAATCTCTAGGATTTGTTAATATATTTTGACACTCGTCATTTTTTTCACTAGTGGCACCCATAAGAATTGTTATTTTTTGGATAAGTAATCAAATAAATATATTCATGAGACACCAAGGGGGTGACCCTTGAATACAAAAGGGGCTAGTACTAAAATCATCATGCCCCCAAACTCTCACCATAATTCTATTTACTAAATCCAAAAAGAGATACCTTGTCTCACATTGAGCATTTGAGCACTTGGGTCCTGCCATACAACATTATTAAAATATAGAGCTTAAAATCTTAAAATGGTAGAGCTTTGCTCTAAAAATCCTTTGGTTCTTCTCTTCGTACATGCACCACCAAATAGCCAACGGAACCAACTTCCATATTCCAAGAGCCCAACTCTTGATCAATCTTCTTCTCCAAGCGATCAAAACATCTTTAACAGTAGAATGGGGACCGAGCTAACCCCTATCGAAGAAAGAGACAAATGCCATAGTGAAGAAACCCAATGACAATGAACAAAGGGATGGTCAACAGATTTTTCCTCCTCAAGGCACATTGTGCACCTATGTGCTACAATAACATTTCATCTTTTAAGCATGTACTCCATGGGAATCTTACTCTTAGCTGGCATCAGTAAGAAAACAAGCTTTCGTAGGAGCTTTGGACTTCGAAATGGTTTTCGCTGGAAAGTTGAAACAATTTGACGCATGAATATGCCTATCACAAAAGCTCTTAACAGAGAAGCAACCATAAGAATTCGTTAGCAATTAACAAAGTCTAAGCTTGTAGGGAGTCGGAGGAATCAGATGCATGAAGTGAGCTAAGATAGTTAAAAACATGTTAGGAGGGGACAATCAGGTAAATTAGTGAGGAAGACGCCTGAAATTACCCTGTTATGATGGTAGGAGAAGAAAGGAAAACCAAAGTCAGACTACTATAGACAGCCGAAGGAGTTACTCGGACCAAGGGTGGCCCCCTCACCTTGTGCATGCAAGTTATTTTTGGCTGGACAGGGTTATAAATTGCTTAGAATTGAGTTGATTTTCTGCCTTAACCCCCCCAAAAAAAAAGCTAAATGTTATTCATGGCCCCACTTGAATACCAACCATGGCTTTTATTTATTTATTTTTTGATGAGCCTGGCTTCGCCTCTGACTCTAAAAGATCGGTAGTCTAGCATAGTTGGTTTCCTTCCAGTCACTGCCCAAGGTTCTAGATCCTTGTTTCTTGTCTCCGCCTTCTCATATTTTGGGTTTCTGCTCTTGGCCTGGTCTCAACTCACCTTGGCCTTCAATTTAGCAAGCTACCTGACAGCATGCTTTGTTTGAGCATGACCTTACAGTTTTGAATAATTGGTTATGTCTGATCTCTTAATTTCCAGGTACCCCAGTTTACCGCATTGGTCTAGTTTGGTTTAAGATTGGGCTGATGCTGCCTATTCAGAATCCTCCTTTTGGGAGTTTCAATATAGCTTTTAATTGTTTGGGTTTCTTACTGTTGGTTGCTCAGCTTGTAAAGACACCAATTTAGGCTTGAGAGGGCAGTTTTCAGTGGAAATTGCTTGGGTTATCCCTTATGGAATTTTCTACATTTTTATATGCGAGAAATAAAAGAGCATCTGACAGTGCTTAAACGCCTCGTTTTTTTATGGGTTGCTGAAATTTATCTTGCATTTATTAGAGATTGCTTAATCAAAACTCTGCATTTTCTTTTTGGGATAAATGGTTTGCTTTAGCTCTTTGTTAGAAGTTCTGGACATGCCTCTTCATGATTTGTTATCGGTTTCTTTGTACATGCTTCCTTATGTAAAGAAAAGGACAGAAAATAATTTGTACTTTGTTATGACAGGATTAGCTAAAAAAGATAACCACCCCTGCTCTTTAGCATTTTATTTATTTCTTTTCTCATTTCATGCAGGTACAGTCTCCATGTATTAATTTGTGACCCTCTTTTTTTTGGGGGGGAGGAATTTGATCCACTTCATGTCCTTTTTACCCTCTATTATCTTGACTTATTATTAACCAAAGCTTGATTGGAGCACCTTATATCTCTTATTTTATCGTGCTTATCTTTGAGACTATTAATGTGGATGTTTTCAGCCGACTTCAGCTGTTAGGGCTGAGATTGATGTGAAGCTTGGGGGTACTCAGTGTAGCTTGATACTGAGTCAGTTGGAACCATGGATGCGTCTGCATTTTGACAAGAAGAAAAAGATTGTACTGAAAGAGGAGGTTGCATCGGTTCATAAGCCAAAGTCAACAGAATCCAAGGCCATCTTGTGGACTTGTACAGCCTCAGCTCCTGAGATGACCATTGTCCTTCACAATATGAATGGCTCCCCTCTCTATCATGTAAGTAGTAATTTAGTCTTTTTGACTTGAATTCGCAAGTACTTTGATGAGTGATAGAAAACATATTAAAAGAACACCAATGGAGTATCATCCATGTACAAAAAGGGAAGCCCTAAAACATTATGACCTTGATCTCATGCACAATGTTATCTGCACAATCCAAAAGAGGCAAATTTGTACTGCACTTGACCACGACTCTGGGTCTCTTAACTATAGAAAATTCTCAAAAAGCAGAGCTTGAAATCCTGAAAGGACAGTTCCTTCCCCTCAAAAATCCGTTATTCTTTTCCTTCGAGGTGTAGCATCTGCACCAAATAGGCAACATAATCAACTTGCAAGTTCTAAGAACCCCAATTCTTTTTCTGTCTTCTTTCCTAAGCCACCAAAACATCTTTGACATTCAAAGGTTGAACCTTAACCCTACCGCAGGGAGGAAACAAATGCCAAAGCAAGGAGACCAGCAATAATGAACAAGGATGTGATTGACTAATTCCTCTTCCTCAAGTCACATAGAGCACCTATGTGGAAGCTTCTTTGTTAAAGAAGGTCCTCCATAGGAATCTTACCCTTAGTTGCTGCCATGAAAAAAAAATAAAAAATGAAAAAATTCCATTGGAGTCTTGGATTTCCTTATGGCGTTGGCAGGAAATCAGAGGAAAACTCTCACAGAGTAACACCCATTGCTGTTATGAAGCCTCAAAATCTGGTCATTGCCATCATATTCTGCATTGACGTTCTCAAGTAATGCCAAAGGTTAAAATGCTCTTCTCTTCCCAATCATTTGGGCTTGTTTTGAAAGTTGTACCCATGTGACTCTGCTCACCATCTCAAAAGACCACTTCCTGAAATGGTCGTATCTTCCAAATGAGTCAACCTGAACAGATCTGGAAATTAAGCCCTAAAAGGTTGATCCCCACAACCCGTTCTTCACCTTTAATGAACAAGAGGCTTGAAACAGTCCTAACCAACTACTTATTGATGTAGATGATTAAAGAAACTTTGGTTTTTGGCCTTTTGGGACCTCTGTTGGAGTACTTGCTGCAGCATTTAGGGCCCGTTCGAATTTGCATTTATAAAAGCGTTTATAACCGCTAAGGGCTCATAAACGCTCATAACTGCTCATGACCGCTCATGAAACGCTATAACCACTCATAAACGCTATAGCAGCTCATAACAATTAGTTATACCCGCTATAACAGCTTACCCACTATAACAAGTTACCCACTATAACAGCTTATCATAAACTCTTATAATTATTTATGATGATAATGATAATGATTATTATTATTATTGCTACTACTACTACTACTATTTCTCCATGACATTATTATTATTATGTCATTACTCTATGATATAGTAATAATAATAATTATAATAGTAATAATAATAACAGTATTATTATTATTATTATTATTATTATTATTATTGTTATTATTGTTATTGATATTATTATTATTATTATCATTTTTATTAAGAAAAAAATTATTAATATTATTATTACCATTATAACAGCTCATAACCACTCATAACCGCAATAGCAACTCATAGCAGCTATAACCGCTACTTATATTAGCTCATAACCGCTATAACCGCTAGTTTTAAGAGCGGAAACGAACAGGCTATTAATGATTGATAGTTGGTCGAGCATTTTCCTAGTCACTAGTTCCAGCAGTCTGTCTTAATGACAACAATCCTTTTTGATAAGGAAAAATTAGGCAAAAACACAAAGATAAAAATAATGACAATCGACCATATCTCTTGCTTTCTGAAACTGATGATTTCCCCTCCCCATTGAGTAATCAAAAGTTGTATTAGAAAGACACCACAGGGATGTTACCCATGTAAAGAAGGGGTAAGTTCAGAAACATCATGATCTCAAGCTCTCATGGATGATACTATCTACAAAATTCAAAAAGGTTAAATGTGTACTGCAGGTAAGCACTTGACTCCAACTATACAAAATGATGATTGCAATGTAATTTACTCAAGATGCCTCTGATAAATTTTTCTTATGCCCCCTTTAGTTTAGTCGTTTACAATGTTCGAGCACAATTTGGAGTTGACATCGCCCTATGTAGCCCATTTGCAAATCTTCGTTCCTGATGCCCTATGTTCCTTAAATACCAACTCTGACTCTTTTTTGAGTTCCGTTACTTTTGTAGCCTTGCTGTCAGAATATCATTATTTCCCTTATTCCCCTGCCTTCCCAATTTCCCCAAACTCCTAGATAACCTGTAGCTTTGCACCCAAACCCCATCCTGATCCTCTTGTGGCATCCCTTTAAAATATGATCTCCTTATGCTACATACGTTGATGTTACATGTAATCAGCTAAGGGCTTGCTCGTTTCAGCGTTTATAACTGCTACTCGCTTGTAAACGCTGATAATTGCTAGCATTGGTAAACATTAATAATCGCTGACTACGAATCGTAACCTTGGGTAACATTGATAGCTGCTAACCGCTAATTATAAACACTGAAATGGACTGGCCATAAGTTGGCAATGTCAAAGTCAAATTGAAGAGGCATCGGGTATTACATAATTTGGGATTTAATAGAAATGTATTTATGCGTAGGTGAGAAAGTTTGGAAGCCAGAGAATACTAGAAGTTCAGAAAAGGAAAAGAGCAAAAGACAACCTTACAGAATTATTCCATATAAAATTATTTCATATTAGCGCTTGTGCATTGCCCCTCCCCTAAAAAAAAAGGTATTGAAACAAAGCCTGTAGTGCTTGGAATTATGTTATGATGATGGAATGAGAAGGATGAAGAAGATAGGGTTCTTGGAGTTCGATAAATGGTTCCTCTGCCTATTTGGTGCGCTACTTGGAAGAAGAGAAATTATTGGATTTTTGAGGACAAATCTATGCCTTTTCAAGAGTTCAAGCTCTACTTTTTTAGAATGTTGTATTTGAGTGATGTGCTTAATGTTGAAGGAATTTTTAATTTTGTGGATTTTGTTGATTATATTATGGATGAGAGCTGGTGGGCATTCTGTTTTTGTAGTTGCCCCTTTTGTACATGGGTGACATGCCCTTGCTGTCATCTTAATGCAACTTTTGATTACTCCTAGAAGAAAGGAAGGCCTGTTGCTGTACATGGATATTTTTTTGCTTTTGATGAATAATCAAAAAATTTGTACTGAAAGGCACCAAGGGGATGTTGCTGATGTACAAAAGGGGAAAACACAAAATAATCAAGTCCTCTAGCTTTGGGGAGTAATTATATCATATTAACAAATCCCAAAAAGTCAACTTTGTACCATGATCGAGAACTTGACTCCAACTATACAAAGTTCTCAAAAAGTAAAGCGTGAAATCATCAAAAGACCTCGCTTTGCCCTAAAAATCCGGCAATTCCTCTCCTTCCAAGTATTCCACCAAACAGCTAATGGCATCAACTTCCAAACTCCTAGACCCAACTCTTCTTCAACCTTTTTCTCCACGCTGTTGTCCTTCCTAAAATAACATCCGATCATGTTTCAACTCTACTATTTTGGTAATGTTCTTGTAGCTAAAAGGGCTTTGAAATTAGAAATGTGTAGCTTGAGGTGGAAGGGTTTTCTGACCTTGTGAAAGCTTGGTGGAATGAGTTTAATGTTTGGGGCTCCTCTAGCTTCATTTTGGCAAAAAATTGAATTTTTTGAAAATGAAGTTGAAAGATTGGAATAGAGATGTTTTCGTCCATTTGGACCATAAGATGGAAACTTTGGTGGAGAAGATTAATAGCACTGATGTTCATGGTTATTTTTCTCTTAATGGCACCGGTGTTCGTAGATCTCACTAATGGAGGTATCTGATTTGTTTGAGAACAAGGAAGAGATGGATGAAATTGCTTCTTTCTTTTAAGAGTCAGGACCGAGTATTTCAAAATGCTATTAAACGCGCACTGGCATATAATTGCTCTCCCTTCCCAAAAAACGAGGCGAACAAGAAAGAAAGGAAACCCAATGAATCGTTAAATGATAAGAGTAAATGTCAATGCCGCATATCTTAAACTCAAAATACTGATGTGTGAAACTTTTCTTCAATAACAGCTGTGTTGCTTGAGTGTCGGAGAATGGAAGGGGGTGATTTGTAACATGGATTAAAATAATTGTTGTAACAGGTTATATATATATATATATATATATATATATATATATATATATATATATATATATATATATATATATATATATTGATGCGTCATCAAAAATTGTATAAATACACCAAGGGGATGTTGTTCATGTACAAAAGCGGCACAAAGAAAACCATCATGCCCTCAAGCTCTAGTGCATAATATTAACTACAACAGGCTATATCAATCAGTTTCCTTTGATTCACTCATAATCCATAATATGGAGCGTTAAATTATGTCCTTTATATAAGAATGATGTTGGTGACATATCCTTATGTCATTCCAATATATTTCTTTATTACGCGTGAAATATATACTTTCCCCTCTAAGAAAAAAGAAATCCTTTCCCCGCAAATTTTGTGATAAATTTTATTGCTTTGAATTGTTGGAAGTCAACATTGGTTGCGTTATTTACAGTCATCCTTTGATTGTGGTAGGGTTGCTCACAATCTTCGCACGTGTTTGCGAATAATATTTCTAGCAAAGGAACTGCAGTGCATGCAGAGTTCGGCGAGCTAAATTTGCATCTGGCTGATGAATATCAGGAAAGCTTGAAGGAATGTCTGTTTGGAGTGGAAACAAACTCTGGGTGTTTATTGCATGTTGCGAAAGTTGGTCTGGATTGGGGCAAAAAGGACATGGATACACTTCCAAAAGACGGTTCCAAGTCCATTTCTGCTCTTTCTGTTGATGTGACTGGGATGGGTATCTACTTCACTATGCGGCGTGTGGAATCACTTATTACAACTGCTATTTCTTTGCAAGCTCTTTTCAAAAGGTTGTCTGGTCCTGGGAAGAAAAATCAAGTTCGAGGAGGACGTCCATCAAAATCGTCTGGAAAAGGGACCCGGTTGTTCAAATTTAATCTTGAGCGTTGTTCTGTCAACTTTTGTGCTGATGTTGGTTTGGAGAACGCAGTTATCGAAGACCCCAAGCGTGTAAATTATGGATCACAAGGAGGTCGGTTTTTAGTAACTGTTTCAGCTGATGGTTGCCCAAGAACTGCTGACATTTTCTCCACAGTTTCAGATGAATGCAAAAAGTTAAAGTATTCTGTATCACTTGATATCTTACATCTTAGTGTCTGCTTGAACAAGGACAAACGTTCTGTGCAGATGGACCTTGAAAGGGCCCGATCAATCTACCAGGAGCACCCAGATGATCATATTCTTGGTACAAAAGTTCTACTGCTTGACATGCAAAATGCAAAATTTGTACGTCGTTCTGGAGGTCTCAAAGAGATAGCCGTCTGCTCTCTTTTTAGTGCTACTGACATTGCCGTTCGTTGGGAGCCGGATGTGCAAATATCTGTGTTTGAGCTCATGTTGCACTTGAAGTTGCTTATACATAATCAAAAGCTTAAGGAAGCAAATGATGATCACTTGACAAGTGCTCCTGATACAGCTGACCCTAAACTGCACAATGAAATCATTGCAGAGTCTGGGCATGTAGAGAAACAACTTAAGAAAAAGAATCTGTATTTGCTATAGATGTGGAAATGCTTACCGTATCTGCAGAGGTTGGGGATGGTGTTGAAGCATTGGTAAAAGTTCAGTCTATATTTTCAGAGAATGCCCGCATCGGGATGCTCCTTGAGGGACTTATAATTAGCCTTAATGATTGCAGGATTTTTAAAAGTAGTCGGATGCAGATATCTCGTATTCCTAAGACTTCAAATTTCTCTGATGCGACCTTAACTACCACGTGGGACTGGATAATTCAAGGTCTTGATGTGCACATTTGTATGCCATACAGGTTGGAGTTGCGTGCCATTGATGATTCCATTGAAGATATGTTACGGGCTCTGAAGCTTATTATGGCTGCAAAAAGAAAGCAATTTTTTCTGTAAAGAAAGAGAGCTCAAAACCCAAAAAAGTTGGCACTTCAGAGTTTGGATGCATCAAGTTTTGCATACGTAAGCTCACTGCTGATATTGAAGAGGAGCCCATGCAGGGCTGGCTTGATGAACATTACCAACTCCTGAGAAATGAAGCCCGTGAGTTGGCTATTAGATTGAATTTTCTTGATGAATTGGTCACCAAAGGTGAGCAATGTTCAACTGCAGCTGATATAAATGATTCAACCTCAGTCAACATCATAAAGTATGATGGGGGTGATGTAGATCTTCAAGATTCTGCTGCTATTAACAAGTTGCGGGAAGACATCTATAAGAAGTCATTCAAATCATATTACAAGGCGTGTCAGAATCTGCAGCTATCTGAAGGTTCAGGAGCCTGTAGGGAGGGATTCCAGTCTGGTTTCAGGCCCAGTAGAAGCAGGGCTTCTCTTTCTCTATTATTGCTACAGACTTGGATCTTACTTTGAAAAAAATTGAAGGTGGTGAAGAAGGGATGATAGAGGTCGTAAAAGACTTGACCCTGTTGCACGGGAGAATAATATACCATTTTCAAGACTGTATGGGAGCAGCATGAGCTTGCGTACTGGTACACTTACTGTTCAGATAAGAAATTACACATATCCTATCTTTGCAGCTGCTTCTGGTAAATGTGAAGGGTGCTTGGTGCTAGCACAGCAGGTAAGTATAAAAACATCCTTTTTTCTGTGAATTTTCTCCGTCTATGTCTTATCCTTTAAAACTTCTTTTGTTCTGCAAGCTAATTTCTCAATTCATTCAATTTGTCATCTCTGCACTTGTTCCTAATGTGATGAAATAATTTATATCATAAGGATCACTTATCGCCTGAGATGTTTTCATAATGTAAAAGAATCGAAAAACAAAAGAGTGTCACTCTTGTATGTATATGCTGTGAGGGCAAGTAATCTTCCAACATATATCATTCTGTGAAGGATCTAGGAAGTTTAAATAAGGATGTCATTTCGAGGTTTGATTTTGATTAGTGCTAATGGACTATTATAGGTGTCCACTCCAGAAACTTTTAACGTATTTTCAGGCATGAAAGGAAGTACTTATTGGGCAAAATGGTTGTGACAGACAATTAAGTTGAACATAAGTCCACACATGAGTCAATACACTAAAGTAAATGAAGGGGATTTGTATGGCAACCTAACAGGCTGATCATCTTCATTTCTGATGCTAGTACTTTTGAGATGCATTTAATTTTCGTATTGTCTCCTTTGAGAAATTAAAGCTGGTGATTCATGTGAAAGAGAAAACGCTCCTGAGTTTTTAAATGAATGATATGAGAAGGATTTTTTATTTATTTATTTATTTTTTTAATTATGATTGGCGCTTCATATAGGTTTGAGAAGTTGAACTAAATCCATAAGAGTTAATTAAAATATTCTAAAATCTTTTGATTTCTTTTCTCAAGGTACTTTTATAAATTAAAGAGCAGAGCGTCTCTTTTAACTTTGGAAGGTTTTTTGTGTAAGCAACATATGTAAGAACTAAATACTAATATCTATAATCTGAAATGAACTTTGAAAGACAATATTCACTTAACGCTCCCCCCAACAAAAAAAAGACCCTAAAGCGTGCCCTCGAAAATTCCCTTGACAAGCCCCTCCAAAATTCTAGCTTATATTTTTTTGAATGAATAGTGCGTAAAGTCCCTGAATAGTGATAGCTCCCTTGCTTCACTTTATGTATGACAATTAAAAATAAATTAGAGAAAAATACTTCTATGTTTAATTTTGTTTCCCTTTTTTGTCATTGAAAGGAAAATGAGTATAGAAAGTACAAAGAAGTCCTTAAATATGTCACTACCTTAATTGGTGTTTAGGTGCCTATTATTACTAATTATAAAATAGTCCTATTAATTATTTTTTAGCACAATGTCTTGTCAACATTTTTTTTGGGTTGAAATCAGCCAAAAAAGACAATACAATACAATTACATATACAAGGAAAGAATGGAGGAATTATTCTTATTAATATTATCATTAAGAAAATGTGTTGCACTATAAGAGATAGGTAGTTAAAAAAGATATGCCTGCATTATAATCGTTAATTGTTGAATTATCCTTATTAACCAACAAAGAGGAGATGGGATACATTAATAATAATAGCATTCATTTGACCCATGGAAAATCCGGAGATGAGGCCAGATGCAAAAACCTCCTTAACTGACAAAAAAAAAAGGAAATGAAAAAAGAGAGATAGGGCTCCCTAGAGGCTGAAAAGAATTCTATAGGGGAACCATCTACTACCGCAAAAGAGGCTGAAGATACGGGGCCCTGTTTGGCAATATGTATCAGGTGTTTGATTCAGTTGTTTTTTGAAAAGGTGTTTGGTAAAATTAGCTGTTTGAGAAAAGGATGTTTGGTGAAATTTCATTTATGCCCTTATGTCTAAGTTGTCTTTTATATATATATATATATATATATATATATATATATATATATATATATATATATGTATATATCATTTTATTTTATTTTCAAATATAATTATATTTATGTTATGTATACAAATTATCTTCATTTATAAAACTTTATCTTCTTACTATTTTGACAAAATTTATATTCATTTGCTATCTAATATTTATTATATTCATTTTAAATAAAAAATAATAGCTCCAAACTTTTGGGCAAATGTGTCATTTTCGCAAATTGGGAAGAGCTGTTTAAGAAAGAGCTGATTTACCAAACACCCATTCAGCTGTTTGACTTGGTCAAAATAACTAAACCCCTCCAAACAACTCTTTTTTTCTCCAAAAGGCTGTCAACCAAACACCCCCATGCACCATTATGTTGGGGAACCATTCTTGATCTTAGCTATGAGAGTTGTAGTATTCCATTTTCTTCCCGGCTAATTCAATCATTTGATGGTTTACATCTTGCATGTGGTTTCTGCATTTTTTTCTTGTTCTTATTTTTTAGCATGTTATTTACATTTAATGGTACAAGGAATCTGTTGCTAATTTTCAGCTTTGTATTATGAGTGACTAAAAAAAAATTAATGGACAACAAAAATGCTCCTCATTTAACTATTCTGTTCTTCTTAATGGTTGTGAAATAATAGACAATCTATGCGACTTGGACCAACATTTTGAAGAAATGGCCTCTCTGTGTAACTAGGGGTTAGGCTAAGAACATCTGCCCCTGCTCACTACCCCTCCAGGTTGGAGCCTTGTGACAGGCACTTGGGTGAAATGACCCATAATATATATGTCAGCATCTTGGATTTTGTTTGTTTTGTCATTCTCTTGGCATATTGTACTACATTGCTTATTCCTTGGGAATGTGTGCACCTTTTGGCCTTTTCTGCAGGCAACTCCGTTTCAACCTCAGATACGCCAAGATGTGTATGTTGGCAAATGGAGAAAAGTTAACTTACTTCGCTCAGCAAGTGGAACGACGCCACCAATGAAAACATATTTAGATCTGCCTATTCATTTTCACAGAGGAGAAGTTTCTTTTGGAGTTGGCTATGAGCCTGTATTCACTGATATAAGTTATGCATTCACAGTGGCTCTTCGCCGGGCTAACCTGAGCATCAGAAATCCTAATCCTAGTCCTACACCCCGAAAAGGAAAAAAGCTTACCTTGGTGGGATGAAGTAAGAAATTATATCCATGGGCATGTTTCTCTGTTCTTCTCTGAGACCCAATTCGTTTTTCTTTCAACCACCGATCCTTATGAGAAGTTTAACAAGCTTCAGATCCTCTCTGCTTACATGGAGATCCTACAGTCAGATGGCCGTGTTTATTTCTTTGCTAAGGATTTCAAAATTTTCACTAGCAGTTTGGAGAATTTGGCAAAAATCGTGGCTTAAAACTTCCAGCTAGTGTAGCTATTCCTGTTCTTGAAGCCCCGAGTTTTACATTGGAGGTTAACATGGAATGGGATTGTGATTCTGGAACCCCATTAAATCATTATCTTTTTGCACTGCCCAATGATGGGAAACCTCGTGAGAAGGTTTTTGATCCCTTCAGATCTACTTCTCTTTCCTTGAGGTGGAACATCTCTTTCAGACCACTTCCTTCTGAGTCATCCAACAGTAAGGATGGTACTGCACCTGGTGGTCCTGCCAATGTCTCCACCCATGATTCAGAAGGTGGTTATCCGATCTTAAATCTTGGAGCTCATGATTTGGCATGGCTGATTAAGTTCTGGAATTTGAACTACCTTCCTCCATATAAGTTGCGGACATTCTCTCGGTGGCCTCGTTTTGGAGTCCCAAGAATTCCAAGATCAGGAAATCTGTCATTAGACAGGGTGATGACAGAGTTTATGCTTCGAATTGATTCTACTCCCACTTGTATGAAGCACATGCCGCTGGATAGTGATGATCCTGCCAAGGGCCTAACATTTAGAATGTCAAAGTTGAAATATGAAATCTGCTACAGTCGGGGAGGCACAAGTATACGTTTGAGAGCAAACGTGAACCTCTTGATCTTGTTTATCAAGGGTTTGAGATGCATGTGCCCAAGGTATATCTAGATCGGGAAGATTGCCATAGTGTTTCCAAAGTAGTTCAGATGACCATGAAAAGTTCACAATGTGCTTCTGTGGATAGAGTCAACGAAAAAGCAGTTATGTGGGGAATTGCAGTGAAAGGCCTCGAGATGATGGTTTTCTGTTATCATCTGATTATTTCACAATAAGAAAACAATCTCCAAAGGCTGACCCTGTGAGGTTACTTGCTTGGCAAGAAGCTGGACGGAAGAATATTGAGATGACATATGTGAGGTCTGAGTTTGAAAATGGCAGTGACAGTGACGAACATACACGGTCTGACCCAAGTGATGATGATGGATATAATGTTGTAATAGCTGACAATTGTCAGCGTGTCTTTGTTTATGGTCTTAAACTTCTCTGGACCATTGAGAATCGAGATGCTGTTTGGTCATGGGTTGGTGGTTTATCTAAAGCATTTGCTCCTCCAAAGCCTTCTCCATCTCGACAGTATGCCCAGATGAAGCTGCTGGAGGATAATCAAAGGCTTACGGAGACAGATAGGCAAGATAATGCCTTGAAATCTTCGCCTGCGTCCGGAGGGGGAAGTTCCTCCTCTTTAAAACAGGCTGAAAATCTTGGATCACTGTCTTCTCCATCGCATCCTGCTAAAGTGGACAATGTTTCTGCTATTTCAATTGGTATGTTAGTCTTTTTATTTCAAAAATTTCAGCTTCTGTGATCTTTTAGTTACTATCTTCTCTAGATGTAGAGAAGGCTTTCTTGGTTTGTGCTAGCGGAGCTGAATTTGAAATAAATCACTGCACTTCTTTTACCGGTATTATGTTCACCTATATTGATATGCTTTTTGAGAAGGATAAAATAACCTCCATTAGTGCTGTTTATGCTCGACTAGGTTCTTTTTACTGAATTTCATAACGAAGTTCTCTTGTTTTTTCCACCTTACCAGCAAACAGTCTAAATATGAATGACTCAGAGGAGGAGGGAACTCGTCATTTTATGGTCAACGTAATTGAGCCGCAATTCAATCTTCATTCTGAAGAAGCCAATGTAAGTTCTTCAATAGATTCAGATGCTGTACTTATCTTCACTACCAACCCCACAAGTAGGATAGTGGACGCCAGCAATTTTTTCTTTGTTGCATCGGATCTGTTGTAACAGCTTTTGTCCTCGAACATTTTTGTGGAAGTTAGGATCATAAAGTCTTAACCAGATAGCTTTTGCGGCTTGCTAGGCAGTACATATTATTTTTTTATGCCTACCAGTTCAGCCATGCATGCATTTCTTCTAGTTGTTGCAGTTATCTAATACATATGTTGCAATATCAGTTTACATTAGAAGTTATTGGTAATTTTCGAGGTGAATTCAGCTGGTAAATTGAAATTGATATTTGACATTGTATGCACAAAAGGAAATTATGTTTTGGTTTGAAAAACCCTTTTTCTGAAGATCTTTGAGTCTGTGTGACTTTTAACAACAATGCTTGGGAACTTGGGCTAATGTTTATTGCTGGTACTTTTTGGATAAATTTCTGTCCCATTAGATCTTTGGGATTTGGCTTCTCCCCCTTTTCCCCGTGATTGTGAGTTTGTTACTAGTATGCTTAAGCTTTCATTTGCATATGGCTTCTGGTTATATATGTAGAGAGGAAATACTAAGACTTGGCCAGAAAATTGCTGGAAAATTCCTGTGCTATGTGGTATACGGGTTGAACCTTCATAAAACAGCAATTAATCTGTGCTCATTGGGATGCAGCAACTCTGTTGATGACCAGTCCTATGGTATTTCTGTGTTAAGGATCATTAGGTGGGATGTGATAAGGTTTCAGCTTCCCTCCAGTGTTCATGGTTGGCACAATCTGTTTTGCTTTCTAATGGTTTATTTTAGGAAGATGCTTACTTCTCTCTAGGTTTTGAGCTTGTTCACGTCATTAAAATAAACTTGGGAAATGTCTGGTATTGCAGGTGTTGTTGTTGACTCTTTTTTCTGAGGGTGCAAGCTGTAGAATCTTTATTATAACTATCAGTGGGACTGGATCCTTTTAGAAGTTAGTACTAGGAGAGAGTACCTTTTTGACCTAAAGTTCAAAAAGAATGTCTGAGAAGATGGATGATCTGGGAATATGGGATGGCTTATTTCTCTTTGAGTTGGAGACAAACAATGTGATTACTGTTATTCTGTCTTTTCTGCTGTAGTATTCCACCTATCCCCTTGGAACCTTGATGTTGCAAACTTGCAGGCTTGCAGCTGAGAAGCTTGAGCAAGTCGTGGAATTTCCCGAGTTTGCACTTGGGGTTTGAGTTAGAGTTGGGATTGGCTTCTCCACAGTGTGCAATGGTTCATGGGTCGTCCCAGGAAATGGTGACCTGGTTCATGCATCCCCAAAAGCTGGAGATCTTTGTGGATTATGGTTGACCAAAGCTGGTTACCCCAAAAACCATCCTAAAAGCCAAAGTTTTTTCGAAAGAAACGGAAAACTACAACAAAGCAACTCAGAGAGTAAATCGCATATTATGACGTAAATCATATGAATGATTTTATTTTTTCGTATTTGATCTTATATCTTGGAAGAATAAATATGATTCTGCACAAAGTTGTATGTGAAGCATCTTTTTTAAGGACAAGGGCAGTATACTAATTACTTGAAATAAGAAGTCTCGAAGTTGGTCAGGAGTAGATATTTGAGAAAGAGTCGCGAAGTTAGCTAGGGCTGATACCTATCTGATAGAAATCAGGAAGCATAAGAAGGGATTTAGTGTGAGGAGGGGTGAATAAGAATTCATTGGAACAAAACCAGCAGACTGGGTATTTATAATGGTTGTCTTCCTTGTCTTCTATTGAAATCTTCAAGACTTTGAAGTTTGTTTGTAGGCATCCAAAAGGACATGTATTAACCTCTTAGCTTTACTCTAGGTACAACATCATCAACAACAACTGATGTGGCTTGCATTACTGGGGTCAGGGAGACCAAGATGTAGGAACCCTTATCCTTGTAAGTAGAGTGACCTCAAACTTACTCTTGATGAAAGCACTCTAGGATCAGAGTACGGAGCCAAAAATAAAAGTTAGAGGTTAAATTTGTTCCTTGACTCTCTGGTTGGAAAGTAAAGCATTTTACCAATGGAGGAAGATTGAATCTTAAAAGAAGTGTTTTCACAAGATTTCTTTAGCATTTATCTCCTTGTGCATTTTTGGTGGGATTCTTCTCTTTGGCATTTCTCTCTTTGGTGGGGGTTTGTTGGGTGCAACCATCTAGTGTCAAAGATGTTTTGGTGGCTTGGAGGAGACAGATCTAGAAGAGTTGGGTTCTTTGAGTATGGACAATGATTCCTTTGGCTATTTGGTGGGCTACTTGGAAAGAGAGAAATCTACGGATTTTTGAGGACAAAGCTTTGTCATTTCAAGATTTCAAGCTCTACTATGTGAAAATGTTGTATAGTTGGAGTTTTGTACTTATTGGAGATAGAAATTGATTTTTTTGGATTTTCTAGATCGTACTTTGGATGAGAGCTTGAAGGCATAATATTTTTGTAAATGCCCCTTTTGTACATGGGTGACATCCCCTTGGTGTCTCATTTATACATCTTTGAGTAGTTATAAAAAGGGAGTGTTTTCTCAAGGACCACAAAGGCTCAATGAACTCTCTCTCTTACTCCAGTTATCCTTTTTGGTGGCTTGCAAGATAGAAGCACGCAAAGGAGCTTAGTTTGGAGTTCTTTTGTAGTGCTTGGGAAATCAAAATATGTTCAAGCGATGCACCTCTTTGTGGAAAGTGATAGTAGAGATTAGATGAGTGACAAGGTCAGTATGTGGAGAAAGGTGCTAGTGTCATATATGGTCAGGAAGTTTTCGATGGACTCCTTGTGGGCCTAATAATTTTTTTGGTTTTCAAGAGTACATCACTAAAGAATGGGAGAGATTCTTTCTCCACAATTCTTTTGAGGTTGGCAATTATTCTTATGGTTTCCTTAGGCAGATTTTGATTGTGTGCTTTCAGAAACCTTTTTCCTCTCTACTCAGGGAAAAAAAGGGAAGGAAACCTTTTTTCTCTCTCTTCATGCTCTTGTTGGTATAGGTTTCCCACCAACTCTGATTATGATGTGCGAGATTTTTGTCCTTGCCTTTAGATCGTCTATCCCTTTCCTTGGCTCCTTCATCAATAATGATTTCCTGGCAGCTTTTCAACAAACTTAATGGATTTCCTCTCATGGACTCTTTCCCTAGAAATAGTCAGATGGTATCTTGGTCTCCAGTGGGGTTTTTTCATTCAAATTCTATAAGAACGTATTTTCTTCCTTCGTTTAATCCTTCTCTTCACAGTTGGTTGGATGTTTTTCTTGGAAGGTTTTTTGAAAGTCTACGGCTCCTATAAAGTTACCTTCTCTTTTATTTTTTCTTGTGCCCGGGAAGCAACACAGGAAAATTTTGACTTGTAATAAGTTTCAAAATAGTGAAAAATCTTGGGCGAATAGATGCTTCATGTGCAAAGGGTATTTCATCCACAAGTCACATGTTACACCTGTCATTTTGCAAGACCACTATGGAGGGTGATAGCTTTCCGTTGGCCTGAGTTTGGCCATTTCGTTTTTCGGAACCACCTCTTGACTTCAGAGGGGTTCTTTGGTGCAAAAGTTACAGTAAAGTCTGCCATTGTTATCCTTCATGGTATTCCTTGGATTACTTGGAGAGAGAGATAGGGGAGCATTTGACAATAAGCGGAAGTGCCTCTTCAGTGCATTTAAAATAATCTGGTCAATACACAATACAATTTTTTGTTTTGATAATCAAAGATGTATAAATGAGACACCAAGGGGACCACCCGTGGACAAAAGGGGCAATTACAAAAACATTATGCCCTTAAGCTCTCATCCATAATACGATCTAAAAGATCCAAAAAAATCAAATTTTTATCACCATTAAGTGCAAAACTCCAACTATACAACATTTTCACAAAGTGGAGCTTGAAATGTCGGAAGTGACGAAGGTTTGTCCTAAAAATCCATTGATTTCTCTCTTTCCAAGTAGCCCACCAAATAGCCAAAGGAATCATATTCCAAACTCCAAGAACCCAACTCTTCTTCTTCATCTTGTCCAAGCCACCAAAACATCTTTGACACTGGATGGTTAGAACCAACAAACCCCCATGAAAGAGAGAGATAAATGCCAAAGCGAAGAAACCGACTGACAATATGCAAGGAGATGATTCAGAGTTCTTCCTTCTTACAACATATAGAGCACCTACTAGAACCGATTAACTTTTTCTATTAAAAATGTCTTCTGTAGGAATCTTTCCTAAGCAAGCCACCCAAGCAAAGAAACAAACTTTTGTGGGAGCTTTAGACTTCCAAATGGAACTAGCAGGAAAATCGAAGGCAATGAAAGCCTCAGACTTTTGAAACAAAAATTCTTGACAGAAAAGGATCTGGTTAGTCAATCAGCTGAACAATCACATTATTGCCATGAGGCAGAATCTCCTTGTTAGCAAGTAAAGCAATAAAATGCAAACGCTATCCTCTTCCTAATCGCTCGGACTTCTCAAAAGATGTAAATTCCAATGGTTAGTCACCACTGCATGAAACCACTTCCTGCACTGTTGCATCCTTAAAACAAGCCACACGGAAAAGAATCAGATATTGCGCTTTAAGAGGTGAATCGCTGCACCAGACCAGACATCATGCCAAAACAACACATTGGAGCCATTCTTTGCCTTAAGATGAACTAATGATTTAATGCTCTTCAAACCTTCTAAGATAGATTTCCAAAAACCCACCCCATGGGCAGATGCATTATTCTTGCTCCACCACCCTCATCATCAACCCCATACTTTGCCTTGATGATATTTTTCCACAAAGCATCCTCCTCTATAAACCTCCAAAGCCACTTAATCTTCAAGTTTCGTTCATGTTACCAATAGGTCTTATTCCAAGCCCTCCCTCTTGCTTAGGACAACAAACATTCTCCCACTTGACCCAATGAATTTCATTGTGCTATTCCAAAGGAAATCAATCATGATTCTCTCTAAATGACTAGCAACACTAGTTGGGATGGTGAATGAAGAGATGAAGTAGATATGCAGGCTCTATAAAGTGCTTTTCAGCAAGGTTGGTGGTACCCTCTCTGGACAAAAAAGAAGAGCTTATTCTTTGATCCCGCTAGTCTTTTATGGAGCTTCTCCACAACAGGGTCCCAAACCACTCTGCCCTTATAAGAAGAAGCACCCGTAGGAAGACTGAGATAATGAGAAGGAAGATGATCAACTTTGCATCCAGAAGTGGGCTAAGCGATGAATATGTGAAACCTCACCACTGGGGATACGTGCACATTTCGCTAAGTTGACCCTTAGTCCCAACATAGCTTCGAAAAGAAGAAGGATGTACCTCAAATAAAACAAATTGCTCTCATCACACCTACAAAAATGAGGGGGTCATCAGCTAATAGCAAATGGGAAATCAATAAACCGTTAGAGTGACAGTTACATTCGAAAAACCATATAAGAAACCACCTCGACTGCTTTATTCACCAATTCATAAGAATGTTATACACACTTCCCACTAAACTAATGAGCCTAAACTTCTTTATATCATCTGCACCCTCGACTGCCTTAGTCACCAATTCATAAGAATGTTATACACACTTCCCATCAAACTGAGCCTAAAATTCTTTATATCATCTGCACCAAACTACTTTAGGGATCAAACTGATAAAAGTACAATTAAGACTTTTCTCAAAAACTCCTTTTTATGAAAAGTCAGCAAAAAAGTCCACAATCTCCTCCTTAACAATACTCCAACAATGTTGGAAAAAAGCAAACCATTAGGCCCTGGATCTTTCTCCTAAGTTATTGATGGCCTTCCACACTTCATCCTCCTTGAAATCCTATTGAAGTTCCTGGCATCTTGAAGACTAATGGAATCAGAAAAATTCCATCCAGAATTGGCCTACATGGCTGATTTTCCTGATAAAGATTATCATAGAAATGAACAATTGCACTTCTCACGGAAGAAGCAACCTCATGGAGCTCATCATCCACTTTAATGTTGTGAATGACATAGAATTTTCTTCTATTATTAGCCGCCTGGTGAAAAAATTTTTGGTTTTACAATTACCATCTTCAATCCAATGTTGCTTAGGCCTTTCCGGCCAGAAGATTTCAATCTGATTACGCAGCTAAGAAAGTTCTTTCTCAACTTCCAATCTTTCAAATCTATCAATCAAGGTGAGGGATTGTTGCTTCCCCTTCTCATCCAAAGACTTCACCTTATCCACCAAGATTGCCATCTCGGAGTCAAGATGGCCGAAAACATCTCTGTTCCGCTCTTGAAGTCTAATCTTCAGGGCATTCAGATTCTTAGCCAAAAAAAAAAAACCTTGATGGCCAGAAACATTCAGTTCATCCCCACAAGATTTGATGTCATTAGAAAACCCCTTCCTTGACCTCAAGCGACATATTTTCGAATTTGAAAGGTCGTGTACTTCGAAAACCATCCCCAACTCCGAGAAGAAGAGGAAGATGATCGAAGTGATCTTTGGAAGGACCACTTAATGAACCCCCGGAAATAATCCTCCCAATCAACAGAGAAAAGAAACCGATCAATGCGAAAAAGCATGGGAAACTCCTCACCTTCCAACGGAGGGTCAATGAGATCTAAAGAATCAATAAAAAATGTAGAAATCTCTCATTGACGACAATCTACTGCCATCCGATGATCTCTATGATGAAAACTTAACACCATTGAAATCCCCGCCCAAGCACCACGGGATGTCCCAGGAAATAAAATTCGCCAACTCCTCAAATAAGGCATACCATAAATTATAATCATTAGGACCACGAGACCTCGATAAGACCCCACACAAAATTGTCCCACGAGGACTTGAACTTGCAAAACACAAAGAATGACCCAATTTGAGAGTCAATAAGCTCCAAAAATTGAGAATCCCATGTAGCAATATTGCCTCCTAAATGACCCACCGAGGTCAAGAAAAGCCACTCAAACGAACGACGATCCCACAGGTTGAAAGCAACAGAACGATTAACAACCTCCATCTTTGATTCTTGAAGGATCGCGACATCACAAGTGAACCTGCACAAACCCACCTCTCTTATTTGGACAATTGAGCCCTCAACACTCCATGAAGTAACTTTGACAGTTTCCCCATCAGAGAACATCATTTCCCTACGTTATCCATGAAATAACTTTAATAGTTTCCCCCATCAGAGAACGTCATTTCCCTTACTGCATTAACGTCCTCATTCTCTTCAACAACAAGGTCATATTCTCTTCCAAGTGATGCCGTAAACAAGAACAACTCCTCTCAACCTTCAATTACTAGGCCCATCCTCTTACTTCAGGCTGAACCATCTTTCCCTTCATCAAAGTTCTCTCGACTTATCAACGTAAGGTGAAGAAGCATCACCCAAAAGTTAAGCATGCTCTTGTTGCAAAGCTTCCTCAAACGAAGAAGTCCTCCTAGCTCGTGCACCTTAGGTAAAACTGACCCAAAGTAAAAAACCAGCGTGTGTTTCCCATTCTTGTTTCTCCGAGAATAAACTAACACATCCTTAATCGGTGAATGTGCCGATGGATGTTCCACCACTAAATCATCCATTGGTGATTCAGGGATCCTTGGTGGAGATGGAGAAATCCAAGGGGAGTTGCACTCAAACTTAGAAGGATAGTTGCTTCTCAACACTTGGAAGTAATTAATACGCGTTGAAGAAATTCCCTAATGTTCCTTTGAGCCACCCTCCTCACTAGGAGGCACTAAAACAACATTAACCTTGTCCTTGCAAACATTGTATGGGCTGAAGGTGAACATTCCAATAGGATCTTCTTGTTAAGCCCATCAAAATTGATCTCTTTCTCTTCATTGAGCAAAGCATAAGCGTCCCGGGAACCACACTCCCTACACTCGCCACCCCTTTAAAAGAGTGTTCCGTATATAACTCATTTTCCCTTACTTAGTTTAAAAAGTGCGGCTCGGGCGCGGCTAGGCGCAAGAAAGGCCGGGCGCAAATCCCTTGCGCTTAGTATAGGTTCGAGCGACGTCCTTCCGAAAAGCGTGGCAAAGCGCGCTCTTTTTTGCTTTTTAATGGAGCGCGAAGCGAGGGTGCAAGCTTTTGGTACCCGGTACCTTTTGCCTCTTTTCTTGTAAAAGAAGGAAGAAAATACCTTCACTTACCTCGAGATTTGTGCGTGATTTTTGTTCCCAAGTACGAGCCCTAGACTCTCACCGAAGGGGGTCTTTTTCAGCTTCTTCCTTTATCCTCCTCCTTGGCTCCTCTCTTTCGGTGACGAATACGGTGTTTTCCTGGCGCCGAATCGAAGCCTAGAAATTCCATCTTCCTTCTTCTTCTTCTTCTTCTTCCTTCTTCTTTCCTCTTCCTTCTTCCTTCTTCTCGGTTATCCTTCGTCCTTTGGTTTTCGTTCTCCTCCTCTTCCTTCTCCTTTTTGTTCTTCTTCCTCTTCTAGCTTTTTCCTTGCTATCCTTTTTTTTCCTGTGTTTTCTTTGTTTTTTGTCTTTTGTTTTTCCCTCTTTTCTGGTTCTCCTTTTTTTCCTCATCTCCATCTGAGTGACTCAGTTTTCTTGTTCTATATTTTAATTCTCTTTTTTTTCTTTTTGTTCATTTGTTCTATATTTTGTGGTTCCCACATTGACCTAATGGAGGGTGTTAATTGTTCCTTATTTTAATTGTGATAATTGTAGTAAATTGTGTTAGCCATTTAGCTTTGAATGGAGGATGATGATAATGATGACGCTTAGTTGACCTTTGGGGGAGGGGGCTTACAAACTACTTTGCATTGTGTGTTGTTTTCGACTTCTACTACAAAGTACTATCTTAAGTGTGTATTTTGAGATATTATAATGTTCAATTACCTTATCTTAAGACTAAATGTGGTGCTTTTCATAACTAAAATGATGTCTAAACACTTATTTGATGTGCTATCTTATTTTTATAAAAATATGGGTTGGGAATTATTTTCAAGCTTTTAAGTAATCTGTGCCTTCAACTTGATTTGGGGCTCTTCGAGCCGGGACCCTGTCCGCTTTTTGCACCTAGCGCTTTTTTAATCTACGTTCCCTCCATCAACATAGTAAAGCCTCTGCCCCTTTCCATAAAAAAAACATTAGGACTTCTTTTGACCCTAATCTTAGTCACCCAACCTTAGAACCCTCAGGAAAAATAACAGTCCTTGAACGCCCATTGTAACCCAAATGTGAGAAAACAATGAGTCTACCTGAGCTGTTCTTTCTCAGCATCAGACATCTATCACCCCATCTAAAAGTTCTCACCCACACAGGATCTCCATTAGAAAAACAAAAGTGAACCATCGCAACTGCCAACCATTAAAATTTGTCCAAACTTATGAGGATGCAAAGATCTAGTCCTCCAGGTAAACTCAGCAACTTGAAGGGCAATGGACCTCCTTCACTCCCAACAACCTCACAAAACTTCCCTTCAACTCTCACATATGCATACATGAATAAGCTTAAGAAAAAGAGGAAGACAACCTCAAATTACACACAAAAAAAAGGGGCAAAGAAAAAGCCACTCAAAACCACCACTTCCAGAAGAAGCCTAAGGAAAGGAAAACAGAGGTGAGAGCCCAAATTTAAGGCAAACGAGCCAGAAAAACCACTCACTGGAGGTTGAAACGAAAAACCGAAACCACAGGAGGCTGTTCACCCTTTCTGAATTAGAGATTGGAGGCCCTGGAAATTCTGGTAAGATTCCCGCGGCTGGAGAAGTCCTCGGCAGCAACAGAAACAGCCGGGAAAACAAAACCCCCAAAAGCAGTACCCCAACTCCACCAATGACGAACAGATATGAGAAAAACGAAAGGAAAGAGGGAAAGAAACCACCAGGCACAGGCAGATGGCCGGTGAAGGCAATGTCGGAGCTACCTTATGCCCACGTTGTCCCGGGACACCAGTAGCCAAAAACATTATTAAAATTTATGAATAAAAATCCTCAAAAATTTTTAAATATTGTTAAATTGGATAACCATAAAAAATAATTAATATTTATAAAATTCAAGAATACTAAAAAGGGACACCACTAAATAGATTTTCTAGGGTGAGGGAATGTCGGTTTCTCCTGGAGACCCAAGGTCCATCAGACCTCAGGTTCACCTCCGATGACCACTGAGGACGCTCAAATTCACCAGCCAGAGAGAGAGAGTGCCATTGCCTAGAGAGACAGAGGAGAGAAGGGCACTTCAGAGGATAGTTTATTTTTGGCTTATGAGAATTTTTTCTTCTCTTCTATAGATGTTATTTGACTTTGTAGATAGTCTACTTTTTGGGTTGCAAATAGTCACTCTCTTTGTAAATGCTCCCTTGTATTCGTATTTCTTGATCTTAATGAAAAAAAAATTCCCTCATCAACATTGTGATCGTGTACGTAAAACAAAAATTTTTCTGGTCTTATGCTGACTTTGATGACATTGTATCAGCAAATATGAACATTAAACCCGGTGTCTTGGTTACCTTATCTAGTTGCTCTGTCTTAGGGGCCTTTGATATAAAATGGTCCATTGTTGTGGCGCAAGCCTTTGTCTCTATCCTTTCGTATCCTTTGTTGTTCAAGTTTAAATCTAGGAGGAATCTTGGAGAAAATATTGTGTTGCTGACGACATTGAGGGGGCTTTCTTCTGTCAACCCCTATGCATACATCTAATTGCTGGCCCTTAAAACTACTCATTTGATCTCAGCAGCTTCAGTTAGAAAGTAAATTGATCCACTTAATTCAGGCTTTTTACATAGATATATATTTTGGATAGTATCAGTACTGGCATGCGTATTTTTATTGCTCCAAAAACGAAAAAAAAAAAAATGAATAGGGAGTTGAAAAAAGAACTTACTACTCCATTGCATGAACAAGCAAGCCTATAAATATTCATTTTTGATAATTTCAACTCACAATATATAACATGAAGGGATACCTAGATGACAGTTACGATCAATGCGTGTACTTGCATTGTGAACTTTGAAATCGTGACACCTTTGATTGAGTTGTGCGTTCTTCTGTGAAAGTATAATTCTCTGCTTTACTATAGATGTCTCACTAATAAAATGGAATCTTTAATTTGCAAAGATGTATTATGGCATGCTGGAAATCTTTACCTGATCTCGTGCTTGGGTTTAGTTTGTTTGTTCTTTCTAAGGATCTTGCTTTTTTCTTAATTTAATTTTTTAATGGGTGACTGGTAAGAGAAACAGTGTACACGTGATGACTGCACCCTTGAAATCCATTGTATTTATGCCTATGGTGTGTGATAGTAGCGTCCATGTAGTGAAACAAATGATGCTGTCTTGCATGTTACTCCATATTGGCAGTGCCAAATTGCGATTGTAGTTCCTGTAGAGTTGAGTAGTGCTCGCTAACATGTGGCCATGCTCTTTGACCAGGGTAGATTCCTACTCGCTGCTGTGAGTGGCCGTGTCTTAGCACGTTCATTCAATTCTGTTCTTCAAGTTGGCTATGAGGTGATTGAACAAGCACTAGGCCCCATTAAAGTTCCTGAATTTGGGCCTGAAATGACATGGAAACGTATGGAGTTTTCTGCAATGTTAGAGCATGTACAGGCTCATGTGGCCCCTACTGATGTTGACCCAGGAGCTGGATTGCAGTGGCTTCCAAAAATTCGTAGCTCTCCGAAGGTGAAACGTACTGGTGCTTTACTTGAAAGAGTTTTTATGCCCTGTGACATGTATTTCCGATATACAAGGCATAAAGGTGGAACTCCGGAGTTGAAGGTGAACTATACTTTCTGTAGCCTCCTTTCAGCATTGTGCCGATTTCTTGCCCTTGGTAGCTAATAATGAACGTTATTGAAGGGCCAACCATCAATGTACCCTGCTCCGGGATTATAATATACTTGTTTATGACTGGTCTAATTTTTTCTTTTTTTCCTGATAGGTTAATCAAAAAATTATATTAATGAGACACCAAGGGGTGACACCCAAATACAAATGGGGCACGAACAAAAATCATCTTGCCCTCAAGCTCTTGCTCATGATTATATCTACAAAATCCGAAAGAGACATTTGTACCACAATTGAGCACTTGACTCCAACTATACAACAATCAAAAGATATGGCATGAAATCCTGATGTGATAACTGATAAAGCTTTGCCCTAAAAATCTATCGATTCCGCTCTTTCCTATAACACCACCAGATAAGCAAAGAACTAACTTCCAAATTCCAAGAGCCCCACCCTGCTTCAATCTTTTTCTCCATGACTGGTCGAAGTTATTTCCATATAAATTGGATGTTAATGACACTAACATACAAGTTTATGCCTTTAAGGAACTAGTTGATGAGGCAATCTACAAGCATAGGATAACGAGCTTTCGTGTTCAGGACTTGCAAATATTAGTATCCAATTTATCGCTTGCATATTCATGACTTACAACTTGCATGTTGATGGTGAGTGGAAAATAGGCTAAGGACAATCTCTGCTTACTATACAACATGCCCTTATTGTTGTCGCATGATGTACATGTCCATGACTTGATGACATTAACACTCATGGTGTACCTCAGTGTACTCGGTGTCATTATACACAACGTACAATGGCACCAATTTGATATCACGGATTTTATCATATATTTAAATAAAAAATAAGTGTGACGTTAGGAATTTGTATACTCAATTGCATTTTGTTGTTTTAAAAATTTTCTTATATTTGAAAATAGGCTAGGGAAGGAAAATTTGAGAACACATGGATGGAATTGAACAAGTTGCATAATTTATTGTGTATATTAAAACAAAAATGAGGGCATAAATGATAAAAACTGATATAACTGCAGTGGGAGGGGCAAACAGAAGGAAAGTCTTTGTATTTTTCTTTTATGATTGAGGTGTTTTGTTCTTGCGAGCGCTTATTCACAGTTATTAAACCAACACGGAGGAGGTGAAGCCCAGGGTTTCTGGATTGTGACTAATTTAACTATAGGTTGACTAGCAGTAATTGAGTGGCTTGTGTCCTTCCTTATGCCATTCTTCTCATTGTGCTGCAGGTGAAGCCCCTTAAAGAGCTAACGTTCAATTCTCATAACATTACAGCATCAATGACTTCTCGGCAGTTTCAAGTTATGCTGGATGTGCTAACCAATCTTCTCTTTGCGAGACCTCCCAAGTATGATGATACTTCCTGCCTTTTCTACACTTTGCCAATGAACTGTTCTATGGTCAATATAATATTGTGCTCTACCAAAAGCAGCAAAATTGTTTAAACATCTAAGGAGTGAGTCATTTTATATCTAAGGTTGTTGCTATTCTTACCTAAAGATTCTGATCCCCTCAAGGACTTCTGCATGAAATTTTGAAACTGCCGGGCTTATGGAAATGAAAGTAAGAAATAAAAGGTAAAAAGCTACCTGTGGTTTTGGTTGTTCGGCTATTTGTGCATTTGGTATCTTAAACCTTTTGTGGGTTGGCTTTTAAGAATAGCAACCCTATCAATAGTCATTATTTTTCAAAAGGTGAACATAGTCTTGCTTCTTTGTTTCTGAAGGCCTGTTCTTTTCAGTTGGAAGAGTGGAGTTGGAAGTGGGAAGGAGTTGGAAGAAGTTGGGAGGAGCTGAAAAGAGTTGGAATTGGTTATAAACAAAGTTGTTAGAAAACTGGAAGGAGTCTGGAGAAACTGGACACAGTTCGAAGGAGATGGAACAGAAGATTTCCAACTCAAAGAACAGCCCCTTAAACATGTTTTGACTTTGGTCCATGGATTCAAGGTGAGGTAGTTTGCGACAAAGTGGCCCCATCAGAAAGGTTTTATTGAGCGAACCATGCTTCCACTCGGTGATGACCGCAATTTGCTAGGCGATTGCAACTGCGAACGAAACTGCATTTTGAAATCTGGAATTGGCCTTTTTATTGGGGTTTTATAGTTTTTTCCTTGGGGTTACTTTGTGTTTATCTTCCCCTCCCTCCTTCCCTTCTCTCTGTCTCTCTCTCTCTCTCTCTTTTTGGGTGAGGGGTTGTTTTAGGCCTAAGAACAATTCCGGTTTGTGTTGAATCCAGTCTTGAAAAGAACAGAGCCATAGTCCCCTTACTGTCACGGGACTTTTGTTTTTCCTGTTAGTTTTTCTTCATATGTCTAATCATTTCTTAGGATTTTTTTTATGTTTTCTTGCTTGAGGTGAATGTCCTTCGACAAAACAAAAACCTATTAAAAAACTTCAAAAGTTTGTAATGTTAAAATTCAAAAGAATTGTTGCATGTCTACTTCCTTTCTATAAAATCTTCTTTGTTGTGCAGGCCCAGGAAGAGTAGCTTGTTGTATCCTTCTGAAGATGATGATGATGTAGAAGAAGAGGCAGATGAAGTTGTTCCTGATGGTGTTGAAGAGGTGGAACTCGCAAAAATCAACCTTGAGCAGAAAGAACGTGAGCTCAAGTTGATTTTTGATGACATTGTTAAATTATCCCACCCTAATGATGTGTCTGGAGATGAAGGTCCGGCCAAAGAAGGCGAGTTGTGGATGATAACTGGTGGAAGATCCAGACTGGTATGTTGTGTTTACCCTTAACTACCTCTTTCATCCTGCTACTGTCCCTTAATACTTTTCAAATTAAGGTAAAAAGGAAGGGGTGAGTGACACCAATTATCATCATTTCTCCTATTAATTGTTATTTCTGGGGTCATTATGAACACTTCTTTTTTGATCGAAAAATAAATAACTTTTGACTAGTGTTCAGCGATCATGGGGGCATTATGTCATATTCTGTTTTTCTAGTCAGATGTGCTTTAAAGGTGACAAGAAATGTGAGCTCTGCCCTTGTGGCAAGCATTATTTGATTATTTCAAATCAGGCCAATTCAAAACTACAAAAGATCAATTCCTGCAAAATTTATGTTATTTGAGTTGACTTAAAATTTCATGTGGTGAAATGCGGTGTTCGCAACTCATTCCAAAGCAAATTTAGGTGCTGAAAATTGTCGTACTTACGTTGAAGCTTGCCGGGTAACTTGTTATGGAGGTTCATGTATAAGAAAGACAAACTTTGAAGTAATCTTGCCAGCATCAAATATCCCACATGCTGTTGCATTGCCCTAATTTTTGTGAATAGATATCCTATTTGCAAAGCTGATTTGGAATCCACTGATCATTTGCTGTTGAATTGCCCTTTTGTTAGGGCTTTGTGGGAGTTAGCCTTTAGTTGTTTGGGTGTCACTTGTTGTTTCTAGTTCTACTAAGGAACATCTTCTTGCTTGGGAAGGCTACTTTGGGAGAAAAGCTAAAGAGAAGAAAGCGTTGCTTATCCCACATGCCATTTTTTTGAGCATTTGGTGTGAGAGAAATAGGAGAGTCTTTGAGGGAGTGGAAACTTCTCTTAATTGCTTTAAGAATAAGATTCTCAAGAAACTCTACTTTTGGGATAATAGCAATTTCTGCCAATCTCTTTTGATGTTGTAGATTTTATGGATAGTCTACATTTTGGTTGTACATAGTCCATTTTTAGGCTTGCTTTGCATCCATCTTTTTCATTTATATTTTCGTTTTTTCTTATAAAAAAATCTTGCCAGCATCAAATATAGATTATAGGGCCTTGATTGGATTCCTTGTTGACCAAAAAGATGTACGGTGTGGATCTTGGGAGAGATACATCATCAAAGGGAAGGTTTCTATTGCCGTATCTCTTATAGGTTTGGAGGTCACTCAGTTTATTTCTGATGTGATAGATGGTATGGTGACAGATTTTTTGAAGACATTTTTCCTTTCCTTTTGTGCATTTATAGAAATGCATTTGCTTCTGATTATTAGAACAGGACTTCTAATTTTGGAATTTGAACTCGTGTTTCTAACCTTGTGATTATTGTCCCTGTTGCATATTATAATTATTCAGAGCCAAAATGCATTTCCTTTCATCAGAATAGCTGCTTGTTTTACATATCTTAGATAGTCTTATCTCCTAACTTCGCTGTATATGTACGTGATTGAATATAGCAGTACTTTATCCCAAGCAGCCATCTACCTTATGATGTCATGTGCTTACAGTGAATATTCAAATGATTTTTGTTGGAACCAGTTTTTTCATTTTGTCTTCTTGCACAGTTGACTTAGTTAATTTTTCCCTTGGGAAGGTGGAAAAACTGAAGACTGAGCTTGGGAACATGCAAAAGTCAAGAAAAGCCGCATCAGCGTCATTAAGGATGGCTTTGCAAAAGGCCGCTGAATTGAGGTTAATGGAAAAGAGAAGAACAAAAGCCCCTCTTATGCCATGCGCATCTCTTTGCAAATCAACAAAGTTGTTTGGAGTATGCTTGTGGATGGTAAAGCTTTTGCTGAAGCTGAGATAAATGAAATGGTATGTGTCTCTGCTTGGCTGAGGAACAGTGCCCCTTTTAATTGAATCACATAATGGTAATTCTATTTCTGACTACTAACTGTTCAAAGACATCAATGACATGGCACGGGTAGGAGATAGTGAATAAGGAGAAAATAGTCTGGGAAGGAAGAGGTAAAGCAGAGAAAATATAGAAGAAAACGGAGGGATGAGAAGGAGAGGGAACAGCCACTGATTGATTATTTAACGTTTTGAAACCTTTATGTATTTCATATCATAATTTTAGACCCCTAACTGTTAACATTAGTTTCTTGCTACTGTCACCGAAGTATGTTACAATGTTTTAGTACCTTTTGGGTTCGTCTCCGATAAGAATGCTGCGTTGGCAAGTTTAATCTGAATATAATTCCTAAGCTACCCTTTCTCTAAGATTAAAAATAAAACCGTTCAACAACCCACTCCCACTCCCTCCACGACTCCACCACTTGCCTTCTCTCAGAGGGGTGCCTTGTGGTTGGCAACCCACTCCCGAGTCAGGGGCGGAACTAAGAATATTTTTAGGGGGCCGCTTAATAAATTAGACTTTTTAAAGAAAAATTATATTAAATCAATTTTTTTGCCAGTCTGAAATTATAAAACATATCATATAAATTGCTCTCAATAAAATTGTTGGAAGTAGTAATTAATTAAAAGATTCTACGACTAAAATCAAGGATAAATTTGGTTATAATTAAGGACCTATAATCATTTAGAAATATATATGTTTCCCCAAAATAATCTGCAAAAATATCCAACCTAGAGGTCTAGAAATCAAAAGTTAAGAAAACTAATAAGCAAATATAATATTAAAATATACTTAGTTATCTAGAAAAAGTTACTTAAGTTTATCATTGACCAACCTTATCCCACTATAAATATAGCTTGTATCATGGTTGATGTTGTAAGCAATACAAAAATCAATCAAATTTGATATATAATTATTACAGTTCTCAAATGAATCTTACACCATTTATCTTATCACAATCATCATCATATCACCTTAAGTAAATTTCCAATAGAAATTATTTCAAACAAAAAGCATAAGTTTAAGAGAAAATAAGTAATGAAAAAATATCAAGAGCAGCTCATACATCTGTTGATATTGGAAATACGTTGACAGGAAAAAAAGAAATTGAGAATAATAAAAGGAAAAGTGGAGGACAATAACGGGGCTTGTAATTATAAAATAGGAAAGGGCAGCATTTAATCTTAAAGTATAAAGGGCGAAGCTACAAAATAATAAAAGAAATCAACCACCATAGGAATCAAACACGGATTAAAAACACATGCCCCCTTCTCAATTGCCGGACCATGGAAATCTCATGCTTTCACAGCCTATTTCATTGGAGAAGTCCAATATGTTTTTTTTTTTTTGGGGGGGTGGCCCCTCTAGTTCCACCCCCGGCCGGAGTCGTAGGTAAAAATTACCTTGGGGGACCTTCTATTTTGTAGAAACTATTTTAAGGGCCCTCTAATTTGAGAATACGTTATATGTTCCACTGAAACTATTTTGAGGTGATTTTCCGGGCATAATAAATCATCAGAAATGTAAAATGACACTTAGACCCTTATTAAAGTGAAAAAAACTCATAAACTGATTTTGGCGAAAACTTAAAACCTTAACTCCCTCTAATCCCCAAACTCAACTCTCCCACCTTCTCCTTTGATTCATCGCCATCATTGGTAGCTTGGTGATGGCTGATGACCCATATTGGAGGTCCTTGACCGTTGTGGCTACAATGCTATGCCTTTGTCCTTCCTTTCTTCAGCCCCTCACCTGCACCCTCCCTCGTTGTTTCTCTGTTTGGTTTTTGTTCTCTCTCTCTCCTCGTGGATGGGTTTTACCTATTTTCACTTTTGTTATGTGAGTTTGTAAAGTCTTCCTTGTTGTCTTCAAGGAATTTGAGAATCTTTTAGCAGAATTTTGATCTGGCTTTGTTAAGTTTGCCACTTTCATTTGTTAAATTTTCCATTAGAGCTCCTATACTGTTGACCTTTGGCATGTTTCGCAAAAAGGACTTAAGACTTACAACTTACAGGTATGTCGTGAAAAATAGGTCAATTGGGTTGGTCATCTTTCGGTAGAGAATGAACTAAAAATCTTCAGGATATCTATGGACTAACATGAGGTTGGACTTCTAATTTTGAAGATGGGCGAGGAAATTGAGCTTGGTGGAAGTGGAAGGAGCTTGTTTCTCTGAGAACTCAGGAGAAGTGGAGAACCCACGAAGAAATTGGCCAGGGCGAGAGAGAATTGGGTGCAGTAGAATTAGAAATTGGGGTTGTTCCTGAGGCTGAATAGAAGAACTGGAGACTGGTGGTGTTGCAAAATGCATCTGAATGAAGAAATGCAATTGGAATGCAAATAAACAAGGATGCATTTCTATTTTCCTCTTAAAAAGTTTTTGAGTTCTCTTTCTTTCAAAAAACAGTTGAGATGGGGGGTGATAAAGAATACTTTTCAAATAAAAATTCAGGATTATTTTTGGTATTTCAACTTTTTATGTTAATTTCAGCTTTAAAGTTGTCGGAATGATGACTTCATTCGTCGGAAAAAGACCCTAAAATAGATTCAACAAATTACGGGGTACTATTGTCAAATTAGAGGGCACTGAAAATAGTTTCTACAAAATATAGAGTACACCATACTAATATTTTGCCCGGTAGTGCCTGCTACCAACCCTCCCATTGTCTCCCTTCACATTGCTTCTCCATTAGCTCTCCTACGCTACCACAACCCATCATGTGCGCAAACTTAATTTTCGATCTTTTACACAATGAAGTTTCCATTAGATATTCTTCAAATGTATACAGATCAATTTAACATGGTATGCTAGAATGACTACTTGAACTCAAAAGACTAGAACCCTGATCAGATGTCTTGAATACCAAGCATTTTAAAATCTATTTGAAATTTCAAGAATCGTACATTTGTAGGAAAATAATATTTTAAAGCCCAACCAATTCTTCCAAAGAAAAAAGAAAAAGCCTAATCAAATGTTTCTAAATGACTTTAGATGCAGTGCTTTTGCTTGACTTATTTGACCAACGAATGAGGTCAAGATGAGCCTTTTTCAAGCTGGACCTAAGAAGTTACATTATTATTTTGATATTGTAGATTTTGTGGATGGTCTCCATATTTGATATATGGAGTTCTCTTCTAGGATGCTAACTTTGCATCCATCCTTTTGATATATTATAATATATTGCTTTCTTTTCCTTGTCAAAAAAGAAAAAAAGAGGGAGGAAGAAGTTTACATTCTGCAGTGTCTGTAGACCATGAGTATTGAACATTGCATCGAGAGCTGTTGACATCCTCACAATGCTGAATAAATAGGGCCTAGGTTTCTGCAAACCAGGTGCAGGAGGCTAATTATTTGTAGCTACAATTAGTCTGACTGCATCCATTTAATTCAAATTCAACCACTATTCTTGTTTGCTGATGGTACTTCCATTTGCCTGATTAGCATTTATCGTAGTTTTTTTGGCTTTTTTTACTTTTACTCTAATATTCTATTTGGTCGTGTGTGTTTGCGTGTGTGTGTGTTTTTGGGGGAGGGGGGACGGAGGAGAGGACAGTAAGTGTTGCTAGCATCCTATCATCGGGAAATGGAGTGGCTGTCTGTCTTCCTTCCAAATTTATCAATAGTGTAGACTTGAATGTTGTGTTCGATGAAGATGTGTAGGTGGCTTGTAGGAGAAGGATGAAGAAGAGTTAAGTTCCTGGACTTTGAAAACTGATTCCTTTGGCTATTTAGTGGCTACTTGGAAGGAGATAAAATAAGAAATCGACTGATTTAAAGGACAAAGTTATGTCCTTTCAAGAATTCAATCTCTACTTTTTGAGAATGTTGTATAGTTGGAGTGTGGTGCTTGATGGTGAAAGAAATTTTAATTTTTGGATTTTGTAGATTGTACTCCGTCCGTTTCATAAAAATTGTCAAAAATTTCTATTTTGGTTGTCTCAAAAACATTGTCAAAAATTCTCTAGATAGTAAAAAAAGTAACCCTTGTGAGTGATAAATGATGTTTCCTTAAATTTTTATATTCCTAAACTTTGACAACTTTTTAGGGATGGAGGGAGTATTATGGACGAGAGCTAGAGGGCATAATGTTTGTAGTTGCTCCTTTTGTACGTGGGTCACATGCCTTGGTGTCTGCTTAATAAGACTCTTGATTACTAATTGGGAAAAAAAAGGGGTTGAATGAAGTTTCACTCTTTTATGCAGATTTATGACTTTGACCGGGATTACAAAGATGTTGGTCTTGCTTCGATTCACAACAAAATATTTTGTTGTAAGAAACTGCTTGCCAAATGCTAAGTCTGATATGCTTTTATCAGCATGGAATCCTCCTCCTGAATGGGGAAAGTAAGCACTTCAATCTTTATGACCTTTTTCAGATTACTAAATCTTATGCCTTGAGTCTCATCACTGTTGTTATTCTGTTACTTTTTGTCCAAATGTTCCATCACTTGTTAGTTTTCATCCTTGATCATTACTAAGTCTCTGAACTGTTTTTCACTGTGGCTCTTTTATAACCAATGTTCTACTATTCTTGGCTGGTCAAGGCCCATACTCATTGAGGTTCCTAAGTTTTTCCCTTGTCAAGATCTACATTGGGATACAGTGATGTTGTATATTGTGCTTCATGGCTGGTCTGCCCAAGTCTTTTTTCTGTTTTGGTGATTCATGGGCTTCTGCCATGGTGAAGATTTTGTTTGCTGTTTGTTAAGTATTTTTGCATGTTTGTTATTTGTTCTGATGCAACAGTAATTTCTTGTAGTTTCTTGTTATTTATGCTATGCAAATGGATTCTTGGCTTTATACAGCTGAACACTGCCCTAAATTGGATTTTTAAGCAGGATACGAAGAAAGAAAATCATAGAAACATCTTGCTATGGCTGACAATTCTTCCATGCCATTTCCGGTATTCCTTCAAATTGAGAAGCCAATGAATAATTTTTGTATCTGAGCAGGCAACTCATTTCATCTTCTTGAACATAACATCTTTTCTCTCCTCCTACAAAAACTACACCCTTACTGTTGTTAGAGATTTGTACATCATATCCAATGTGGATCTACCACACGAGCCCAAGCTAGCCCCACATACGTAAAACTTGGTTGTTGATGCCAACCCATTTAAACATATTAGTACTCAATAATGCAGAGTAGGCGTACTTGAATAATGTTGAGAACCAAATTTTTAAATAAAATGAAAAAACCCTGAGAGTTAGCCCCTATTTTTTTTTGGGATGAGTAATCAAAAAATATATTGACAGACACCAAGGGGATGTCACCCTTCTACAAAAGGGGCAATTTTATAAATAAATAAAAATCATGCCCTGAAGCTCTCATGTGTGATTCTATGATTTCTATCTACAAAATCCAAAAAGGTCACATTTTTACCACCATGGACCACTGTTGGACCACATAGCAAGAAAAAGTTTGCTAGCCTGACGAGAGTAACATGTATTCTTATGCTTTTTGAGGCTTAGTGTTTTTCCCGTGCTTCTCTTCTCCAGAATCCCGGATTGAAGAGGTTCACCCAAACTACCCCCCTCCGAAATTTTTTTTTTGGGGAAGGGGGATTTGGATACCATACTTGTGCCATGTAAGCTGTAACTGTTAGCTTCTTACTCGCTATGTTCTAAAATGTTTACTGGGGCATTGAGAGGCTGGAGAGTTTTGTTGTGACAGATTTGGTATGGTCCAGGATGTGGGAGGAAACAGGATTACATCGTAGATTGGAACCTAGTATGTTGACCCCAATGGCATGATGTTTTTCTGGTTTGTTGGCCTCCATACTGCTTACAGCATCGAATGGAGTCTGTTGAGGAAAGGTCATACTGCCACTTTTGTATATAGTGATTCTCAGAAGCTTCTTTCGTTGCAGAGCTTTTCACAGTGGACCTTGTCGTACTCAGATATCGAAATCCTTATGCATGGCATTACGCTTCTGAAACAGGCCAAATTGTGGGAAAAGAATAAATATCTGTATACAATTTTGTTTAGTTCAAATCTGATTGGTCCTTGCCTCCAAAAGATATTTACCTTATTTCTAGAAAGAATTCCATAGCCTCCAAGCTTTTGTCTCAGTCAAGGTCAAGTGTTCTTGCTTCTTATAGAGATCAAGCGCCCAGAGACCTCTTGCATCTCTTTTCCACCTCTTCATCCTTTGTCCATTGATTTTTAGAGGATTCCAGGCAAATGTTGCCTCTGAGACTCGAGATGCTTTATCTTTTTCTTTTCTTGGTATGTTTTTGTTTTGTTTGGGGGGTCGAGAAGGAAATCCACTTAGCTGAGGTTGATCAACTTTGTGTCTATTGGTATCCCCTGTTCACTTTTGAGTTGTTTGGAGTGAGATAGGGTCTAAGATTGGCTCTGATGGGTAGCTATCGAGTTTGCGTTCCGTAGAATATTCCAGAAATATTTGAAGCTTGGGAACAAGCAACTCTTCAAGTTGTGTGATTCCTGTCTAATTCTGATGGATTGAACTTGCTGTAACTTGCAGACAAAATTTTTGAGATATTATGTACCAAAATTTCTGGTCATTGTATATCCTCCAATGTCAATATTGTAACTTTCCCTATTTAACTTCTTCTGGTCAAGTGCAAATGTATGTCGATGCTTTGTAAAGCATCAGTAGGAACTGTTTGACTTAAATCTCAATGTGTATATGATTGTGGGAAACATTCTACTCCGTCCTTTTCTTTTCCTGTCTGTGTGCAACTATTTGTTGTGTGGCTCTTGGACCTTGAGTTCTGTTTCCAGTTCCTTTTTCTTTGCAGGCTTTGTTTTTGCAAAGGTGAAGACTCTTTTTTGGGTCAGAGGTTGCAAAGACATTTGAGAAAGTCTGTTTTGCTGATGATAGGATTTTCTTTCAATTTCTTTTTCCCTATCTGCTTTTCCCCCTTTCTTTTTTTGTCTATTGTGTGTGTTCCGCCGGGGTGGGGGGTGGGGATGGGGGATCAAGCAGGGGAGAGCTTAGCTTCCTATTTATTTTTTTGTTTTTTGCAGAGGGCTTTTTTGTTTTATCTAATATGCTGCTACATCTTCTTACTGCAATTCCATTTCTTCGTTGACTTTCTAATACTTGTTTTCCTGTCTGATTCTGTGCTGCAGGAAAGTTATGCTTAGAGTGGATGCTAAGCAAGGCGCTCCAAAGGACGGAAACTCTTCACTTGAACTTTTTCAGGTATTTGAGCTATCTGTTCTCTCTTTGGTAGCTCAGAGTATTTGTTTCTGGGTAACATGCTGCATCAGATGTCTGCACAGAAGAGGATCCTCCCAAGGAGTGGACTATATTTATATCAGGATTATTGTGGGAAATTTCACTTTTTTCACCTCTTAACTTTCACACACCCAAGTGTATGGGGAGAACAGATATATATCACAGCAGGTTATATGATATGTGAGTTCATCGTAAATCTATATCTATATGACTATATATAAAACTGAGTGATTTATGCCTATCTCAAGTGTCCTAATGGTTAAAAATTTGTGTATTTTTATGTTTTTCTTTTTTCACAAACAAGTAATTCAAAGGGTAACAGAACAGTGAAGCACAAATGAGCAAATATATAGAACTCTAATAAAGTGTCCTTTTTTTCTGTGTTGCTTTACATGTAGAGCTTGTACTTTTGTTTTCTTTTTTTGTTTCGTTTGCTTCTCTCGTCCTCCCCTCTGATGGGTGGCCTTGGAGAACTCATCACTGAAGAAGAACTGAGTATGCCATCAGTTCACTTAACTGCTGCATTTTTCTCATCCTTTCATTTTTTGGTCTTTGATCTTCCGCTAACTAGAGTTTGGAAATTGTGGGCTCAGAAGGGGTCGATTCCCCAGCACAAGGTTTCTCCATCCATGAGATTCAAATTCAAACCTTGTTGAAGGGAAACAAATTTTGAACCACTTGAATCAACCGGCATTTAATTTACAAGTATTTTTTGCCTATGCATCCACATCGCAAGCACTCATGTTCCAGCAGTCCACATTCCCATCCTGGAAGCCTTGATAAAACTAAATCTGGGCTCCGAAGTAGTGATTGTATTTCACAATCTTTCATAGCAATCTCTTTATGATACCATCCGAAGGAAGGGGGCAGCAAATTTTTATAATGCTCAAGTAATCTCTTGAGAACATGTGCAGATAAATGGGACTACCAATTACCAAATTATTACTCCCTGCTGTATTGCTCTTCCCTCCATAGAAAAAAGACTGAAAAAACGTACCTGTGACGGAGGGAGCCCGTTTGCCTAGATAGCACAATTAATGGGGGTAATTGGTAAAGTAATCTTTCATCAACTGCAGATAATTGTGACTTCTGTTTATCAAAATATTCCTTCCGTATCATTCATGGAAGGGGGAGGGGATAAAATCTCGACTGTTACAGTATTTGATGTAGTTTGGGGAGCGAATTTTGTTTTCTTCAGAAATTGCCAACAGCGAGCGTCCAGTAGCCTGTAATTGAGCTTTATAAAATCCTACGAAAGGTTTCCTCAAAGTTATGTTTTGAACAGAATTGAGTACACCTTATAAATTTTGTGGATTGACATTAGCCTCTTTCTCTTTGATCAGTGTAACTATCTGATTCCGCAGAGAGCCTTTTTGTGCTAGTTGATTTGCAAGTAATGTTGCATTTATTCTGTGTCGCAGGTAGAGATCTATCCTCTGAAAATACATTTGACAGAGACAATGTACAGAATGATGTGGGAGTATCTTTTCCCTGAAGAGGAGAAGGATTCTCAGTGGCGGCAGGTTAGTAAGCGATTACTATAGGTCAGTTCTTATGCCTGTGCACCAATGTTAATGGAGCATCTTGACCATATGTTATGCATCATTCAGGAAGTTTGGAAGGTTTCAACTACTGCTGGTTTAAAACGAGTGAAGAAAACTTCCTCAGTTTCAGAAGTTGGATTTAATGTGTCCAAAGAGTCTGATGGTTCCTCAAGGTCAAGTGCTTCTGGAGTACCCTCAACATCTGGAAGCAGTCATGCCGACCCTACTCAGGTGAGTTTCGTGGTTTCTTTTTCCTTGTTTAATTATTTGTCATCTATACAATGGGGAAAAATTTTCATGATTTATGGCCTATATACATTTTAATTCTTAGAAAATGGGCAATCAAAGCAATGGCCGATACCTCGATCATGTCTTTCTTTTACACAAGTAAATCAAATTCTCTTCTTCGTTCAGTTCAAATTATTTCACTGTATTCTGTTGGCTCTTTGCACAGGGAGCAAAACAAACCAAATTAAGCACCAGTACAAAACCAGAACTGAGGAGAACATCGTCTTTGGACAAAACAGGGCAAGAGAACATTTTAGAATATAACGAAAATGAGCCGTTGCAGCTTCCTGCTTCAAATGCATCTTATCCCAAAAGTGGGTCACTTCCTGGTGATGAGCAGCAGGAAGACTCTTCAAAAGGTAAATCAAAAGACCCCAAACAAATCAAACCAGGTCGTGCATCTCATGAAGAAAAGAAGGGAGGGAAGTCTAATGATGAGAAAAGATCGAGACCCCGAAAGATGATGGAATTTCATAATATCAAGATAAGTCAGGTCAGTTTTGCCCCTCTTTCTTCTCTCCTTTTTTTTGGGGGGGATAGGGGAGGGTTTTTCTGACTAGCTTATGACTTGTGCTGTGATATAGTTTGTTTCTTGAATAGGTTCATTGTAATTTCACCATGCAGGTCGAACTCCTGGTCACTTATGAGGGATCAAGGTTTGCTGTGAGTGATTTAAGATTGCTGATGGACCAATTTCACCGTGTTGAATTTACTGGAACTTGGAGGAAACTCTTTTCACGAGTAAAGAAACATATAATTTGGGGAGTCCTGAAGTCTGTCACTGGGATGCAGGTAAAAGAAGAGAGTTCTTTGCCTTATCATTACTTAGAGACCCTCTTTTATGTCCTGCCTATGCTGCAGAAGTATCAGATTTGACTGAGAAATATGCTAATGAGCTCTCATGTGTAGATACATTCCGTGCATTTCATGAGAAAGTACAAGTTTGATCCTTGAATCTGTTCTTCAAGAAATGGGCTTAAACTCAACATTCTCCCTGTTTTTTTGGGGTTGGGTTGTTTTGGGGTGGGGGGGGATGGGATGCATCATGTGTCTTTAAAAACTTGAGGATGTATTTTGTCCGACTATACCTGTGATTGAAAGGAGCGCCACCTTGTCTTTGGCAAATTGAGCATATTAGCCATCTCCCATGTGTAGGGGAAGAAGTTCAAAGATAAAGCACAAAGCCAGAGGGAAATTGCAGGACATGGTATCCCTGATGATCTCAACCTCAGTGACAGCGATGGGGGTCCAGCAGGGAGATCAGATCAATACCCCATAGCTTTCCTTAAGCGTCCTGGAGAAGGAGCAGGTGACGGTTTTGTTACCTCCATAAGGGGCTTGTTCAATACTCAGCGTCGAAAGGCAAAGGCATTTGTTCTCCGCACTATGAGGGGTGAAGGAGACAACGAGTATAATGGTGAGTGGAGCGACAGTGATGTAGAGTACTCGCCTTTTGCAAGGCAACTAACAATAACAAAGAAGCTCATCAGGCGACATACAAAGAAGTTCCGCTCAAGAGGGCAGAAAGGTTGGTCCATTACTTATGTCTTTAGTTTGTGTGCAGACTAACAGGTTTATCACCGACTTTTCAGTTCCATGCTTTTCTTTGTTTCATAGGCTTAAAACCTGGGGTATTTTTTTCTTATACCAAATATTGGCGCTGGCAAAATCTTTTTGAACTGGAAAAACTGGGTATTGGAAAGAATGTTTATCCAAATTTCATAATCTGACACCCAATTTTATTTTGATATGGGCCTTGTTTGACTTGTCTAACACGATAAACCAGGTACTCTACCTGTTCTATACAATCAGTGATTGTTTACTCTGTTGGTAGCTACTTAGAACCTTGAGTTTTCTAGAATACCAGTGAGTAGTGACTTTCAAATGCAACTGGTATAGTGATCAATGACAGCCTATTCAGTATTCTGCTGAAATTTATGGCATCCTATCTATCACCCTGCTGGATATAGATATTGATGATTATTTGTCTTTTTATGTCAGGTTCTTCTTCTCAGCAGAAAGATTCAGTCCCTTCTTCTCCTAAGGAGACCACCATATTTGAAAGTGATTCAACTGGATCCTCGCCTTACGAAGACTTTCATGACTAAAAACTGAACCTTATCTTCAGGATTTTCACATGGATAAACTTTTTGGAAGCGCTGCCATTTATGTGTGGCACTTGTTCCACTAGTCATACAAGCTAACTTTTCTGACTGTAGTTACACTTCGAGTAATAATAAATACAGGAGATCAATACATGGGAAGAAGATTGGAAATGTTCCTTATAGTAACTGGATGCTCGGGCTATGTAATGCTGCCATCGAAGTTCAGAAGCTTCCAAGAGAATGAATGGCTGTATGATTTTGTAGGTACAGTTTTGCAGTCTACCAATCATGCTGTATATGTTTCAATGAAGTCTGAATGCTCAAAAGGAGGAAAGAAAGTTGTATAGGAAGAGAATTTTGTGAACCATTTTTGTGGTCGGACTCTAGGTCTCTAATTGTAGCTGCTGTAGTTACACCCATGTAAAGTGTATTGCTGATGATTCAGCTTATTATTCAATGAGCATGGCATCATGGTTTCAAATCCATTCTTTTTTCAAATTTATTTTCTTTTTGGGCGCAAAGGGTGGTACAAAAATCGATACAGTTGGAAATTTGAAACCAGCTTACTGGTACTAATTTTCGAAGGCATTACTTAGGTTGACCAACACACACTCGTATATTCAAATCCGTTCTCCCCTTCAAGAACATTGCGTAGGTTATATCTTAAAAGGATTTTTGCCTTGCAGGACTGCTTTTCAAAAAGCTGAGGAAAAACGATATTAAAAAATTGATACTTACGTAATAAACTTCTTATAACCTCCTTCGGACACGTGATCCACCCAAAACAAAAACCAAAAAAAAAAAAACCAAAATTGTGTATATTTAGGTGACTTGCTCTTTTCTTTCGATGTTATAAGCAAGCCTACTCATAGTGGACCCTTATCTGAGGATATAGCTAGTGGATTACACAGGTCGGAAAGGGGGATGTGCCTACTCATAGTGGACCCTTATCTGAGGATATAGCTAGTGGATTACACAGGTCGAAAAGGGAGGATGTCAAGGCTCAAAGTTATCCCACCACAATTATTTTTCAAATTTGAACATAGGGGAAAGAGGATAGGATCAATAACCACTGCGCCACTAAATCCCTCAACTTTTCTTTGGATGCATGTGAAGTAATGGCACACTTACCACCTAATTTGGGCCATTGACTCTTTTCTTTCAATGCAAAAATTATATAATTATATATAAATATATATATATATATATATATATATATATATATATATATATTGATAATTTCATCCATTATAAGAATATTTAACATAATTTTATACATTCAAGGTATGTGTTATCCATTTGTACTTTCCTACATACAATAAATTTCCTACTAAGTATCAACTACGTATCGTACCTTTAAAGAAAATTTTAAAAAGTACAGCATTTAAAATTTATTAATATGCATTGTATACCTTTTATTTTAATGCAATATGCAAATTAATATTTATTAGTTCTTTTAATAATTTTGAAGAGTTTCTTTCTTCTTCTTCTTCTTTTTTTTTGGCTCTTAGTATACATGCTCTTCATTATGTTTTAGAATTATAGGTTTTGTTTCATTTAAAACCGAATTTAATTTTTATTATTAATGTTTGTGGGATTTGATAGCAATTTATTTACATGGATAAATAATAGTTTAGCCCTAAAGTCCATTCACTAATAATATTTATACGTGAATGAATTATGATCATTATAATTAGTTATCAATTGACTTAATTCAAAGGGTCGAAAAATAAATAAATAAAAATTTCAAAAAGAATAACATAAACTATTGAACATATAAAAATAAGCAATATCAATTAAAAGAGACCTTAGCCCTCTAACCATGAGAAAGGAGATCCATGTTAATCAACGTAAATTAATTAATTGGATTATATATACATATAAAGTCGAGGTATTTTGATGTTATATATCTTAATGTTCACCTCTCAATACAATATTAGTCTTTCATAAAGATTGTGGTGTACGAAAATTTTGTCATCATAAAAGAAATGTTGCATTATTACTATAATCTTATTTCAAAAAAGAGTTAGATTAATTAAATTATAGCTATTATATTTCAAATGTTTACTTATTTACTATTAAAAGTGACCTATGACTAAAAAGTAATAAATCAACATAGTTGACGGTTATGTAATTTTAGATATACTTTGGTCAAGAGTTAAAATTTTTAATACTTATTATATAATTCAATAAAAACAAATATTGAAAAAATGGTGGAAAAATCTTCATGAAAGAAGTTTTAGAAATCTAACTTCATTCAAATAAAAATGACATACTCCATGGTTATTCTATATATGTGAAAAATGTGCTCTGTCTCTTATATATTTGTTTACATTAGATTTAATTTTTCTTTTTTAAAAAAGTAATTTTAATATATATATAAATAGTTTAAAAGTTGAATAGAATTATTGTATGAGCGACACGTAAGATGTCACGCAAGATGTCATGTAAACTTCCAAATGGGAAGATTCAATGTAATTTTAATTCAATTTAATATTAGGACTATTCATATGTCTAATAAAATATTAGTAAATACATTTATTCTTGAAAAATTATTAAATATAATGAACATTAAGATGAAAGGTATATTGATAAAAATAGAAAAAAATAAAGAAAACATATCTACTTACTATTTATAATAAATTATATATATAATCTAATAGTTGTTATTTGGCAAGAAATTTGCTATTTTTTAGCTTATAATTAATTTTGTTATTATAAATTAACTAGAATAATAAAATTTTAAAAATAACAAATTATAAAATAAAATTAGTTAATGCCCTTGCATAGCCAGGGATATAATCCTAGTATTTATCAATTAGCATAATTGAAAAAAGTTTAAACTATAGTAGAATTTTTTTATTTTTTTTGCTTTTGATAGCAATATATAATTATAAACTTTTTTCCTAAATATAAATCCATTTTATTAGAGGATCTTCTCTCACCTGTGATAATTGAAGTTTTTAAATTGGAGTAGAATTTTGCATTAATTTTCACTTGATTGATTTTATGCAGTGCTAATATGTTGGTTTCATCTTGATAATATATATATATATATATATATATTGCTTTCATCAGCTTTTTATTTATAACGGAGAAAAAAAAACCTTTAAGGCTCCATTTGATTCTAGCAAAATTAAAAAGAAAGAAAAAAAGTGAAAAATGAATTTCTTTTCCTTGTTTGAATTGAGGAAAAAAAAAGAGAGAAAAAAGTTTGATTAAAAAAAAATTTTGTCAATTTTGTCAATGATATTTTCCTTCTAAAATTGAGAGGAAAATGGAAGGAAAATTTTCATATGGAGAGAGAAAGGGGAAAAGGAAAGAAACTTCAATTAATCAATGTCATTGAGAATTTTCTCTCTCTCTCATGGCAATTTGCATGGTTAATAAAAATAGAGTGACTTCAATTAATTAATTTTATCGAAAATTTTCTCTATCCTCTCCATGGCAATGGTTGATGGGCAAGAGGTTGTAAAATAAATATAACTTTTTTCCGTTTCTATTGAACCAAACATAAGAAAAAACATCAATTTTTCTCACTTTTTTTTTTCATTCGTTTCTTTCGTATCTATTTTCTTAGAATCACATAGAGCTCTAAAAGAATGTGGCAATTAAAGTACATCTACACAGTTTCTACTCATTGTTTGGTTAAATACGCATTGCATACGTGTTTTTCATTCAAAATATGTGTTATTAAAAAAAAGGAAAAAATGTATCCATTGACTTGTTAATAATATGATACTGTTTGCTTTCTTGGATATTCATTCATCATCTATAATATTAAATAAATTGTTAATAATATGATACTTAACTTACTGATTTTGATTAGTTTACCGATCACTAATTTGAGTATCATTCCTTACCATTGCATTGAAAATGCTCAACTTTCTTCTATTAAAAATTAGAATGATTTTACACAAATATTACCTCAATAAATCTTAATAATGGATTAATAAGTTAGTATTTTCATATACTATTATGCACATTAACATTTTAAGATATTCTAATTTTTTAATAATTTAAAAACGTTATAACTATTTTTATTTACGTTGTCAACAAAAATTATACACTAAGTTGATGATGAGTAGCAATCCTTATTTAAAAGTTGTTATATTATAATTTATATGTTATAAAATAAATATTATATATTATTTAATATATTGATCTTATTAAGTTATTACCGAATTATACTTGATATTTAATATTAAAATTTTATTTAACATGCATTATATAATATTAAGAAAAAAATTAATAATGCATTATATTATATCTTAAATTTTTAGACAAACATTTTAACATAATGTCTTATATGTCCATGGGAGTATCTGTTTATCGTCATTTGTTAATAGATGATTGAACAAACGGAAAAATGAAGGAGATTTTATAGATGTAATCTTTCTCTTTCGTTGGAGTATATGCTCTCAAGACCATTTAAGAATTTGCAATATTTTAAACACAGCTAATAGGTTAAAAAACTAATGACAAATATTAAGTTAATGCAACATCATATACAACTTTATACAAAAAAAAAAAAAAAAAGCAATAATAGGAAGGAAAGAGACTTCACATACCTATCCACTTTCATGTGTATTGTTGTGTATTTCTATCTCTATGCACAAAGAAAAACAATATATGAAGGGAAAAAATTACCTACCTCTCGATTGGAAACGAATTTGTCTAAACTTGTTCATTGTCAAGGACAAATCCTCATCAAGAGCAGAGAGAATCAGGGCATTTTATATATAAATCTTCACCATGACTATTCAATAGAGGTGATGAATAATAGAATTTAAGGTCTTCACAACAAAAAAATTCAAAACCTCATTTTTTCATTGATAATCTACAACTGTTCTTATATAAGATTGTTCAAAATGCTAAAAATAGTTTTCACAATTCAAAGCAGCTTTTCTTAAACGAAAAATAGATAAAAATTACCGCTAATCATGGAAAACCATTTGAAAAACTAGGATCCTTATTAAAGAATATTAATCCTTATAGACGAAAATTAATTTATGTATTTGTATTGTAAGTTTTTTCCCTCTAGATAGATCAGTTGTCTATCTCCTACACTCTTATCGAAGTTGGACTTTAGTGAGTTGACGATGGCCTAAGGGAGGGAGGTACAAATTATATCATAGTCCGAGATTTATACACCAAATTTAATATATAGTATATTGTTCTAATTTTCTAAAAGCTCATCGTTTATTTTTATGGTTCTTCTTTTCAAAAATATTTACATTTCTTCAACTATTATATTATATCACGAGAAGTATATAGGACAAATTGTTATCGATAGAGGCATAAACTACTAGGTAAATATACAAACACATGTTGATTTCCCATATAAAATCCCCAAATATAAGGAAAATGTTTCTTTTGATACTCAGAAGTCACAATAGTGTAGGAAGCTCAAAAGAAAAATCTATACAAATGGTATTAATTATCCCAATGTTCTTAACAAGTCTAGTGTAATTCAATTTTATTTTTCTTTGAGCATCATGTATAAATAATTGGCCTTTATTTTTTCCAATTAAACGTATTCTTTACAGTGATACGGATAAAAGTGAATTTCTTAAACTCGCCGTGTTAATGGAGCCTCACATATACACTAAGGAAAAGAAGTACAAGATGAGGACATTGAAAAGGAAATGTACCATACAAATGAAGAAAGTTATGGTGAGGAAGAAAAATTCTCTATCGAAGCAATGCACCGTATAATCTTCTAATCAACCCTTGAAGAGAGAGATGTTGACGAAAAAATATTAGATGTTGAGAAAGAAAGTGATTTGAGGGGATTGATAGAACCCCTACAAAAGTAACCTGCAATATTGTTTTCGTTACTTCAAAAGTTGCACCATATTCTAAGACGACAAGTTTAGGAGATGTATGTGGTTCTCTATCTATATCTATAGCGGCTCGTGGACACTGTGTTATGGTGATCTCCCTAGGAATATGCATGACACAATTCAAGATCAAAGATATTCAGGAGCATTTGATGTTAACTATCGTATCAAGGTTTATTGCTTTAAAGGGGAACACGAAGTTGCCCTTTTTCACGAGTATAGGGCTGGTGCTGATTGGGTATGTAAATAAATTTGTTTTAACCATAAAATAAATTTATAACATTTGAAGATTTTGGAGATTAAAAGAAACTTGTTGGTTTTTTGCTAGATATAATGAGTATGCCAAAATTTCCTATTTCTATTCTCAAAATCCATTTTTAACTCGAATTTAAACTTATTTGATTTGTTCGACTCGGAAAATAAAAACGAGTATTAGACAAAATATTTTATTCGAATTGAAGATATTAACTTATTTATCCAACCTGAATTTGATCCAAACTCGAATTTTATCGGCGCTATCGTTTGTCAACGAGGATTCGATATGTCATTTTTTAATAAAAAAGATATGATATGTTATATGTGACTTTTATATACTCATTTTTATCATATTATCTCAAATAAAATATATTTATTTATATTAAATTATTTAAAAATATCTGAAAAAATTAGGAGACAAAATAAAAATAATTATTAAAATAGGCATTGAACACTCCAATGTCCCATACCATTGCGGGGAAATCCAAGATTATTGTATGTAACTACAGGTTCTACGCCCTAAATGGACAAATACACAAGCATTTCCTCATATTATTGCATTGGCATAATAGTCAAGATTGATGTATTGAGTACATTAGGTTTTAGGTTCGGTTTTTCCTCCCCATTATATTGTAATCGTATATAGATTTAAATAGTTTACTAGTTGACACAGACATATATGACTTTCACTAAAGCTGATAAATTTATATTATATATAATAGTAATTTTTTCAAAAGTATGACATGGCCGTCTCGAGTGTGAATTTAGGAGTTTCATCCAATAAAAAAATAGTAATTTATCCTTTAAAAAATAGATTTTCACTCATGTATGAACTCTCTTTTACTCCTTACCACAATAAATTTGATGATGATGATAATAATAATAATAATAATAATAATAATAATAATAATAATAATAATAATAATAATAATAATAATAATAATCTATATCTATATTATATATAATAGCAATCTTTTCAAAATTATGAAATGGTGGCATGAGAGTGAATTTAGAAACTTCGTCCAATAAAAAAATTAATAACTTATCCTTGAAAAAAATGGGTCTCGTACTCATCTATAGACTCTCTTTTACTCCTTACCACAATAATAATAATAATAATAATAATAATAATAATAATAATAATAATAATAATAATAATAATAATAAAAACAACAAAAACAACAACAATAATAATAATAATAATAATAATTTATGCAATATATAATAGTAGTATTTTCAAATTGGTCAAATATTACAACGGGAGTGATTGTATAAGTTTAGGGTAATCTTAACAATAAAAATTATATATCCATTAAATATGAGTCGTTGATGTAAATAATTAAATAAATAAATAATATAATTTACCCAAAAAAATATTTTCTTTTATAAGTGGACTCTTCTCTTCCTTTTTTTAGTGTGTGATAAAATAGTCTTATTAGTATTTTTTTCCTCCTTCATATATTGAAACAAATATTAAATGATAGTAATTGGTTTATGTGGAGTTGATATTTCACCATTTATATTTCTTTTTTACAGTTTTAAGATATTAATTTAGGTTATTTTAGTTTTAGCTGTTTGCGTATATAAACATACTAGAGTCATCGTTTAGGATAAATAAAATTTAGGAACAAGAAAATGACATATTTATTGTGATGAACAGAGAAAGGGATTTCGGGCATATTGGAGAACGGATTGAAGTTTTGTGGCTTTGAGTCATAGATGCCTAATTCTATCAATTGGTTGCTTTGGCAATTTATCTTTGGTATTTAGGCATCTCTTAATTTGGGTGTTAATTGAATAGAATGTGCACTTTAAATTGGGAAAGAGGAGTTTGACTTGGTGTCTCGATATTGATTAAAGATAAATCCTTGCACTTATTTTATCTACATTTTCTTTACAAATATAGGGTTAAAGAATAAAGATTAGATGATCAAGATTGTTATATAATGTTTAAAATAAATTGAAAACATTTCAATAGCTTACCTTAAGTATATGAGATATTTTCATTATATACTTCTTGCCTAACTTGCTAAATTGCAGCAACCCAAAAAAATTGTCTAAAGTTACCTGTCTCTAGGATTGGTATATATTCTCCGTTAGAAACCATTTTCTTAGTTTACTACCTACTTTATCATTAGTATGATTTATGAAGCCTAATTTGGTAATTATTAATTTGAATTTTATATGCTTCACTTGCTAATTTATGCAAAAGTGAAGTTGTCATTCTTTCTCACCATATTTATATCTTAAATGATTTTAATGTCTATAGATTTTTGGGGTTGCAAAATAAATTTTCTCTCAGCATACTTTTATCATTCCGTGTGAATGTTTATATATAGTAAATTTATTATTTAATAAATTTTCTCATTCCCTTTTAGATAGATATACAATATTAATGAAATTCCTCTTACTACTTTAATTAAATAGAGATAGAGATGGATATATGTTCTTTTTTGATTTGATAAATTTTGTCGGAATTAGTCACGATCGAAGATGCGGTTTATGTACGTGCTATATATTATGGCTTAAGCTTATGTTGGATATTTTGTTAATCTTAAATACTGTGCATTTACTTAAGTTGTCTGTGCTATAAAGAGATTGACAAGAAAGAATAATAGATAGATATATTTGGGTGGAATAAAAGAACCCGAAAATATATTTACTTATGGATAAAAATGGTTTAATTTGATAAATTATAATGTAATTTTGTTTCCTTTTTTGGTATCTTATTTGTATTTTTTTCTTTGTAGTTTCTTTACTTTTATTTTGGTAATTGAGTGCCTTAATAAGTGGTCAAATAAAATACTCTTAATAATTGTTTTTTTCTTATTCCTTTTTCTAGGAAATGGGTGTTCGAGATGAAGTGCTCCATAAAAAAATAAAAGGATATGTTCCGTACCACACATAAATTTCTACATTTTTTATACATATTGACGAGTATCCAACCATCGACTCATTATTGTATTTTTTGGACTAAATTTTTTTAACGCACGAGTAAGTATATTGATCAAGTTAATTTTTTGAGGAAAAGATACATTATTACGAAAAGCATAACTTCAAACTGTGGCTCATCTGCCTTCATAAGTCTGTTTGTTCAATTAAGAGTAAATTTGAGAGATAAATTAGTGTGGGGATAGAATAATATTATTTTTGTTGTGATTTTTCTCAATTTTTTGGGGGATTGTTTCCTAATTCTTATTTTTTATACATATTATCATTACCCAACTTACAACCATTGACTCATTGTTGTATTTTTTGGACTGATTTTTTTCACTTGCAGTAACTACATTGATCAAATTAATTTTATGAGGAAAAGATACATTATTTCGAAAGACTAAGTTCAAACTGTGGCTCATTTGGCTTCATAAGCTTCATGTTCAACTATGAGTAAATTTGAGAGATAAATTAGTGTGGGGATAGAATAGTATGATTTTTCTATTGTGATTTTTCTCAATTTTTTTGGGGAAGTTGTTTCCTAATTCTTACATTGGATCATAAATATGTTATTTGTCTATTTTGAGATAGGAAGATGATTAATCCCTCACATATTGGAAGTGAATTGTCACTTGATGGTGTATACCGAAGATGGATCATTTTATACTTGAGGAGAATGACTACAATTTTAAAACAGTTAGATTTCATGTACCTAATAGCAAAATTTTGAGTGAACAAAGCATTATTGGCTTGAGGCAGGGATTTAAATTTGTTAATGCAAAAATGTCATAGATGAGATATTCCCTTACTTTTGATTTGAGACGTTAAACATAATTACTCGAAAGTATTTAAATTTGTATAAATGCAAGATGTCAAATTGAGATGTTCCCTTACTTTTGATTTGAGATGTTAAACATTTTGTTTTTCTTTATGGAAGGAAGATGTTATAACAGTATGTTGCCAATGTCTCTTTGTTGATTTATTAAATTTTTTTTTTTGGAAGATGTTGTCCCCAAATTACCCAGAAACTATGAAGAACTTTTAACTATTAAGTCCAATAATTTTGTATAAATATACATGAATAAATAATCAACCTTTTCATCAAAAAAAAAAATCAACCTTTGCTATGTAGATATTGTTTAATTTGTTGTTTTAAAAATAATTTACGATTTTATTCTATATTTTCTTTTTCTTCCATCTCCGGTTATGTAATTAGAGTTATGATACGTTTTAGTTTTAATATTCTATATATTAAATAATTAATTAATGGTACTTTTAAAGTATCATATAATTTTTTAAAAGTACATTTTAGGGTAATGCGTGGTTCTTAACTATACAAGCCTCAACCCTCATTCTCCAATTTTACGCTCAAGTTTCAGCCTTCATTTCCAAGCATATCAACATCCCTCCCCAAAAGACATTTAAAAGTGGTAAAAGATGAAAGTCTAACAATTTTATTGAAGGATTATCAATTGCCTCATTGATAATACATAAGAATTTACAGAGTTAATGAATCTTGTACAACATAATACTAAATTAAAAAGCCTTTTTTATTTTTTCATAAGATCACTGTCTCATGAACAATCTGCAGTTTCTCTGCTCTCTCTCCCTTGGTGTTTCTTTTGGCTTCCTTGGACATTACAAGACTGACTTTGATAGTTTGTTTCCAAGAACATCGATTCATGTCATGCTACTTGATTTATCATCATCAAGTTAATTTCACGTATTCGTATTAAGCACCAAACACCTCTGAGATTCATGTCATTGTTACCATTGTTATCCACCAACTTATGTTTGAATCCAATAAAAATTTTGAACCAGGCTTCACTCGAAGTTAGAGAATACTCCCTCCATTCCTAAAAATTATCGAACTTTAAAAATGTAAAAATTTAAGGAAACATCATTTATCACTCACAACTTACAAATGAAGGCTCAGTTTCATTACTATATAGAGAAATTTTGACAATGTTTTTGAGACATCTAAAATAAAAACTTTTGACAACTTTTATGGAACAGAAAGAATAATTGCAAATTCTAAAATGCTCGCGAGAGCATATACTCTCAAAAGAGAGAAAGAAATATTAGACCCACAAAATCCCCTCTATTTTCCTGTTCGTCCAATTCAATTCAATTTGAAAACTTCACATTCTAAAAGAACTCAAAAGCACCCAAAGGAAACCCTAAATACAGCTTCAGGCGTTAGACATTAATGAGCAATACTGCTAACTACACAGGTTCTGTCAACTACTCTAAATCAGTCATTATCACAAGTAAAATGCAAAAAAAAAAAAAAAAAAAAACATACACCACAAGTCTACAACAAGGACAGGTCAGGTGCCTTTTCTACGCTTCTCTTATATGCACTGAGAGTCGAGGGCTTTGCAGCAAACAGGTTCAGATTTTGTGCAAGAAGACTTCCAGGACAACATAAACACAAGTGTTTATCAAATTAAATAACAAGTCCACTTCATTACCTGTTCTCGTGCACTAATTAATCATAGAGCCCACACAGTGATACTGGTGGTCAATTGAAATTCAAATGCTCACTAAATGCCATTAAAGAGAGTGGGAAACAAGAAATTCGCCAATGTGTTCCGGGCCTTTTGGGCCTCTGAATACAAATCAACTGGACACCAGCAATACTCAAGTACATTGAGGGCCCAAATGCAGAGTGAAGACGTAGCAGTAAGCTTGCAGCATGCAACGTTTGATACATATTTCAGAGAAGGAAGCATGAATACTCCATGTCAATCACTTGAATTAGAGGCGCTGCACTCTGCACTACATGTTTGACAAGCAAATTTCGCCAAAACAGCTACACAAGTGATGCGTCAAATAGTTGATTTCACCTGAGCAACCTTCGTACTCATATTAAACATGAACCGTTTGCTGAAACTCACCCCATAGTTACCATTGGTATCCACCAACTTATGTGCTCCATTGAAATTTGAGCCAGAATGATGTATGGTCACATGCATACAACCCCACCCCCAAAAAAATTAAAAATCCTAAAGCAGAAGCATGAGATATAGCTTATAAGCAAGGCCAGTTTTATGCGAACAGAAAGCAATATTATTTACTTGCTCAAGAACTTTAGGAGTTCATGAGCATTGTGTAGCACTGGTACAAGTTCAAACATCCGAATCCAAGAAAAATTGTTTACAACTAACTGGATAGAGTTCCTACCAGGTGCCAGACGCCTACAGAGCTACACGTGGTCAGCTGAAATCCAAACAGTCAATAGAGGCCATAATTGAAGAGAAAGCGGGAAGCACAAAATTTGTGGCAAAGGACTTGTGTTCAGGGTCTTTTAGGACTCTAACTAGGTGTAATCAACTGTACACTAGCAATAGACAAGTACATCATTCAGGGCACAAATGTCGAATGCAAACTCACTAATAACTGCAACACGAAATGTGTAGATTTCATCGAAAAGAAAGTGGGAAATACGAAACTCACGAATAGGATTTGTGTTCAGGGTCTTCTGGCCTCTAACTAGGTATAAATCAACTGGACAATAGCAATACAGATGTATATCATTCAGGGCCCAAATGCAGAGTGCAAATCCTGCAGTAAGCTACAACTACAACACCAAATGTCTGTCAAACTTTATACTAGTACCTTACAAGATCCAAAAAGCTATTTCGGAGAAGGAAAAGGAAGCATTAATACTCTATGCCAATTACTCGCTCAATGAGATTAGAAGGGCTAGTATAGAACTTTAAATGCAAGACAGCTAGCAACGATGAAATGAAGCAGCTAGATTCACACAGACATCATTTGCAGCTCTTTGTACATCTTCAAGTGCATATGTTTCCCAGGCTAACCACTGAATTCAGACATAAATTGTTAACCATGCTAGGACTTAAGGGTGAGAATCAACAATCAAACCAACGAGTGAACGGGAACCATTTACCAATCTAAAAAATTTATCAGATTGATCATAGCAAGAGGGCCAATTGATCACATAAAGGAGGATTTAGTTCTACTCCATTTGAACTCATAATACAATTCATTGACCCCAACTCTACGAATTCCGACTACAAGCAAAAGCCAAAGAAAAACCCAAAAAGAAAGTGAAAGGATAAGACAAGACTCACAACAAATAGACAATCGTTGAGCAACATTAAGCACCACCTTGCTGCTCATCCTCGAGCTTCTTGACATAAGCCTTCAAAACCATGACCAATTCTCTAGCAGGGGCCTGAAGAGTACCCACAAGGGCACTTCCAGGGGCCTTCAAAGAGCCCAAAATCTGGGCATAAACCTCAGCCTTAGAAGGCATTGTCTCCAAAACCTTAAAATCCTGAGGCCCATAAAACTTTCCCTCAAAGCAAGCCCCAGTGAAGTCATTCTCCTCAAGCTTCTTCTCCTTCTGGAAGTTTCTGTAGGGTTTAAGAGCAACTGGGATTTCCTCAGTTTGGATAAACAACCAAGCATTCATCCCCTTCATACAGGGCTTAATTGCCTCCCATTTTGTGTTCTCAACAGCCTTGTAAACAAGAGTGTTCTTAGCCACTATCAATTTGGTGTTTTCAGGGAGGGATTTGCGGAGATCTTGGAATTGCTTCACAGTGAAGCCCTTGTAGTTAATGGCGGCTAAAAGGTAGCAATTTTCGAGGTGATTCTTTACAGTTTCGACCGTTTCTTCCTTCTTTGTGCGGCTAATGGCGGCTCTGATGGAGAAATTGGAGGTGGGTCGGTGGGGAGTGGGGAAGGAAATGGGTTTGGAGGAGGAGAGGGAATTTGGGTAAGGGGAGGAGAGAGACGGGAATTTGGTGGAGGGAAGAGAAGGTTTGGAGAGAGAAAGAGTGGCATCCATTGTTAAGGATGAAGGATGGAGGATATATTGGAGGATGAAAGGGGATAGGCAGAGTGAATGGGAGAGAGAGAAATAGATGGGCTTATCTACTCAATTCAGTATTTAGAAGCAGAACCAACTGCTAAGGGGAGGGGAGCTAGGCTGAGAGAACTATAGCGCAATTCTGTGGTAAGGTAACCTTGCATCTCAAAGCCCGTTTATCCCCTTCATTTCTTTCTTGCTTCTTGTAGTTCACAATTTACTATCTGTTCAAATAATCCTTTTATAAAAGGATGCACTTATAACTATACGACAAGTCACCATAAGATACATTAATCTATACCGTATACGCGTATCATAATAATCACAACCGTTCATTTTTTTCTAATTAAATTAAAAATAAATTTTGAAAATTTAATTAAGTATTTTAAAAATTAAATTAAAATAATTAATTATTATTATGTTTGGTAAACCATTTAATTAACCACCCTTGGGGAAAAAATAACCCAATAATCCTCGCTCCTCCAGCCGGTGCTTCCTCTCGTGCACCACTCGTCGACGTCCACTCCTTTTTCCTCTTCCGCGGTTTCGCCTCTGTTTCGCTTGCGAGAGGACAAGGGAACCGGGAAGAATGCCGAAGGTGGCGGCGGGAGCCCAATGTTCGGCAGAGGCGAGGCGGCGGCGGGAAGGCGAACGCCGAGGAGGATGCAAGCAGGGACGAGGAAGAGGTCGGCAAGCGAAACAGAGGCGTAAACCGCGGAAGAGGAAAAAGGGGTAGACGCTCGCGAGTGGTGCACGGAGGAAGCACCGACCGGAGGAGTAGGGAAGGCGGCCGAGACGACGGCGGCGGAAGCGGTCGCCGGCAAGTCGAGAAGGAGGGCAGCCATGGAGGAGAGAGAAAACTAGGGTTAAGGTTTGTGAACAAGTGCAGCCAGTGGGTTGCCTGGCATTATTATCGCCGGAATTTTACCGGAAAAATGGTAGTTAGTTTGATAGGAACGTGGTTTGAGGTTATTGGGTTATTTTTTTCCCCACGGTTGGTTAATTAAATGGTTAGCCAAACATAATAATAATAATTATTTTAATTTAATTTTTAAAATACTTAATTAAATTTTCAAAATTTATTTTTAATTTAATTAGAAGAAAAAATGAACGGTTGTGATTATTGTAATACACATGTACGGTACAGATTAATGCATCTTATGGTGGTCGTCGTATAGCGACTGGTCGTTATAAGTTTTTCCTTTATAAAAACGTTTATAATAATTAATAATATGGTTTTGCTAACCGTAGTCCTTAGGACGACATTTAAAAGTTATTTTTATTTATTTAAAATAAAATCTTATCTTAATAGTATATTTTATTTTTAAATAAATTTTTTTTATCATTCTATCAAATCCCATTATCTAATTCTTTCCAAATTATTATTTTTTTAATAGAAATCTAACTAAAAATTCTATTTTTTTAATCAACATTCATCTCACCCCTTAATTAAAAAGTCCACCATTTTTTAATCAAAAAGTCACAATGAATGTGATTGTAAGGAGTAAGTAATATATTAGATATGGAAACTGTTGAAGTAGCACTAACTTGTAAAAGCTCTTCAGGTATGATGCTCATTCTGGTAGTGAATGTGAAATACAAAGGACCATGTTACAATTTCTCAACCAATTAGATGGATTTGATGCAAGAGTAGATTTCAAAGTCATCCTTGCAACAAATAAGATTGAAAGTCTTGATCCAACTTTGCTTCGTCCCGAACCTCGTAGATAAAAAATTAAATTCCCACTTCCCGATATTAAAATAAGGAGACATATTTTCCAGGTATGATGTATATTTACTACTTGACTACTATTATCCTTATCATAGCAATGTCCCATCACCCACGGAGTAGTTGCTTAATCTCGGAGCCATTTCTATCTTTGCACAGATCCATACTTCAAAAATAACACTAGCTGATGATGTCAATCTAGAAGAATTTGTTGTGACCGAGGATGGGATGAATTTGAAGGGTATAATTTTGTGATAAAAAAAATAGTGGACTTTTTAATTATAGGGTAAGATGAATTTTGATTTAAAAAAATGGTAGAGTTTTTAGTTAGGTAAATTTCTATTAAAAAAGAAATAAATAATTGGGAAAGAATTAGATAATGGGATTTAATAGAATGATAACAAGATTTTATTTAGAAAGAAAATATACTAATAATTATATTAAGATAAGATTCCATTTTAAATGGATAAAAATAGCTCTTAACCGTTGTCCCAAATGCGACGGTTAGCAAATAATATGCCCTTCGGCCCGCAACTAACGAGAACAGAAATAAAAGCCCTAGTGCTAGACTCGGGAATGGGATACTCTCCTAAGCTAACAACAAATTTTTGGCCCTCCTTAGCCTCGATCTAAGTAATGTGCTTGGATCCTTCAGCGTCAACGTCGTAATGAATTTGGATGGATCAAACTGTAGGTGCGACATGGCTCGGGATAGTACCGAAACCGAATTCCCTCTAGGTTCTTCTCCTGTCCAAACAATGAGACCGAATATATTGCTCTCGACCAAATTGGTCCGAGTCTGGTGTGAGTTAACCCTCTTTGAGGAGGTAGGGTGTCTCATTTCCCAAGTACATGGCAGCTTGTTAAAAATTTCCAAACCAGGTACTAGAATGCCCTTTTTCTTGAGGTAATAATGCTCAGGAAAGTCGTAGTAGGGAAATTATCCCTTTCTTTCAAAAACCGTCCGCTTAGGGTATGAGGAAAGGGCTTGATATAACAGATCGTGTATGGTGCATTCCTTCCGGTTTGAACTTCCCACTTGACTTGAGCCATTTCCTGAACATTAGGTTGATAGCCTAACCCAAATTTATAATTGTTATTGGGTTCAAGAGGTGGAAAATTTGGGTGATGTGCCCTCCGGCCTCGCAACTAAGTTTGGAAAATACCCCTTATTCCTAAACATCGAGTGGACACTAGGGTTGTCATAAAGATTGAAGTTGAGAGATGCTTCATCTTTGTCTAAAGCGGTGACAGTCTTAAACCCGTAAAGTTCTTCGTCATCAGCATCGTGTTCAATTTCGACGACACATTCTTTGGAGGTGATGGTGGCGCAGAGACACATTTTACAATCTTGATCTTTTATATTATCAATAAAAATCAATCTTCTTCTCTTATATCTACCTAAAATAATCTGACCATTTATTTATCTAATCTACCATGAAAAAAAATAATAATAAGGACAGCAAATGAAATTTGAAAAATTATTGCTTGTCATTTTTATCTATAGTCTTTTATTTTCTGTAATTATATGTGTCATCTCTATCTATAATATTTTTCTTCATCATCAATTCAATTTATCAATTTCATTGACAACTAACTAACTTTAATATTTGTTGACTAAAATCAGCATATTTATATTGATTTAAGTTGTCCTTTCAACAGATGACTTTTCATTATTATTTCGCGACTCTAGTGAAAGACATTTATGCATGTGTCAGCTAGTAAACTATTTAAATCTATATACAATTACAATATAATGGGAGAGGAAAAACCGAACTTAAAACCTAATGTACTCAATACACTATTATGCCAATGCAATAATTAGAGGAAAAGCTTATTATCAATGTGTATTTTTCCATTTACGGTGTAGAACTTGCAGTTACATACAATAATCTTGGACTTCCCCACAATGGTATGGGACATTGGAGTGTTCAATGCCTATTTTAATAATTATTTTTATTTTATTTACTAAATTTTTTGAAAATTTTAAATAATTTAATATAAATAAATATATTTTATTTGAGATAATATGATAAAAATGAGTATATAAAAGTCACATATAACATATCATATCTTTTTTATTAAAAAATAACATATCAAATTCTCGTTGACAAAAGATAGCGCTGATAAAATTCGAGTTTGGGTCAAATTTGGATTGGATAAATAAGTCGAGCATCTTCAATTCGAATAAAATATTTTGTCTAATACTCGTTTTTATTTTCCGGGTCGAATAAATCAAATAAGTCTAAATTCGGGTTAAAATGGATTTTGAGAATAGAAATAGGAAATTTTGGGTATACGGATCGAAATAGCGCTAACGAATGATAACAAGTTAACAACAACAAAAATAACATAGATAAATAAACAAAAATAAAATAAAATAAAAATTAACTTCAATTATGAGAATAATTACTTCCAAATTGAGTTAAATCAACAACTTTTTATAATTTATTTTTTGATTGACTACTATTACTTCCAAATTGAGTTTAAATTGATAATTTATTTATACTTTTAATTCTTATATACTCATAACAGTAGAACCAGAAAATTCGACTGTTTTTTTTTATATATTTCTAACTAATTTTTTAAAAAAGTTCAATTATTTTTTTGTCTGAAGCAATATAATTAAATTTTTATGTAATTTAATTAAAAAATAAAGTAAAAATTAAAATTAATATAATTTTTTTGTTTCGTAGAAATCGCCTGTGTTCGCAGGGGTATTTGCAACAAGTATATGTTAAATTTTTGTGTAGTCATGTTTTCCATGTTAACTTCCCAAAATAGCCTTTATAGACCGTTTGTTGCACCCATTTAGGGTTCCTTTCATAAATAACATGAGAGAAAGTAGAAGCTAATAGAATGTACAGAGATCACCTTTGAAAAAGTAAAACCACCAGTAAAATGCGTAATCCGTTATACCTAATTTACAACAACAAAACCACAACTTATTGCAACAAAGATGCAACATTAGTCAAGCTAATAGACACAAGCCTTCATCACAACGATGAAACCGCTATTTCAGCCAAAACCTAAATGCCCAACACCACAGGTACAATACATGCCAGTTAGGATTTTGAAACCTCAGTGCCCATTGGCCAATTCCACGAGCGCATACAGACAAGCATTGCAAACTAGACGTTTGACATCGATCAACTCCACGATCTGATGCTGCCAATTTCCACCAAAATCAAGTCTTGTCGCCTAAGCAATCAGTCTCAATACAGTCCGCTTGATGTTGCAAACTGGAATCCAGTTTCAGTATGCTGTGAAGCCTATAAAATAGGCAACATACATCAACAACAGTTATGAGCACACAAGTCAATCAAGTAAATAAAAACTATCGGGGTTGTTTGTGTGTTAGCTAGCTTAGATGGCTTAGTCCCTAGGGGGTAGGTACAGGAGACCTGCCTTCAAATCCTGTCTATATCGATTTCTATGCCTCCCTTAGCACACCAACGCATGAGAGGGGGGCAACAATTTTGTTTTTACAATTTAGGCTTCCTCAACCAATCTACAAAGATTTCATCAGCTGAAACTGGAACAGTTTACACCTAATAATGGCAATAGAGGTAACAGTTTGTAGACACCTAAAACGACACAGTTTAAGAGACATACCTAGTCATCAGAATTCGCTGCAGTATCTACTTCTGTCCCAGAGGCATTATCAAGCTCAGCCAGAGCATTCTGCAGAATTTTACTTAGATAAATGAGATAAATTATGAATTACTATAGAGTGTAACATTCTATCGCATGTAATTCATAACAAAAGATATTGTTAAGAAAGGCCATACTTGCTCATCAGGGTTGGCTGAAGAATCAACAACTGCTTCAGGTAGCATGTTTGCTGGGTCCTCAGCAATTCCATGAGAATTCTGGGATGACGGTAATAGTTAGTGCGCAAGTTGGAGTAACCAGTACCACGCTCTAGGTAATACATCTTTACATAAACTTATGAGTAAGTAACCAGAAGAGTAAGGACAACAGAATTCATCGGAATTGCTGAACAAGCTCAGTACGGTACCTCGCGAAGGGATCGGAAAGAGGGATTAACATAGGCTACAGTTACAGCATTAGAATGGTCGTCACGATTTGTCTGCATGTATGTTTAGACAAGTGAGGAAAGAAACTATAGTCCTTCTCTTACAAGTCAAACAGAGAAAACATACACGCTTACACTGGTTGCCAGATGAATTTTCTTCCAAAATGGAAGGCTTAATATCTGCCGGGGTTCCCTGCAGTCAAAATGCAATGATTTCAGAACCAGTATAAATACATTAGTTAAATGTATTGCCAGTGATGCATATCGACTTTCCCCTGAGAATATGAGGAACTGATTATCCAATACAATTCAACTAGTATCTTTCACAAGGCTCCCACCTATGGTATGGTGGGTCCAAGTAGTTTGTCAAATATATGCAGCTTATACCTTTAATTGCGGAAAAGTTTGAGTAGATCCTTGATTGGAAAAGCATCAAACAGCCTACTAGTCCATGGAAAATAAGTAAAAAGACAGCAAAGCTAGACAACCAATTTAGTTTATGAATATGCGAAGGCAAAACTGAAAATTGAGCAAACAATGGCTTTCTACGCTGCTATCAAAAACACCCTATTTGCATCAATTGACTCAAACTGCAACAGCACAATAAAGCATTCTGTCAAGAAAGGCTTACACAGCCCACCCACACAACCCCTTCCTCTGAAAAAGAAAAAGGAAAAAAAGAAAGAAAAGAGAAAAGCCTTCATTTCTTCCCCATAAGCCTATGAAATGATAATTAACATGTATGGTACTTACAGGTTCAGCTTGATCCAATATGAAGCTCCTTCCCGTCTTATTTAAATTTCTCAGTGTTCCCTAGACATAAAGACAATGAAATGTGAGAGAATCCTACATTACAAAACAAGCTGAATAAATGATATGACAAGTGATAAACATGATTTAACCACCATCACTAGGCAAAAGCAGAGGTAAGGGAGGTAAACTTCAAGAAACAGGCAATTGCAATTTAAAAAGCAGGAACACTTGAAAATTTCATATAAAAATATAGAGCTAAAAAGAATTAAGAATGACGGAAAAGCATAAAATCCCAATGATTTTACTTGCTCTGTCGAAGAGCTGAAATGAAGCCTCAAACAATTCGTGACTGCTACTGTCGCAAAAATTCATGAAGACAGTGACCAGATATTTTGAACAGTCCTCGAGTATCATTATCAACAGATAATTTTTCACACAGAGACGGGTTACTTTAACTTTTTCTTCGCGTCCCTGGTTCCATTCTTCTTCAAATGTTTACTGTCTTAGCATCATTTGCTAGTCAGTTGACTCTGTCTTGCAGACATGGAAAACCTGGGAATACACTCTTATCAGATTTCTATTTTATAGAAGCAAACTTTTAGCAGCATATTCCATGTTTTTTTAAATCACTACCCAGTACCCTCCATTTGTGTCCTTGCGCATTATTTTTCCTAAAGTTCTACACAGAATAGCCACAAAATTGGATAACACTGAACGTCATCTGTTTCTTATTTGAAGAGTAATCCAAATATACGACATGGAGGAGATGTCACCTGTATATAAAGGGGCCAAAGACAAAACCATCGTGCCCATGCTCTCAAGAACAGTATCATCTACAAATTCCAAAAAGACTGGTCCAATATCATTCACCATTAAGCACTTGACTCCAACTAAAAAGAACCCTCAAAAAGTAAAGTTTAAACTCATAAAATTTAACTTGGTCTTATAAACTTCATCTATTGGATTCCTTCAAATTGCAGCACACGCCACCAGATATTCAAGGGAACCATCCTCCTAATATCAAGAACAGAACTCCTATTCATCCCCGTTTTGGAGAACATCTTGGACTTTCCTCAGTTGGACCCAATAAACATCCACAAAGGTGAACAAAAAATGCTGTAGTGAAGAACCCTAGGACAATGAACAGGGAGGTGATTGGCCTATTCTTTCTCTGCTATGCACATACAATAACAGGTTGTTCAATTGCAATTCCTTTTTGTCCATGTGTCCTCCGTGCATCCTGTGCAATCACTGTGCAACCACTAAACTCTGAATAAGCGAACTTTACCAGTCCAGCCCCACATGCTTTAGTTGCTGGGTCCAACTTGAAGTATTCAGGTAGTCATGATTCTAGACCATAACCATGTCTACCTGGACCTCACCAGAAACAATACCCTCATGCTTAGATAGATATTGATCCTGACCTCACCAAGCACTTGGAATAGGCTTTCTGAAGTAAAGTTGTAGAAAACTCAATCTAGTCCAAGAACCATCTGCATTACCAGTTTCAGCCTGCTTTAAACTCTATCAAGAATACAGATCGATAGCACTTTCTTCATCAGAGCTACAATATCACTATGGTACTCCTTGAACTGTCGCTCAAAACAATGACAAAGATTTAACCATTTTATTCATCGATTGTCTTTAAAAAGAGAATTATTCTCAAACAGTTACTGTGATCGTAAAGTTACACTTTTTCATCAATTTAGCACAATCAGTATCAATTAAACAGAAACATAAGATCTTGAAAGAACACCTGGATATTTCACCCTGATAGAAAGCAAGTCAAAATCTTAAATTAGGATGAATTTCCTGTATTTTTCATGCACACAATTTCATGCAGAGCCAAAAGAAGAAAGAACAGTCATAGAAACATACAGATTGTTCTTTATCTAAGTATGCAAGTACCACATTATAAGTTTCAAACCTTGTTGGCCCACATAAGCCCGCATGCATTACACAGAGTCCTCGGGCCAGCTGGTCCACGACGCATTGCTGGTGTTTCAGTTTCACTCACACCACAGTGATGGCACATACGTAAACTGAGAGCCATAGGGAAAATATAAGAAGGGGGACAAGTGACTGCAACCACTGGACATTAAATAAAACCACCAGCATTTGTGGGAACGTATGAAATCAAATTATCATGAACTCACAGAGTTTCTGTCCCCCTAGGACCATCACCCAGGGAGTTCTTTTTGCATCCAAGTTAGAACTAGCTGATCCTTCCTTCAAGGATACAAACTGGCCATTTTTTCGGTGCATTCTACACAAAGAGCATCCACATATATTAAGAAATTACCTTTACAGGAAGTAGGTAACAGCATGCAAGGAACACAGTTGTAAAACATAATTCTTTTTCATGGCCAAAAAATTGAAATAAAGCTTAAAAGATGACAACCCGTCTTCTTCCTGAAACTTTCAGTTAAAATTCATTCGGTAGACCACAATATAGGGGTGCATGTTTATGGATATTTTGAGGAATCTCTTACATTACTTTGCAGGCAGACTAGACGACCTTGTTTCATTTACTACTTGACTTTATTATGATCTATGTTTCTTCAACTTCAAGAGGCTATCCTACTGTAATAGCTAATACTCTAATAGCCTTCCCTAGTTTCCTTATCCAATTTGTAAGGTTCCTTGGTGAAGTGCTCAGATTAATTGTATTTAAATTCTCCTAATTAATGCCACAATTTGGAGGATCTAAACAGTTAATTAGTCAAGATCACTCGAAACAGCACCACAACGTAGCATGGTCTGAGATCAGGTTTCTAATACTTTGAACTACATAGTTTGCATTAGGAGTTCTATAGCTTTATTAATAATTACAGTGGTCTTTCACACATCCAACATTCATGATCAATGTCTCAAACAGAACGACAAGACTTGGAGTATTTGTGACCACTGACCACCAATCGAAGAAGCTTATAAGACAAAGGACCTTTTTTTTATAAGTCATAAGACGAAGGACTCTTAGAAGACTATATCTTGGCTCAGGGATAGTTCATTCGGGTCCGGCTTCAATTCTTGTTGGGGCATTCTTGTTGGGGCATTCTGGGTCCAGTTCACATTCAGGTATGGTGTGTGTCATGCGATAAGTTCCTCAAGAAAATGCAAGCAGTATTAAACAGGAAAATTGTAGACTCAGTCTGGTTTAGTCAAATGGCTTGCTTTATTTTAGGGCCTGTTTTGGGTTATTTCTATAGGGTAGAGTAACAAGGTACATTTCCATTTTGTAAAGTCCATATCGAGGAAGAAGCCAATAGAGCTACAGTCTACATTTGTGCCTTATTAGTTAACCTGAACTGTTCATTTTACTACAAGTACTCATGACCAAGACATAACTATACTGCATGGTATGAATAATTTGACAGATTTTACACCAAAAGGTATGCAAGACCGTCAAAAGATGGGATGATACTCTGGGTGTCCCAGCTACTTGGCACATGTGCTAACCGCTAACAAAATCTTGTATTACAATTTTATCACACTACATGATGTATATGGCATCTACACCACACCACTGCAGAAAATATTTAAACTGCATACTGCAAGATGTGGCCATAATATCCTAGAAAAGTCGCCAATGAAAGATGATGATGTATATATAGCATCGGTTGCACTCATAACTGTGAAAAATTGTAAATCGCATACTACAAAACATGGCCGTAATATACTAGTAAAATGACTAATGAAAGCCATAGAAATTGGAAGTGAAACTATGAGAGAAAATTTTCTTCTCAAAAGGACCTATGAGAGAAAATTTTACCTTTGAGCAACCTCCTTTCGTACAAGTATACCTAATTTTCTTATCAAAACATCTTTCCTTTCTTTTCTCCCGAAATCTAACTAAGGAAGCTATTCTTTGAGAAAGATTTGATTTCCTTGAAGGGTCTCCCATGACCTGCATATCAGTGCAAGGGAAACTCAATAACATTCAAATACACATAAGCTATTTGCCTGTGCCAAAAATTTAAATAAATGTTTCTGGTATTACCCTATCATTTTGTCCACAAGCTACTTCAACAGTTGGCCCAGCTGCAGGTGTATCATGCCCTCCTAGGAGCAAGAGTACGGCTTGAACCTGATATTTAAAATCCGATAAGCATGCTACCTTCTCACAAGGATTCGTGATAACAAAGCAAGTATAAGCAACAATAATTCAATTGCCACAATTTCCACATGAAACACTCGTCATTGCTAAAGAGGCATCGCATAGCCGTATTCAACATACATTAAATTGATCAAGATACTACCCACATCAGCATTGTTCTAACTAAACAAAATATTTTGATGCTGTGATGCATAGTGTTTAAATGAAACATGCAATGAGTAATCACCTTGATTTGGACTGAGCCAGGGAATTTAGATATGACTTGAGCAAAAAGTGAAGCCCCTGCTAAAGTCTAGAACTCACGCTTAAGTTGATCAAGGCTTGGAGCCACTCTCAACTTGATTAAGGATTTCAAGGAGTCAACTTTTATTCACTCATAAAAGAGATATGGAGAGAGATTTCGAGAAATTTGGAAGAACTAGCAAACACTTAATTCTGATTCAATCTTGGATTCCTTAGACAAGTCCTCTCATCCCCATTTATACAGGTATGTTGCTTGCAAAATCAAGCAAAGGGAAACTAAGAGACATTAGGAAGGATATTCAACCAAGACTAGGAAATACTATGATTGACCTCCACCTAGAAGAGGGGGGTCGTAATGACTTAGTTTTCTATCCTCCTCTGCAGTCGAATGGCGACTCTCAAGATTTCTCTAAACCTGGTTATGGACTCTTACTCTCATATCACATGTGCAAATAGATCTGAAGTTTGGGCTACAGTTCCTTCAACAGTGGACTAAGTTGGAGACAAGGACACAAAGTGTGGCCATTCCACAGCAAACTGATTGCATCTGAGAGGTCTTGAAGTTAAGCAAGCACATTTTTTTGAATTAGTCACGTTTTAATGTTGGAATGGCTGCCAATTTAGAAGGACAATCATCTTAAAAGAGAGAATGACATTTATATGTTTAATTTATTAAATTTTTGGTACCTTGCAGGACATATTTTATTATTTAATTTTATATTTGGCAGAATTTAGCATATTGAGCTAATAATAGGATCAAAAAGTCAATTTTTACAAGAATAAGCACAAAACATTATTTGGTAGATTTTTTTGAAAAGTTAAACTCTCTTGACTTTCGAACATGGTTCCCATATCACAACCAAAAAGGCATTTTAAACTCTAGTTTGAGTAATTTATTCCTTTAGTTTGTTTCTTATGGGCTCAACTCCATATGCCTCAAGACCATCACAGGTAAGTGTGTTACAAATTATTATAGGCACATTTCCCTATCTAATTAAACAACCACAGGTGAGCAAGCGAGAAGAATATTAGCTCCTTGTCTTCTAAAACACGTCATAAAGTGTCCAATGAACCATGCTCCATGTCATCTAGTATGAAGTATCCAAATGGTTGCACAGTATAAACCAACTTCTGTTTTCACAAGTTGTCTTATAGATAAGTCTTTCCATTCATTTCTAGCAAAGATTTCACTCACTACTATCACAAATTCCATCACCAGCGGATCAAAGTTTATATTGAAGTGCAATGAAATTTTCAGAGTCTCTCATGAACATTGTATATGTCAAGAATATGACGCGGAAAGCACCCGAAAGGAGCCAACACAACCTTTCCTCATTAATGTTTAGGGTAAGAGTGTTCGTGGTTTAGATGAACACAACCTTTTCCCGACTACTAATTAAAATAAAACTGTTTCTGTATGCAATAATCTATAACAATTAAAGAAACAGAAGTTTAAAGTTAATCAAACAACTGAAACAAGTACTTCCTGTCCAACAAATTCAATTGTGAGGATAAATAAATAATATAAAGTCATAGGGCATCACCTACCTAATAGTTTAACAAAACAAAATATAAAATTCAAGAAAAACTCCTCAATCACATTAAACAAACAACAATGGTTCTTTTTTTTTTTTGATAACAGCAAACTACAATAATTCAAGCAAATCCAACACTAAAGCTAGAAGTAATAAACATGAAATCCCCATTAACTAATTAATTAATCAAATTCATAATAATTAAACAATTAAATCCAAAAAAACTAAACAAATAGTAATAAAATTTCAGTTGAACAAACCTTTTCAGGTGTAACAGCAGGGAATACATAGACCTCCCCTTCGAAGGACAAAGTCAGCTCGCTGGTTCTGGTGGGACCCACACCCAGACCCATGCCCAAACGGCTACCAACTCCTCCTCCACTCTCTCTCCTATCCCGCACGCCTAAACCCATGCTTGTGCCGATACCAACCCCACTCTCTCTCCTCCCCTGACCGTCGGATCCTCATCGCCGGTGGAATCGTCGCTATCGGAATCGCCGGAGTCTTCCCCGTCGATGGGGAAGTCCTCCTCGTACGGACGCGATTGTAACGGCTTCGGATTCCTCAACATCAAAATTGGCTTTCCTCAAAAAACCTCGAAATTCCGAATTCAAAAGCTCAACAAAACGAGGGTAAATTCAACCAAAAAAGATCAAATTAACCCAAAATTGAACAAAATTCTGGCTGGAGCTAGATTGAATTGGGCACTGAGCAAAAAAGAACCCAAATTGTACACAAAATTGGGGCTTCAGAATTCGAATTTTGAGTGTTTGAACCCTCTTTTTCTTTCAACCTCTGAGAAATCAAATTTCTTTCTCTCTCTTCGAATCCTGGTTTTATCCAAAATGGAAGAACTTTTAGGTGACGACAAAAAGATTTCGTGAAAAGGTGGCCCAAAAATAGCAAAGATTTTTTTTTCATCGACGAAATTAAATTAAATTAAGAGGGGAAATGGATTACGGATAAAGTGGTGGGGAAATGTTAGGTTTTGCTGGTTAAAGAAATGGTGTGGGTGATTTCGGACCGTTGATTTTCTTTGATAGTGGTGCATGTGATGATCAAGAGGTCCCACATTTTGAATGCCCTTTTTGCTGTGTGGGACCAACCATAGTCAACCCCATTGAAGGCATTTTCTTGGTTGGATACTTCAATTGAAAGTGCTTTTTCGATTGGATTAGGTATTCTCTTGTTCTAGCTTCAGAATTTTAGTCTTGCCAAACTTATTTTTATGCCAATCAAAAGTCGCTTGTCCACGTCAATTTACAATTTTTTAAAAATAATTTGATACTTATTCTTCTTAAATAAAACCTCACATTTCAGTTTTATGAATAATGAATAAAGAAAAGTTCTAATGAAAAAATTTATTCATTATACGTCGATATTAACTCGACTCTAATTAAATCGAGTATTAAAAACCCATATAAAAAGAAATTATTTGGTCATTTCTTTCAAAAAAACAAGGGGTGTGTGACGAGTGTGTGTGTGTGTTTGAGTATATATATAATCATTATCTAATACTATAATTGAAATGTTTTTTTTGAATTGTTAGTTGCACCACATTAAATCCCGCCTAAATAACCTCTCTTAAATTGCTTCCCTCCTTTTTCTATTCTTTTAAAATTCAAACTAAATTATTTTTATTTTATCAAAAATATCTGAAATATAATTTATGGAAAGATAATCTCTCTCTATATATATAGAGAGAGAGAGTGACGTGTATATATATATATATATATTTATATATATATATATATTACTAAGCATTTATTTAGTACACTTTTACTAAATATTATTATAAATATTTATTTATAAAAAACTAACCATTGAAAATATTATATGGCTAGCAATAATTATGTAGTTATCAAGTTTAAAATTATTATTCAAATAAAAGTAAACCTAACTTAAAAATTAGTCCTTGATAAAAAAAATTTAAAAATTTCTTTCTTAACAAATATATAACATAGATAATTTTTCCCTCTAATTAGCTCTTAAATTCCATTTTCCTTCCAAGCTAATTCTTTTACTTTAAAATAGTTCTCCCTTTAAATATATTAGTATAATCATATTCATCTCTTACTCTCTACATATTAATATTGTTGGGATGGAATCTCTTTATGCGTAAAAATTATTTATTTTAGCTCAAATTTCATATTGTTTTAGTTAGAAAATATTATGTCTTTTAATACTACTAGAATTATGATTTTTTTTTCATATTTCATATCATTATCATGCCAAGACAATAACCCCACAAGACAAGTATTTAAGTGGGTATAAAATTTATCATAAATATGATCATGATGTTGTATATTGCCTCATCAATATATTTGAATATTTCAATTTTTATAAGTGAATATTTTGAATTAAATTTTTTTCCATATTTTTGATTTTTTTGTGAGTATTTCCAACTTTTGATATACTTTTATATTCTAAAACTTTTTATATACTTTGATATTCTAAAAATGTAATCTTACTTACATTTCTCTCCAAATAAAATCACTGGATATAAAAAGAAAATCGTTAATGGGACATTATTATCTAATCTTTAGTTCATAATTGACATTCATCAATGTGTGTGTTTTTTTATTTGGCCGAGGGTATAATACGTTTCAAGCCACAAACTTTATCAATGTATGATTATATTATTTTATTATTTATTATCAATTTTAATTACCAATAAAAATATGAGTCTTCAAACTTTATCATAGATTTCAAATAGTTGAATTTTATGATGATTGAATTTTTATTTTATTTTTTACAATGTTGGAAGGCCACATTCATTTGTATTAGGCTACCAAGGTATCGTATTTATATGTATAAAAACTTTAAAAGAAATGTACCCTTTTATGTGTTTAGATAAATTGTATGCTTATAAATTCTATAATTTTAAATGGATTATTTTCAAGGTAAATATCTATTCGTCTTATTGTGAGAGGTGAAGTGGAGTTTTGTGTGTTAGTATTGTAATGATATATGCTAGTCTATTATTAATAATTTATACTCATATGTATAAGCATTTAATAATGATTATTAAACTGCCGATTGGGATGTAACAATCACACGATTCTACGATTCATTGGAATCTTATGATCCTAATTTAATTCAACAAGTGTATGGTAGAATTATAAAATGATTATATGATTCTATGATTTTACGATCCTCAATTTATTAGAATTTAATTTCACAATTCTAAATAAAATTCATAAAGTAGTTACAGTATAATTATATTTTGTATCAAAATTTTCAACAAAGTATAGTTGCACTAGATTTTTTATGAATGTTACAAATATTTTTATTTTCATAAAAAAAATAATTTTATTATTACAAACAAATATTAGAATCTTATGATCATCGATCCAATTCTATGATTCCGATTCTAATCACCCTCGTAATTCGATTTTAATTAGAATATCAATTCTAATAACCTTGATTTTAATAAATTATAATATATATACTATATGATGATTAGATTTTGGGTTTATGTATATAAACATTTTAATACGTTATAATATATATAATTAGCCGATTAGATTTTTGACTCATATCATGAGATTTTTTTCCCTAAATATTATTTTTACATTATTGGGAATTATTTTTTATAAAATAAATATTATGCATTCTATTATGAGCTATAGAATAAATAGCAATAATTTTGAGATGATATTTTATTACTTTATTCATAATTAGGATTTACGTAATTTTTATTTATGAAATTATTTTTTAAAAATATTATTACAAAATAATTTTATCATTTAAAATTTATTTTTTGATATAACAACTATCATTGAAATTTCGTCTATTAAATGATAAAAAAATTAATATAACATATTAAAAAGCTTTGAAAACAATACTTTGAAAACTTTGAAAAATTTTAAAAAATTCTTCCTTTACAAACATATAACACAAATAGGCGTTTCCCTCTAATTAGCTCTTAAATTTTATTTTTGTTCCAAATTCATTCTTTTTCTTCAAATTGGTTCTCCCTTTAAATATATTAATATAATCATATTCATCTCTTACTCTCTCTACATATTAATTAGGCCATTGTTGAGATGGAATATATTTGTGGGTAAAACTTATTTATTTTAGCTCAAATTCCATATTGTTGTGATTAGAAGTTATTATATCTTTTAACACTACTTGAATTATGATTTTTTTTTCAAATTTCATATCATTATCATGCCATAACAACAATCCCACAAGACAGTATTTAAGTAGGTATAAAATTTCTCATTAACAAGACCATGATGGTATATATTATCTCATCAATATATTTGGATTTTTTAATTTTTATAAGTGAATATTTTGAATTAAATTTTTTTATTTATATTTTTTTGGGTTTTTTGTGAGTATTTCTACTTTATATTCTAAGAATATAATATTCCTTACATTTGACCGAGGGTATAATCCGTCTCAGGTGACAAACTTTTATCAATGCATTATTATATTATTTATTAGCGATTTTAATTACCAATAAAAATATAAGTGTTCAAAATTTGTTGTACATTTTAAATAATTGGATTTTATGATGGTTGAATTATATCTACTCCTTTTATTTTATTTTATTTTTGACAATGTTGGAAGATTACGTTCATTTGAATTAGACTATCAAGGTATAATAGCTATATATATGAAAAATTTAATAAAACTCCAATCCTTATGTGTGCCTATAAATTGTATGTCTATAGATTCTATAATTTTAAATGGATTATTTTCAAGTTAAATATCTATTCGTCTTATTGGGAGGGTAGAAGTGGAGTTTTGTGCGTTAGTATTATAATGTATATGCAAGCCTATTATTGATAATTTATACTCATATGTACAAGCATTTTAATGATGGTTATTAAACTCTCGATGTGGATTAACAATCCTACGATTCATTGGAATCTTACGATCCTAATTTAATTCCAAAAATGGATGGTAGAATTGTAAAATGATTCTACGATTCTACGATCCTCGAACTTCATTAGAATTTAATTCCACAATTCTAAATAAAATTTATAAAGTACACACAGATAATTATATTTTTTATCAAAATCTTCGACTAAGTATAGTTGTACTGGATTTTTATACATCTTTATGAATTTTACAAATATTTTTATTCTTATAAAAAAAATTTTCATTATTACAAACAAATATTAGGATCTTACGATACTCGATCCAATTCTATGATTCTAATTTTAACCATCCCCCAAATTGATGCTAACTAGGATATCAATTATAACAATCTTGATTTTAATAATAGGTTATAATATAATATATTTTGTGCGACAATTAGATTTTTGGTTCATGTATACAAGCATTTTAATACGTTATAATACATATTGTTAGCCGATTAGATTTTTGGCTCATATCATAAGAGTTTTTTCCCTAAATGTTATTTTTACATTATTGAGCATTATTTTTATAAAATAAATATTATGCATCCTATTATGAGTTATTAGAATATATAGCGATAATTTGAAGATGATTTTTTTATTAATTTATTAATAATTAGGATTTACGTAATTTTTTCTTTCTAAAATGATTTTTTAAAAGCATTATTACAAAAAAAATTGATGTCATTTAAAATTTATTTTTTGATATAACAACTATCATTGAAATTTCGCACATTAAACGGTAAAAATTTATCTTTAATATTTCTATATATTAATATATCCCATGCTTTAGCGCCGGCAAAAACTAGTAAATATATTAATCAAATGTATATAAAATTTTTACTAACTTGACATGGCGTAATTAGATGAAAAATATTATTATAAAATTAGAGAAAATTTTAATTTTAAAAATTAAAAAATCGACCAATTATAATAAATCGGTATACTTTTACTATATTTTTCTTTATGGCAATTTGGTAGTAAGATTATAATTTTTGTGTATGACAAAAGAATTTGGTTCAATCTCGCGTTAACTCAATCCATTCCTCTTAAGGCCCACAAAGCATAGTCATTTGGAGTGTATATCCTCCTCTGGTTTAGGTCAAAAAACATTTCATCTATTTAGAAAATGTTCAAAATTATATAAAAATCATCATCTATTTATGTTTTATGTTCATTTATGTTCGATTCTATATGTTTTTTTAATTTATGTTAATTTCTTCTCTTTTACGTTACTCGTTATTGTTCATTTTGTTCGTTTCTATTTCTTTCTACTCTTAGCTGAGCCTCCCGCAAAATTCATTTATGTTTTATTTTTATTTATATTTGATTTTTGTATAAATTCGAACAAACCCTTAGTTGAGCCTCCCGCAAAATTTGGGCAACAAAATAAATCTCATTTTCTCCCTATAAATTTCTTCATCAAATAATTAATCAAACAAAAATTTCACAATTGAGATCTTCTACCCAACAACGTCAACGTGAGATTTGTGTTTGAGAGAGAGAGACAATGTAGTGAAGACGAGTCATAAATAGTAAGATTAAACAGGAGTTAAAACAATGAAGAATTAACAAGAGTTAATTACCTAAATGTGAAGGATATAGACCATATTTTCCGAAGATGCCCAAATGCAATAACAATATGGAATTTCTTGACTGCCAAAGGATGGACAATTGTTGATAACAATTCATCTGTTACAGAATGGGTTGTTAGCAACCTTAATAATGCAGAACAAGATTCAGATTGGGAGACTAAATTCCTCTTGACAATTTGGTATATTTGGAAATGGAGAAATGCTCGCTATATTGCTTCTGATGGAACAATTCCACCCTCGTTCAAAAATTCAATGAAGTTATGAAGGTCTTAAGAGAAGCTAACATCTATTGTACTGCCACTGCTACTCGTAAAACAAAAGAGTTAGTTAAATGAAAATCCCCCTGGGTTGGGTTGTTCTCTATATATAGATGGGGCTTCAAAAAGAAACCCGGGCTAGCTATACGGTTGGAGGGGTGTAATTAGAGGGGACAAAGGTGAATGGATTGGAGGCTTTACAAAAAAATGAGCTCTTCCGTTATGTTAGAAATCAAAGCAGCTTGGAGAGGGTTGAGAATTGCGAGAATCATGAGACCGAAGAAGGTATGGCTTCAACGTGACTCAGTCTAGGTTATGGGCATGCTCCGGGAAAGTCAAAGCTGGGGACCACGGTTCACACCTATTATTTGCCGGTGTCACACGCTTCTAAAGAAGTCGGATTGGGAAGTCAAAATCACTCATCTATTACAAGGAAGCCAATCGGGTGGGTGATAAATTAGCTAATTTGGACCTAAATTTGAGTTTAAGATACCATTTCTTTGAAACTCCTAGTAGAGAGGCGATGAAATTTCTTTTTGTAGACAATGTGGGGTCACTTGGCCTAGACTTATCAAGGATTAATAAAAGTTTTTTTAGGGACGTTGGCCCTCTTCCGCACCAAAAAAGACCTAAATATGAGTAAAAAAAGTGCCTATCTTAAATAAAGACCAGAGAGAGAGAGAGAGAGAGAGAGAGAGAGAGAGAGAGAGAGAGAGAGAGAGAGAGAGAGAGAGAGAGAGAGAGAGAGAGAGAGAGAGAGAGAACTTTTAATCTTGACCCTTAAATTTCAATCTAATGGTTTAAATTTAACCGCATCTTTATCCCACAAATCCTAGCCACCACACCCTCCTTTCTCTCTCTGTCCACTATTAATGTTGCCGGCGGCCATGGCCGAGCAACCACTCTCCTTTCTCTCTCCTCCCGCCATCCCTCGAATTTCACCATGCTCGCCGGAAATTTCAAAACTTTCCCTTGACGAGTTAATGCTGCCACAAATTTCACCCATTTTCTTAGGGTTTTTATTGTTTCCGGTGGCGAAGTTTGTTGGCCTCCGGTCACCGATTGTTGGCCGCCGGATGTCGGGAAAGTTGGTGGTGGTCGGGACTTACGAGTAAGGTTTAGAGGAGGTGTGGATGTTAGAATTGAGTGTGTGATGATGTGGCAAAATCGGAATCCTTAAATGAAAAATTAAAGGCTAAGGGTGTGTTTGTTTCAGTGGAAAATATTTTCTCGGAAAATTATCATTCTATTTTCCAGCGTTTGGTAGCATAAGTGGTGGATAAATATTTTACGGGGAAAATAATTTCCTCAATCAAGGGAAAATAAATTTCCTTTTATGAGGAAGGAAGTTAATTTTCCTCTACCTCAATCAAGGGAAAATAAAGTCTTATCAATGGGAGTTCAAGTAAAGTTCATAGATGAAAAGTTTTTTTACATTATTTGTTTTTTTTTAATTTTTATTATTTTATACATAGAAAAGTTTGATCATAGGGAGATGTATAAACTTATCAAATTTAGGTGCTCAACATATATATATATATATATATATATATATATATATATATATATATATATATATATATATATATATGAGTTTTAAAGTTGAATTAGTTATTTACCTTTTCTTTTCATATTTATGGGGTTTTTATGGTTGGTTTTTGCATTTAAGTAACTATTTTAGAAAATTATTTTTCTTCTACCAAACAAAAGAAAATGTGGATGGAAAATAGTTTTTCTTGGAAATTCATTTTTCCATGAAAAATATTTTCTTGGGAAAATTTCCCTTCAACCAAATACACCCTAAGATTTAAAGTTATATATATATATATATATTTTGGAATGATATACTTATTCTTATAAGTTATGACACTAGCTAAGCTTACTTCATAAAATGAACATAATTAAATCTGATTATATTTTTTAATATTTTTCAATAGAGTTTTGATTTGAATATTTAAATCTTAACATTTCGATAAAACTATGGAAGTTTTAGTACAATCACAAGAGGTTTTAATAGAAACATGTGAAATCTTCATAGAAGCATAAAAGATGAAATGAACATGCCCATTAGTAAAAGGGGCATTGTTTTCAAGTGGAAAGGATAAATACGAAGAATGATGATGGTCTCTTGAATTTATTACTATAAGTTGCTTAAAACTCAAGTTTACTTGAGCCTTATCTTCATCAAAATTAATTTCGATGAAACTTTTATTTTTTTAAAATCTCTAATAGGTTTAATAGTAGATTATAATCTACATGATTGACAATGAGATTTCATTCAATTGGATATTAGAGTCACGTATGTAACACTTATACTTGTCACTGAAGTTACTACTAGATGATATGGTATTTAAGCAGCTTTAAAAGTTGAGGATGACAACCAATCAATTATCAAGGTAGTTTAGCATATTATTCACACCCTATAGAGGATCTAGACGTTAGTTCAAGATATACGTATTTTCTGTCATTATTTTCCTATCATGTTTTTACATATGGTAATATGACAACGGATTATATTATTAATTAAAGATATATTATAATTACTAAAGTTACCTTTATATCTCATCTCTCACAAAAACTTTCATGTATATATGATGATATTATATAGGCAAAACCCCTAAAAGAAGATTTGCCTAATATTCTATGTAGTTACCTTTTTTTTTTTTTAAAAATGTACTTGAACCTAAATTTTATTCCAAACTTATTTACAATTTGGATGATTAGTATCTCGGCACTACTGTTATTAGTATTATTACAAACTTTTGGCTCTTATATTTTTTCCCATCTTTAATCTTCTACAATTAATTATGATTGAACTATTATTAATTCTTAATAAGGAGTAGAGATTCCATTATTATTTTTCTTTATTATAATATTCAAACACAAAATTTTATTTAACTGTGGGTGTTGTTTTTTTTTCTTTTATAAGCTTGGGTCATTTATTGAACCCCTATCTCAAATAAGTTCAGTGGACTAACTGACCCGGGGTGAAGTATAGTCCAACCTGAAAGAGTCAAAGCTTTCACAACTTCATTTCCCAAGTAAATGGCAAACAAAATCCCTAACCGGATTCAAACCCAGGTACAGGAAGTGGACAGCGGACATCATGCTTAGCTGACTACAGCCCTTTCGGCTACGCGGGCATAGCTTGGTTGACTCTAAACCTTTAGAGTTTTTCTCACACTCGGGATTGATTTCCGGCGAGAGCGATTCACCTTTTGTTTGAGGATTAATACTGTTGGGCTTCAATTGGCCGCTGGCCTAGTATTGCTCCTTCCCGCACACATTCAACGTTGTTGGGTGCCTCGAGATAAGGGGTTACATCATTTTTTTAAACATGAGATCATATCCTGGCGATCACCTATTCTCATAGTGATTAATAGTCCAAAAGCTCTTGATAAAACTGACCTAAAATTTAAATTGACATATGAAACATGCTCATCCGAAAGTGAACTAGAAATCCAAATTGACCAAACACAAATCGAACCCAAATCTAAATTTCCAATAAAATTATTTCCTATTTACAATATAAGCTTATCGGACCAAACTTTAGTTGACTTGAGGTTAACCGACCGTAACTCAAACTAGCCCAAATCGAAGAAACAGAACTCAAAATATGACGTGATCTTAAGTGAACCCGGGTTATACCTTCATCGAACGATCCGTTTGTCGAGTTTATTGAAACTCATTCATAAATATCTTATAAAATTATTTTGTTTCTTACTTTAATTAAAAACTTTCAACGTCTTCATCCTCACCCACCAAACTCTCAATCAGCAATCTCTGCTGGAAAGACAATATATTCTTTTCGGGTGCAATATATATCCCCGTTTTTGGACTATTATATAATATCCCATCGTTTTGATTCTTTCATTTTGTTTATTTATTTATAAACCCCTTCCCCCCAAAAAACTAAAATAAAAAACACCGCGGCCATCCAATTTTGAATATACTCTCAAGTCAACGGTCACTTGCTATTAAAAAACGAGGGGTGACTTGCTATCAATCAAATAATACCAATAAAAATAATGCCCCTCATGCTAATACATAAACTTTCTAACAATTTCATATTTTGTTGTTTTCTCAGATCCCATTCCGTCATGGCCATGGAAACCCAAACTTCTCTCAAGGTAGTAGTGCTTCCATGGCTGGCCATGGGACACTTAATACCCTTCCTAGAGCTCTCCAAGTGCTTAGCCAAGAAGGGCATCAAAGTATTTTTCATAACAACCCCTAAAAACATCGCTAGACTTCCCAAAATACCCCCTCACCTATCCTCCAACATTAACTTGGTTAGTTTCCTTTGCCCCCTTGATGGTGTCCCTAATGAAGTTGAGTCCTCCATGGATGTGCCCCCAACCATGCAGCCCAAGTTGAAAACACGGTTCGATCTGCTTAAAGACCGCACTGCTGTTCTCCTGGAGGAGCTCAGGCCGGACTGGGTCCTCTACGACTTCACCTCTCATTGGATCCCTTCTCTTTCGGCTAAGGTGGGCGCGTCATGTGCCTACTTAGCCCTTTTCAATGCTGCATCCCTTGCATACACCGGTCCACCATGCGAGCTGGTAGCAAATAGCCGTTCTACCCCTGAGGATTTCGCGGTTGTCCCTAGCTGGGTCCCAATGGAAATGGAATCCAAGATCAGTTTTCATCTTCATGAGGTGAAGTTCTTGCACTCAGTTGATGGAGATATGGGCACCCCTGATACAGTGCGTTTTGGTATTTCCATTGAAGGGTGTGACTTTGTGGGCATTAGAAGTTCTTTTGAATTTGAGAATGAATGGATTGAGCTTCTTTCCAAGTTGTATGGAAAAACTATAATTCCATTTGGATTTCTCTTCCCAGATGTGGATGGATTTGATGGCGATGAAAAGTGGGCTTTGCTTAAAAATTGGTTAGACAAACAAGAAAAGGATTCCGTGCTCTATGTTGCACTTGGGAGTGAGTCACCTCCGAGTCAGGAGGAACTCACTGAGTTGGCTCTGGGGTTGGAGCATTCTAACTTGCCCTTTTTACTGGTCCTGCGAGACCTACCGGGGTCAACTCGGCCCGTGCTGGAGATGCTTCCAGATGGGTTCCTTGACCGGGTGGCTAACCGGGGATTGGTCCATTTAGGGTGGGCTCCACAAGTTAAGATACTAAGCCATCAGTCAATTCGAGGGTTCTTGACTCACTGTGGATGGAACTCAGTGATCGAGGGACTTGGGTTAGGGCGAGTGTTGGTGTTGTTCCCCCTCATGAACGAGCAAGGGCTTGTGGCTCGATTGGTGGGGGCAAAGGGCTAGGGGTCGAGGTCGCTCGAGACGAGCCAGATGGATCGTTGAGGTGGGAGGCCGTGGCCAATGCAATCAGACTGGCAATGGTGGAGAAAGAGGGCGAAGAACTCAGGGCCAATGCCAGGAAAATGAAAGGTGTTGTTGGCAATAAGGAGTTGAACAATGAGTATATTGAGGGGTTCATTCGCTGTCTACTGGAAAACAGAAAATCAAGTTGTTGACAATGACAATTGTTATTATGATGTGCACACTTTATGCTTTCACATTGCTTTGGGCCTAATCATGCTCAGTTGATGGACTTTTTAACCACATGTTGTCTGAATTAGGTCATTTCAGGTACTTTTGATCATCATTAAATTTAATTTTACCACTAATTGATTTAATAAGGACATGTGTGACTTTACATGAAAATATAATTTATTTATATTTTCTGTTAGTTTATGTGTATTTATATTTGTTTATTTATATTCATTTCTTGTTTAACAACTTATTTACGTTCGTTTATTTGTTATGTTTATTTCGTTTGTTTATATTCGTTCTCCTTTTTATGTTTATTTATGTTCGTTTATATTCGTTTCGTTTATATATGTTTCGTATGTAAGTTCGAACAGACGGTATGTTTTGCGGTTTAAAAGCAATATTGTTTGAATTACTCTATTCTGAATGTTTTCGAGTTAAATAATCAGATACACCAAATTTAGCCATGTGTAATAAATATATAAAATTAAAATTGTATGTAATAAATTCGAATTCTTCAATTTAAAGATTCGAGATTACTGTTGACTTATATAAATGATGAAGCTTATTCTTAGTAAAATTTTCTTTATTTATAAAATTTAAATATAAATTTTTAAAAAAGAAATCAATACCAAATTATTTGAACCAATTTACATGGATAAATTTTGCCGCTTCTACTGATTTTGTATTCTATATCCAGGGCGGCAAGCTTGACAGCAAGCGTTTTGATAAGGTTGATAGCGGCCGAAATAAGGATATATACAACAGACAAAAACAACTTGGTTGATTGTGCATATTTATGCCCATCATACAAAGTCTCTCTTGCGTTTTTTATTTCAAAAAATAAAAAATAAAAAATAAAATTATCTCTAACCTTTTCACTTGTAATACCCTTTAAAATATAAATTATACCATAAACTTAAGTTTATAAACTTAAATTATTATAAATAATATTTTATTTTAATTTTTTCAATCTATCCACTATTTCACCGGTTTTCTTTTTCAAAAAAGATAAGATTTTCTCTCTTAAATTTTTCCACACCATGGATCTAAATTTTGCCATGTCATGGATGAATTTTGCCTGGTATAAATTTTAGCTTTAAAATTTCAAATGGGTAAAATACTGGTTTAGCTTCCTAGTGCCAAAAACAGGGAAAAAAGGCAACCAAAAGGATGCCATAGAAGTAAAATATAAACGTTGCTACATAAATATGAAAAAAGAGGAGGACGCCGGTGACCATATCAAAGCTAGATAATCATTTATGATAAAAAAAAATAAATGTTTGATCATCATTTGAGGTTTTAATTAAACTTTAAGGATTATTAATTAACGTTTTTATATTATTAATAAGATATTGGTTGAGAATGAGATAATACCGATCTGTGCTTTTTTTTTTTTTTTTTTGCTTGGCCTATTTGTGCTTGTAACTCCGTACTTCAATTAGTCTATGGCTACTTAAAAATCTTAATAAGTTTTATACATACATGTATATATACATATTATATAAATATATACGCGTATCTGTACATGCACTCGCTCATCCCCTCCTCCAATAATATATATACTTATCACATGGAGAAAGCAGTGCATTGAAGCGGTAATACTCATAAGGAAAATAAATGTACCTAAACTGTAATACAAAATAGAAACAAACATTAGCTGCATAATCGATTTTGCATACATACCTAAAATTTTTTATGCATTTGATTATTTGCTTAGGGAAATATGAAATCACATATAATCTTAAATTAATAAAGTTTGAAACAGAGTAATTTAAATAAAATTGCTTGTAATTTCAAATATACTTATTTCAACCAATAAATCATAATTAAATTTCAGTATAAAAAAATATTTAAAAAAATAATCTAATTCAAATGACACATGACTGAAATTGAAATTTATCAATTAAACATAATTAAATCTAAACAACCGCGAAAGTATAAGATGTATTGTGAATAAATATCAAGAAGAAGTTGGTTTCTTGTTTTTTGCAAGATAGCCAATAAACTTGTCCATATAGTGATTGTTCAAGTCCTTATTGCCAAAAACACTCTTCATTTTCTTAGCATTTGCCCTAAGTTTTTCACCCTCTTCCTCCACCATTGCCAATCGGATCGCCTTGCCCACAGACTCCCATCTCAATGATCCATCCGGCTCATCACGGGCAACCTCGACTCCGAGCCCTTTGCCTGCCACCACCGAGCCACGAGCCCTTGGTCATTCATAAGGGGAGCAACACCAACACCCGACCTAGCCCAAGTCCCTCAATCACCGAGTTCCATCCACAATGTGTCAAGAATCCCCGAATTGACCCGTGACTAAGTATTTTAACTTGTGGGGCCCACCCTAAATGGACCAATCCCCGGTTAGCCACCCGGTCAAGGAACCCATCTGGAAGCATCTCCAACACTGGTCGGGTTGACCCAGGTAAGTCCCGGAGCACCAGTAAAAAGGACAAGTTAGAATGCTCCAACCCCAGAGCCAACGCAGTGAGTTCCTCTTGACTCGGAGGGGACTCACTCCCAAGTGCAACATAGAGCACAGAATCCTTTTCTTGTTTGTCTAACCAATTTTTAAGCAAAGCCCACTTTCCATCACCATCAAATCCATCGACATCTGGGAAGAGAAATCCAAATGGAATTGTAAGTTTTCCATACAACTTGAAGAGAAGCTCAATCCATTCATTTTCAAACTCAAAAGAACTCCTAACGCCTACAAAATTACACCCTTCAATGGAATATCCAAAACGCACTGTATCAGGGGTGCCCATATCTGCATCAATGGAGTGCAAGGACTTCGTCACCTCATTAAGATGATAACTGATCTTTGACTCCATTTGCATGGGAACCCACCAAGGGACAACCGAGAAATCCTCAGGGGTACAACGCCTATGTGCTACTAGCTCGCATGGCGGGCCGATGAATGCAAGGGATGCAGCATTGAAAAGGGCTAAGAAGGCACATGACGCGCCCACCTTGGCCGAAAGAGAAGGGATCCAATGAGAGCAGAAGTCATAGAGGACCCAATCCGGCCTGAGCTCTTCCAGGAGAACAGCAATATCGTCTCTAAGCATATCGTACATTGTTCTCAACCTTGGTTGCATGGTTGGGGGCACATCCATGGAGGACTCAACTTCATTAGGGACACCATCAAGGTGGGGTAAACGGAGGCTAATCAAGTTAATGTTGGAGGATAGGTGAGGGGGTATTTTGGGAAGTCTAGTAATGTTTTTAGGGGTTGTTATGAAATGTACTTTGATGCCCTTATTGGCCAAGCACTTGGAGAGCTCTAGGAAGGGTATTAAGTGTCCCATGGCTAGCCATGGAAGCACTACTACCTTGAGAGAAGTTTGGGTTTCCATTGTCTTCAAGGATTATTGTATTGAGATGTAAGGGAAGCACAAGATTTGAGATTGTTTGAAATTAAGTTTGATAATTTATATATTAGAGTGTGGAGATTATTGGGAATTATAATTAGTAGCAAGTTCCCACTTGCCCCAATAGAATATTGAATTTTTTTCGGTATAATTTTGCTTCATTGGATTCCTTCTTATTGCATCCTGTGTCATGATAAATTATTAAAATAAATTATATTTTAAGATAAATTATTTCTACATGATTTAAAACAATAAAAGTTATTTAAACCTTAAACTATGTTTATCTTAAGATAAATTATGTTAAGTAACTGAAGTTGTTTATGTACCGTCCGTTTTTCTTAGCATCAAAAGAGTATTCTAATTTAAATAGATAAATCCAAGTTAGAGGTAAATAAATAAATAAGGGAAAGATAAAGAATACAAATACGTTTAATCTGGTCAATGCTATGGGATAATGTTCTTATATGATACCCTACGTATTATATATCAATTTTTTGGCACATTGATTGTTGACACCGAAAGAGATTTTTTTATATTATTAATTAAGCGGCTGAAAATCATACAATAAATCTTATGATTAAATATCACAACAAAATAAAATGACTTCGGGTTTTGTTTGGAGTGGACTAAGAACGAAAGTCTGAAATAATTACTCTTGCCAACTCTTTGAGAGAGCTAAGTATTGAAGTAAATAAAAGTAAGGAAATGGTAAGAGGTTAAAAAATATTGCCTTCTTTCAATTAAAAAAAAAAATTGCCTTCTAGTAACCTGTTGTAATCTTAGATAATCTAAATGTTGTCTACAACCACTTTTATTTGAGAAGTTATTATTTTTGTTTTATTTTGTTATTTTAACAAAAGAACATGCATCATTAAACAATTTAACATATTTTAATACATTTATTATCTTGAAGAATATGATTATAATATTTATAAATTAATAATAAAGTATCAAGCCCTAAATTTTAAAAAAATCCAAACAAATGGGTAACACAAATAAATATCATTTATAACGCAAATTCTTAAATGCTCTGAGAGTATATGCTCCGAGGAGAAAGAGAGAGAGAGAAATTAGGCTCCTAGAACTCCCATATTTGATAATCAAAACATGAGAGCAGGGGGAGAATAGGTGGAGAGAGCATAGGCCATAGAAGAGAATTCGCAGTGTTTATCCAAAATATCCCACAAAACCTTGATCAATATGGGTTGAAAGGAATATTTCAGAAGGCAGGTAGCGTGAGAGATTCACACATCCCACCAAAGAAAGAAAGAAGTAGCAATTCAAGATTTGGTTTCGTCAGATTTTGGAACCAAGAGGATGCATCAAGGAGTATTTTGTTACTCCATAACCGTTTCATCAAGGACAACAGAATCGCAGTTTAAATTTTTAGTCAAGAAGTTTCATATGTATATATATGTATGTATGTGTGTGTACATATAAGTATGTATATATGTGGGCAAGAGGGCGCATTAAAGTGGTGATACTCAAATAAGAAAAATGAAAGTACTTCAACTGCATGCTTTTCTCGCTGCATGTAACCAAAAAGTATTAGATATTTTTGTGCGCTAAATATAAAATATAAATAAATAAAAGCGACATAATCATATACATTATATGTATCCATATGTTGCATATATATGCCTAAATTTAAATTTGTTATACATTTGATTATTTGCTTAGGAAAATATGAAATTACATATAATCTTAAATTAATAAAATTTGGAACAAAGTGATGGAAATAATATTGCTTGTAATTTCAAAAGACACTTATTCAATCAATCAGTCATAATTAAATTTCATTATGAAAAGTTCTTAAAGAAATAATCTAATTCAAATAATATAATATTAGAATTAAAAGTTCATCAATTAAACATAATTAAATCCAAATCACAACCACGACCAAAGTATAAAATGTGTCATGTTATGTGTAAATATTAAGAAGTTGGTTTCTTATTGTTTTCTACAAGGTGGCTAATAAAGTTGTCGATATAGTGATTGTTCAAATCCTTGTTGCCAAAAACACTCTTCATTTTCTTAGCATTGGCCCTAAGTTCTTCACCCTCTTCCTTCACCATTGCCAATTTGATCGCCTTGGCCACAGACTCCCATTTCAATAATCCATCTGGCTCACGGTCAACCTCGATCCCGAGCCCTTTGCCTGCCACCATCCGAGCCACAAGCCCTTGGTCATTTATAAGGGGTAACAACACCAACACCCGCCCTAGGCCAAGTCCCTCAATCACCGAGTTCCATCCGCAATGAGTCAAGAACCCCGAATTGACTCGTGACTTAGTATTTTAACTTGTGGGGCCCACCCTAAATGGACCAATCCCCGGTTAGCCACCCGGTCAAGGAACCCATCGGGAAGCATCTCCAACACGGGCCGAGTTGACCCAGGTAAGTCCCTGAGGACGAGTAAAAGGGCAAGTTAGAGTGCTCCAACCCTAGAGCCAACGCAGTGAGCTCCTCTTGACTCGGAGGCGACTCACTCCCAAGTGCAACATAAAGCACAGAATCCTTTTTTGTTCGTCTAACCAATTTTTAAACAAATCCGACTTTTCATCACCAACAAGTCCATCCACATCTGGCTCTGGGAAGAGAAATCCAAATGGAATTACAGGTTTTCCATACAACTTGGAAAGAAGCTCAATCCATTCATTCTCGAACTTAAAAGAACTTCTAATGCCTACAAAATCACACCCTTCAATGGAAATCCCGAGACGTACGGTATCAGGGGTGCCCATATCTCCATCGACTGAGTGCAAGAACTTCACCACCTCATGCAGATGATAACTGATCTTGGACTCCATCTCCATGGGGACCCACCTAGGAACAACTGTGAAATCCTCAGGAGTAGAACGATTATTTGCTACTAGCTCGCATGGTGGACCAATGAATGAAAGGGATGAAGCATTGAAAACGGATAAGTAGGCACATGAAGCGCCCGCCTTAGCCGAAACAGAAGGAATCCAATGAGAGCAGAAGTCATAGAGGACCCAGTCCGACCTGAGCTCTTCCAGGAGAACAGCAATGCAGTCTCTAAGAGTATCGTACCGTGTTTTCAACTTTGGTTGCATGGTTGGGGGCACATCCATGGAGGACTCAACTTCATTAGGGACACCATCAAGGTGGGGTAAAGGGAGACTAATTAAGTTCAAGTTGGAAGATAAATGTGGGGGTATTTTGGGAAGTCTAGTAGTGTTTTTAGGGGTTGTTATGAAATGTACTTTGATGCCCTTATTGGCTAATATCTTGGAGAGCTCTAGGAGCGGTATTAAGTGTCCCATGGCTAGCCATGGAAGCACTACTACCTCAAGAGAAGTTTGGGTTTCCATGGTCTTGCCAAGAGAAGTTTGGGTTCCCATGGTTTTGAAGGATTGTTTGAAATTAAGTTTGTGAAAGTGTATGTATTAGAGTGTGGAGATTATGGGTATTTATAATTAGTAAGAAATTACGATTGACTTAAGAAAATATTTTTTTTAAGTGCAAAGAGACCATTTAAATTTAAATCTCTGGCTTTTGTTTTCCGTAAATGGAAGAGGCAAAAAGATAGATGAGGTATTATGTTAATTATGTAACTCAAGTTGGTTACGTGTAATCCATTTTTTAGAGTATCTAAGGACTATTTTAATTTAAATTGATAAATATAAGTTAAAGGTAAATAAATAAATAAGGGATAGATAAAGAATGCAAATACTTTTAATTTTGTCAATGTTTTGGGATAATGTTGTTTTATGATCCCTCAGGTATTATATATCAGCTAGTTGGCAAATTGTTTATTAATACAGAAAGAAACCTTTTTTTTTTTTTGTTGATTAGTAATTAGTCAACCAGCTAAAGATCATACGATAAATCGGATGAAGACTAAATATCACGGTAAAACAAAATGACTTATGATTTATTTTGGAGGGGACTAAGAAGGTGTATAAATGAAAGTCCATGAAATAATCACTCTTGCCATTTCTTTAAAGACTTCAAGGGAGCTAAGTATTGAAGTAAATAAGAATAGAAAAATGATAAAAAGGCTAAAAAAGAATTTGCCTTCTAGTAACCTATTGAAATCTTAGACAATCTAAATGTTGTTTACAACAACTTTTATTTGAGGAAATGTTATTTTTGTTTTATATTGTTCTTCTAACAAAAGAACATGCGTCTTTAAGCTTTAAACAATTTAACATAAATTAATGTACTTTATTATCTTGGAGAATATGATCAGAAATTATATAAAAATTATGTATAAAATATCAAGTCCTCAATTAAAATCCCTCAAATAAACGATTAATACAAATGAAAGATCTGTAAAAAAAATGATCCATAGTTGTTATATTGTACAATAATTGAAATACGATGTATTATATTTACAAATTATATATGTCACTAGATGATTGGATGAAATATACACATAGAAGGTTGAGAAATTTTTTTAAAAAATTATAATTTATGAAACTATCTTATGATAAATAATCTCAGGATTACTATGGACAACCAATATTGGTACGTTTATACCAAAGTGGCAAAATGACAGACAATATTGATAAGGTTGGCCGAAATAAGGAAAAACAAAACAAGGGCAACTTGGATGGTTTTGCATGTTTATTTGAAAGTAATTAGTTGGCTTCAAAATGTTTAATAAACAGATAGGATCATAATTCACAAATGACAACTTGCTTAATGATTTTATGCTCTACATAATGTAGTGAACAAAAAAAAAGTTAACAAAAATGCCAAAACATAATGTAAAAATACACATTTTTTTACATGATAAGTGTGGGCTATCCAACTGTGCTCCTATATCGGGGTAAACTCGGTTGGATTTAAAGGCATAGGGGAAGGGTAATGATACCAAGCTCATGCTCAAAACCCAAGTCCACAACACATTCTTAGTGGAGATGATGAAAGTGTGAAGTGTCTACCAATAGGATAACACTCATTTGATATGTAAAAATACACATGCTATATAGTGATTATGAAATTTTTGAACAAAACAATTCAAAAAAGGTTTATTTAGGTCAGAACATTAAAGTTACAACATTATTTCAATATTTAATTAGACTTACTAACATACAATTAAATCAATCGCTAAAAATATTCTCACTTAGTAGCACCTATTAAACACATATTCTTTCTTATCGCGTGCACACCTTATTAACTGCGCTGACTTTTATTAATTGTAACTTCTTTAAATCGTTGGACGTTGAAACTCGTCTCCCACGTACTAGGCATAGGGAGGCTCAAATTTATGTTGAAATCTGAAACGTACAAGTAGTCCTCCTTGGGCTTCTGTTCATGGGCTATGGCCTACTTCTTCACGTCACTTCTCTCTAACTATAGTTAGTTTCACTCTTACATGGAAGGTCTAGTGAGAAAACTTATCATTTAGCGCTAATGTTTGCAAAATTTTGTCTGACTCGATAACCTAAATTCGTCTAACCCGAAAAAATCGGGTCCAAATATGCTTTTTAGTTTGAATTTTAAATTTCGAACATAAAATTTTCTTATTTCCGTTGTCGGAACCCGATTTTAATACGAATTTACGCTTGTCCAAATTGTTCGACTTGAAAAAATCATGTACCAGGCAAAAAGTTTCTTTTGATGACCGATTTGTCTAATATAATTTTGACCCGAAACCAAAATTTTGTCATTGCTATTATCATAAAAAATAAAAAAATATCAAGTGATATTTTATAGATTAAAATAATTATTGGCATATAAGTTTTTGCCTAAATTAGTATGAAATTAGGAAAAGACATCATATATGTTTATTATTGGCATTGGCTACTTCTTTAATTCTCTATTAACAAGCCAAGGAAACAAAACATACTATTTTTAATTAATATATTTTGATAGCAATATTAGTAAGAATTTGACTTTAAGTCGGATAAATTAATTAATATTTTTAATAGAGCTAAAAATTGATGATTATATTTATTTTTTTAAAGGATTAAATTTAAATTTAAGTTAAAATTTAGTCAATAAATAAAAATTTGATCTTAATTTATGACGGTACCCATTTTTTCAGTCGGATAACATAAAACGGTCCCATCACACGAGTTCTGTGAGAGCCATTTGGTTGTTTATTTTGTTTGGGGCCGGGGGGTTGTTTCTAGCCTAAGGACTAACCGTCGGGAAACTGCCGAACGCTCATGAGATTAAGCGCCGCTGCTTTCTCTTTCCTTTACCGCCGGCGACCACCTTTCTCTGTCCTCTTGTCCTCATTCACCTCCCCACAATCATATTCCTCCTATGAACACCAGCCTTTCATCAAAACTTCACAATCGTACCCACAAAGCATTAATAACAACTTTAATTTCATATCCCACTTTCTCTCTCTTGCTAAAACCCTAACCCAAAACCCCAAAAACCTCAAAGCCATTGCCCACTTGGATTCCCTTCTTACCCAGATCGAATCCTTCGATTCAGTGACCTCAGTTGCTGCCATTGATGCTCTCTGTCAGCTGAAGAAGCTCAACAGGGCTAAAGCTGTGCTCTTGCACTTGAAAGACACTTTGAAGGTATCCCCTCATTTTGCCTTTAGTTTAATGCTTGATTGTTTGGTGATAGATGGGAGATTGGATGATGTTGAGATTCAATGGGGTGAGGTTTGTGGTGAGTGTGGGGTTAATTTGTCAGATTATGTGATTTATGTGTGTAAATGGTGTGATTTGGAGGAGATTAAGAGGGTATGTGAGAGGGTTTTGATGGGTAGTGGGGCCCTGGGGAGGCAGAGTTATTTGGCATTGATTGGGGCATTGTGTAGATATGATGAGGGTTTAATGGCAAAATCTGTGCTTCATGAAATGTATTGTAAGGGTTTTAGAGTTGATGATGTTGCTTATATTGTGGTGTTCCAATGCTTTTGTAGAAGTGGGGATTTGGATGAAGCTGATTGGGTGCTTAGGAAAATGGTCAAATCTGGTTCTCATATTGATGCTTGTATATATGGAAGCTTTATGCATGGTCTATGTAAAGCAGGCAAGTTCCGTGAAGCAAACAAGTTGTTTAGTAAATTGATGAAGAGGGATTACTCTAAGGACTCAAAAATCATGTCCTTGAAGGGGGCCGGAGGGCGGTTTTTCAGCTGAAGTGTGAGGGTGTGGTTCCAGAGATGATGGCTTATGAGATGTATTTTCGATCATTGTGTAGCACTAGGAAGCTTGATGACGCTGAAATGCTGTTGAAGAAGATGATGAAGAAGAGGGAAATGCTCCAAGTTTGTGTTTATGGATCTTTCATCAAGGCTCTCTTCAGGGCTGGTAGGGAGGAGGATGCCATGAAATTCTTCAATGTAGAGCGTAAGAAGCAACTCGTATGCCCTTATGAGCTTGTGAAATATGTGATCATGGAGCTATGTGAAAAGGATAGGATTGATGATGCAATGAGAACTTTTGATGAGTTTGGGACAATTGGAACATTGTGCAATTGTGTCGATCTTTGTAATTGTTTGTTGAGCGGTCTTTGGAGTTTGGGGAAAGCAATGGAAGCCGAGGAGTTTTTCAATCGGATGAAAAATAGGAGCCTTGCACTTCCAAATTTACACACTTACCGGCTCATGATCTCTGGATTTTGTGACAAGGGGAATATAACAAAAGCACTAGATATATTTGAAGAAATGTTGTCGAAAACTATCCCTATTGAAAGGAGCATATGCGAAACAGTTCTTACTTCACTCTGCAAGCAGGGAATGGTTGGAGAAGCATATAAATATCTTAATGACATGACTAAGAGTGGCTATAAGGTTTCTTACACTGTTTGGAAGAAACTGTTCTACTCTTTGATAGGTTATGAAGAACAGTGTTGTTCTTTGCACTAAGCATCAAAGAAGGGACTTTGGGATTTTGGAGTTTTGGGATTTGGGAACTGGATTATTGTGGAGTATTGCAAATGCTTGATGAAACTGCCCTTTATTTTTTTCTGGTGAAGCTGTAAGCAGTCAACAAGTTTTCGATCTAGGGGCTCATGAAGCCGGCCTCTCTATAATTCATGGAGAAGACTGCTAAAAATCTGACCCCATGCCTGAACGCTAGTGGAGGATCTGGCATATAAATTTGAATTTTAGTTCAGGTAGGTTGGTTTTTTCAACCTATGGTTTGAACTTGTACATACGAGACTGGACAATTTTTGCCTTTTTCTGATCGGGTATGTATACCGCGATTCTTTCTTATTCTTCCCAAATAACATAACTGGTATAAGAGTGAATTTGAAACTGTGTATTAATGTGTTGAATATGGTGTCTATACGCGGTGCTAACTAATGTGGTTCATTTGCGATTTTCGTTCAAGTATTAGAAGGCCTCAATAGTGCCCATTAACTTGGTTTGGTTCGCTCTTAGCCTTTGCTGAACCTCAAGCTGCTTTCAAGCTTTAATAGTTAGCTAATTCGTTGTATATGCCTATTCAATTTTTCAAAAAGTAGAAGCACTAAGCCAAAAAGTGAAGCTCTCGAGGAAGGGGAACCATTATGGACAAGGAGAGAGGGAGGAGGGAGATAGAGGGAGAAGAAAGAGGATGGGAAAGAAAAGGAAGGAGTTCATGGTTTTTGTCAAAAACTTGATTAATATGGTTTTAGAGGAATTTTTCAAAAAGTAGGTAAAGTGAGTGATACATATATACCACTCGGGAGAAGGAGAAGGTTTGGAGGGCGCTTTGCCTTTATAAAATTTTGGAGTAAAGATGCAGCCGTGAAGAGCATCATGTATTATAAGAACAAATGCAAAATTAGAGAAAGCATTATCAAAGTGTCAAGGGCAAGATATGAAGAATCAAGGGGTACAGACATGAGGCAGAAACATTAGAAAATCAAGCAGGCAATAAGAAAGGAATGGAGAAGGATACAGAGGAAGTGAAAAAGGAAACAAGATAATCAAGTCCAAGATATAAGGTTAGTCAAGAGGAAACACGAGTCAAAACTCATCAAGGGATATACAAATGACAACTTTGTGGAGTGGCTATAGAGGAACTTCATTTGTGAAACTGATATTTTAAGGGATCTCGATACACTTGCATCAGTGCTAATTGTTGAGTTTAGTCATTGCACAAAGATTAGCTCCATGAGTAAATTTAAATTCTTACTCACGTTTCCTTCAGTAGAAGAAATGAAGCAATCTTGCAAAATCATGAGGAACTAGACCAATGGTTCATTGTAATTAAAAGATGGGACAGTATGATTATTGTGAGACTAGAAGGGTGTGGTTGGAGATTTTTAGAGTACCCCCATGGCTAGACTTGGGACAATTTCCTTGTAGAATTATGGGAAAGATTAGTCTGAATAGGTAAATGCATAGATAAATTCATCGAAGGAACTGAGTCCTTTGATTTTATGAAAGTCCTCATAGATACTGACTGGCTCAAAGCAATTGAAGGTGACATCATCCTATTTTTAGAGGGTGTAGATTACAGAATAATCATTAAAGAAGTGGGCTCAACAATCCAAATAATCCAGAAAGTCCATACTCTAAAGTCACCTTCCATAGAAGTTGGAGATTCAAATCAAGAAGGATTGCACTAAGAGGATGGTGCTGATGAAATGGCAAGATTAGAAGCCAAAGAGGTTAACGGAGCTGACAGTCACAATTTTGGAAAACTTGAAAGCAGCTTGAAGTTTAATGAGGAGTTTAATAAGGAGTCTGAGAGTCCAGTTAGGAGCATTGGGGTATGCAGAGATTTCAACTTGGAAATCATAGAAGTAGCGGATTCAGGAGATCAGGAAGTTCAAGAGCTCATAAAGTTTGACAACATGGAAAATAAACAAGAAAATGAAGCAGACTGTGTTGGAAGTCTCAACTTGGTCTGACCAGTACATCGTGCCAAAATGGGCATTCCAAGGAGATCTTTAAGGTAACACAACTTTTATTATTTCGGAAAGGAGGCATCATTGACGAGCAGCTAAAGCTTAGCTAGAATCTATGTCCAACCAAGATCGCGAACTTGTGGCACAAGCAGTGGAGAGTAGCCCTATACGGGCAGAAGTAGTCACGACATAAAAAGCAAGGGAAGATTTATCACACCCACCAGGCTTTGAAGAACCAACACAATTCGAACTATCCATACACGAGGCAACTGAGAGAAGTTACGAGAAGAAAAAAGCAACAAAAAGGTCACTGGGGGATTTCTGAGCAGGAGGAAGAATATGTCAAAAATCAAAGACAACTTCCAATTAGAGAAGAGGACCTTGGACAGGGTGGATCATTATTCTCAATCAAGCATCACTTTCACAGAGTATGCAGCGAATTACGAAGGAGTTGAATCAACATCTTGGGCCTAAAAATAATCCACGATGAACAAGTTGTGCAAGAAGAATCACAAGTACTTTAAAGTAGACCAAAACCACAATGGCAAGAGGGAAAAAATTGGACCGCAAGGAGAAGAGAGGAATGAGCATACAGAGAAGGGAAGCTACAGCATATAATTTTAAAGACAATTGGTGTTTATAAAGGAACTAACCTGCTTTTCAACAGTAAAGCTCTCTTAAAGGCATTTTATTGAACAAATGGAAGGCGTATTAATGATCGAAGAAAGGTACATTAGATTAGGGAAAAGAAGAAAGTTTTGATGGGCTGTAGATTTTGGCGCATGAAACTAGGGAGGATGTACCCATTTCAGAGGCATCAACTGTAGTCTTCAAAGCGCGAGATCTGGGGGAAACGGGTACGAAAAATTGATATGGAGCAAAGCTATTGAAAAACAGCAGTCAGAGAAGTCTCCAACTTTGATATGAGATCGTGGAGGTAGATGAAGAGAGGACAAGAGTAGGTATTGATTGGAGGGAGAATTGACCATGGTTTTGTTGTAGCGATTGTGGAGGATAGCTATTTGGTCAAAGACATGGAAGGAGCAGACCATATATTCCTCAGTTGAGTTGCAAGAAATTTCAACTCAATCCCAAATTTGTTTCCATAGCCAAATTAAAGAGATCTACCACAAATGGTTTTTGAGGGACTGGAAGAAAAGGTGTAAATTTGACCGACAAGCATAACCAAACAAACAAAGCATTGGGATAAAGATGATTAAATTGTAAAAGAGGGATATAGACAAGTGTGAGGGGTTGAAGATGATTGGAAGGAATCACTAAAAAGGATGTAAATCAGCCACAATTGAAACCTGCAGGAAGCATGAGGTGGTGTCGATGAAAGAAATTCAATTGGTGGAAAATTGGGGAGAGTTTTGATGAGAGAGAAAATTGGATGTCAGGTTTTATATTTCGGTGAAAAGATTTCAATGGAGGAAAATTAGGGGAGAGATTTGATGAGAGGGAGAAGTGGATGTCAGGTTCTTTTCTATTTTTTATGTGTTGGTTATTTTTACTTTGGTTTCAGACATGTGCAATTTGAGGGATTTTTTGCCGTGACTTTTTGGCCTTTTGTCCCTGGTGGACTACTAATGACCAAAAAAATGCTTGCTTAATTTTTCTTAAAAAATATTATAATTAATGACGAAATTTGATCTTAATTTTAAAATTATATAATCAGAGGTCGTGATTGTTATATGAGCATCCGTCGACAAAAGGATCACAAGCTTAGCTGCACTTAATGGGCCAGGGCAAAATTACTAAAACTAAATGCGGAAAACAATGCTAAGGTTGTTGATGTGGAACGTGACCGAGATGGCCAAAAAAGACACTTAGAATATGAGTTGGACATATATCATTATAAGTAACAAGACTAAACAAGTCCTAGATATCTCTTTGGCTCATTTGAAGAAGAGAAATCATAGTTTTACTTGTAAAGGTACACTATAAGTACGCTGGTTTATCGTGGTGGGTTTTTGTTTTCTTCTTCAGAATTCTCCTATTGTCATAATAATATTTTTCTTCTCCTTTTATGAAGCATAAAATTTTACATTTGGTACGGATGTAAGCATTCTTACTTAATCCTACCCTCCAAAACAGAACATTTTCCATAATTTTGGAAAAAAATTCTTTGAACACGACTAGTTAAACCGAGAAAGTTGTTTCATGACGCTCAAGTTTGGACTCCAGACTGGAATTTTGTGCAAAGAAGTCACGACCATACACTGTTTTATGGATCTGACAAATTTGAATAATTCGCACTAACACAACAAAAAGAAGAGGGAAAAAGGTATAAACAAGAAAAATCAATAATAGCAGAACTAACACATCAGAACAAGGAAATTTCATCATGAAATGAAACTACGCTGAAGATAAAACTTCACCAACAATGGATACAAGCAATTCAGGATACAAACACACTAGATATGGGCCAACTATCCCGCTACCTTCTAAACTCGACGTTCTAGATATGGGATAAATTTTCTTTTACTATATAGAACCGGATTTTTCTCATCTGTACAAGGTTTTTGGGGTTAGCACTGTTGCTAATACAAGGGAATAACAGGCATTATGCTATAAAAATGTATACCAATAGGAATGCACAACTATCAGACTAAAACATTTGAATTTGCTTTCCTCTACAACAATGCTAATGTACATACAGTGTTGTTAGCGACACACTCATAGCTTCAGGCAAGAATTGTGCAAACCAGAGGCTTCCATTGTGTGGCACCTCCTTCAAGTCACAAAGCTCTAGTCGATTTGTTCCCATCAACCCTCCTTTGTAAATGAACAAAATGGAGGAAGGTCGAACCAAAGGAGAAGATGACGGACCGAGATGAGCACCCCAAAAGATATCCCACTGAGATCCTGTGGGAAGAAGTTGAGTACCTCAGAGAATATTCCAAAAATCTTGAGGAAAGAATGTGGGAATATGGTTACTAGTGAGATTGTCTTTATTTTTTTGGGGGGCAGAAGGGAACTCCTCCATGCATCTAATGTAATTCAAGTCCAACTCCCTAGCATAGAAATTAGAAATTAATACAATCTAGCATGTAATGTAAATTAGCACAAAGTGGCAAGAAGAAAATTTTTAATATAGCTTTAACGGAAATTCACTATTTCATTCTGCAACTTCCACATCACAAAACATTAGAAACAAATGAACAAAGTTGGCACGCATGAAAATTACTATGGCCACTATGTCATATCGCAGAAGGCCAGAGAATACCCAACTTTTGCTCAACGGAAGTTGGGTTCATATCTCGCTGGAGGCATCAGAGTTCCACCCCCCAAAAAAAAAAACCCTCAGTAAGTCACCTCACTATAGTGCCACAAGGGCCAGATGGGCCCTAGATTGGAGAGTTCACCAACCCGGGGGGGCTTGTAAGTTAACCTTGGGTGCGAGTGTCAATGAAATATTAGGCAGTGAAATAAAATATTCAATTAAATATAAAACTACAAATGTGCAATAGTATACAATCAACATACCTCGAATGAGCAATCATTGCTAACCACAGATAAATGCTGCTTCAATAACTGCTGTCTACCCAGCTGCTGAAGATTTAGATTTTGTATTCTGAGTTTGGCCAGTTTTCTTAAGTTGAGGATTTTCTATAGAATACACAAGAAGGCTCCCATCCTTTGTCCCTGCCAAAAAGCATTCTTCAGGGGTCACAGTGAGCGATGTTATAACCTTTCCCATTCCTGGGTATTTCCTCACAATGTCAAGGGCCTTCATGGATCGGACAACTATTTGCCCTTGATCACCAGCACAAACCAAGAACTCACCACAAGCACTAAGCTCCATACAACTAAGGCGACCATTAGATTCTGAAGATGCAATGTGCTTTCCATTTATGGAATAAAGATGCAGGCTTAGATCCTCATCAGAATATAGCACTATACGAGCATGAGGGGATACAACCAGCTTTGACAATGCACTGCCTGATGGATGGCGAAGAGACCTTACATACCGACCCCTTCGTAGAGTATGAAAAACACAAGTTCCATCCTTGGACCCACTAATAACTATGTCAAGCTCCACACTAACATATAAGCAAGTAATTATATCATCGTGCCCACAAAGAATATGGAAAGGAGTCTCGGAAATAACATAATCTTTACGGAGAGCATCGCTTTGACTACTTCGAACTCTTTTGTCATGTGTTCTAGCACGAGAGACCCCCACACCATCACTGTGGTGTCATAGCTCCCAGTAGCAAGTATACTTCCATCAGAGGTCACTGCACCAATATAAAGACTCAAATGAGAATAGATATAACAGTCCCGCAAGGTGAACTAGCCATCTTATGACTCAGCTTTATCACTGGCAATACATTGTAATTGACCTATTTGCAGTTTTGCAACTTTTAAGCTACTGGAACGTCTTATTAGCACTTGTAATAACACCTGGTCCAATGTAGTACAATCAAATGGAAAAGTGCAATCAACCACGCAATATAGTAAGATCACGTTACTGTTTGGTCACCACACAAGTAGCAGAATGGTAACAGACGTATACAGGAAACATGCCATTTACGGTGCTTGGTCAGAACATAGCACTTAAAATCATTTTAATTTTTAATAATAATAAATTAAATTTAAAGATACCACCCTCATCCTGGGGGAAAGAAAACTATTCAATTATGTTGGAAGGTCTTTAATTGCATCGTGAAATGACTGAAATAAAGGATTCTAATTCTAGCACTACAACATTGCCACAGGAAATGGAATCACAACTGAAACATAATTTGAATTCCATGATCCACAGATCATTGTTTCTGGACGCACACAAGTTCGCGGAAGCATGCTATGCAACAAATTTTTATGGAGAAAGCAAATGACTATCCATGTGTGGCTGAAGTTTTGAACTCCTGCAGGGTTCAGCTTTCAGATTAAAAGAGAAATACATCGAGTAATTCTTTTATGATAAGGACAATGTCATAGAACCATATGCGAGATTATCAGAAAGCTGATGGTTACAAAAAGTTCAGATGTCTAATTAATTAAAAAAAATTGAACAGCCCATATGCGAATTTTCTACCTCATGTAATTCAAAATGAGGAGGTTAGTAGTCAACATATGACTTCACATTTCAACTACTTTCATCAAAAAATGAAAAAAAAAAAAACCAAGAATAATTCATACCTGCAACAACGCTAACCACATCTTTATGGCATCTGATGCTCTGCACCATTCTTCCATCAATAAGAGACACAACCTGAAAACTATTGTTCCAGTTGCCACAGGAAATCAGAAAGTTTTCTGATGGTGTTTGTAAAGTGGCAAAGCACTGTGCTCCAAGTTCAATGTTTTCTGCCAACGCACTTCCAATTTTACGAGGAGGGAGAATGTCAGAACCAATTCCGAAAAAAGGGTCCTACATAAGACGGACAACTTTGTCAAGGCTGCAAAATGTTGTGGGTACGACTTTGAATAAGAAAAATGATAATTATCCAACCTGTGAACCCGAAAATGTAAAGTTGCCGCCAGATTGCAGTTGGGTTGTCAACCACATTTTAACCGACATGGACAGGCCATGGTTAACTAGGATGACATACGAATCAAATATGTCCACATACAGAAGAGCTGATGGGGAGTTAAAGGTGCTAGAAACAACTGATGTCAAGCTAATAGAACTGGGAGCAAAACGTAAAGGATGAGTAATTGGAATTGGTGGTCCTCTTCTTGGATGCTTTTTACGAAAAATTTGGATTGGAGTTTGGCCAAAATTTGCGATCTGATCTTCAATAGAAGATCTTTGCAATTCATCTTCCATGGTTTCAAGATCAACAGCACCTTCATAAGTAAGATAGTAAAAGATGTTTGCTGCCTGCAGAAAACCACCACCACTATATGCATTGAGTAGTTAACATGAAAAAAGGTACACAAAGGAGGAATCAACCATCCCAAACATACATGCATATATACCTAATATGCAAATATATAGATTGATAGATTGATAGATAGATAGATAGACAAATAGATAGATAGATTAATACAAATATACGTATGTACATACATACATACATACACATGCATACGCACATGTATATTAATACATATGCATATGTCTATATGTACACTCTAACACACAACTCTCTCTCTCTCTGTCCCCCTACATATGCATATCTATGTATGTAGAGTATCCACATCAGGAAAGGGGCACATTGAAATGGCAATACTTGGACAAGAAAAAGGAAAGTACCTCAACTGCAGGTTTGCCTCGCTGCTTGTAACCAAAAATTAAGTCAATCCAGTGATGGAGATTTGAGCTGACATATTCACTTTCTAAAGCCTCCCTGTTTCTGTGGATAAACTCTTCTGGGGATCCCTGGAAATAAATAAATGTGAGCATTATTTAATAACAAATAATTAAGTCCACTCTATGAATAAAAAATTATCAAATTGGTCAACTCATGCCAAAACATCTGTAGCTATAGATAGAATATAGTGAAAATAGATGCATTCCTGAGGTGTTTGAAAGTTGTTATTGATGCAGCAGCCAGATGGAAGGGGAGAGGGATCACCAGCATCTCAGAATTGGTCAACTTGAGTCAAGGACAGAGGAAGCAGATAGATGTCCAGTGACATCACCGGACAGACGGAATATCTCCAAAGGAAGACCAAGAAAGGCAATGTGAAAGTAAAATAGCAAGCTCGCAGTCAGCATTATCTGCTTGCTAAATAGAAAGAAATAAAGGCACAAAGTAGGGAAAATCAAGTACATAAAAAGACTGGACACCAGGAAAGGAAGGATGTGTTCAACTGACAGCAGGACAAGGAAGAATTAGAGAATGCATAAAGATTACAGAGAAGGGTGCTTGTTAATGATGTTGAGGCAATAGAAAGTCGGCAAATTTACAATAATATATAAACTCTTCTAGGGACACCAACAATTTCTAAGGAAAGCTTGACAGATCAGAGCACAACTGTTTACAAAGTGCATAATCATACACGAATTGGAGGATATTATTAGAAAAATGATGAGCAGAAGGTGAGTCAGACCAGACACCCTTCCAGAAGTTCAGAAGTCCTTCCATATTAGGCTTCTAATAAAAAGAATTGAGGCTCAATGTACCATTTTTTAAGAACAAAGATTATATTTGGAGTTTGATCAACTAGAGAAGTTTTGATTGACTAGCCACACTAGTCTTTCCCTCTGTGCCCTCATTACTGAGAGAGAGAGAGAGAGAGAGAGAACCAAGAAGGTAATGAAATAGGCGACAGAAAACACATTGAGATAATATAATAGGGTTAATATAAGTTGTTTAAGAACCAACTCAACCAAAAATTTGAGATAATGATTAAAGGCCCAGGAATAGGCTTATACTCTAATACGCCCCCTTCACGCAAATGCCCTTTAGGCTTGAAGCATGGATGTGGCAAAAGCTCCCCTCATCTTGTGCAATAATTAATATGGGGGTTGATGAGATTTGAACCTGAGACCTCTCGCTAAGAAAGACTTTTGACACCATATTCAGAAACCAACTCAACCAAAAGTTTAAGATAATGGTTGAAGACCTGGGGTTAGGTTTATACTAACATAAGTAAAAAGGATACCTTGGCCCATGGAGGAAGGCAAACATCACCAATGGGTGAACCATCCTGTTTAACTCCCAGATGGTAGGAGTTTGAGTTAATAAGAAACTCCGGCATGTAAAAGAATTCAGGGATCAATTCTTTCACATCACTTGTATTAGACAAGCAGTTTCTGTACGTGCCTTCAATACTCTGGAATAGACGATCTGCATGATCAAATTTACCACCCTGGCCAAGTAAACAAGTCAATGCGAATTTGAATGACATTAATGATATCAAGAAAATGTTTCAGGTACTCCAATGACAAAATCTAAAAACGCCCCCAGTTGATAGCATAATGATTAAAGCAGAAATCTGCTTGAATTACCCAAAAAATGCTTCATTAGAAAACCAGATACCTGTAGATGACGATGCAAAGCTGTGAATGGCTCAAGCCTAATAAGATAATAGAGCACAATCCCCATGCTTGAATAATGAGAACCATAATAGAAACTGCAACGAAAAATATTTACATAAGGAACATCCCAGCCCACAGGTAAATTCTTTGCTGGGGTAGAGGGCAGTTTCTTATTAGCAAAAGCTTGCAAATTACCTGGGAATATCAGGATCAGTGAAATTGCGATATCTATCTTCAAAAACCTGCAGAGATAACCCAGTGAAACAATTGCTCATACAGAGCAGGATTGGCACAATTTGTTTTTCAATCAGAGTAAAAAGACATTCACAAACCTCAAATCTCTTTAAATCCAAAGCTCCCACGGGCTTAGACAAATCTCTAAAGGTTGATGATTTATTGAAATCAAGTGTATCAGAGGAATAATCAGCCAACACCCATGGGAACACAGGATACTGTGTTAAGTCATTATAAGATCTTCCAGCAAGTGTATTAAGAATCATAAGGTATTCAAAGTTTGTAATTTCCCTCCTCCGCCAGCTCTCCTTAGCAACTTCAGCCATCTCCTGAGCTACACGTCGATCAACAAATGAGATGACACCACTCCTGTCCTTGGTACTTCCCTTCGGAAACAAGTCATTTCTGGCTGTAACTATAAGGCTTCCGACATCTTTTGCAATCTTCTGTGAAGAAAAATTGAAGAACACTGGAACAACAGAATTGTTGAAAAAGACCTCTATCGCAGTGTATTGAAGCAGATACCGTGTCCAATGCACTGCTTTAATCTACAACCAGAATGGAAACCGTTTCAAAGATCAGATAACATACCAAGTTAAAGCATAATGCAAGAGAGAACATCGTAAGATAAACCCACCTTAGAGACCTCCCACCTACGGTGGCGCCTGATACATCTCAGTTGCTTATCCAAGGTACCAGCAGCATTCTGTTTCTCAGAATCCAAACCGGCATGTGCTGGCAATTTCTGAAACTTCTGCTTCTCGATTCCAATTGACTGATCAGCTTTCTCTGATTCAGAGTTATTTAAAGAATCAAAGGTTCTAAAAACTGAGGATCCTGCGGTGCCTTCCACCAGAAATTCACCAAAGAAGTGCAATACATTTTTCAACACTGCCAAACGCCCAGCTATTTTTCTCTTTGGGGAAACTAGAATGCAGGGCACGGACATAAGAGCCTGTAAAGTTACACATAGATAAGAGCACAGCATATTGATAGCAGAGTTTCTTAACTGAAGTTCATAATATACCTCATTGCTTTCTGTCTCTAAAGCAGGTGAAGAAGATTCTTTTCTTTCGTGAACTGCATCCTTTTGATCGTCATCTTTGGACAGCTCTGAGGATTGACTATGCAGAATCTCCTCAGAATTTAATGCATTAGAGGAACTTGTTTCAGAGTCACTCTCAATGGTTTCCAGGCTCACTTCATCTGTTATTCTGCGAATTCCCTTTAACAAGATGCGCTTCATTTGTTCTGGAATAGGTAGACCAGCTACAGGTTTGCTTTCACTAGGTGGAACTGCAGCTTCTTTGTCTAATACATTCAATGAAGGGTGACATAATTTCTCATCAAAATGGTAATTATGTCTTAATTTTGGTCTACGTCGCCATGAATCTTCCGTCTTATCAAGTTTCCAATGCCTCACAGCACAATTTGGGAATGGGTTAGCTGACCATGGCCCTCGTTCATCAATGAGAGTACGGAACATGTGCATCCATTTTTCCTGTTTAAATCAGAGATATTATACAACTGATAGAAATACAATAGATCAAACAGAATATTTAAGCAACAGAACATGCATTGACCAAAACTAATAAATCGCATGAGAGGTGCATACAGCAACAATCTGTTGCTCCTCGTCATGAGCAAGTTGAAATGCAGCTCTCCTATTATCATCTGAAGCAAGAATCCTGCTTAAACAGCTTTGCAGCTCATCTTCAAAGGCCTTCTTTTGTCCAGAATCCATAAAAACATTGTCATCTACCCGAGCTCGCAAGTCTGTTATCTGTTTTGCACGGTCTGTCTTCAAAGCTTTTATGAAGTTTGCCTCTTCGGAAGCCTGATGAAGAAAAGATAACTTACACTTATTTACAGAAAGTATGCTACTCCAATGTCAGCAGAGGTAAAGCAAGGAGATTATATACACAATTGATGATATACTTAATTTTGTTTTCTAGTTGCCAATGAAAATCATCATGCAATATAATGAAATCGGACTCCGATCATATGCCATAGTAGCAGTGTCTTCTTGAGTTCAGTTTCTTTCTTTGCTTTTGCGAAAATACAGATATGCACTAGGGACATTACAGTGAAAATTGAAACTTAGAATACAATTAACATGAGACTCACGGCAATGAGTACTCTGTCTTTCTGGATCAAATTGTGCACTGCTCCTATATCTGGGGACATGCTGCTGAGATCTGATGAATCATCTCTACCCATTATGCTGGTGGCAAGCAACGATTTACAACAGTTGACTGTTTCTCTGATCAAGTGCGATATGACATGAAAACGAGTACCGTCATCTAGCATTCCATATCTGTATCTAACAGCTAACAAAGACCTGCGCAAATATAACCAAAACGTTACGAACATCAAATCATTTATAACCAGCAATATGGAAAATATAATCAATATCAATACCATATGAAAAGCTGTAACCGATTCCTGTTTTGCTCATCATCAGATATCAAAAGACCTGGCAGAAGTGGAATCATTTGCTGGACACTTCGAGACGCCCTCTGTAGGGAAGCTCTACAAAGATACAAGACAACCAACCGGAAAACAATTCTTGGGCATTTCTCCCCTCTTAATACCATGGCTTTGTCAACATTTTTACTAGATTTTCCTCCAAGAGCATTTCCAAGCCCTCCAGAGACGACTACTGCAGCCATTTCAGCTGCAGGTATATTCAACGATTCAACTAAACCACGCGCTCTTTGGCCAAAGGACGGTCCTGCAGAAGCAGATGGCTTAGGCAGTATCTTGCTAGGTCCCTTCCCATTCATCTCACTAATGACAATCAAAAGGAAGTCATATAGTTTCCACCAGTCATCATTAGTTATTATATCTTCATTATTTGTCGCTGCCTTGTTTGCTGATGAGTTCCTAGAGAAGATAATTAAGCGTAGCTATTAGTAGACAGTAAACAGAACAGCATATTGCTCTGACATACAGAGAAATGAATTCTTTGTGTCATGAAAACTGGAGATGAAGTTGAACTGATAGCACAGAAATCACGGTCAAAATTCTAGATTGAAAAATAAAAGTATTTACTAGGAAAATATCAGATCAACAGTGCTCGGGAGCGGAAGCAAGATCAAGTAAACAAAATGTACAAACAAAGGACAACAACAAATAAAACGAAGCACAACATTTGATAGCACGTTGACAAACTGGAGAGTAGTTTCCCTTAAAAAATCAAGGGGGCAAAACAAATAGCAGAGTTACCTAGAGATTTGGTCAACAGATTCTCCTTGCAGCGCCTCCTGTAATGCAGCGCCTAGATCTTTAAAACCTTCTAATTCAAGTAAATCTGGAGAGAATTCAGATCTAGTTGCTGGAAACTGCAAGAAATGATCATAAAGATGAATCAGCATCTGTTCCAAAATAACAGAACTGAATCACAATAGATAGCAGCCATGTGTTGCAGTCAGATTACTGGGTTTTTTCTATTAATAGGATAGTTTAAAGGTCTTTGAAAGCAGAAGATGACATCATGACAACAGTCGGGGGATGTTTATTTACAGGGTAGAAGGCAGTTTCAAAGAAAAATAAATATTAGTAAGCACCATCAGCCAAAATCTACGTGAAGGATAACCATGTTACAGATTTCCCAGTAAAAAGGTCCATTTAAAATGCAGATATATTAGCTAGAATCTGCTTTGCTAACTTAGACTTAGCCATGCTCTCCATCTTCAGGACCTGATCTGTTAAAGCTTTCTGCTTAGATGCGAAACATTAATATTGAATGCAGATAAAATACTTTCCAAAACAAAAGGAGGTTATTTCAGAGATATCACATACCGGAAGTTTATGATCAATCTCAGATAGAAGCAACTCATCAATGAGTCTCAAGAAATACAAGGTATTGTCTCGACAAGGTTGAGATGCCAAAACATTGTCCTCATGAGAGAGTTCCATAAGTCTCAGTAACAAATTCTCGTATACATCACGAAGCAAGTAGTGGTACGAGACATCAGCCTGCATCATATTTACCAGATTATTCTCATGAATAACTCCTTAAACCTTAAGCCACACAGTAAACGTAAACTAAGGGCCCGTTGGACTTTACATAAAAAACAGAATCTATATATATGTTTTCTGTTCGTTTATGTTCTTTTATATTCATTTATGTTTCTTTATGTTCGTTTATGTTCTTTTATGTTTGTTTATGTTCGTTCGTTTATGTTTGTTTCTTATTTAACAACTCATTTCTGTTTGTTTATATTCGTTTCTGTATCGTTTATATTTGTTTATATTTTTTAATGTTCGTTTATGTACGTTTCTGCTCTTTTATGTTCGTTTATGTTTGTTTATGTTTGCTTCTATGTTTCTGTTTATGTGTGTTTTGTACGTAAGTTCGAACAGGCCCTAAATTCAAACCAGGTATGCATATCATCCACCTTTTCAAAATGCATAAGTACGAAATTCACTGTCTCTTCCAAATGTTGCCAGCCACCTTTCACAGAATGCAAATAGTGACCAAGGACAACGCAGAACATTTTCTTCACAAGATTTTGTTCATTTATCTCACTGCCACTTTGAGCAGCTGGGTCAATTTTGTAGTTTTTCACCACATCAAGCTCCATTGCAGCTGTCAACCAGGAAGTCCACCCATATTCCTACACAGTCAGATAGTATTACGAATCATCAGATACACCAGTAAGTATGTATAGCAATAAGCACAAGAGAAGTACCATTAGTGCTTCGATGTTTGATGGATTTGAATCAAGAAGATCAAGGAGATCTCCAATTATTTTAACTCGTGCTGATGCTTCTTTGCACTCCAACAGAAATTTGAAAATAAGAACCAAAATCTGAGGAAGGATAAAGTGAGAACTCTTTCCCTTGCTCTTTTGACTTTCAATCTGGGAATGCTTCTGTAACACCTGGAATTATGATCACAGTTAACAAGAAGCATTATGTCACTCACACGACATTAAGAAATATCAGCAAGAAACATTACCTGCTTCGGACTAGCACCACCAAGGAGGACATCAAATAAAGTTGCACAAACATGCTCTGTTAAAGGAAATCTGAAGATCCTTTCAGAAATTGCAGAAAAAATTGGCTGCACTCTTGGATTTGTCTTCTTATTGATTTCTGGGAGGGCCTTTGATCTTCCCACCCCAAGGTTGAAAAATTTTAGTCCTTTCTTTTCAGATGGAAGTCCAACCAAAAGTCTGCCTATGAACTGCAAGCTAAGTAATCTGATGGGCTCATATCCTCTGATCCAAGGCAAAGACATAATCGTCAAACACAATCTTAGCTTGTACCATACAGAAAACTTACTTTATAACAGCTTACCTTTGAAGAAGATTGATGAAAACATGACATCCACCAACAGCATTCACCTGTTCAACAAATGATGCCAGGACTGATTTTTGAGAAATAGCTCGTAGAATCATATGGAGAACATCCTCAACACATGCAATATCCTGACTCAACTCAAAGAAGGCAATCAGTGCTTTGATATCAGATTCTTCAACTCCTTGCCTGCAGCAAATGCATTAGAGTGTAAAAATGTTTAAGAAAGCAGATGAAAACCCCCAGCCCCACAACAGAAGAAAGAAATGAAATGAAAAGAAAAGAAAAGTGATTCTGAGTAAGGAATTTTATGGAAGACATGAAACGTCACCCAAAAAGAGTTATACAAAGGTATATGGCTGCACACAGGACAATAAATAGTACGAATGGACATAGATTCTCCTACCTAAGGCTCATTTCTCCAAGGCTTAGCAAAAGAAGACGAATTTTATGTACTTCATCTTGATTAGGTCTCTCTCCGATAACTTTTTTGTCACAGGATGCAAGAGAGGCTTCCCTCCAACAGCAGTCCGACATTTTGCGTTATCCCAATAAAATTGGCGTATTATATCCAGGACGTGTGGCAGCCGGCAGAGTGACTTTAGCAGCCTTGGATTATTGTCAAATTGTTGGATCAGAAACATGTATAGTTCACGTTGAACTTCGAAAACAGTATAAACCCACAACAAAGGGTTAAGAAAAATGGAAGAGATAGCCTCTTTTATGAGGAGGTCTGACAAGCCTGAATCAAAAGCAGAGAACATGCTCAGTACGAGTATAAAGAAATGATGACTTATGGAGTTATAACTAAAATGAAAACCATACCACAGCTTGCAATAACATTGAAAAGATGTTTCAAAGCCGAAAGTGTTTCCAAATTAAGTTGCTGAGGTGGGACTGATTGCAAGAGGAACCCCAGAATTGAAAATCCAGAGACAAGATGCATTTGTTGTTGATTTGCAACATTTTCATCTAAAACAGAAGCTATAAGCTCAATAACTTCAGCCGTGAGACGTTCTCTTGAGGTAGGCATAATTGATGCATGTCTATCATCAGTTTGCTCTTCATTCTCGTACCAGTGAGATTGAGTAAACAAAGGAAAGAATACAGATACGCCACCAACACAATAAATAATTTGCTGCAGCAAACGCCGTGAACATAGCTGTGTCCCCGTCATGACGGTAGCTTGAAATGCACTCTTATCAACTGCATGTTCCATCAGGGGCGCCACATTATATAATGCTCGCTTGTTACTTGCCTGGCATAAGGAATCTAGCTTCTGTCAGGGGATGAAAGCAATAAAGAACACAGCAGCTTTACAAACAAACCATAATCATAGAAGAGAGAACCTGTGCATTAAGTCCCAAAATCATTTTAGGTGCTAGACCATCTTTGGCATCAAAGATTCCACCCGGAAATGGATTATCAGATGACAATCGATATTCATTATCTAGAAACGAATGCATGTAGCTTGGACCCAAGGAGAAGATACCCTGGACTTGCTCTGGAGTTATGGCATCATTAAACAGATAGACTGGGCCTATCTGGCCAAGAAATGGAAATATGTCTTTGGTGGAATAAGAACCATTTTCTTCATCACTAAAAGGGAGAAGAATCTTGGTGCCGATTGTACAATTTGTCAATGGCTCGCTCACTTTAGGATACCTAAAAGGGATTAAGACGGCCCAAAGTAAATCATTAGACCAAAAAGAATATATCAGCCTTGGACAGAAGTTACAGAACTGATGCTGCTTAACGAAACATGTGAAAACAACAAACCAAGTTGAATGAAGCAAAAACAAGGAATAGTACCTGCATCGTTCAGATGATACTAGATTGCCATCCAGATAGCATCTAAATAAGCTTCCCCCAGAAAATGCTCTCCCAACACTATGCGTTACACACAGGAAATGCCATTTTTCCTAACAATATCAGCGCGGAGTGAAATGCCATGCCGCTTCTGATTAACAGACTGCAATTAACCAGGTAAAAAGTAAGCATACTTACAAGTAAAATGCCAAGATAACTAGAGTGCTCAGAAATGTTTGGCAAATGATATGTATTAGGCTAAAGTTCAATGAACACTGCTATGAAAAACACAGATTACCTCATATATCAGCTTGTCCTTGGCAAGAAGAGAAAAGCATCCCTCCAACTTTCAGAAAAGAAACCAAATAATCCCATAGTTCCACGTCTGGGGAAACTTTCTACCCTAAGCCAACAAGAGAAGGTAAAACCCTTGTATTGAGGCCACTGCAGAGGCGTTTTGAAAATTATGCCCTGTCCAACAATAAATTCAAATACATCAAGGTTAAAATACTCCCATTTTTTCTGTACCATAGATTAAGAACATATTATCCTTGCACATAACCACGTGCAATAGAACATGAAACAAATCATCTTAAGTTCTCGTTTAAATGAATCCAGATGTATAAGCCACTAGAGATGCTGTCTAAGATTCCCTGCACAAGACAAGAACCATTTCTAATGTGCACAGGATACAAGCCCACATTTAAAGACTAAGCAATCTCCAGATAAAACACCTATATACAAAGCACATTTAGAAATGAAAGGCAATTTCAGAATATTCCCCTTCTAAAATCTGATCCTGAAGATGCAGAAGCTACCTTTCCATCCACTATATGGCTCTGAAATCACATATACAGGGAGGCAGCAGACATGAGTTAGCACCAAGCCAAAAAAGAACCCAAAAGGGAAATGTTTAGACTTTAAAGAACAAAAGAAATTCACAAGAGAATCCATCACCCTTTTGGCGGGTGTTTAAGGGTAAAACCTCTACAATAACATGTAAAATTTGGATTGCATTGACTAAAAATTCAAGATAAAACAAAACTATAGTAATTTCATATCCTATTGTGGTTGCCGCAGGTAGAAGTGTGATTTTCACAGCTTCAAAACCTTCTTTGTGAGACCATTTTGTAGCAGAAGGGCCACAATTTAAGTTCACGATACCAAGTATATAATGACGTTTCAGTGATATTTACTGTGCCGAGTATGCCCTGTTGACCTCTCTATGCCATATCCATATGTCATGTTGCGATCTATATTTAAAGAAAAGGGTATCCTCCCTTTATGATCGCATTTTCAAATGAAGCTATGTGCCCAAAACAGTGTCATGAAATAAGACAATATTACATCCTAATGTTGTCTTGATTGAGGAGTTACTCAAGGTTAGTGGATAGTTGTTTATGACTAACATTAAACCTGACGGACACAATCGTATGTCGCACAATAAGCTGAAATATAGCCAGAGATGTATTCAACAAAAGCTCATCTAACTAGCTGGCTATGACAGACAATCCCACTTCTCCTATTGAGGGTATTGAAAGACCTGGCCCAGTCTGAATTCGTTTCCCCTCACTTAGGCAGCTATGAGGCGTGAAATCACAAACAGACAATATGCTTTAAAAAAAAAAATTCTATTGAACCATTACAAGCAACTATATCAAACATGAACAGGAAGAAGGTAATCATCTTTAGCATATTTTTCCCAGGGTTCCTGAAGTATGAGTGACCTTGAAGTTAGTTGGATCCAGGACAGAAATCTCAAAAAAGAAATGCTAGTGCGACAAAACATAAGGACAAAGAAAAGTTGGATTACTGAAGTGTGGAATGTAATTCCTTCGATTAAACTGGGACACTTTGATTATTATATGTTTTGGAGCGGAGGGAGAGGTAGAATTTTTAGGGGACGCATTGTCATGATAGGATGTTTATTCCAGCCCTCCTTTTAAAAAAGTGGTGACAGCTTCCTAGCAACCTAATATTATTTCTTTTTCACATGCTTTGAAAAAGAGTCTTCTTAGATGTTTAGTCATCATTTTATGGCAGAAAACATAACGGGATCAGTTATTTATTCTCTTCACTTCACTTCTTCCCCCTTTCCAACTTAAAATTGACAAGTATAGCAAACTTACGGAATCATGCCCCATGAGGTGAAAAAAGGCAGTCGGTCCTTTCTCATTCAGCATTGCTAAAATACAGTTCATAAGCAATGAGCAATACTGCTGTCGGTTCCCAACTTTCTCACTTCGAAGAAGAGTAAATATTTTGCGGATATCCCTCCCTGATATGCTATGGCCACCAATAACTTGAATTAATTGTGCAATTCTCAAGATGACATTGTCATTATCTTCATGTGAGAACCAGTCGAGAAGAAAATTGAGCATTCCAGCACTAACACAGGATGCTCGATTGGATATAGAATCCCGAAGAAGCTGAAGAAAGGTATTAAGCCCATCCTGTTGCTGACTCTCACTGCTCTGCCCATTGAAATTTAACAAAGCAAAAATTACAAAGAGAACAAAATCAAAGTTTTTTTTTTTTTTTTTTTTGGGGGGGAGGAGGATGGTGGCAGTTACAAGAAATGGACCCCAAAAAAAAAGAAGATAGGGCAGACGTTTTCGGCACAGTGGATATCCCTAGCACCTAATAGTCAAGAAAGATAAACACCAACCTTTTGCAGGAGATTCAAGTAGAGAATAACTGCATCTTCATTCTGCAACCGTTGAAGTAGGGAAAACAATTAATAATTACGAAATTCATACACAGGTTAGATAAGACTTGGATAAGTTTAAGAAACATCAAACATTAAACTAATCGCCATACCACAATTCCAGATTATAACTTAAGCAAAGGCTAATGTTCATAGCTGTAAGCAAATCTACACTGAAAGGGGAGGAGGGAGGGGAGAACAGGAAAAGGTGAATACTTTTATTGAAGGGCTCGTTTTCACATCAAAATTCCCATCAATAAGCATGTCAAGCAATGAATTTAACAAGCGCTCACTAGGCTTCCCATGGCAATAGTCAAGCAGCAAGCTTTGCAAAGTTCGATAACCCTTCCCCACGAGATCTCTGAATGAGGCCTGCCAAAGACAGAACAATAGGTAGAGATGATAAAACAGTTTGGGAACATCACTAGCAAAGGTCATTAAGGAAGAAGGTCATTAACCAGCAAGCTTTGCAAAGTTCAATATATCTATATATACATAGAAGTTCCAAATATTCAGAAGGAAGAAAATTTTCATGCCAACGGTCAACTTTTTCGGAAATAGTAGTGCACTGAATTATATGCTAAAATGTTTTGATGTTGGTTTGTGGTTAATCACCAGTCCCAGTCATCACCACTAGTCCACTACCACTTCCAACAACAACCAGTCTGGATCCTGCCAAAGTAAGGTCTGAGGAGACCTAAATGAAGCAGCCTTATCCCAACAAGTAGAAAGGGAGTTTATGAAGAAGATGCTCATACTGCCAGTACATCATGAATAATCTGCAATGTTCATTGGGGTAAATATTGTACTGTGAATTATTGGAACTTTACAATGAGCATTATGAATCTATGATGATATTATTTAAGGCACCAAGGGGTCATGACTCAATAAGACATGGCCTTGGCCAGCAGCCAGCTCCAACAATTAACTTGTTATGCTCAAAAGCTCTGAGGCACTGTTTGATTTTAAGAAAATAAGAAGGAAAAAAATACAAGAATTGAATTTTTTTCCTTTGTTCGATTCTTCCAAAACATATAAAGGAAAAATAATGGAAGGTTTTTCTCTCTACTCCCTCAGCCTTTTCTGACAGCTACACCTTCCTTATCCCCTAATTGCTCCTCTGTCCTCCCCCACCCTCCCCCACCCCCTCTTTCTCTCTCCTCTCTGATTCCAATTTACCAGATGCGATCGAACCCAGAACAATAACTGAAGCACTCCACCCTCTCTCTTCAATCTCTCCTACTTCCTCTTTCCTCATTGAAGATGGATAAAACTTATCTATTTTCATGCCAATGCCAGAGATTTTCCGAGGACAATCTGATTGAAGAGGATTTTGGCCCATCCTCCTATCTGAATCCACCGTCGGCCAAGCCTCACGCTCGTTGTGAGCACGGGAGCATTGAGCAACTTGGTCTGATTGTCCATGAAGTTGCCAGAGAGAGTGGCTCTGTTGTCGAAGCATAGTAGGAAGTGGAGTTCTTCACGCAATAACCTCATCGAGATTCTACGGTAAATATTTTCCTTCGCTTTCCTCTCAGTTTTGGGAAGAAAATATTAATCATCAAATCTGTTAAATTTTCCATGGTTTTTTCCAACAAATTTGTTTCCTCCCACATTTTCTTTAATTCAAACAAAGGAAATTTTTCCTAATTTTTTTCTTTCCATGTAATTTTCCAAGAATTAAATGGAGCCTAAGGGATCTATTCAATTGTTTATTTTTCCCAAAGCAAATGCAACTTCAATGTCAGTATGTTTGTGTTCTATAAAAGTATTGATGAAATCAATAGAAAAGAGGAAGGTTTGCCGGTTAGAGATATGGATTCGAAATGTGGTCATCCCACAACGAAACGATCGCAAATAACCGCATCAGAAAGGTTTTCAAGATGAGCAAACCGTGAATGGAGAAATCAAATGCAATTGCTGCATTAGAGCGAGTTTTCTGTATTGCAACTGAAACTGCATTTTGAATCTCTGGCTTAGAGCTACAGTACAACAGAAACATCAACTAATCCCAGAGTTTATCAATGTTCCGTTTATCCTCAGTTTTGAGGACAATTCACCCATATCCCCTTGTAATAAAATATACTTTCTCATTGAGAAGTACCAGGATACAGGAGCTTATGGAACCAGAGAGCTTAAAGATTCCCTCTTCAACTTAAGTTAGGTAGTCTGGTTATTAATACTGGGAGAATTGGCACAAGTGACGTGGTTCATTCACCGACCCAAGCAATGCTATTACCCAAGATCTTGCAGATCTAGAGTAGTTAGGTGTGCCTCTTTAACCTTACTCTGCAGGGCCAGGCTCGCTTTATGGCAACTTTTAGTTCTGAAAGTAATTGCAGCTTGCACCTTTGTCCATCTATTCAGCTGACTCCTAAGAATAGTTTCATTATATACAACCAGTATTTGTAGTGCCAAGCCGAGGCCCAGAAAATAATGGGGTATCTTATTCCCCCTCCCCCGCGGGGCCAAAAAAGGAAACAATCCCAACCTGCACATGGCCATAGCACTACATAGCCTGAGCCCAAAAATTGACGACATTGGAGGTAAACTCCTCACCATACTAGAAAAAACAAAAATGCGACGCATTAAAAATGCCCCACATATAAAAATACATGCATCTGCATTAAGAAGTAATATGCAAAAATAGAATAAGGAAAATATAAGGCCGCAAACATACTTCATGTGATCCACTCAAATTTAAAGCTTATTGATACCTTTGATGCATCATCATTTGACAGCAGACTTGTCAGGGTTTGAAGAACATCCAGGACAAGCTTCTCGCCATTTTCCATATCAACAACCCCATTAAGCAAGGAAACAATATGGATGAAGCACTCCCCATCGCGAAAAAGTTCTTGGTAATACTGATGTCCACAATTTGGCAGCATATGGGATATCAAAGGAAACAGAAACAAGGATTACAATGACAGTTTCACTGGATACAGTGGAGAAGAGAAACAAAAAGTTGAAGGCAAACACATGGTGAGGACATATGAATAGAACTACCGTAGATAAGTGCTTATTAAAGAGGGAGAAAAGAAAGAGAAGCATACCGCTTGATCTATCTGCAGCAGCTCTCTCATGCCCGCCAAAAGGTCAATTGAGACTTCCACGAAATCTTTTTCTTTTTCTTTTACCTGGGTAAATGTTTGCAGGAACTTCGAACATAGCTGCAGCTTTGCTTTTCGATCCTCCTCAGAAGAAGGAGCAGCCTGCCCATATGAAATTGAATAGTGAACTCAGAGCAATAGCGAAAAGATTATTGAAGAAAAGATTTCCTCATAGCAAAAATATATAGAAGCAAAACAGAGTAAAAGAATCACCTTCAATAAGTCGAGAATATATCCAAGCATAAGATTTCTTAGACTCTTTTCCCAAAACAAATCAAACACACAATCAACACACTCTATGTTCCTTAGCACCAAACTTTTGGCATCCTCTGCAGCTGAGAAGTATGCCTTGAAGAGCTCTACAGATGCTTCCAGGCTTCTATTCTGACAGTCAAATGTAGATATCTTTAATCTGTCAAAAGTCTCAGATGAAACACCTTCCATATTGCCAATTGTAGCAATTGGAGTAGCATTATCGGGCTTTCTAAACTCTTTAGCTTGGGTGCAAGCAACTTTAAGCACTCGGCACATTGCATTAAGCTCCTTGAAGGAGGCGAGAGTTTTTCCTCTGAGAGTTGCAATATCTGAAGCAGACTTCTACAAAGCATCGTGGCAATCTCTGGATTACAAGCAGATTGCTCGAGAGCATCCAGCAAAGCAGAACACTCTGGCTGCCATAGCATTTCATAATGAAAGTCAGAAATTCAAGAATAAAGTAGCTGGTCGCAAGCTATGCAGGGAAATAAATGAACCAAAATCAGACATAAATAGAGAACAGCAAAGGGAATAATGTGGCATGCGCGTCCTGCTGCCATTCACATAAATTTTAAAACGCAAAGAAGTTGCAATGCACTAAAGCGCCCGCAAAAAGAAATCACATGATGTTTATGTTCTTAAAGAATCCACCATTTCCAGAAGATAGCCTCGACATGTACTCAGAATAAATTACAGAATCAGTCAGTTGTTATGCCCAAAAATATTGAAATAGACAAAAAAGAGAAAAGAAAAAAAACACATGACGTTTTGGGTTTTAAAGGCTATTTCAGAAGATAGCCTCAATATACTCAGAAATATATTAAGGAATCGCTTGGTTGTTATGCCCAAAAATATTGATATATACAAAAAACGGGTGCGAAAGAAGGACAAAATGAGGCCGTTTGGTGACAAAAACAACCGCATCTAAAAGCTTTTGAAGTTGACGAACCTATATTCCCGCATTTTAGATGTTTGTCACGTTCCACGTTGGAAACACAGTGTCATATGTTCATAATTATTTCTTGGGAAAAATAAAAGGCGGAATTTTCCTTATTTTCCCCAAGCATTAATGTGTTCCAGACATTTACTCATGGTTAGTACTTGAATCGACATTTATTCATGGTTAGTACTTTAATTGACATTTACTCATGGTTAGTACTTGAATCTTTGGGAGACCGATGATCATGCACTAGATCTATATAGATAGATAGATAGATAGATAGATAGATTGATTGATTGAAATGTTGGTATATATATATGATCCCAAAGTGTGAGAGGAGGGATCCTCTTGACCCGAGAGGGATATGGGTGATGGCTAGAGACCGAGCAATTTAGGGTGTATCCCAGGCACCCCAAACCCCAAGTAGGCGGAGATTGTATGAGAGCAAAGGTAGACTTGTGAGAGGGCTAGAGACATACTCAAACACTAGCTAGAGGAGAGTGACATGCTTTGTGTTGTGAATGTACCCATGTAATCTATCTTTCTTCATGTTATAATGGATGTAACAGTTCTTACCAGATCGTGATTTTTCAACCTTGCTGATCTAGGGGTTTTCCACATGAAAACTTGGTGTATTCCTTCCTCACGTGCATGTGCATGTGTAGCTGAGGCCCGAATTCTTCCGTTCCAAACATTATATTATGTGAACAATAGGGTTATAACAGCACTTTATTTGTCTGGTAACTCATATGATTATCATTTTCATCTTGTATAAAAACCTTGTAATGTTATTGTCCAGTCCAAATATTACGTCATTTATACTCTTATTTACTTAGTTTTTGACTTGTAAAATAATATATTTCGAGGATTTTTACTTGGTTTATTTACTTTTGTAGGTAATAAGTTGAAATCGAGCTAATAGGAAAAAGTTTGAGTCAAAAAGGAAGCAAAACGAAGAAGATAATGAAGACCACGGGTGCAGCACGGGCAGTGCTTAAGTCCAGCACTGGCTGTGCCAACCTGGCACTACCTGTGCCGTCAATTCCAGCAAATTTTCCAAAAATGCTGTGAGGAAGCAGGGGTGCAGCACTGCCCATGCCGAAGTCCAGCACTACCCGTGCCCAGTAACATCTTCCCAGAAATCTAGCACAGCCCGTGCTGACCCTTGCCGCGCATTTTCTGCCTGATTTTTGCGATTATAAATAGCAAATTTTGGCTCTAATGGAGAGAGTTTGGTTTTTAGGGATTTTAAGGGCCTCCTAGGGTTCTTACTTAGTCAAAATAAAACCCCTTTAGGGGTGATTAGTGAGAGTTTTGTACAAGATTTTGGATTCAAACTTTCAATCAATTCAAACATAAGTTTTCTCTTCCTCTTTCCTCTTTACTTCAAGTTTATTATTTTGATTGTTCAATTTAGTTTAAAGATTTGATTCTTATTAGCTTAGATGTTAATTATAGTTAGATTAATTGTTTGTTTTCACGTTTGAGTTTAACTAGTTAGTTTATGTTCTTGTTCACGTCGGTTTGTGTTGATTTGTTCTTTAGTTTAGTTTTTATATTTATTTCATGCTTTTATGTTAATTAGTTGTTAAAATTGCTTGCTTTGGTTGTGATTAGCCTCTCTAATGGCTAATTGATCTTGTTTAAGCCTTAACCCACCTAGCTTGTTATTTGGGATTGTTTATCGTGCCTACCACATGTTCGATGAAATGCCCGGAAGGCATTTTCATCTTGATTTTTGGGTGATTGGTTTATCACTGAAAGGTGGAACAAATTGGCTAGCGTGGGTATAAAAAATAGTCAAGATTTTGGCATGAAATTGCCTCAATCCTCGCTAGGTCCATAGGTTGCTATTCTTGTAGTCTAATTGGGCTAACCCCACAAAAGTAGGTGGTTTGAACAATTAGATTTGCTCATGATCCTCGAAAGTGTGGCTTGAGTGGCCTTTGATGATGCAACCGACCACTTCTAAATACCTTCCATAGGCTTGGTAGGTTTAGGCTTGTCTTGATTAGTTAGTTTTTTTAGTGGTAAAATCACAACCCGAGCATTCTTTTATTGCTTTCTAGGATTAGTTTAATTGCTATAATTATCTCATCTTTCGTGATTCGCCTAGACAGAAAAGTTTAAGATAACTTCGATATTTGAAACACAACTCTATGTGGACATGACTCGTGCTTGCCGGCTAGTTCCAACTAAGCCGTGCACCTGCGGTTATAAATTTAAGACTTAATTCTTCCTAACAGTTATGCTAATAATATGATTATAAAGTCAAACTTTCAAGATACAAGTACCAAACTTTGTTTGTTGAATCTCTTAGAAAAAGTTCACACCATGACAGCTGTGAAGTATAATGTGATTGCAGTATTTGCAGGAAACTGCACATGTCGCCATTGCCACAACCAAAACCGCATTTTGAATCCATGCAAGTAGCACTTAGGGAAACTCAAGTCTGTTATGAGCTGTTCAGGAAAGCACATCTAAGCTTGCTCTTTCACCTCGTATCTCTTCATTTAAGAAACATGGCCAATCTCTTTTTCCTCGTCAATGTTTATATGCAAGGAGTAAGGTCAACCTTCTAACCCTAAATTATTATTTTTTTCATTTAAGGAGAAAGGACAACCATTCACTACTTGAAGAAATTCCTACTAGTAAGTCGTTCCCCGTTCAAGATTTTCTAAAACGCATCAGGACCAATTAACCCAAAAAACCATACTACAATACATGCTATTTTCATCTACTGTACATATTTGGTCCCAGAACTTCTTCTCTACCAAACAGAAGCATGTCATGCTTCTCTCTTTCATTTCTTCTTCTTCCATTTTTCTTATTATCCTTTTTTTCCCTTAAAACTTACAAAACGGGGGTGTTTCCGGTGGAAGCATCTTCAAATTGAAATCCAAACTAAAATCAGGATTGTCCATACTGCATCCCCTTTTTCAAATGAGGATAAAACTAAACTACTTCCTTCAGCACATTCTCAATCAAATCTGACAGCCAAAAACAATGCTGAACAGCAGCAAAATCGATCCCATGTTGCTCTCACATGCCATTTAGCTCTTTAGAAATCAATTGTGCAATAAATAGGGGAAGAAAAGACACTCACCAGATTATGCGCAGTGCCTATAGAGGTTGCAGCAAATTCAGCAAAAGCGATAGTTTCCATTTGAATATTTAGTACCCGACCATGCTGCACTAGATTGTCATTGCGACCAGTAGAAGAAGATAATCCCACACCTTCAGTGGAGGGGCAGTTGACTTTAAGAAGATCTTCCATAGCCCCTCCAAAATAGAAGAAATTCTCAGAGAAGACAAGCTTCCATATTCCTTCTCCCGGAAAACTTCAAGTAGCATGGGAGAAGAACTCAGAACATGCCTGAAGGCATGGAGTACTTCAATTTGCAAGACATAAACAAACATTCTGCAGACAAAGAAAGAAAAAGTTGTCAGCGATGGGGCAAATTAAAAATAAAAATAAAAACAAATCGGAGTAGCTTTGATGATAAGTAATTGGAGTTGCAGCACTAATTCTACAATTCAAGTTGAAAACAACTTTGATCCTGAATGTTGAAAAACTTATAGTAACAACCTCAAATGACTAGGCAATTCATCTTGATTTGACCAAGCCTTAATGCAAGGAAAGATGATGAGAAGAACCCTCAGGAACCATTTTACAGAAAGTTCAGCATATAGTGGAGAGATGGGAACAATATGTCGACCAATTGATCCTTCAATATCGTCCGATTTCGCATCTTCTAGAGCAAGAATGAACGAACAGAGACTCTGGCTTAATGTAACAACATAATGATTCCAATATTTGATAAAATCCTCAATAGGTAGTCCTGTTGATGCCCCTGGATTAGACATATTTGCACGATTGTCACGCTCAGATCTGGAAGCTATATTTTGCAAATCATCTTTCGTAAACAACTCTTCCCTCCATTGCTTTAACTCCTGAAGCAAAAAACCAGGAGCACACAAACTATTCGCAAATTTATGCACCCTTCCGTCTTCACAAAAGAACTGCAAGTTATTTAAATTCCCAAATCTAGATTCTAGTTAAGGAAATCGCTAATTGTCGTCACATAGTACATGACCAAACTGAAAATAATAAGCAAGTAACTAAGGAAACCAACTCAAGAAAACAAGTACTAGTATCCTTAGAAGTGACCACTCCCATAAAGCAAGCATAGAATAGCCCTATCACATAGAACATTTCCACCAACAGATCACTAATTATACCAAAAAGGATAAAATGAATAGCAGAAATTTCATCATTATTTCATAGTCAGGTCATAGAAACAGTATAGAAATAAAGGATACATTGCTTCTCTAAGAACCTCCAGAGAAAGAGCATGAAGTTGTAATAAAGCCAGTATAATATTCTCAAACCTGCATTTATGTGTTTACACGGGCATTAGACAGAGCCAGCATATGTAAAACAAATGCCAAAAGAGAAAACCACCTTATCAGCAGTCCAGAAATCAAGAACTAGACCTCAAACATGATACTTGTTCACAGGGAGATAGGCCTCATATACTATTGTCAAAATTCACAGATAAGCAGAAACCACTATATGAGATCAAACCTCCATTTTGGCAAGGAGATGGGTACCATATGGCACTTTTTTTTTTGATAGAATTCTCCTACAAATGCTTATGTATGATATCTGAAAGGACACTTTAATTTTATATAATTATCGTATAGTCATGGCTAATAATTTAATTAAATATAACAATTTATGGTTATGTTAACAAAATTTAATCAAATTAGGTTACCATCAAATGATATATTTCCTACGCAGAAAAATAATCATACATAGCATCCTACTTCATCATTGCAGTTACTATGCACGAACCTGTGTTCAGATATGAATATCCCGATTAACCTTGTTCTTTGACATTTGCTAATCATTCACTGACCTTTTGTTTTGCATTCATCCCTTTAGTTTAGCCTCTACACAAATTAATTACTTTAAAGAAGAAATTCTTTTTTATTAATGAAATGAAGAGAAAAAAAAAACTAATGTTGAAAACTTTGCCCAAACAAGTTTTTCCAATGAAAATCCCACCAATTTCATTTTGGTTGCAATTTTTCCCTTTTTCCCTTCTTTTTGGGGGTTACCATTCAGTAAATATGCAGAATGGTAACATATAATACAGTGTCGCCCATCACAGATGACCCAAAGCATCTCTACAGCAGCACCAAACAAGACACAGGCACACACATGCACATTCATACATGTGTGCTTGTGCATGTGTGTGTGCAGTAGCTAAAATGGAAAAAGAAAGAGAAAGCCCAAGCAGAAAGCATCAAAGCATACCCTTGTCTGACAAAAGGATTCGACGTTTGTGAAGCCAATGCACTGTTTGACAGTAGTACAAGCCCATCCAATAAAACTTCAAGTCCTCCGATGCTTCTAAAATGATTTTGAGCACGAGGGTTTCCAGATAATGATGAATGAAGAGCTCTCAAAGTCAAGTACTGAAGTGAAAGATTCGTCCATTGTTCTTTCACACTCAATCTTCTAATGACACGCAGCAGCTCTGAAACAAATTCGACTACAGATTACACAACGCACTAGGATAGAAGAGATGCATGCTTCAGATGATACATACTGCATCTATCCTCCTTTTCTCATCACCCTTTTTAGTAAAATAGATACATATGTATATTAGAGGAGCACTGTAGCATAGGCTGTTTGCATAAGTACGGTAAATAGCAAACGAAAGGACAGGAGGGGGAGACATCCAACAATCATGTAGAATATTTTTCTTTTTTATGAAATTTGAACACAAGTGGTGGGCACACATAGAAGCACTTGGCTGCAACTACACAACATCATGAGAAAGCCAATTTGAACACTCGATGTGACAAAACTTAGCCCCCAATGCTTTCCTTCCATGTGAGCCGAACTAATAGGCAACAGAATCAGATTCAAAAACTCCAACAATCCAGCCCTTCTTCATCCTTCTTTCCAAGTCACGCATACATCTTTGACATTACTGGCTGAGCAACTCACTGTCAGTACATATTAAAGACAATGCAAAAGAGGATGATTCCACAGACAAGTAGTTAGGAGGCAACTACAAGATTCTTCCTCTTTTACAAAGACTGAACTTGCTAAACCGATTTTTTACGCACTTGAATAATCTTCTATAGGAACCCAATTGAAGCTTCCCCAGAAGAAAGCTTCCTTCAGAAGCCTTCGACTCTGAAATGACATAGGCAAGAGCAAAAGAATGCAAAGGCAGCACAAGTAGCATATTGCAAATCCATTTTACCACAGAATAAGTTCGTTCTAGATCAACATCCAATCAGAAGTAACATCATCAGTCTGTAGATATTCATCTCATCCGTATTATTAGGGATCCTTGACTTAAATCCCAATGTGTTTGGTCACCTCTACAGGACGCCACTCCATGCACCTGTTTGATATATGATTCTTTTTTAATGAGTAATCAAAAATATGTATTGGATTCCTCTTTCATATGTGATATACAGAAGGAAAATGAAAAGTTAATCCTCCAAGGTTGATCCCCACACCAAAAATCATGCCAAATAGTATCGGGGCCAATCACCTTGAATCCCACTAATCACTAGAGACCTGAATTAGATTTATAAACATCTGCCCTACAGTATTTTCTTGCTCTAGCAACCAAAAATTCCAAGCCATGCTTCACTGCATAACTTGTTCCTTACACTGCTTCATAATCTCCAAAAACTCAACAGCCAATTAGGCTCAAGAGCACTTTTAAAAGTGAAGACATTTAATGACTAGCCCTCCCTTTTCTTATGACAACATTTCTTCCTACTCACCAATCAACTTTCTTGTAGTAATTCTTGCAAGCCCATAAGTACCCTCGTGAATTTCTTAAGGAGAAAATGGATGGACTAGATGGTAAAACTAGATGAAGTATTCCCTTCAAATAGGCCAAAAATAGCATAAAATTTAATTCTAATGATCTTCTATTTAACTTCTCTTCAAAAGGAGCCCCCTAAGCCAACAAATGCCATCCCAAGAAATTTTGCCACCACCCAGGAATAGCTCAACAAGGTGCAAAAGATTCCAAGTCCACTTTGGAAATAAGTACCCATTAACCATGGTTTTCTCCCGCTTATGCAAACTAGCACTTGGAAAAACTTCACAGGTTACATGAAACAAGACTATAAAAAATTAGCTTGTGCTAAATCTGCAGCTACAAAGACATGCAGAAAAGCTATTAAGGATCCTTTTTTTCTTTTTTATTTTTTAATATATATAGGATGTGTGTGTGTGTGTGTGTGTGTGTAGGACGGATGCAACGCAAGCATTCTACGAAAGGACTATATACATTCCATGTGTAGAGTATCCACAAAATCTACTACATCAAAACAGGATTGGAAAAAGTTGACACTGTCCCAAAAGTAGAGAGCCTTCTTAATAAGCTATTAAGGATCCTTTCTGATAAGGTGACAGAGAAAACAAATAGGACCGCTACAAGATTTATTTGCAAATTTTTCCAGCTCAACATAGAAAACATCGTGAGGTTTCCCACATATAGACAAGAATGTATTACCAGGTCTCTGTTCTCTATGCTCCGATAATGATAATTTAAGCTTCTCCAACAATAAAGATAAATAAAAAAAGGAAAGAATATGCCTACCTTACCTACTAACCAATTGAGACCACCAGGTTCCATAACTGACAAAACTGCAGTCTGCTTCCAAGGGTGCAATTTTCCTGGAGGAATCTTGAAAATATCACACGGATCTACCAATGATGTGGAATTTCGTTGAAAAGCAAATGCAGTTGAGCTACAGAGATGAGCCATCTCATAAGCATTTGAACTCAAATCAATGAAACTGCAGATTATTGACACCACATATACAAGTAATTTCTGCAACAATGCAAATGTGTCCATAGCAAATTTAGACAACGCTTCATCCCCTGCAATGGCTCCAGATATGGCCTTAAGTTGAACAACAGCCGCTGAAATAGTTCAAAGACCAAAATTGTCACCATGAATAATTGAAATGGAACTTACAACAAAAACAATTAAACAACTTATATAAAAGTAGAAAAACAACCAAATATGATAATATTGAATAAATCAGACAAGGAGAATACTTATTCAAAAACTGAACTACAAGATCCTATCAATTTCTCCAAAGGTGGCCTCAAAAGAGGTCCTCTACTGCTTTCAAGGGATGAAAAAATTAGTCCTCAACGTTATTATATAGGAAGTCAATTCCAAGAAATATTCCACTATTGCTTCACCCATCAATTATCGAGGGCTGCTGCAGGATACCCATTTCAAACAAAAGCTGCCTGAACCATATCTCATGGTAATAATTGAACAGATTATTGTTATTAGGTATATTACATTAAAGAAATTTCCATTGATATTATACATTAATGTTCTTTGTTGATATTATCATTGGGAGGGAAGTTTGTCCATAAACAAACGGGAAGAGTGTAAAACAGTAGAGAATTAGCACAAGAACCATAGTACTCACCGTAACAGTGATATCTCATTAGACTTAAAGCCAATGATGTTATTTATAAAACTAAATCGTGAACATCATTGTATTTAGATCAAGAAACTTGCATCCAGTGTACATTTCGTATTCTAATCCAAGAAAATCAATTATGCAATGCTGCTTTTATTGAGGACCTAAACCTAAGCACAAGTCTACATTACATAGACTTCGGATTTGAACATGAAGCAAACTTTTAATCATCCCACAAGTGTAAAACAATAGCTTGCAAAAAACAAATAGTTACAAATCACAATATTCATACTTTGTAGATGGGAAACTCCCATAAGAACTAACCATACCTTTAATTAGAGCAACCAGTTTTTGTACTCCACCATAGTAGCCTAACACTCTGCAATTATGCATCGAACGAACAATAATCATCAGTGCTTCAAGTGCAGCTAGCCCTTCTGAGGTAACTCTCAAACTTGTGGAAACTGTTGGTGGATCTGTTGTAGACTTTACAACTTTAATGTCTACTGCAATAACAAAAGAAGTTAAGACGAAATAGTCTTGGCATCATATTAACATAATTTTCTGATTACTCTCTTTTTTTGGGGGGCTAAAGTGTTCACTAGCAAGAGGCTAGCCTATACTAAAAAACAGACAGACTAACAAGCAAAGTGCAAAACAAAAAATAACCAGTAGAAAGACAAGAGGAATTCATGCATCCCAAACACAATTTGAAAATGGCGTCAATTAGCATCTGTAGTATAATTCTTCCTCAATTCAATGAAGTAGCTAAAATTATCGGAATTATCAGAAAGTAACAGAACACAAAAATCAATTCATTTTCTCAAACTTCATATCTCAAGTCCTATGACAACTCAACCTGAAAGCACGATCCATTGCAGACACATGATCCCTTTTGGGGGAGGGAGGAGGGGGAGTAATAGAGATATAAACCGGCCATCTTTATACTTGAAAATTCAATTGCTTAACTTGATTGTTGATGTGTTAATATTTCCAATGGAATTATTCTCAAGAGTCAAGATAGCTTCGGCTTAATGTTCATTACTTTTTCTTGTTCTTTTTCATTGTTTGAGTCCGGGCAAAAATTTGAAGTGTGAGCTAGTTGAGCCAATTTTCCCTAATCAACATGATGTTGAGCAGTAAAAATGGTTCATGATGCTGTCTACAACTAAATGTAATTGTGTTAGATAATTAGTAGAAAAAGGATGCATCAGTCATGTTAAAGGGTCGATTTATATCAAAAAAACATGTTATTCAGATTAGTTCTTGACAACGAGCTTGAAATCACAGTGAAATGATATGGCATGTCAGCTAATGATGTTAAATACAGCATATCTCCCAGCTATCGAGGATATGAAGATGGTCAGTAAAATTTCAGGAAGATTTGGACAGTGTAGAAATCAGTGCTGTGGCATAGCAGTATAAATGTGTTCAGTTGACTGTGCCCATCATGAAATACCAAGCTCCTCTCAGACTCATCCTGCCCAACACAAGAAATCAAATTGATCCCCCATCTCTCTCTCAAAAATTGAATTAAGCCAAAGCAAGGCATCCAGAAGGGAACAACAGGACGTATCCATGTAAGTCAGATTGATTGTTTTGCATCTGACGTACACATACAATATGTAGATAACAAATTGTCTACGACGTTCCTGACATACTTCAGCCAAAGCATCTTCCAAGTTTGCGAAAAGGTTGTGTGCTCGAAAGATGATAGTCAATGAAAGCTCAAAAATTTACAGAACAAACTTTTTATTTCTAAGATAACTTGTCCGCCACGTCTTCACATATTATCTTTCTTCTCGTTGAGAGAGTTTAAAAAAAAAAAAAAAAGGAATTGCCAATCAGAAGTCAGGCTACATTTTAAAACTACTATTGATAAGCAGCAGCATTTGTATAAAGTAGAGACAGTACATCTTCCCTCTTCAGTTGAACATACTACAAAACAAATGACTACACCAACAACAAAATATCACACAAAAATGTTCACGTTCCTAGAAATATCTGTTTTCTTTACTATTAAAACAGTTCCTACCAACTGCAAGCATGGAAAAACAGCTCCTATCAAGATGAAGAACAGCAAAATTGCCAACTTACAGTCAGTGACAAAAGAAGTCAGTTGTATAATTTCTTCAGTTAGGGCCACTATAAGTTCAGTCGGATGCCCAGCAGAGCAGCCAACAATTAGATCAGAAGACTGAGACAAATGCTCCACATCTGCATCTTCCTCAGTGGCAATAGGCTCCCACTTGTTGTGCACATCAATAAACTGTTTGAGGAAAACATGGAACATTCTTCTCTTTTCCACCTATTTCAAACAATAAATAATTAGAATTTAAATAAAAATGAAGCTATGAAACAACGACTTTCCCCAAAAACAATAATGAAAAACACCAGATTGTCAATTTCTTTTTTGTTCCATACAATTTCAAAGCACACTAAATTTTAATTAAATCAAGGCGACTGCTTTTTTGTTTTTTGTTGAGTAAAGGCAAAGCTATTGCTTCAAGAAACAAAAGATGTTGATTCCTTGGTAGAGCATTTCCCAAAAATATGCATGGCTTTCTAAACGATTATATTCAGAAGCAATCGATACGACACTTGTAAAAGCATGACTAGTCAGGATTTCTTTTTGATGTTTCTTTTCTTTCAGATGAGCCAACAAAAATTGTTTAACAAAGAAATCAAGGAGATGTCACCCATGTAAAAAGGGATAATTACCAAAATCATTAAGCCATCAAGCCCTCATTCATGATATTATCTACTAAATCCAGGAAAAAAAAACAACAAATTTCTTCCACAACTTGAGCACGAAACTCCAGCTATACAAAACAACCAAAAAGTACTGCTTTAATTCTTGCAAGAACATAGCTTTGCCCTCAAAAATCCATCTAATCCCTTCTTCCAACTGAGTACATGACTAGTCATAAGTACCAGCTTATTATATGTAAAGAAGTCAAATCACAATGAAGCCCATTAACCTAAAAATCTTGAGAAATGTCAAACTTGCCCTTCTATTTTAACCATAACTTGGATAATGCAAAAACATCCACAGAATCATAGACTCATAGGTAGATTATCCAATCCTGATTTGACTTGTTTGCATGGGCTCCTTCTTTAGCTTTTTCCTCTTTTTGTCTAAAGAAAAAAAAAGGTCATTAGCCACATGCTTAGTTATCTCCCTTCATAACCTACTATTTTCCAGCTAACAAGCACTGAATTTTTGAATCTACATATTTAAACATACATTGTAATTCTATTATAATTGTGTTTGCTGTTGATCAACATTTGTGGACGTCGATGGGTGTCAGCACACTAAGAAGCACAGGAACTCTCATCAACCTAGTGTATCCATATTTTACATGTCCGACCCCAGCCAACGACATAAGCCTAGTTGTAATAGGCTCCGCACCTCCACTGGACCAAACAAAAATCAGTACACCAACACTCTTCAGACACTCTCAACTGCTCTTAGATGCATATCAAATACACAAGAAATCATATCTTGTTATTTGGCATTCATAAGATGAACATACTATGATGAATTTGTGGTGTTCTGTTGATTAATCAAACAATTGTACAATGACGCCAAGGGGGTGTCACCCATTTAAGAAAGGGGCAATTACAAGAGCAGTTTGTAGTTACATCAAAATATGACCCTTTTCACATAATAATATAAAATGAACTACCAGTGTGGCAATGCCTCTTCAGCACTTTAAAGATAAATTTCATCAACTCTTTGTTTTAGGGAAATGGAAACTTTTGTTATTCTTCTTTTGATCTTGTAAATTTTGTGGATAGTACCCATATTGGATATGTATAGCCTTTTGTAGGATGCTAGATTAGCATCCAACCTTTTGAGATTAATATACATATGTCCTCCTTTTCCTTACCAAAAAATAATAAAATATAAAATGAATAACACATATACGAAAAAAAAAATAGGTAATATAATTTTATTCGATATTTCTATCCCTTCTTTTCAACAAATGTGTGTTGTCTTAGTGTCTGTCCTCAGCCAACAAATTAGAGGGAAAATCACAGAGGCACCAAATCATTGTTTTGCATCCAAGAGATCTTAAATAGTATGCATCTTCTCTAAAATTTAAAAAATTAAAAAAACATTATGATCGATATGTACAAATGCAAAATAACAATGCAGCGAAGATAAAATAGAAGAAGCAGTCATGAGATCAGCATTCATTACCTTATCAGCAGCATTTTCGTATTTCTCCCAGAGGGCATTCATAATCGACTCGTTGCCAACCTCACTAGAGTTGTAGGACACAGCAAGGAAAATAAAATAAAAGTCATGAGGGTCAAAATTGAGTCAATCATGAAACATTGCACCTTGAAAGTCAAAAAAGGTGTTGGTTGCCAGAGAAAAAGAAAGGTGGGAAATGAAGAATCTATCCCTTATTCATGAACTTTCTCCATATGGAAGAGGTAATATAATTCGATAATTCAGAAGTGACTGTAACATTACTAAAGTATAGTATCCATCTAACACATGCAGGAGAGAATCAGGACTGCAACTACATACTCCCTCAGTCAGTCAGTCTCTCTGTCACATAATAGTTATATTTATCTTTTCTTTTCAAGAAGTGCCAGCTGGTAACTAAAACTCTCTCTCTCCAAATTAATCATAGGAAGCAGTGCATTACATGATTTTCCCTTAAGAGATTACATTTCCAAGATGGACATATTTAATGGGTGAAATGGTATAACTAAGAGGTAATCCTATACTACACATAGCTTAGCAGCATTGATGCAGTAGGCTTTCAAGCTATGTTTCTCAGACTCTATATTTTAACTTAGACAACCAAGTTTGCCAAGGGACGCTCCAACACAAATAAAGATATGCCAGACTTCTTGATTCAACATAAGGTTGTTTTGTCATGAAACGAGTGCAGTAGAAAGGCTTTGAATTGAGTAAACTGCATTTTCACACTGTGATAACTGCTACATGCTACGCACGTAATCATCACATTAGAGCAATTTTGCACTATCGCAACCATTACCACAAATACAACCAAAAGTGCATTGTGAATCCTTGTTCAAACTTCATCACTAAAACTTAAAGCTTCATTTTAAGATAAAAACACAGACAAAATTTAGACAACAGCCAAGCCTGAAATTTATACTTATGCTAGCTACTTGACGCACCAACGGCTCCAGCATGCAGATGAACCTTTCAAACTTCGCCGCTAAAACTAAACCTTCATTTTAAGTTCAAAACACAAGCAAAATTTAGACAACAGCCAAGACTGAATATAATACTTATGTCAGCTACATGACATCCAGGGGTGGATCCAATGTAGAACGAATGATGTTGCTTGACACCACTCGTTTTTGAAAAAAGAAAAAATTACATATGAAAAAAATTTTAAAAACTATATATACAATTTGACACCATAAAAAAATCAGAAATGTGTTAGATGGTGTACTGGTTAAGAAAGTTTATGTTAGGCTTCCTGCGTTCGAATCCCAGCGCAAGCATTTTTTTTTTCATTCCAGACTTTTTTTTTAACTCTAGCTTCCCAAATAATTTCCCATTTCTTCACAATTTGCCTGCTTTACTTGAATCTGCAAAACCCTAACACACAGTCATGCCACCCATGCGTTGCTCACCAAGTCATCGCTGGCGGCCGGCCACGACTTGCCTGCGTGGCTGTTGGTCGGCCAAACCCTAATCGTCCCTGCGCTGCTTGCTCGAGTTTTCTTGCCAAACCCTCACACCCATGCCCACGCTCGCCCTCGCCTCTCCCCTGCGCTGCTCCCTGTGGCCAGGCAGTGACCCACGCACTCAGCTGGCTGGCGGTTGCCTGGGTTGTTTGATTGTTCGTGACCCGTGACTTTGCTCGACTCTCTCTCTCTCTGTGTGTGCAACCTCTGAGCTGTGACTTTTTGCTCCACTTCACCATCTAATTTTCTCATTAAAATTCGATATTGAGATTCATTTTCTGAATTGGGTTCTTTCTTAGCATATTTGTGTTTAATTAAATTTTTTTGAGCTTGTAAAGTCATGAAATGTAAGCCTTTTATAGAATGCAATTTGGAATGCAATTTTGTTTTGATTTGTGAAGTTATGAAATGCAAGACTTTTATAGAACCGTTCTTGGCATATTTGTGTTCAATTCAACCTTATTTTTGTAAATGATGTGTTGTTTTAGACTTTTAGAGAATGCAATTAGGGATTGCTTAATCCCTAATTGTTTGTTATTGTTGTTGCCCGTTGATAGTACAATAAGTTACTCATTATTGATTCATTGTAGTTGAATTAATTGGATAATTTTTGGGTTTTTGGGCATAAATTACTGAGACATACAAGTTTTTATTCCAACTTCTTGTTGTCTAGTTGTGTTTGATATATTAGCCTACCATCAACTGAGTTTTAAGCTCTATTTAGCCCATTGCTCATGACCCTTTTCATTTTTAGTACTTCGAACCAAAAAAATATCCTGTTCTAGTACTAATGTTAAAAATCATACACAAATTTTCACACATCCCGACACCAATTGATTTAAATCCTTATCCGCCACTCGATGACATCGACATGAGTACAGTTCAGTCTGAATAATCTCGCTTCCAAGCCCTTTCAATTGAAGTATGTAATGTATTGATTGTAAGCACCGGGGCGAGAAGAAAAAAGAACCCACTTTACCAGTTTTGATGTTACATAACTTGTCAATGGAAATTGCTTTAGTTTATAAGCATTTTCTTATTCTTTAGTTTGGCTTCCAATTCTCTCACCCTTTTTAATGTGTCATTTTTTGGTCTCGTCATCCTTTTTGATCCGGAAAAGATAAATGTTCTTCAAATTTTCATTTCATTTTTATTGTTACTTACCATCATGGTTATTGAACTCCCACACCAGATCTTAAAATCTTACGATTCTATAATCCGAAACCTTCTATTAATCCAACTCCCACTAGAATCTTAAAAATCATTAGAATTTACAATCCTAATTTAGTTCATATTCCGATCCTACACACCAATCCATTATTCTAGACTAATTTCATAATGTGCTCATACATAATTATATTCAAGAATTTACTACAACAATATAGATCTTGCATCAGATTTCTAGAAAGTTTAGTTAAATTAGATTTCTATTTTCTTTTATTAATATTAGTTAAAAAATTTATTCTTCTAAAAATCATTTTTAATATTCCAAACAAATAATAAATCTTAAAATCATTGACCCTATTCTCCAATTCTCACAATCGCCAATTGATTCTAACTAGTATTTTGATTTTAGAAACTTTATTTACCATACATACACACCTCAATAGAGACTTTTTAAATATGCCACCAAGAGAAAATCCATCTATACACCTATCCATACACAAATAGCTACAACATCAAATAATGTCTACATGAGCTAGAAACCCTATCCTGCTCTTTCGCCCTTCCTCTTTCCTCTCTAGAAAACCACAGCCTCCTTTGTAGTTCTTAGGGGCTACCATAGGCAAAGCCCTAGCCTTTTCATTAGTTTTGGCCTCCGTAGCAATTTTTCTTTCAATACATTCCCTCTCCATCTTTGATAGTTTCTCTCGCACCCTCTCTTTATGGGGTATCATCCGGAGCTTTTAAGAGCATTTCTATCGCTTTAGTTTCGTCATTCTTGCTACTTGGAATTGGATTATTGATTGACAACAATATGAATATGCAATGGACATCAATTCTTTAAATTTGGACTACAATGGTGTGTAAATCTTTTTAAGAGAAAGACTTATACAGGTTTTGTGGATCTCCTTGTTAGATGTTGTATCATCAAAAAAATGAGTACGTAGAAAAGGGACGGTGTTCGAAATGTTCCAATTAGTTTCCTCCATCAAAAGATTTATTTTATTATTACCAAAAAGAGTTTATTTCTTATTTTAGTTTTAAATTTGTTTGACCATTATATCTACTGTAGATGTTGAATTAATGAATTCATCCTTTATTCTCCCAAAAGTATAAATAAAAAAAGGATGCTCAAGTGTACATGCATGGGTTGAAATCATACTTTTGAAGCTCTCATCACGTTCTTCTTCCGTCATTCAATTGAATTCGGTTGATAGGCTCTCGTGGAAGATCCTTTCTATTTCATTGCCAATTTGCAAGGGCCTTTGGGAGTTAGCCTTTAGTTCCTTAGGAGTTTCTTTGGTTACTTTTAACTATGTGAGGAACCATCTTTGGGCTTAGAACAGTTTCTTTAGGGCCTATTCAAATTTACATGAAAAATAGAATCTATTTATGTTTTATGTTATTTTATGCTCTTTTATGTTCGTTTATGTTCTTTTATGTTCATTTATGTTCGTTTATATTCGTTTATGTTCGTTTATGTTTGTTTATGTTCGTTTGTTATTTTTAACAATTCATTTCGTTCGTTTATATTCGTTTCGTATCGCTTATATTCGTTTATGTTCGTTTATGTTCGTTTCTATTTATGTATGTTTTGTATGTAAGTTCGAACAAGCCCTTAGTAGGAAAGCTTAAGATAAGAATCCTATATAAATCCCACATGCGATTTTATGGAGACTTTGGTGTGAAAGAAACAAAAGAGTCCACTGGAGACACCACTTCAACGTATCAAAAACTTTCTTTTTAGGATGGCGGGAACTTTTACCAATCTTCTTGATGTGATTGATTTTGTGGATAAGCTTTATTTCGGATGATGTACATAGTACTTCTATAGTATGCTTGCTATGCATCCAACCTTTTGTTCATTTTCTACATAAAGTATTATATTTTCCTAATCAAACAAAAATAAAAGAATTATAGTAAAAATGGAAAAAAAATTTAACTCCGAGAGTAGAGTATGTCCTATAACATCACAAGCAAACTACTTAGGAAGGTCCATCACACAATCCACCGGTCATAACTATGGCAAATAAGACCATGCATCAAGGCCTCCAAAATAGGAGTGTACTTGTTAAACCTCGTATTTATCGGTTTTAAGGCATTATTTAACCCAATTCCGTGGTTATTTCAATTATATTTGTTTAGTTTTGAGTTAGATTTTGCTTATTTTCTCCTTATCGTCATCTAAGCTCGTAAATCTCTTAATTAAAGGTTTTTGGACTTAAATTAGAGAGATTCGAGGCAAATTTGATGAAAAGCAATGAAGAGGAAAGTTCGGACCTAAGAGGAGGCGGAAAAGGAGCCTAGAACTCATAAAGTAAAGTTGCATAGGGGAGGTGTGCGAGATCTGCACAGCCATGCAAACCATCGAGCGAAGGGCTCACGGTCAAGGAAGCCCGTCAAGGAAGCCCGCACGGCCAGCTGTGCTTGCAAAGCAGTGCGAGAAGTTATGAAAAGTTGAAGTCGTGCACGGCCTAGTTGCACGGCCCCCGCAAGAGAGACAGAAAGTTCGGGCATTCTACACGGTACTCGGCACTCGGCATCTGCATGCCCGTGCTTGCCGTGCGACGCTATATCGACAACTTTATAACCGATTTTTTTTTTTCAGTTCTTTTCTCCATCGGTTTCTAGGGTTTCAAGGGTAGTTTCCAACAATCAAATCCCTTTAGATTAAAGATTAAAATTTTGAGTTTTTGAAGAATTAATTTGAATTCAAGCATTCGGATTTCTATTCGGTAATTCTTAATTCTCTCTCTTTATGTTTGCTCTTCGCGATTTCTCTATAGTTTTCATTGAAACTTGTGAGTTGTTTAGTATCATGTTTAGAGGCTAAATTTCCCCACTTAGGTTAGGGTTAATCCCTATTATGTCTTAATAATCATGAATTGAACTTCCGATTAAATTGTTCTATACTTGTTTGTTTAGAATTTGCTTCGCTCACCACATGTTCGATGAAAGTCTCGAAAGAGAAATCATCTAGTCTTATTCGGGTTTTTGAACATTGAAAGATGGAATCTTTACCTAAAGTGAAGTTGTTAACGATTCTAACTTTGATATGAAAATAATTAAGGTTTTCGATCGGGGTTGTGACATGCAATTGTTGTGATTTTATTCTTTGTTAATCCCATGAAAATAGGCGATTAGATTGTGCAAAAGTAGGCGAAGATAGGTTTAAATGACATTTCCCCCTTCTAAACCGCAAGTATAGACAATCTCAAACGGAATTTATTTTTGATTTCGGGCATAATAGTGTGATTAATCCCAATCTAAGGCTTTTAATCTATTGATTTCCCGTTTTGATTTTGTTATTAGTTGAATCCAACCTCTAAGCAACTTTCGTCGAATTGAGTTTCACCTAGATTAGAGTTTTTAGGCGGATTTAGTATTTGAAAACGAGTTCCTCGTGGACACGACCCGTACTCGCCGGTTTCTAGCTACGGTTACACTATGCACTTCCAGTATTTTCTCAAAAGTACTTCCGTACAAGTTGAGAATGTCTACAAAAGCATAGGATTCTCTTTGCAATAGTTACTTCCATGAGTGTAGTTTTGACCTTTTTCATGTTACGGATAAAACTAGTCATGATGGCATGACAGTTGAAAGAGCTTATTCACGCGTCGATGTGTAGAGCGACCGAATCAGAGAAAATCCTATAAATGCTCCATTTGGAACTGCTCTTAAATTGGAGTATAAATACTATAGATATTGTCAATCCTACAAACTTGTATAGACAAACATCTAACACACATTCACATGGACGCTAAATTACAAAAAGGCATCAATGATGACGACTCGCATAGACTAAAACACTTGCTACTAGCTAGGATTATTCAGCTCATGATTCCAGGTTTTTCCAAATCACTAGAAAACTCAAACAAACCTAAGGTCTAGCTCCAAAATTCCTTTCTATTCTCGGCAGAGGCTGCTACCTAGCTAACAAAAAGTGGTAGCCAACTAATGATACTCCGGGAGGTCAGAGAATGGCTGAAGAGATCGGGAAAATCTTTCTTCCTCTTTTACATTTCCTTCGCTCCTTTTCCGTTTTCTTTTTCTTTTCTATTTTTCTTTTTTTTTTTGGGGGGGAGGGGTTGTTCAAAATCATATCATAAGCCAAGGGATTTAAGGTCTTGGTAGTAGGTACAAGCTCGAGTTCTCCGCAAAGTAGAACTACCAATACACCTCACAGGTAGTAACTTGATCATCTCCACAACTGTCACTTTTGCTCAATAAACTACGACAGCCAACCATGCTTTCAACTATGAACTACGACAGCCACTCTATGTGAAACACTGCCTACCACTATACCCCCAACCAATAAGGAGAAAGGTCAAAAAGGGAACCAAATGGATGTCTCTTCTGGCATATAAAGACAAATGAACTCTTAACAAGTATAGCTAAAACAAGAAAAATAAAATACCACCAATGCTGCTCAAATTTTCATCACTTATTGCTGTAGATGGAAAAAAAAACATCAGGAGTACTAAACCACCCAATATCGCATTTGCTGACTCACACTCAGCACAACAATGCATCACAACAGCACATACCAACTCTTGGTTTCAAGATATGTAAACATAGAGATATAATCTATGTTCCTCAAGTACCTATGTCAGATGCAAAACACTTGACACTTAATTTAGACCAAAAAGTACAAAAACGTATGAAAAGGTTGCCTGGTCCCACACGAGGCCCGTGTTGGACACTGAAAACAATTCAACATGGGTATGGCCGAGTCTAAGTAACACAGGATATAATCAAAGCATGGTGATCCGCAAAAAGAATCTCCTAAGCAAGAAGGAAATGGACAAAGTACCTGAAGCGGACATTCTGACTCGGAAGAGTAAAACGCTCCACGTGAGACCCAGATGTAGACTCTCCATGGTGGCCACTAGATGACCTTCTAAGGAGGTGGGCAACACCCTTTACAAGGTTCATCTTTCCTTTTAATCTCAAATACCCAATGTTTTGCTTTAGGACTTAGCAAGCCCAACTACAACAACTGCCCAGTTGATCATTCCAGACCCTATCCCTTACAGTCGAATTTTCAGCTGAAATAAGCACACGCATACAATCAGAACATCATGAAGAATACCCACGAAATATCCCGATAATTGATCAAAAGAAATGATGATATGATCATTCAAATTGGAACCAATAAGATTGACGGTGAAATCAAATCCCAATACAAAGAATACCAGGAATCTGAAATGGACGGAGCTAGACGTTCCTGAGCAAAAACTGAAACAGAAAAGGAAATCGAAGTGGCACGGACCTGAAACAGGAAGGTCGAATCGAAGCGAGATCTGAGGCTGAGCTCCCAATGGCGACAGTGAAGAGAAAAGAAGAGAGAGACAATGAGAAAGGGGGCAAACGGGGAAAATCTTCAGGGGGCAAAAGGAAGGAGGGAGGGGGAGGGGGAGGGAGGGGGAGAGAGAGAGAGATGGACTGACTGTTGGGGATTTTGGGTCAGATCTCTTCAGAGCAGAAGATTGGGGAAGTCAGAACCAAAACCTAAAAGTAAAACCCACGCAAGAAAAAGACTCGAATTGGAAGGCCCTGTTTGTCACTATGCCCACAGACTACGAGAATTATCTGGGCCTTAACCTATGCAAATCAAATTTTCCCACTTTTCATATGCAAATTTCTCCATAAAATCAAAAAATAAAATTATATATTTTATAAATTGTTGTTGTAAACTCCCATTTACACCAAAAAAAAAAAAATTATCAATATATCTATATATATATACACACTCCTATAACTTTTATAACAGGCATCTTTTATCGGATACTTATTTGAAAAACATGCTCAAAACTCGGTAAATGTATAAATTAATTCCTCTTTAAACTCCCCAGAATTTTAAAGATATTAATAAATTTTTATGGGGCCCTTCAAAAATTTTATGGCAAAAATAATTAAAAAACTGTTATAAACATTATAATTTGAAATGAGGGAAAATAGGAAAATAGAAAAAAATGGAAAATATATTATGAAAAAGAAAGAGAAGTTTTAATTTTTCAATTGATAAAGATATAATTATAATAATAATAATAATAAACAAAATGTATCAATTTTATTTCAACTCTAGAAATGTTTCATCCTCAATGTCTTCCAACCCATGAAGTCTCAAGTTATGAGGATCTTAATACCTTAAGAAATAAAATCATTTTCAAGGTGTAGGTAGTTATTGAGTGAGATTTATAGATAACATGATACAAAGCATAAATAGAAAAATGTAATAGTCGAGTCGAACCTGAGAGGGGAGGGCGAATAAATTAGAAACGGGAATAAATAAGTAGTTAAGGTCAACTAAATTAAAGGTGACTTGGTCTAATCAAGATATTTATCTTCTTCCTAATTTAATTCTAGTCGATTTCTTTAATAATTTTCATTCAGACACATTTTTTTTTTTAAGTCTTTTGTAAAAGTTCACCATTTTGTTTTCTTGTTTTCACATTAGTCATTTGAATTGAATATTTATTTGGATTTCTTGCTGTTATATTATAAACAAATAAATGAAATTTATCTTCGCCATTTGAAGGAAAAAATTAAAGGTCCTAACAGGAAGCTTCTAGAAGAAATCAATGGAATAAGGTGTCATTTTTCTCTATTTTGACTTCAAAAAGACTAAGCCTCTATCTAACTAACTACACAAATTAAGACAGTTTTATTTTTATAGGTAGGAAGATCAATTGTAGACTTTAGTTGTAAATGTATTGTCATTACAAAATACTCATAAAAAAATATTTTTTAATTTTAATATTTTGACTACTCAAATATGTGACCATGTAATATATAAAATAATATTAGTTAAAATAAACAAACAAATTATCAACTTCATCTTCTACCTCGTAACCAAACCCTAATCATCCATCATCGAACCAAACCACCACCTATGGGCTAGCCTATGAACCATCCCCTCACCATCTTATAGCCATTCACCACCACTTGTTGAATTCCTCGTAGAAGATATATATTTAGGGCATCCACCCACCAACCAAACCCTTTAGTAGGTATAGTTGCCCACTCTCTCCTCTCTTGTCAATTACACCTAAATTCTATAAGCTATTGTTATCATTAATTCATCTTTGTCTTATTTCCCAATATAGGTGCTTACGAGCGCACAAATTACATAATGAATTTAGCTCTATAAATCACAATATAAGATATTTTATTTTAATTTTTTTATACTCATCCCCCTCATTTCCAAAATAAATTATATTTTATTTTTTAAATTATGTCATATCACCGGTTTTATAATTCTAATTTCATAGTACAAATATTGCTATGAACACCCCAACAAAATTATAAATACAGGTTCATACCAAATACAATCCAATGTGGGTAAAATTGTAGGTACTTTCAATTTGGATTTGTTTAATGGGTGCATCTATACATTTACAAAAGTTTTGTTGTATTTTCTGTAGTTTTTTTAAACAGTTTTTTGAACATCGAATAACCTACAAATTTTAGACAATTATAGTTATAATCACTAATAATTTGACCTATCTAATCAATCCACCAACTTTTCCTTCAAACTATACTACTACACAATCTTTAAACAAATATACATAAATACATACTTATTAGGTTGGTCTTCTACAAATATACATAATTGTTTATGATGTTGATCTAATTAGATAATTTTATATGTCTATTCGATTGATCCATTAACCATCACTATTTTCAACTATATCTTGTGGGGTTGACAATTAAGAGTAAAATCATATCAACCCTAATTCATATTTATATTGATGAAGTAGAAAGAGCGATATGGCGAAAGTCGAACGACTCAAATTGACATTCACAAAACGTCAAAATTTCAAGATCTTAATCCCTAAACATTATATTTTCTCCTAATTATAATAATATCAATAATATAATGTCTGTCAAAGATGTAGATAGTCACTCCCATTCCATCATTTCCCGACAAATCCGATGCATCATATAAGAAGATGATCCCATAAATCTAATTTTTCATTAATATTTAGAGCATGGATTAAAGAAATTTAATGCAAGATGATTTAATCAAAGGTATGAATACTTAATTCTTGTTGAATAAAGTATTGGATTTAAATTTAATAAATTGAGAATTTGTATTGGGAGTATTTTATGCCTAATGAATCAATAGGTAGTTTGACTTTAATTGAGGATTTCACACACATATTAAGGATCGCAAAAAAAAATTAAAAAAATTAAGGAATATAATAATTTTTTTTTTTTTGAATTGATGTAAGGCATACAAATTACAATGACTTTAATTGAGGATTACTTATGGCAAAAATTAGGGCATAAATAAATATAATAATGGATGTAAGACTAATTTTTAGACAGTAAAGCAAAAGGTATCACTTGTTGATATGGGATAAGTAATAAAAATACGCGTAGTTATTTTTAAATAAGATACTTAAATATTTATAGATATAAAAAATTATAAATTTACAGTGTCTTTAAAATATGTAGATATGGTTAAATGTACTATTTTATTATATAATTTAATGTACAATTAGTAAGAGATGTCTATTGGATAAGATAATGCATTTTGATTGACTATACTCATGGAGTCATAGGTTCACAATTTGCGATTTTTTTATTTTTTATTTTTAGAAGGTTGCGACGATGCTAACCTTATGACTCATTGCATCATATTTGGTTAAATAATATGCCTTCTAATTCATTCATTTTGCATTTTAGATGTATGTGTAAACCAATGTCATACTAGCAAAATTTTGTCTATTTCAATTATTTAAATTTGTCTTAATTGAAAAAATAAATATGATTATAAAATTTATCATTTAAAATTTAAATTTAGGTACAATTATTTTCCTATTTTTATTGCCTGAATCTAAATTTAACCTAAAATTAAACTTGTCTAATTTATCTTATTAAAAAAAAAAAAAGACTGCCCATATATAATATATTGATGGCATGTTGTACTGCTTGGTAAGGGATTTTTGTTTTCTTCGTTATTTGTTTGATATTTGTAGGGTTTTTGTACGACCTTTGTCCAAAAAATAAAAGTGATTTAGAATCCAACATATTTTTATTTTTGTTTTTTTTTGATAGAAGAATCCAACATTTAGGAAATGCAAGAAGGATAAATGTTTGTCAACAATTTAATGTTATCTAGGAGGACTTAACGAACACGTATGAAATTGTTCAGTGATAGAAGTTTTGATTTTCATTAAAAAAAAAATTAAATTTTATTTTTTTAGATATTTTATATGTAGAATCAAAAAAATAAAAAAACTTAAACAATATCATTTTATCCATTTACTATTTTTAAAACCATATTGTCTTCCAGAATTATTTATATAATTAGAGAAATATTTTTAATTGTTTTTTAAAGATTACTCAACAATTTGTCTTTAAAATTTAGGCTCTACTTTTCCAATAATAAATATGAATATAAGTTTTTTCATACGTACATCAAAGTTTGTCGTTTCTATATATGATAGTATCGAAACGTTACATCCAATATAAATGGGTCGGACTTCCAATAATAGATAAAAATTACCAATCCAAGCATCAATTCTTTTTATATTTAGGAAATGATAAGAAAGATTATATAACGTCTAAGTCGAGCATTTGTGTCTTATTCCAGCTTTTCTCGGATCTCCCTCTTAATTTCTCAAATTCTCTTGTAATTTAGTTCCTTCAACCAACCTTTTCTTTTACAAAATTTGTAAGTATCTCTTTACAAATTGTATCTTTTATCAATATATTTCCTTTATTTTCAATATATCTCTTTAGATTTCAATCCCGAGTTCCTCGGTATCGAGCCAGAGACTTTAGTTTTTAAAGTTACATCACTCGTGTTACTCGTTTATTTTAGACTCGTTGTTATTGTAGTTGTGTTTACGTTGGTCGCCAGTGATTCCGTTGGTCGCCTGTTTAGGTGGTCCCGGTAGGTGGTCCCGTCGGTCCCGTAAGCCCAATTTTAGCTTCAACTGTCCGAAGTATGCATTAACAATGGCGTCAAAACTTAGAAGATCGATGTCTTTTGGTGCGGATAGCCAACCCAACATAATTAACAAGATACGAAACCCGGATTGGACCTTTAATAAAGGCTCCAAATCCAAACGAATATCATAGTTGGACTATACCTAAAATAAAACCCGAAACAATTTACAAAATAGGAACCTTTGATTTTTCAACTCGCATATTCAAGTGAAAACTCATGAAGAAATCATTAGTCTACAAAATGGTTTACAAACTATTCCTCTCTTGAATCAAGGTTCTATAGAGAGTCATCTAAGGGCTAAATATAGATTTATGCATATAGGATTAGTTCAGGTTGTCTGTTAAACCTCTTCTTAGAAAAGGTATTAACGCACCCATTTTCATGGCGATTCGTGATAAAAGATTAAAGAAATACAAATCTTCTTTACTTGCAATGGTTAATACAAATATTTGCAAAGGACCTGTGTTCTTCAACTCGTTATCCCGATTTTCCAGCTTGATTTAACATGTCCTATGACAATTCAAGCTCTACAACTAGATGTTTTCGTCCGTGGAGACGAATTTCATGATTTTAAAAATTTTGTCTTGTCATGTACGAGTCTATTTTAGATTAATGTCTTCTAATCTAAATACTAAATATATATCTCCTCTTCCATCAAATTCTAAAGATACAGTCCTTTTAACTATAATCGATGAAAAGCCATCGGTTTTACCCCAAAACTTCTTAAACAAGATGAAATCACTATTCCTTTAGAATTAGAACTGGAAAATGAACAAAATTCTACTCATTTAGAAGAATCTAAAGTTGACCAAATAATAGAAGAACCCGATGGTAGAGTTTTCATTAGGTTCAAATCCTTTAGAGAAAATTCTTCTCGATCGAAGCTACTAATTCTAGGAGATCTTTCTCGAATATACATTTCACAATGATTCTCGCAACAAGCTCTCAAAGATACAAATTTTCTCGCGCCCATTCCCGAGCAAATTCATACCAATGACTCTCCTCCCAATTCACACATTGGAGAAGGAATCAATGTACTAACATTGAAAAACTTTCAAATTGATTGGCCCTTCTTAAAAGAAGATTATTACAGCCAATCTAACACTACTTTAAGAACATGGTTTGAAGAAATGGATAAGCAATTACGCTTCTCCATTAAAGAACATTGGATCAATGATATGAATAGACTAGTCTGTTAATATTCCTTTCTTTACATGGTTTCCTACTTTTTCTTCTCAATTAGGATTAAATGATCCTTACAAACAACCAAGTTTACAAGTTCAAACTAACATATCTAAAACCCGGCATCTGGTTGATGGTAGCAGATATAGTTGCTTATTCATCCACCTACGAATCTATCGCTATAAAGATTCCTTTGCAAGGACAAGAAATACTTGCTTGTCCTTACAAAACTGGCCGGGAGGGAAGGACACGACTATCGTTGATGATTTAGCCAAAGTTCATCAACAGGTTAACTATACTAACACAATTCTTTCAACAATTGCGGAACAATTAACTTTAGTCTCTACTAAAATTGATTCCCGTGAAAGCAAAAAATGATTCTAAAAAGATTAACTCTTTTACGGAATCTATTTCTAGGCCTTTCTTTAAATTAGATAGTATTCCTAAAGAAACAGAAGAAGCTCTTATTAGAGAAAGCCCTTTCTCTAACAATCGGCTTCTAAATACTATATCCAAGCAACTTAAAGATTTGGAGGGTGCTAGCGGTTCTAAAACTCGTTAGTTGTTTAGATAAAGCTTGCAATATTAATGTAGAAGAAACCTCTTCTATAGAATCCGATTCAGAAAGTGAATTAGACCAAGTTACAACTCTTCAAAAATCTTTTGATGAAGAAATAGAAGAAGAAGAACCGTCTTTATACCTCAACAAAATAAAGAATTTTAGAAATACAAAAATTATTATCCTCGACCGACTCCTCCGGATATACAATTTGAAGAAAAGGTCAATTTCAAACTAATCTTTTTGATGGACAATCTTTAATAGAATGGAATATAGATGGTAAAGCGGAACATGAAAATTTTATCTACCCTTCAACAAATGGGAATGGCTTGTGTAGCCTTTAAAACTAGAGGACTAACAGGTAAGAATTTAGCAGACTACCTTAGCCTTAGGATTTTCTCGGACAGCTTAAAAAGCTGGTGGGATAATTATCTTACCCAAGAAGAAAGAGTTCAAATCCTTAGTCACAAAACTATAATTATTCGAAATGATTTGCCCATTGAAGAAGAAGATGGTAATGAATTATTGATTCATACCATTTCTTTACATTTTCTTGGTAACCCAAATGAAGGACAAGCGACAGACTAAATCTATTCTTATTAATCTTAGATGTCCTACCCTTAGTGACTATCGTTGGTATAAAGATATGTTCTTAATTAATGTCTTAAAGAGAGAAGACGGAAACGCACAATTTTGGAAAGAAAGATTTATAGCGGGATTACCAAGACTCTTTGGAGAAAGAATTCTTGGTAAGCTCAGGCAAAACTTTAATTCGGATGAAATACCATATCATCTCTTTACCTTTGGACAATTATTTGGGATAGTTAAAAATGAAGGACTAGCTCTTTGTAATGAGCTTAAAATTCAAGCCAAATACGGAAGAGATAAATTTCAATCTAGAAAAGAAATGGGAACCTTTTGTGAAGCCTTTGGTTTTTTAAAAATTGAAGCTCCTTCAAGCAAAGAATAAAAGAATTAATAAAAACTTTCGAAAGAATAAGCCGATAAAAAAATCTTTTATTCCCAAATCAACCCCTTCTAAATCTCATCCTTCTAAACAAAAGATAGTTAAAAATAAGAAAAAGATAGTTTGCTATAAATGCGGAAAACCTGGACATAAAGCATACCAATGTAAAGCGAGAAAAAAATTAATGAATTATTTTCGGAAGAACCGTAACTCCAAAAGAAACTTCTAGCTATTCTTACTCAAAATGCATCCGATTCGAAGGAACCGAGGATTATTTTCCTAGCTCCGACGAAGAAGACAACTATGAATATGAATCTTCTCCTATCAAACAACTTAATGTTATTACGGATAGAAATCAAAAGGAATTTTTACTAGATCTAATAGGCCAAATATCGATTCGGAGTTAAAGAAAGACTATCTTGAAAAACTAAAGAGTCTCATTCTTGAAGAAGAAAAGAATCCTACTCCTCCGGACCTCCCTTCATTCAATCTCTCTAAACTTCATGAAAAATTTCCTACTCCTAACCCTTTCCAAGCAAGTTACAACTAGAGAATTACAAACCGAAGTTAACGAGTCTAAAAAATCGAGTCGGAATTCTCAAACAAGATATTCTTAATTTAAAAACCAAAGATCTGGAATTAGAAACTAAACTAACCCTTCTTAAGAAAGATGAGGCTTCAACCTCGGAACCCTATGAGGTTCCGGGATCGATAGGATTCCCTCCTATTGATCAAGAAAATAATGATCAATTCATTTCAACCATTTCTAGAATCACTTTCCAGAAATGGTATTCTATAGTTAAACTTGTTGTTGATGATTTCTCTACTTGCAGAGTTGCACTAATAGATAGCGGTGCGGATCAAAACCGCATTAAAAGAGGAATTTTACCAACCAAGTATTGCGAAAGATCGTCCGAATCTTTATGCGAGTGCTAATGGAGAACCTTTGATCATAAAATACAAACTTAACAAAGGATACATAGAAAATGATAATTATTGTTTCAAAAGTATTTTCCTAATTGTTGAAAATATTACTAATGATATTATCCTTGGAACTCCTTTCCTTACGCAAATTTATCCATTCTATGTCAATGAAACCGGAGTTCATACAAAAATCTTAGACAAAACAATTTCTTTTAAATTTCTTACTTCAACGAAGACAAAAGGATGTTGCTCTTTTGCAATCATCTTCTATTTTCCGACAAATAAACTGTTTACATTACAAACAATCTTCTATAACCCATCTTCAGGAAGAAATATCTTTCAAAAAAATTGAAGAACAGACTTCGGATCCCTGCAAACCAAAAGAAGATTTTAGACCTAGAAGAAGTCATAAAGAAACAAATCTGTTCTAATATTCCCAATGCCTTCCGGGGACGAAAGAGGCATGTTGTTTCTCTTCCCTATATTAAAGACTTTGACGAAAAAATATTCCTACCAAAGCTCGTCCTACCCGGATGAATGCTCGAGTATCTTGAACTTTGTAAGAAAGAAATTCAATCTCTTTTAGACAAAAAACTTATCGGACCTTCCAAATCACCTTGGAGTTGTGCGGCTTTCTATGTTAATAACGCAGCAGAGAAGGAACGAGGGGTTCCTAGACTGGTTATTAACTATAAACCTCTTAACAAAGTCCTTCAATGGATTAGATATCCTATTCCAAATAAAAGAGATTTGCTTGAATAGACTCTATGAAGCCAAAATATTTTCAAAGTTTGACATGAAATCGGGATTTTGGCAAATTCGATTTCAAACCGATCGTTACAAAACCGCTTTCACGAGTACCCTTTGGCCATTACGAATGGAACGTAATGCCATTTAGACTTAAAAATGCACCTTCCGAGTTCCGAACATAATGAATGATATCTTTAATCCTTATACATCATTTATCATTGTTTATATAGATGATGTGTTGATTTTCTCAAAAACAATTGATCAACATTTCAAACATTTACAAATTTTTCTGCATGTAGTTAATAAAAATGGTTTAGCGGTTTACGCTTCTAAAATGATTTTATTCCAAACAAAAATAAGGTTTTTAGGGCATGATATATACCAAGGAACCTTAAAACCTATAATGAGATCCGTTCGTTTGCTCGATAAATTTCCGGATGAAATTAAAGACAAAAAGCAATTACAAAGATTTTTGGGGTGTTTAAACTATGTCTCAGATTTTTCCCTAATCTTCATCATTTTTGTGCCCCTCTATTCAAAAGACTTAGAAAGACTCCAGTCCCATGGATCGATGAACATACTTCTATTATTAGACAAATTAAAGCAAAAGTCAAAGCTTTACCTTGCCTTTGTATACCACATCCAAATGCATTTATGATAGTTGAGACAGATGCATCGGATATAGGATATGGAGGAATACTTAAGCAAAGATTACCTAATACACCGAACAGTTAGTTAGATTTCATTCAGGTCTTTGGTTAGGACCACAACAGAACTATTCTACCATTAAGAAAGAAATTTTAGCAATCGTCCTTTGTATTTCAAAATTTCAAGATGATTTATATTTTAAAAATTTTCTCTTACGTATAGACTGTAAGGCGACTAAAAATATTCTTCAAAAGGATGTTAAAAATTTGGTTTCAAAACAAATCTTTGCAAGATGGCAAGCTATTTTGTCTTCTTTTGACTTTGAAATAGAATTTATAAAAGGAGAAAACAATTCTTTACCTGATTTTCTTACGAGGGAATTCTTACAAGGAAAGAGTGATATAAAAGAAAATCTTTTGCGGGAGCATGAATAAAGATCATGGCAAAGGAGTACAAAAGGCATCCGATTATACCATACCTACAAAAATACCTTTGAGTCTCTTTTCCCTCCTCTTACCTACAAAAATGTGACTACAAATCCTACCACTCCTCAAAAAGATACCTACATTATTACCCATACTCGAACACCTTTTCCTCACTTCATTCAAAACACAACCACAAAATATACCTATTAGAAGCATTATTGAACGAGTCTTCAACACGGACTTCCATTTTGCTTCTAACAATTTCCTTAAAACTCGTAAATTTTACGAGTTAATCCTTATTGACACAAAGTCGGTTGACATCTCCCATACCTTTGACAATACCAACAAAAGCTACATTCACTACTCCAAATGCATTATTAAAAATGTATTAGGAAGTAAAGAATGGAGCAAACCTAGCGATGAAAAACAATTCTCTGTATCTTTCACTCCTTCTACCTTTAACTATTTTGATTATAAATTCGCCCGGTTCGTCGTATTTCTCTTCGGACCGGACACTCATTCATGGTTTTTCAATTTTCATGACAAATGCCGGACAACCTTTCCCGTATGGTTCTATCATTGGTGGACCATGTTTGGACCTACCTCTTCAATTCTCCCATCCGAGGTTCATAATGGTCGGGAATTCTGGTTAAAGCATTCCCCTAATTATGAATCTTATCAAAAGGGAGTTGGGTTTTTCCGAACCTTTAATGTAGCCTGGATCTTCCGTTGGGAATACAAATTACAACCTTATCTTCCCATTCGGTTTCCCCTATCCATGGTTCGAATTTACAAAAGCCGATGGTGGCCGGAATACAACACTCGGCTTTGTTCCCTTGAAAATGTTGAGCACTTCGTTCGAACCAAGACAAAGAAGTATACATATTTTAATTTAAAGAAGGCAGCATTGCTCCCCTCAAGATCAAAGACACTCGGACCATCTACTCCAGCAAAAAGGAGTCCAGACCCTACTTCATCACGTTCGCAAAAGGAAAAGGAAAGTTTCGACTAAAAAACAAAAGGATTTACTTGATTATCTCAAGGATGATCCCGAACAAAGAAAGCTTTTTCTACAAAAATCATGACCCAAGCAATGGAATCGATGATGATGAAGACTCGCTAGTAATGAAGGATCCTCTACAAATGACCCATTTGGTGGACCTTGTTCACAAGATCCATTTGAATTCTAAAAAAAAAAAAAAAAAAAAAAACTTTTGCTTGAAATTATTCGGTGATCACTACGGAACAACATCATAACAAACATCTCTACCGACAATATTATTACTTTTGACAAAAGTAATCTGGACAAAATGATCACTATTTACTTTTGACAAATTTGGCAAAAAAATGACAAAAGTGGACGCAACTTTTGACTAAAAATACCAGTCATAATTTGCTTTTGAAAAGTTACCGCCTACAACTTTTGACTTACAAAGAAGAATCATTATGACAAGTGAAGAAAAAACCTCAGGACGATCTCTATATAAAGAAGAAGTTACAATGAAGAAGGGACACCGAGAAATCTCCGAGCATTCCAGTTTTCTCGGATCTCCCTCTTAATTTCTCAAATTCTCTTGTAATTTAGTTCCTTCACCAACCTTTTCTTTTACAAAATTTGTAAGTATCTCTTTACAAATTGTATCTTTTATCAATATATTTCCTTTATTTTCAATATATCTCTTTATTTGTTTGATATTTGTAGGGTTTTTGTACGACCTTTGTCCAAAAAATAAAAGTGATTTAGAATCCAACATATTTTTATTTTTGTTTTTTTTTTGATAGAAGAATCCAACATTTAGGAAATGCAAGAAGGATAAATGTTTGTCAACAATTTAATGTTATCTAGGAGGACTTAACGAACACGTATGAAATTGTTCAGTGATAGAAGTTTTGATTTTCATTAAAAAAAAAAATTAAATTTTATTTTTTAGATATTTTATATGTAGAATCAAAAAATAAAAAAACTTAAACAATATCATTTTATCCATTTACTATTTTTAAAACCATATTGTCTTCCAGAATTATTTATATAATTAGAGAAATATTTTTAATTGTTTTTTAAAGATTACTCAACAATTTGTCTTTAAAATTTAGGCTCTACTTTTCCAATAATAAATATGAATATAAGTTTTTTCATACGTACATCAAAGTTTGTCGTTTCTATATATGATAGTATCGAAACGTTACATCCAATATAAATGGGTCGGACTTCCAATAATAGATAAAAATTACCAATCCAGCATCAATTCTTTTTTATATTTAGGAAATGATAAGAAAGATTATATAACGTCTAAGTCGGCATTTGTGTCTTATTTGCACCAAAAAATAACACCGCATTATTAGATATACGACATCGCACCTTTTTTTTTTTTTAAAGTTTTAGCTTATTTGTAGCTACATATACAACTAGGACAAGTTTGTTTAAAAGGGTTCTTTAGAAAACGAGACCTCTGCTTATTATCGATTACAATTGGCATATTAAAACACTACTAGAAAACTGCAAATTTGAGACGGAAATAGCGACGGAATGTCGACAAATAGCGACGGAATTTCGGAATTAGCGACGGAATATGGGGTTTTGCCGTCGCTACTTTCCGTCGCCGACACTACTACAAAAACACTATATAGCGACGGAAACTAGCGACGGAATAGAGTCCGTCGCTAATTAGCGACTGAAACAACGACGGAATCGACATGTGTCAAATAGAACTGGATTAGCAACGGAAATAGCGACGGAATTTAATTCCGTCGCTATTTTAGTCATTAGCGATGGACCTAACGACGGAAATGGAAAAAATAGCGACGGATTTTCGAAAAAAAGGGTTAAATTTTTTTTATAATTAGTGACGGAATCGATCCGTCGCTGATTCCGTCGCTATATATATTTTTTAAAATTGTTTACCTTAGCGACGGAATCAGTCCAATCGCTAAATGTAATTTTTAATTTTTTTTAATTAGCTACGGAATTTTCCGTCGCTAATTCTGTCGCTAATTCAAAATTTTTAAAATTTTCAATTTGCCGCCTATCGTAATTTGAAAAATATAAAAATTTTAAAATTTGAATTAGCGACGGAAAATTCTGTCGCTAATTCCGTCGCTATTCCGAATTTTCAAATTTAAATTTGCCGCCTATTTCATTTTTCAAATTTAAAAAATTTTCAAATTTTTAGTTGGCGACTGGACATTTCCGTCGCCGATTCCGTCGCTAAGTATAAAATTTGAAAAATTTTACGTTGGCGAGCTATTAAATTTTCAAATGTGTTGGAAATTTAAAATTTTTAATTAGCGACGGAATTTTCCGTCGCTAATTAAATTTTTAGTAGCGACGGATTAAATCCGTTGCTAATCCGTCGCTATTTTCGATATAAAATACGAACTTCAACGACACTCGGCAAACATAAGAACAAATAGAAGTGGGAGTGTGAGAGAGCGAGGGAGAGGCGAATCGATCGTTCGCCACCGCCGCCCACCTCCGCCACCGCCGTTCGCCGCCCGCCGCCGCCACCGCCACCGCCGTACACGTCACCAACTAAGCACCTTTAACCTCTTGTAGGTATGCTTTCTCGATCCTCCCTTATTGTTAGTTGTATTTATAATTTACTTTGTTTACTATAAAATTTCACATTTTAGAGGATTTGATATAACTTATTTTGATAGGTATGGTTGGAATGGGTAGAAGATGAAGATAATGAGAAAGAGGAAGAAGAAGAGGAAAAGGAAGATGAAGAACATAACTTGTGTTTGTATAATTTACTTTGTTTACTCTTGTTTTTATTTTTAATTAGTTTTTATAGATGTTTGAAGTTGGATTATTTATGATTTTTATGTTTGTATATTATTTTTATATTTGAATTAAAGTTGAATTTGATGTTGTTATGTGACCGGATTATTTTCGATTTGTATTTAATTGTAGATTTTTGTATTAACCACTCAAAACCATACAAAATTGTAATTTTTTAAAAAATTCGCTAAAAATCAGCGACGGAAAATTTCCGTCGCTAATTTTGAAATTCCGTCGCTAAATAACGTTTTCCGTCGCTATTTCCGTCGCTATATGACGATTTTCTAGTAGTGTGATTGAGTACTTGTTCCGTCGCTGATCCGTCATTGTTCAGTCAAAAATTCTGAATATTATTTTCTAATTATTCATTATCCTAGTACAGTAAAATTGTGAATGGATATACAAATCCACCATTCACATATGTGACACTTACATTTGGCATTTACATATGCCGGCCACAAATAATTCATCAAAGTTGGATATACAAATCCAACTTACATGTTCAACATCATCAACAACCATAACATACTTAAAACAAATTCACAAGTTCAACACAACAAACAAACAATAACTCACAAGAAACCTCAAACACATTTAAATAGTTCGCAAAGTGGTGATCACCAATATATACAAAAGTTCACATTTGAATTTCCTCATCCTCTTCCTCTTGTGGTTGTGGTGGTCGACGGTGAGATCCGGATGCTTGCCGAGACTGCGAAATTCGTTCATACGTGCTATTGGCTCAGTGAAACCGTCGACTTGTGCCTTAAGATGCTTATTTTGCAACTCAAGCATCCGACAATGCTTAATCCATTGTTGTACCTCGGAATTTAAAGTATGCACTTTTTCTCTCCATTCCGAGTCATCTGCAGTAGACGGTTTCGGTGATTTGAAGGGCGTTGTTGGTTTCAAGTTTCTAGCCTCGGATCCAAGTCCATAAATGCGACCTTTCTTGTTCGCATTGGCTTTGACCCACAACTCTTGTTATGAAAAGGTGGAGACATGATCCTCGAAGAGTTGGGGTTCATCACTGGAAGTTTGAGTGGGTTGAGTGTTTTGCAACTCTTTCCACTCTTTTTGAAACTTCTCCCGAATATAATATAAATATTTGAGGCATGTAAATATCACAGGCTGTTAACGAAAACAATAGATAGAAAAATATGCGGAATTCATATATATGGTTACTCACGTAAATGGCCTTGGATTTTTTGTCCACCCATTCGTCCTTTTTTGTTTTGTGCGTTCGTGAAAATAGTTGGGTCGGTAGAGGCTGAACTCCTTTAAGCTCCTTCATCTAAAATTAAAAACAAGTTAGTAGAGAATCAATTTACCAATATGAACATGTTAACAGTTGCATGCATAATCAATAAGAAAAGCGTATGTACAAATCGCCGCTTATGCTATGTCATAGGGATTGAGCCACAAGTATGGAGCGATGAACCAAGTCCCCCCGATCGAGCATGACGGTTTTTCTAAGCTTGCTCGCAGAACTTCTTGTATTCAGCAGCTTCCCAATATTCGAGCAACTTGCGTCGGTAGTTGTCACCCAACCATTTCCGCTTCTTCTTAGTTTTCCTCGCCTTGAGCATGAAGTCCTTCAAGCGATCATTGCCTTTCTTTTCAAAATTTCTTCGATTTGGACTTCATCGGTTGGAGACTAAGTGAAAAATTTCTATATAAATAAAAACGTAGTTTATAAGTTATGAAATTATAATATAATGTTCGAACATGCACAATAAGTGATTATGTTATCCGAACTTGAGAAAACTAATGATTTGTCATTACCTTAAACTCAGAAAACCACCGATCACGTTGTGATCGAGGGACTTTACCCCATGTAGGCCAAGCTCCATCGTACTTGCTTTGGAAGATGTGGGAAATCGTACCCACAACTTTGTCAATGGGGTAGAACCTAATCAATAAACATATAAAATAGTTAGTTCAAGTAATAACTAATATGCTTAATTTATTTTATTATTTATTATCACATTTACCCTTCACCATCCGGCTCAATTCGGATCTTTTCTCGGCTGCTAGCGCTACTTGATTGAAGACAAGGATCCTCGTTCCTCGTATCGGTTGGTCCTTCATTTGTAGGCATTTGTGGTGGCCGTTGTTCGGAACCAACGTGGATGCGTGGTACATTATTTGTACCATATTGGTGATATGCATATGTACTCGACGGGTTTGAGTACATATGGGGTTGCTTGAGAATATGGAGGGTTTAGAAAGAAAGACCCACCCGAGTGGGTTTTGCATGTGTGGGAAGTTTGGGAGTTGGAAAAAGGGAGGGTTAGGAATAAATGACCCCCCAATGGAGTTTGGTTGTGAGGGGAATGTGGAGATAGTGCTCCACCGGCAGGAGTTTGAAGGTTCCGAGGGTTTTGAGAGGGGGTAGAAGTGCTGACATCATTACCTTCCCCATCGGTAGTGGTGTTTCTAGCCCTTCCCCAAGTAGCCGATCTTTTGGTTCCGCCTCTACCTCTCTCCATTTTTCTGTACATAAACAAGTAATTCACACTATTAGTAAACATCCAACGGTTCAAGTGATTTCATATAAAACAACATATAAACAATAGTAAACATATAAACATGTAAGCGTTAGATATAAATCGAAGCATGTGAATAAATTACGCTTCAATTGTTTCACCTTCATTACATTAATAAGAATTCATTCGATGACAACATAAATGAAAGTTGTACAATATAAAACAAACCCAACAAAAGAACATTATCAACTACTCATCATCCTCATCATCGGTGTTATCATCATCTTCTTCACTATCCTCTTCGGCATCATTGAATAGGGTATGTTCTTCTTCGTCATCGGTGATGTTATCATCATCCCATTCACCTTCTTCATCTTCTTCACCTTCCTCTTCTTCACTAACATCCTCAATCTCATCTTCTCGGTTTAAAATAACATCATCAACTAATTCTTCTGCTGAGCTTGAGTTATCAACCAAAGTTTCGGCAAAGTTTCTATTATTGGATCGATTGTACCCATACTATCCTCTTAGAATGCACGAGGAATAGTATATTGGTCATCAACTCGGCCCTTGGTTTTGATGCCACTACGACGAACCAATTCGGTTTTTCTCTAGGGACCCCTTGTGGATATGACATATAATACACCCGAGTTGCAGTGCTAGCAAATATGAAAGGATCGTACTTACGATAACGCCTTGTACAATACACTTCGACATACGAACTAAATTTATGGCACCGAGTTCCCCGATGACGACTAGGGTCAAACCAATTGCATTTAAACAAGCACACACCTTTTTATTGGTTCACCAACATATTCAACTTCAACAACTTCTTGCAAGATGCCGTAGTAATTATTTTGAACATGTCCTCCATCGGTTCCTTTCACACGGACACCACAATTGAAGGTCATTCTTCCTTCATTTCAAGCCTTAGTATGAAATAACATTCCATTCACCGTGTATGCTGTCCATGTTTTCACTCTCCTAAAAGGACCTTGAGCTAGTTGCATCAAGTACACATGCTTTTCATCATGATATACTTGATAACAATGAATCTGTGTCAATAACATAATGTTTGTTTAGTTTATTAAAATGGAACAACCGATACTAATAAAGTTGAGGCACGAGCAATAAGTAATAACATATGATACTCACAGACTCAGTTGAACCACTCTTCGAACTCACTTTCCACCATTGCATCAATTGCGAGCATCACTAACATCACCATACATAGCTCGTTTTTGGTGTTCGAAGAGGCTGAGTTCAAAGATTTTATTAAGATGACATCATCGTTCGAATAAAACTATAAAAGTATTCAAACGAGTGTTCATTACGACAAGAGAAACTCACTCAATGTAAGGTTTAACTTCGGCACAATTCAATAAAACATGCAGATGTGCGGCCGTCTTTTCCTTATTATCAAGGAAACGCGGAATGCACTTCCCAATTGGAGCACCTTCTGGTATGAATACCGAAAGAGTAGGATTATGGTTTGGAACTTTGCTGTCTTCATTTCAGTCAACTTCTAGTGCGCATACAAGGCACGTTAGAGCCGAAATAGTAAGAGGCAAAATGTGTTTCTTCAAATCGGGCGTACTTTTCAGCGATACTCCCTTCAGGCTTCGATTTGCTTCCTATGGATCTCTTCAATCGGCTAAAGAACCTCTCAAATGGATACATCCACCGGTACTGTACCGGACCACCCAATTTTGCTTCCTCCGCCAAATGAACCGACAAGTGTTCCATCACATTGAAGAACCCGGGAGGAAATATTGTTTCCAATTTACAAAGTGTTATTGAAATATTTCGATGCATTTGCTCTAACTCCGCATCCTGTAAAACAGATGAGCAAAGGTTCTTGAAGAATTCACTAATTTCAATGAGAGACGCTAAAATCTCGTCCGAGAGTGCACTAAATGCTATTGGAAGAAGGCTCTCCATGAAAACATGACAATCATGACTTTTCATGCTATGGAACTTAGTGGAGTTTGGGTCGACAAGGTATGAAATGTTAGAGCGAGTAATCATCCGACATTTTCAACTCCCTTGCCCATTCACATATTGCCCTCTTCTCGCTCCAACGTTAACACATATTTTGCCTTCGGTTTGAGAATTTTACCATTGACTCCATGCTTTAAATTCAACTCTACACGATCACATAACTCTTCCAAATCCATTCTTGCCTTGATGTCATCCTTTGTTTTACCAGGAATATCCATAACGAGTGTTAATTATATTCTCAAAAAGTTCTTCTCAATGTGCATCATATCTAAGTTATGGTGAAGCAATTGATCTTTCCAATATGGCAGCTCCCAAAATATGCTTTGTTTTGTCCAATTATGATCCTTTTTGAACCCCGAAATGTTAATTTCTTGCTCTTCGTTACTTTGGGAAAGTTTTCAACCCATTGTTGTATTTCTTCCCCGTATAACGACGAGGAGGACCCGAATGTACGGTTTTTCCTTTTGTAAACGATGTGTTAGTCCTTTGAAACGCGTGACTTCGGGCAAAAACCGTCCATGGAAATCAAACCATGAAAATTTTCGGCCATTTTTAAGTTTAAAAGCTTTTTTTATTCATACATACTGGGCATGACATGGCACCATGCGTACTCCATCCGGACAACATACCATAGGCCGGGAAATCATTAATGGTCCACATCAACGCAACCTTCATGAGAAAGTTCTCACCTTTAGAAATATCATATGTTTCAACACCATCTTCCCATAGTGTTTTCAACTCATCAATAAGAGGCTGCAAGTACACATCAATTTTATTTTTCGGATTTGTCGGCCCTGGTATGATACATGTCAAGAACATATAAGGCGTCGTCATGCATAACTCGGTGGTAGATTATAAGGCGTAACAACGATCGGCCGGATTGAATAAGACCTTGCGAGTTGGCTGAATAGATTAAACCCATCCGCGCACTGAAACCAAGTCTTATGTTTCTAGGTTCAGTAGCAAATTCGGGATTAACTCTATCAAAATGTTTCCATGCTTCACCATATGAAGGATGACAGAGGACACTATCTTCTCTTACATTCTCATAATGTCATCTCATGTGTTTTGCCGTGGTTTTGAAGCAAACAAGCGCTGAAGTCTTGGTATTAAGGGCAAGTAATGCATCATTGCAAATGGAGTTCTTTGACTTTTGCCTTGTCTTTCCCTTTGACGCTTCCATCTCGCATGACCACAAAACTTGCATGAATCAAGGTCACTTGTCCTCTTTGTAGAACAACATGCAACCTTGTCGACAACAATCAATTTTTGAACATCCATCCCAAGATTTTTAATGACCTTCTTTGCATGGTGAATGTCACGAGGAACTCGGTTATCGGGCGGACAAATCTCCTTCATAAGTTGAGCAATTTCATTAAAGCAATTTTGAGGCATGTTGTAGTCGGACTTAACGCTCAACATTCTAACAGTGGCGAGACAACTCAGTGTGAGTTTCATTTCCTACCCACAAAGGTCGTTGCGCAGCCTCAACCATATTAAAGAAACTTTGGGCATGGGTATTTGGAGGCTCACTTGTAGAGTTTTGATTTGAGATCATGACATCCGTGACCATATCATTCATACGGTCGATATTTGTTTCTACATCGCCGTAGTTCATATGATTGGCGCCACTGTCGTCGTTGAATACGTTAGAAACCATTGTTTGCTCCTCATGTAAATGAGGATCTATTTCTCCATGACTAGTCCAATACCAATAGTTTGGAAGAAAACCATATTGATAGAGGTGCAACTTAACTTCATCGGGATCCTTATACTTCCGATTTACGCATTTGCGACATGGACACCTATATTGTTGATTATGCACAAATTCGATTGGCTTCTAGCATGTGCATCAAACTCCTCAATCCCGTCTAAAAACTCTTGTCTATACCCAACTCTACCGGGTAATAACCTACGATACATCCATCTACAATGCGTAGGCCCGTCCATATATATTCCGATTGACATTTAACAATTTATTACATTATTAGTTAAGAACACCAACACATGGAGATGTTATATGATTACATATTTTCTATAACGAACATAATCTATATATAACCATTATGCATCTATATTTTTTTTATTATACATAGATTTCTTTATTTTTTATATTTTACTCTTAAATATTTATTTTATAATTAAATTAATCATACCTAATTAGCATAAATAAACTCATATACATATAATTAAACTTATCATACGAGTAAAGCAATCATACCTATAAGCATACCTAATTAGCGTGAACAACCTCACACAAATAAACAACAAACAATTAGACATATATAAATCACAAAAACCATTTCCCTCAACTTCAACAATAATGTCCAACAAATCCAACACAATTGCACATTTTTCTATTCAAATTCATCCACAATCAACAATAATTTCCACCAAATTACATATATTCGTCAATTTCAGACTTACATTTTTTAAAACCCTAAATTTAACTTCAATAACATTTACTCCATAAACAACACAATTGCACACTTTTCTATTCAAATTCATCCACAAACAACATTAATTTCCACTAAATTACATATATTCGTCAATTTCAAGTTACAATGTTCAAAACCCTAAATTTAACTTCCATAACATTTACTCCATAACCAACACAATTGCACATTTTTCTTCTCATATTTATTCACAAACAACATTAATTCCCACCAAAGTACATATATTCGTCAATTTCAAGTTACATTTTTAAAACCCTAAATTTAACTTCAATAACATTTACTCCATAAACAACACAATTTCACATTTTTCTTCTCAAATTCATTCACAAACAACATTAATTTCCAACAAATTACATATATTCATCAATTTCAACTTCAATTTTGTAAAACCATAAATCTACAAAAAATCAACACAAGCATACCTCAAAATTATGGGCGGCACCGGCGGCGGCACGAGCGGCGACGGCGAAGGTCGGCGTGTGGCGGTAGCGGCGGCGGCGTCCTCCACCCGGCGGCGAAGCGGGGGTGCGGGGTCGGGCGAAACCAAGCCGAACGGTGGTTATTCGGCCTTGGTGGTCCTCAACCGGCGGCGGAAGGGCGGCGGCCGGCGAGTCGCCGGCGGTAGTGGGCTGTTGGCGGTGGTGAATCGGCGGAGGAACGGTCGCACTCACTCTCGCTCTCTCTGTTTGCGCGACGATATGCGAGCCGGCCGAAGCTAGTTACGGATTTATGCGTAATTAGCGACGGAACCGTCCATCGTCTGTTCAGTCGCTAATTACAAAATTGGAGTCGGCGACGGATTAGCGACGGAATATTCCGTCGCTAATTAGTAAATTAAAATTTTTTCCCGGAGTTTTGTAATGTCCACCGGCGATGGTGGATGATCCAGTGTCATTTTGTGTCGGTGTCCGTCGCGATTCCGTCAGCTATTGGGCGACGGAGTTGTTTCCGTCGCTATTTTATAGTTTTGTAGTAGTGAAAAAATAAATGTATTATCACATTTTTTTACATTCACAAGATTCGAAATTAAAATTTTATTTAAGAAGAATAAGTGACAAATTAGTAAATTTTTACGAGACTGTAAATTTGGAGATCTATCTATTTATTTCATTATAAACTCATTTCTCCTTTTTAAAAAAAAAATAATAATTAAAAATAAAAATTACTGCCCATGTTTCTCTTTTGAGACAAGGGAATAGTGCCAAGATTTATTATACATTATCCTTGAAGAAAAAACAAATATTTCTAGAAATAGAAACAGGCATCAGCATGCATATTTGTCCCCAAAAGCAAGCTTACTTCATGTGAGATGTGGCTAGCAGTCCATGCTTATTATCTTAATAATATCTTTAAAAAATTATGAGTTATATTCCACCAATAGACAACTAATTTTGTGAGCCCCATTAATTACTTGTCTCCTTACTTAACAATTTTGTCACTCCATATATAAAATAAAATATTTAATTAAATCATAGGGTGACCAATGACATGAGAGAGAAAATCAGTCAAATTGGTTTTAAAATTCTAAAAAGGAGGAAAAATCACTACTTAAACAAATATTGATTAGTGGATGTGATGAGGTGAGGTTCCTTGATTATGATGATTTAGATAACCCACAAAAATAACAAATAAAAAATTAAATGAATTAGATAAAATAAAGAGAAATAAATACTATTTTATACTTAAAAATTTTGTTAATAGTAGAAAAAAATTGGGGGTCCACTTAATAGGTAAAAAAAAAAAAATCACACTTTATATTGTATGATAAAAAGGTTAGCTTGAAATTAAAATAGTGTATAGTTGTAATTAAGGTACAATTCACTTCAAATTATTATCTCATTGAAACTATTTTATTAATCTAATATTTAGGGTGTACTCGACAGTATTAAACTAACCTACATAAACAACTTATCTACTGTTTTTAGCATGCCATCAAATTAGAGTGATTATAATTCGGTGGCGTGATAATGTGACAATTGAACATTGACTTTTAAAATTTGAAAAGTAGGTCATGCCTATTTTGATATAGTTCCGACATCATTGATGCGAGTTCCTTACTCCAAATATTATAAAACGATACGATACCTTGATTCAATAACATCCATAATTTAGTGATATGTATATGTATACCTCAACGGATATATAAAATTGATTATAAAACATTTAGCAACCCTTAGATATGTTAAGGTTAGGGTCTATGTTAAAATTGAATATTTAGCAACTAGATTCTATTATATGGTTGAATGCTTCAACAAGTTTGGTATACTCTCACACGTTTTCTACTACAACTCTTCATAAATTGACGCCATATGACTTATGTTATGGCCTATCGCCTTTTTGGTTTATCTAGTGGTGTACATAAAGTTTGACTATTCATGGAAGTTTGTTGCCGGAAAAACCCCTAAGTATTAGTAATGATTACCGAATGTGACAAAAGTTTCAAATAGAAATTAATGTTATTAAATAGATTATGTTTGATATTTAATTATTGTCAACACTTAACATGCATTAATTTACTCATTACTTGCTTTTGTTCATTTATGCGTTTTTTACTTTATCCAAGTAAAGAGGAGAACATAAATTTAAACTTTCGAAACGTATTTATTGGGAGCTTACTTTAAATATTTGTGATCAAAAAAAAAATTACATAAATACTCAAAATTCTTATAAGAAGAAGATAAAATTTATTAGAAAAAACACAATAATACTATTAAATGTTAAGCGATTGATGAAAACAAAATAAAAACCTGTTTGAATTGACATACATATAAATATTTATTTTTATTTTATGTTTATTTATGTTCGTTTCTATTCATTTCTATTTGTTTCTATCCATTTATACTCATTTCACTTAATGGTCTCTGTTCATTTATGCTCATTTTTGTTTATTAAGGTTAATTTCTGCTATATTTGTTATTTTTTTCATTTTATTTACCATTTTGAACATATTCAAAGAAGTTGAGTTGCCACAAACCGTAAGACTATGGTTTTTTTTTTAAAAAAAAGAGAAGGACTAACTATTGCTAGCAGTGTTCTTCCTGTATACGAGGGGGATTGTACAAATAGGAGGATAATGATCAACGCTTATACGATTTACTTAAAAAAGGACTTTAGAAAATTTAATAATTTATTCTTTTCATAGCGAAATATATATTACATAAATTAGTTTTTTTAAATTTTATTATATCTATTATTTTAAAATTCTAATAATATATTAATAATTAATTTATTAATATTAACTTTATTAATTATTTTTTATTTCTAATAAAAATTTAATATAGTAATTTTATCTTTTATATAAAATTTATTATAAATTTTATATCTATAATATTATCTTAAATCATAAAAAACAAATATTATAAAATAAGAGATATTATTTAGCTAGATTTACTGACCCACAATTATTTATATTTTGTAGATGATGGTTAGGTTCCACAACCGCGCTTTTTCCCAATTATGATACGATGGCAGTGTACCATACAATAATAATTTTAAGGAAAAATTCATGTCCACCGTCCACCTTAATAAAATAACTAGTAAATGAGAACGACAAAGCCCCAAAAACTGAAAAGAAAAAATAAAAATATTGCAAGCAGACATTACTCAAATAAAAAAAAGAAAATCTAAGAAGTCGAATTCTATTGGCCATTACCGCGGTACTGGATCCCACTAGGCTGCCCAAAGTGCGAAGTGCGCACCCATCCCCACGTGTCACAACCTCAAAGCTCCTTCATCTTACGTGGCATACAGAACTCCTGTGTGCTCATCACTTCCCCTGCGCATTTTAGCATTTCTCTCTTATTTATTTTACAATACTCCGCACTATTTTTTCCTTTCGGTAAAAAAAATAAAATAAAATTTCCCTTTCAAAATTCTGAACCCTCCTCTCTCTTCTATCTTAACGTTCCCCTACATTACAAAAAACCAACAAACAAGCAGTACACCACTTTGCGCTTAAAGTAGTCTCTCTCTCTCTCTCTCCTCTGCAAATCCGCCATTCTCCCCAATCTCTCTCTTTCTCTCTCCTAAAACCCCCACTCTGTGTGCTCCCTCCGCTTCTGAACCTCCATCGTTTTTGCTGCCTCTCTCTCTCTCTCTCTCGCTGTTGATTTTGATAAGGTTTCGCGTATACACTAGCCCACTTGCTATTGGTTGAGTTCTTCGAGTGTTTGGGAGGTTTGATTTCTGGGGTGTTTGGTTGATGAAATTTAATTAGCAGGTCTTCATCATTCGATTAAACGTTGATCAAGATGATTCGTGCAATTTTGTCCAAGACGTGAATGTCGTTTTCTCCCTAAATTTGAATCAGTACTAGTATTACTACTACTACTACGTCTTTTGAACCATCGTTGGGGATTTGATCCAGGATAAATAATCGAATATGATTCGTGCAATCTTATCTAAGACGTGACCTCTTCATATCTAAGCAAAATTTCCAGGTACGAATTCGATTATATCATCGTTTTAATTATCAGTGTATCAAAATCTCTTCGCGAAATGTACAACAAATTATTGTTGATTTTGTTGTTTTTGTTTCGTTCATTATGATTTTAGGGCTTCATTTCAGATATTTTGGGTGTAAATCGCGTTCAATGGACGTGGAAGCTTTTCGCTGATTTTGCACGGGAAATAAGTTGTTTGAGGGGAAAAAAAAAAAATCTGGGCAAGGTCAAAAAAGCACAAGGTGAGCAAGTTTTTGGTGGGTTGATTTTCTCTCTCCGTTCCCGTGAGAGTTTGTTAAGCTCGTGAGAGAGATTGAGAAAAATGCCGCATAGAACAACTTACTTTTTCCCGCGGCAATTCCCTGACAATCGGGGTTTCCCCCTCAACCACCCCAGCTTGCTTCTCTCTCATCGCCACTATCGACAACAATATCATCGCCGCAAGATCACGAGAAGATCCAGAATAAGAAAAGGGATGATCACATCAAAAGCTGCTTTAGTTCTTCAATTGATGACAGCGATGATCCGAAAGAAGTCTTGGTTAAGAAAATCACGGGAGCTAATCCAAATTACTTTGATTCCAACAACAAAAAGTTAGCCGCATTCTACAGCTGGCTTTCGGCCGACAAGAAGAAGAAGATTGTTTCTCATGCCGCCATTGATGAGACCTCCAAGCTCTTGAATCCCAGAAAGGACGTGGGTTATGATGATTATCAGCAGGAGACGGTCACTGATAACCTGAAGGATGGAGGAGGAGGAGTTCACCGGCAGCTGTCGGTGCCCTCGTCGGGAAAGGAGCGGGGGTTTGACCGGCAGGTGTCATTGGCCCGGTTGTCGAGTTGCGGGAGTAGCTATGGCGCTGGGAGCTTCTTCTCGAGCGAAGTTCCTGAGGAGTCGCATTCCACGGTTCAGAGCTTGACGACGGCGAGGATTAAGGAGGTGGAAGAGGAGGAGGCTCGTCAGGAGAGAGAAGGGAAGAATAATCATAGTCAAAAGAGCTTGGCAGAGAAGGCTAGGGAGAGTTATTACCTGCAGATCACGTTGGCAAAGAGGCTGGGTTCACAGGCCGCGTTAGGGAATGAGCCATCTATGCTTTTCTTCGATACTGGTCCTGATGGTCAAGGATTGTGTTCCGACGCTGAGGCTGTCTCTTACCGTTTATGGGTAATTCTCTCTCTCTCACTCTCTCTCTCTCTCCCGCTCCCCCATCCAACACTCGAGTATTCTAGATGGGCTTTCGGGTTGTGGGACTTTGGATCCGATTCAGGGATCCATCTCTCTCTCTCCCCTCCATTTTTTGGTGGATGGGCATGGGATTTAGGTTTTTTTTTTCTTTTTTATTTTTTTGGTGGATGGGATAAGATTTATTGCAGAAGGATTGCAACATTGCAGACTTGCAGTCCCACTGGTTGAGAATTTTTGGGCATTTTTTAAAGTATGGGTGCGCGGTAAAATAAATAAAATTTTCACTACTGATAATTAATATTTTAAAGTTTGAAACGTCGAACATTGGAGGGTGCCATGTAAGATTGCAATATTTCCAGATCTCAATCCGAGGGAAGGGTCTTGTCTAAATATGGGGGTTCACGTACTTGTACTGGATTGTAAACTCGTAATAGGAGGATCCATTTTGATGGATTGGTTCAATTACTGGTGGCACAACGGTACAATATCGTTTGAGAGAGTTTTCGAAGCAAGAGGTTTTAGCTGAGTTGAAAATAATGATTGCGGAGTTTTATTTTGTTTTTGTTGAATAATGTGGCGGAGCTAACAAATATATTTAAAGGTGTTTCTTTTTAATATTCTAAAGTTCAGCTCACAACGCATCTCAACTTCTCTGCACACCTAACGGATAAATTTTCTCCACCAATTTTCGAACCCCGGTGAAGAGGATAGAAGTGTGAAGTCGCTTATCATTAGTATAACACTCATTTAGTAGTTAAATAATATTGATCTCTACTATAGGCACAAGTTTTTGTCCTAGTTTGTGGAAGTTGGTGCATTCTAAATTGTATAGGGGTGAGAGAAAAAAAGTTTCTATTGTGGTCTTTGGATCACTGAGGATAGTGGTCCAATATGCATGTAAACTTTTTAAAAAAGTCAAATAAGGTTAATGTCGTTCCTGATTCATTTTATTTGAGGTGCCCGGTCTGTGGGCCATTAAGCATAGTTATCGACCGAGGATATTATTATATACTCTGCTTGCATACTTCGCTAGTCATTTTTACCCTCTACAGAAGGGATTTTTTTTCTTTCGGGTCTCTTGGAATCTCCAATTTGACATTTCACAGTGTATGTGCAATGAACAATAGTGCTGTCATTACATATAATATGCTGTGTTTTTGTGTGTGTATAGAGCGGCAGAAAGGCTGGTAGGTGAAATTCTTGAGATGTGTTGCTTTAATAGAGATAACCCTCTAGAAGCCTGTATGATATATCATGTAGTTGGTGTTAACTTTTAGTTGTTTGTATTAACCGTTTAACTTATCTATTTGCATTAACTATCCGTAGAAAAAGTGCTTGGTGAATCTAGTTATTTCTAACAAAACTGTTTAGTAAAATTCTTATGTCCATATCTCAATTTCATAATCTATTTAAACATTATAATTTTAATTTATATTTTTTAAAATATTATGTGATATACAAAAGTAAATTTATACCTCTCCTAAACTTTGGTTATAAAATAGTTTTGTTTATTATTGGCTTGATTTTATTTTTAATAATATATTTAAAACTTATATGACAAAACTATTTTTTTTTTATGATTAACTATGGCAATGAGACATGCCTTTTGTAATTCCATCAGAACCTAGTTATTAACAATTACTTCCAAACTCATATCAACCTATTTTTTTAAAAATTCAAATCCATCTCATTAGAGGTGGGTCGAGGTAGATACCATATGTTCAGGTACAATTGTCTTTCCAAATCATGATAGATTAATTAATAAAAATTATTTATATTTAAAAAAATAAATTTAAAAACATTAATTTAAATAAGTTTTTTTTTCTTTTTAATGAGATACTACAATTTCGTTGAAGTCATAAGGTTAATATAATTTTTGAGATATTAATAATAAGAAACTCTTCCAAAAGCTTTTTCAAATAGCTTTTTATAAAAGAGCTTTTGGGTTATAAAAAGTTCTTCTAAAAAGTTGTTTATCAATGAAAAGCTTGTTGGGGCCAAAAGCTCTTTGCCAAACAACCCCTAAGTCAATTCAGTCATAATAAGAACACTTTATGGCATTTGTATATGTTTATGTTTTTTTTTTTTTGGGGGGAGGAAGAATCCTCATCACTGCCGAACCCCCTTGGTTATTCTGTCAGTTTTACATCGGTGTATACAGGGATGCAAGTAGCTCAATAGCTATACAGAAATTGCTACTGGTGGCCCTGAATTTGTACATTGCATTATAAGTAGTTGTAGAATTTATGTTGTGCAGAGAGATACTTGAATTTATCAGGTTTACCATACAATTTTACAAGTCCATGTACCAATCTAACTGCTGAATACTAATGAACATTGCTATAGTGCAATTACTAGCAATAGCAAAACTTTGGATCTGGACCTGGTGTTCTCGATATGCAAGGAAACACATCTTTATGTTGAAAGAGCATGATTTTAGTTGTGTTCCTAATGGCCATCACAAATTTGTTTCAAAACGGGTTTCTATTTTCTCCATCTTTCTTGCTCCGGACCTTCTTTATGGGAGTGGGGCGGGAGGGATAGGGAAGAAAAACCCGATCCAAGATAGTAGATAAGTGATCTTTCTATTTCAAAAATTCATTTGCAGGCATACAGTAGACTTTTCTTCATTACTTCATTATAGTTACAAATCTGTTCTTTGGGTTATACTCAGGTTAACGGATGCTTGTCATATACTGACAAGATATCGGATGGATTTTACAACATACTAGGGATGAATCCTCATGTTTGGGTGATGTGCAATGACGTCGAGGAAGGTAGACGGATTCCTTCTTTAACATCGCTGAAAGCAGTTTCCCGAATGATACAGCTATGGAAGTAGTACTTCTTGATAAACGTGGTGACTCAAGACTTAAGGAACTGCAGGATAGAGCACAAGAACTATGTAGTGCTTCACAAAATACATTGGGATTGGTGGAGCGTCTTGGCAAGCTTGTCTCTGTTCACATGGGGTAGGTGTCAACAGTTTCCACCATATACTAGTCTTATTATTTCTCTCTATACTAAAAGTCACAATTCTTCTTGCATTAAGGGGTGATTTTCCGGTGGAACAAGGTGATCTTCACAGGCAATGGGAAACAGTTAGCAAGAAGCTGAAGGATCTTCACAATTGCGTGGTGCTGCCCATTGGAAGTCTCTCCTCTGGCCTTTGTAGGCATCGTGCAATACTTTTTAAGGTGAGAGATATTTTGTTTTTTCCCCTGTGAATTTGTTGTGAATAATGGGCAGCTTCCTGTTTGAAGGGTAATCTTGAATGAAGTGTGTCCATCTGAAAAATGGAATTTAGTTAGTTGATTATTTCTCCATAAGATAATAACAACAGCAACAAGTTGTAGTTATGATGGACAGAAATATTTGGCATACGCTAAGAAGAGTATTAAGAACTTGTTTGGTTTCATTGTTATCTTATACATTGAACATTGCCTGAAATTTTGGACACCTGTAGAAGTCCTTAAAATTGCTGTAGATGAAGAAGATACGTTGAGTCTCTATGGATAGGATGATCTTTATGAACAGGAAACTGAAATGTAATATGATCCTATAAACTAGAAGATTTTTACGCGGGGTTGTTCAGCCAAAATAAACATCTGAATATTTCCTCGACGACATGATTGTCCATTAGAAGTTTCTACCAGGGACAAAAGGGAAGAAAACAGAAGAGGGGTAGAGGAAATGTAAAGATGTTGTATAAAAAAAAGTACTTTTCTCCCTCTTCATCCCCCCCAAAAAGAAAAAGGTGCTTTCATTTGGTTTTCAGTAAAATCTGTAATTGTTGTATCATGTCAAGCAAGTAAATCTGGCATTTAGTTCGCACTCAAGTTTGACTGTTTGGTTTTGAAATTCTAGCCGTTAACACTGGTACTTACCGGAAGGTAAATTATGGAATTACATAAATTAACTGCACATCCTTTGGTGAGTTGTTTAAGGAGTTACTTAACATTCTAGATATAACTTTATTATGCACTATTTATAGTATGAGGCTAATAACTGAATTCAGACAATTATTGAAAATGCTTGATTAAACAAACCTACTCTGGTTGTGTCTATCAATTAATGGCTTAATGCCTTTTTTTTTAATCTCTATATCCTGAGATAATGGCATTTCTATCATACCATATGAATCCACTACACACTTGCCTCCACTCAGGCTCATAAGTACCTATACTTCTTCCAATTACAAAAAGTTGTTTCCCTTAGACCTTGTTTATCCCTTTGACATCCTTATGTACCAAAAAAATTGTGCATTCAGTTACTGAAAGCAAATTTTTCATTTTGAAGAATGTTATTCATATTCCATGCTTTCAATTTTCATGAAGTGTTAGGGAACACTTTGGAGAACCTTCTTTTCCACTAGGCCGCTTGAATGTGAATGTGGTGATGAAATGGTTTTTGTCAAGTAAAAAATCTAATGTCTGTCTTTTTTGACCTTTTCTGAAATATTGTTTTATTTTTATTTCACAGAAATTGGCAGACTATGTGGGGTTGCCATGCAGGATAGCTCAGGGCTGTAGGTATTGTGTTGCAGATCACAGGTCATCATGCCTTGTCATTATTGAAGATGACAAGCAGTTGCCAAGGTTGGAAATTTCTAAGGCTAATGTGGAATTGATATGGATTTCATTTGCTGACATAATACAAACACGAAATCTCTTTGTAAACAGATGTATATGCTTAAGCTATTGCTTTTCTCATGATTAAGCATGCTTTTTTGTTGTTGTTGTTGGAAGGGGGATTCTGCCAAAATATTTCTGATTCCCTTGTGATAATTTCCAACTCATGGAGAATTCTTGGGCCTTGCATGTTTGGAAGTAGCTTTTACTGCATAAGGTTTTAAAAAACTACAAGATCTAGTTCTAGGCGTTATGATAATAAACAAAGGCACTGGGTGCACAGGCTGAAGATCTGGTGGTGTCTTCTGGAAGCTAGTAAAAATAGATTTTATAGCTTAAAGGTAGCATTTCATGTTTTCTACATATAGTTTTCTCAATGTACATGTTCTTCAGTCATTGCCACTGATTCTAAGTTTGGAACAGTTTTAAAAACAGAGAGGGTTTTTCTTTTTGGGTCCTGGTGGATGTCTTCTATTGCATGTGATTTAAGTTGGATTTTCTATTAAGTAATATCCCTGATGAATTTGTCTTTCTGAATTGTATATGGATGATTTTCCAACAGAGAATATGTAGTAGATCTGGTCTGCAAGCCAGGAAATGTCCATTGTCCAGATTCCTCTATCAATGGTGGTTTACTTTCATCAGTGCCCTCACCATTTCAGGTTTCTCGCCTCAGAGAATACCAAAAGCCTTATGTTCATGATGAATCATCCAGTCAAATTCCGCTATCAAAGTGCACGTGTGCTTCCACTGGTCCTCTAAGTCCAGGTACAATTTTTTAGAGGCTTTAACAGCATCACTGTTTAACAGTTAAAAATCATAAGATCTATGAGAAGAGATAGCATATGATACTCTTCAATTCAAATTTATGGAATTAACTCTCAGGTTGGTTTTCACGACAGTGCGTAATGAATTGTACCACAAGTTGCTAACTTGAGTTTCTTTTAAGAGACAGAGCATAAAAAAATGTCAGTGTAGATCTCTAACAAGAATTGACTTTCAAATAAAACCTAGGAATCATTTCATCTCCAGACAAGTGGATCTATTTCTGTTGAATAATTTGGTTTAGTGAACTAGGAGTATGTTCCCTGGTTGGTTAAAAGCAGATGCTGGGAAAACTGCTATCTGCAATTATTTTTCTGTTCCCTTGTCTTCATTTAGTGCAGCCTGAACCTAACTCATTCAATCACCTTATGATTAGAAGTTAGCAAAATGTACTTGACCTAATTTCTAGTTTCAAAAATACAACCTTTGGCATTGTTCATCCAAATTGTGCCCTTTGAGACTGTTAATTCTAAACATTTGACTGTGCCTTTCCCTCGACTTATAATTTAGCAAGTATTTGGGGCTTCTTTTTAGACACAAAGCATGACATGCAGATGCCCCTGCACTTTATGTGCCACAACTTGGTTGCCTGTCCTGCGAGGTGTTTAATATTTACAATTAATTCAGGAAGCTACAAAGGAGATTGGCATAGCGAGAATGGCTGCCTCTTGAAAGAGGGAAAGACTTGTGTTTACAATCCTCTTGATCAAGGATGCGGTGGAATAAACTCCTCTGTGGTGCCTCTGGTGTCAGAGAATTCTGAGCATCAGATAACTCAGAGACCTGATTTTCTTGCAGTACAGGCAACAGTTCCAGAACCTTTGGCCGGTCCAGCAGGGGTATCAATGGATAGATACTCAAGCCACAATATGCAGCAAATTGTACAACATAATTGCAAGAAAGAAATGGCTGTTTCCGATCCACTTATTGGTAATGCTGTGAAGCACGCAATAACAGATATAAGTCAGCCAGTTGTACAGGAGGTTGACAATAAAGTGGAAAAGAAATGCATGTTTTCCACTTCAACTATTCCAAAATACTTGGATCTTGAACCTTCTCTAGCCATGGATTGGCTGGAGATCTCTTGGGAAGACTTGCATCTTAAAGAACGTGTTGGTGCTGGTAACTATTGCTTCTCTTTGCCAACTCAATTCACTCCTTTCCCTCTGACATATTTGAAAAGTACTGTCCGCCACTTCTGAACATGTTAATGACTCGCTTTCAGGTTCTTTTGGGACAGTGCATCGTGCTGAATGGCATGGATCGGTTAGTATCTTCCTCTCATTGTTGGCTTTTTAATAGAATTCAACATTTTCTGCTTAGTAGATCTGTTTTGTAAATTTTGCTCGATGAAGACGTTGCCAAATCTTAATATGAAATAGCTCTATCTCAAAATCATTGTGATTTCGGAATGAGAGCAATTGTTAATTGTGCTATGTCAGTGTTTGTAACTCGTGAATAGTGCAAGTATGACTCTTGTTTTTTGTTTTTGTGACAAGTGCATGCTCTTCATATTGCAGGATGTTGCAGTGAAGGTCTTAACCGTCCAGGATTTTCATGATGACCAACTAAAGGAGTTCCTCCGTGAGGTACAAGCATGTGAATTATATACGAACAGTTTTCCGTTTCTACTTGTCACTGTCCTGCATTTATAGAAATTAGCCCACACCTAATGGAGATGAGTCATCCTGTTGTCTAGGCATTTTTTCTCTGCTGCAGTGAGGAGACTAGCTGGTGATTGTGAGGTATCATTAATATTAAGATCATTTTAGAAATTATCTGAAACAATTGTTAAGTAAGAATGATACAAAATATGCAAAGTCAATACTAACAGGTGTCAGGAACTATGGAGCCTGGACTTATGGTTGAAGTAACTTATTTTCTGATCCATTGTTATATGCTGTTCAGTTTAGTTGATGATTTCTTTCTGTGATGAAGTTTCTAGAGGCATTGTTATTTGTAGAACAGTTCGCCATAGCTCTAGTTAACAATGTCGTTTCTTTTTGAAGGTTGCAATAATGAAACGTGTTCGTCACCCTAATGTGGTTCTTTTCATGGGTGCTGTGACAAAGCGTCCTCACCTCTCCATAGTCACAGAATATCTGCCTAGGTATGACCCTTGAGGATCTTTTTTTGTGTGTATCTTGCTTTGCAAATGTGACAAGTCTTCAAACCCTGACCTTTGAGCAAATTTTTGGATATCAGAGGTAGCCTGTACCGCCTCTTACACAGGCCAGCATCTGGGGAGGTCTTGGATCAAAGAAGACGATTGCGCATGGCGCTGGATGTGGTCTGTACTGCTTAATATACTTATTGTTTCTCACCATTTTTCAAATAGTCATCCTTCCTGAATTTTTACAATCTTATGTTTGTGTAGGCCAAGGGAATCAATTATCTGCATTGTCTAAACCCACCTGTGGTCCACTGGGATCTAAAATCTCCCAACTTGCTGGTTGACAAAAATTGGACAGTAAAAGTAAGATATGGACCTGCAAAATTATTTAATTTTTTGTTCTTATTGAAATGTAAATTGACACTCCATTGTTTTGACACCCAGGTATGTGATTTTGGATTGTCAAGATTTAAAGCGCACACCTTCATTTCTTCAAAGTCTGTTGCTGGAACGGTAAGTTTTTGCGGGTTGCATTTAGTTTGTACACTAAGCAATCCTATCCCTAAGCTAGTAAATTTGCTACTAAGCATCAGGAATTCAAAAAGAGGTGGTACAATTCTTCGGTCCCCAGTCATGTGGGTCTTTCGGGAACAACCTCTCAGCTTGCAGGGACTAGCCTACATTTGGATCTCAGTGGACTTGTTCCAGTGTGATCAATACTAGGTGTTGTCATCATTTTGGATTTCTGATCATCAAAATGAAATATTCTGGAATTTGGCTCTAATGTGGAACAATAAAGACATTTATGACGATAGGACAGTTTCATTATGATATGAATGCCTTACCTATGCTCATCTGATATTTGGAAATACCTGTAGCGAACTTTCTGCAGAGATCAATGACATAAATTTCACCCTTTTTCTTGTATTCACAGCAGCCCCCTACTGTTGCACTAGAACAATAACCTATCTGATTGACTATATATATGTCTTTCTTGTTAGGCTAGCCATCTTTACTTATTCTGAATCAATGCTTAGGCATGTTCAAAATGTTTGTATTGCATAATTTGCATAATTCTTATGGTCTGATTTTTTGAGCAAGTTATTTCTGCTAATTTGGAAATGTCTTCCAGTATTTGTATACCAAATCGATTTCTTTAAAAAAAATTTAGGTTTTAATTTGAAGATATAGACTTTGAATTGATGTTCCTGTTTATAATAGCTTTATACTTTTAAGACTAATGGTCCTGTTTTGTAATAGTTTTACTCTTATTTTCAGCCTGAGTGGATGGCCCCTGAGTTTCTGCGTGGAGAACCTTCAAATGAGAAATCGGATGTTTACAGTTTCGGAGTTATTTTGTGGGAGCTTGTTACCCTGCAACAACCTTGGAATGGACTTAGCCCTGCTCAGGTATAGCCAACTTGCTTATGGGTTCCATTTGTGTCTCCATGGTTTCTCCATTCTGCACCTTCCTCCCAGGTGGACAATAATAGATAAAGAGGGAAAAAAACAATTTCACATTAAAATTGGAATAGTGGTCTACCAAAAAAAAAGGCGATATAAGGGCCATTAAGATTTTGAATCAATCATCTGAGCATATTAGCTAGAACACTAGCTTATTTCCCTTTGAAAGAGTAATGTTGTTCTCTTTTTGGTAATACATGAAAGGAAAAATCTGAAATAGCCGACCATACTGCATCCTTTCAATCTCAGGTATGGTTGTTAACATAGATTTCGAATGATGTGAAGAGATGGAAGGTCTCTAGTCGCTTGAACTGAAATCAGATCCAAATGTCAAATTTGAGCTGTTATTATGTAACTCTCTCCTTGCTTCTGGTATTGCTGCTTGTGCTACTTTACATTGCCCTTTATCAATCATGCAATATCATTACCATTTCAGGTGGTCGGAGCAGTTGCTTTCCAGAACAGGAGGCTCACTATTCCGCCAAACACCTCCCCTTTGTTGGCATCTCTTATTGAAGCCTGTTGGGCAGAGTAAGTTCTTCATCTCCCTGTCATGTTTGGCTTGCTTGTTATAAATACGGTGGACCGTGTGAAGATATAGCATTGTACCTTCTATAGAGTTTTGATTAGCTCCAGATAGCATCAAGTGCTACCTGGCTCCACAAATAGTCTTCCTCTATGCGTCTGTCCCCACTGTTTAATTTTAATTTGTTTCAGCTTTGGTTTATATCCTCACTTTTTGGTGGTGATGGGTTGCACTGCCTTTCATATCTAGGATAAAGTAAAGATAAGCATTGTGCAATTCAATCATAGAAGTCAATTTGCATACATATGAGTCCGCATTAGCCCCGCCTATGTGAAACTTTGGTGCATTGATTTGGTTTGGTTTCTTTCTTCATATGAACATAGAAATATAGAATTGAACTATCCTTTCTTAAATTGCCTGACCGGCTCCAATCAGCAAGGACCAGCTGTCTATTCTACTGATCATAACTAACTTTGTTGATTATGTTTCACTGTGATATCTTACTATCATGGGTGCCAACTAACACAAGTTGGTAGTCTTTGGGTTGTGTTACCAAAGACCTAAATTTGAATCCTGCCTACATTGATATTTCCGATTCCTTGTGCACCAAAAACAGCTGATATCGCTCTATTTGTCTTCTCTTTTGCTCTTTAGTGACCCGAGTCAGCGGCCATCTTTCAAGAGCATTGTTGACACTCTGAAGAAGCTGCTGAAGTCTCCAACCCAGCTCATTCAAATGGGTTGACCATGAGTCAGTTTCCAATGTTAAAGAGCTCTTCTCAACCCTGAGCAAATGGTGGCATATTTGGACCTCTTCCAAGTATATTTCTCTGGAGCTGCTTCACAGCTAACTTATCATTAGTTTTACAGGCGCCTTTCTTTTTGCAGCTGTTTCATCTTAGAAAGGCGTCTCGAGCTTGTCCTTGTCTTATCAGAGTGCATAGGCAACAGATCTTATGAATTGTATATGCAGAGTACTTTACTAGTATAGGAGCTCCCTAGGAGTTAAAACCCAGTATTTATTGGGTTAAGAAGCAATTGCATGGGGTATTATAATGCATTGCTATGCTATGCTATGCTGTATTATGGGATCTTGAGAAGAAATCCTAATGTATGAACATCTTATTTGCATATATAATTAATATGACTTTCTATGAGTTTTATTAGTCAATCTATACTCTTTATTTATCGTGTTTTACTTGTGTAAATGATTCATTTTAATATATGACACTATTCACTTAATTTTAATATATGACACTATTCACGCTAGATTTTTTGTACGTACCAACGTATTATGTTGATTTTTTAATAATTCACCTTTTCTTTTGGGTATGTAAATCTTTGTCATTAATGATATAGGAAATGAATTTGTTAACACAGTAAATTAATACTAATCATGAAAATTAAAGTGTCTATATCATTGGATGATGTAATTTTACCAGATACAAAATCTCATTTTCTTTGAAAATATTTGTCAATATTTTACCCATAAAAGTTAGTTTGAATCATGAAAGAGAATGTATTGATATTTAGATATCAACGTTAGAAGAAAGCATGAAATATTGTATGCCACATAAGAATCTTCAAATAGACATGCATTGATAGAACTGCTATGTGTATTTGTAATCATTCTCTAACCATATTGTCATTTATAAATTTTAGTTGAATCTCAAGCTTATTCCTTATATTGTATATTTGTCTAGAATTGGATTTGAGCTTTAGGTTTTTTTTTTTTTTTTTTCCACTTCAGCTTACATATCTCGCCATTCATTAAAGTTCTTATAACTTTTTACAGCTTTTTTTTTTTTTTACAATTGTTTACAACTAATTAAACTTACAACTACCTCCTTATAGTCATTTATGAAAGTTCTTACAACTTTTTACATTTTTTTTATAATTGTTTACAACTAATTAAACTTACAACTACCTCCTTATAGTCATTTATCAAAGAACAACGCCTTAATACGCATTGTGATTAAAGTGTTTTCTACTCAAGTTATAACTAAACATTAATGTTTATAAACTTTTGATATTGTGGGATGGACTAATACATTTTTGAATATAACTTAATTCTCAAAGAGGACAACTTAAATTAATTTCTTATCATAAGAATTATTTACATTGTGTTACTTTTAGACTAATCTCTAGTGTGTACTTTTTAACCAAAATTAAAAAATTACATATAATTATTAGAGATCAAAGGAACAACTTTATATATAGTATCGGCAAAAAATACACCATGCTCCTTTTCTTTTACTTTTACCATCGAGCAAGCATAGGTTAGCATTGCCATTTACCATTTTGAATTATAGTTAAACAACTTGCCAAAAAAATAAATTTAAAAAAACACATTTTTAGTGTTACAACTTACAACTACCCCAACTAGCCACGAGTCGACTCAGAACACAAAAGAGCGAGTCAGACGACGACTCACGAGTCTAACCGTTCCAAACCCCGCTTAGCCGCAACCGATTCAGGTTGAACCCTAACTGCCTCCTCGAAAGCCTCCTTGGCTTTCTCTCTCTTCCCCAGCCCCTCACAGCACTCTCCCAGCAAACACCACGCCTTCTCACTCTCTCTCCTCAGCGCCACCGCCTCCCTCAGCTCCTCCTCCACCTTCCCCCACACCGCCTCGTCCACCCCCTCCGAGTCGCCCCTCCCGTGTCGGCTGACATCCATCCTCAGCTCCGCCCTCTTCACGAGCGCGTCGGCCTTCTCCTCGGCGGAGAGAGAGCCCACCGCGAGGGGGAGAGCGCGGCGTCGATGGATTCGAGCGCGGAGGTCTTGAAGCCCTGGAGGTCGAGGGCGAGGGCTCGGACGATGTGGTTGGCGGCGTCGGAGGGGTAGAGGCGGACAGCGGCGTCGGCCTCGGCGGCGGCGGCGGCGGCCAGGAGAGAGAGGAGCGGGACGAGCGGGGGTGGGATCGGGCCTTGGAGAGGAGCTCGGCGGCCTTGACGAAGTGGCGGCGGGATTGGAGCATGGATCGATCGCGGTGGAGTCGGTACTTGGCGAGGAGTTTGCGAGGGATGTCGTGGGTCCAGAGGTACATGATGACGCTGCCCAGGATGAAGATGGCTTGGAGAGAGAGATCCCACCACATCGACATTGTTGATTTTCCCTCTGTGTCCAGAATTCGATTGGGAATTCGAATTGGAATGAATTGCAGAGACCCCAGAGAGAGAGAGAGAGAGAGAGAGAGAGAGAGAGAGAATGGAGAAAGGGGAGAGAGAGAATCAGGGGGTATTTGTTTGGGCCGATGATCTCCGAGTCTGAGTCAAATCTGGGTGGCCGCCAGGGAAAGAGGGGGGGACGGAGAGAGAGAGAGAGAGAGTTGACCATGGAGAGTTCTAAAGCGCGTGGTTGCTTTGACTCCCAAATAGTAGTGCTGTATAGGAGACCCCCTTCAAAGAAAATGGGTTGAATTGGGCTTTCGATTTGGCTCCTTCCAGAATCCTTTATTTATGGGTTGCTTGTATACATATTTTTAAAATTGTACCGATTTTTAAGTTCGGTTCGAATTAATATGTATACTAATATTTATTTATATTTTTTATTTATTTTTATTTATTTTTATTCATTATAACAGTTCATTTCCATTTTAATTATAACAATAGTTTTTCCTTTTTGCTCATTTTAGCTTGTATTTGCTATAAAAAATATTGATGTAAATTTTATCAACCATTTCAAATATGTCCTGAATGTAAACCAAATCTTGAAATTGTAGACTCAAAATTAATTTGGACTAATTGAATTTTCATGGCCTTAATCTTATTTTTAAATATTTAAACCCATTATAAATTACAACTAGATTATCAATGTTCTTCTTGGATATTTTTAATCGGAACTAACCTCACTCGTTCGATTTAAGTTTGTATTCCGAGTTAATACTTGTGTGGGAAAATTATGTTTCTTATACTATGTGTTATTCAAAATTTTAAAAAAGAGCCGTAAAAGTAGAAATAAACTTAAAGTCTTCTTCATTTGATCTCATTAGATAAATAAATTTAAAGGTATCAATTATACCGATAAAATTTTATTATTCGATTATTGTCGTTTCATAATTGCCAAATAATTAAAAAGTAAACTTTATTTTATTTTATCATTTGAGCTGTGAATTTTGTTATAATTAATTTTTAACACTTGTTTTTTTACGACTTTGCCTGGCTGTGATTAAAAAATAAATAAAAGACTTTGTCTGGCTGATAATAAAAAAAAATTAAAAATTTAACACAAAATGCAAGGCTAACGTCAGCTTGGCCGCTGCTCAGCCACTCTACTATACAAAATTCCTGTCTCCTACAGCGTATTTCATCTTTAGGCAAATCGAAACCCTAGTTTTTCTTGTATGTTCCAAAGAACCCTAGACTTTCACGCCCAAAATTGAAATTGGTGAACTGCGAATTTCCGAAATTAAAGTTGGTGGGTGGGTTGTTCTTGATTTGGATGATTGCGTTCCTCTGAAAGTAATTTCCGACCTGAGAGCCCAGGATCGTCCAAACAGACTGCAAATTTCTCCGAATTAGTGGCGGATCTAGTGTATTAGGATAAGTGAGGCATGTTGCTTGCAGGTCTTGAATTCTGAGTCCCAGCGCGCGGCTTTTTCTGTTTTCATTGCAGATTTTTTTTTTTTTGAACTCTAAGAAGACTCAACCCAAAATTATAAATTTGGAGACTCAGCCAGCGCGCTACAGTTTTGCCCCTCTCAACTCTCAACTCTCTACCCAAAACCCTAGCAGCACCCACCACCACGCTCTCCACTCCTCCTCTCCCCGCCGCACGAAGCCATCTCCGGCCGACCACCCATCCGGCGCCGGCTGCTTCTTTCTCTCTCACCTGCGCTGGCCTGGCTCTTGCGTCGCTGCTGGGTGGTCGCCTCGTTCGCCTCGTTGCGTTGCTGGCTCTGGTCGGTAGCCACGCCAGGCGCCTCCTTGTTGGTCGCCGCCGGCGCCGCCTCCTTGTTGGTCGCCGCCGGCGCCGCCTCCCTCCAGCAGACCCACCGCAACCACCGGCCACACCCTCCTCAACCGTGAACTTCTTGCTTGCTTCACTAGGTAATTAATCTAACTTTGTCATTTTTTTAATTTGGTTCTTTCATTTGATAGCATATATTTGTTTAATTAAACTTAGGTTCGTGACTTAAGTGTTGTTTTAGATTTTTATAGATTGTAAGTAATTGTGGATTGTTTTGTTTGATTGTTTGATTTGATATTGTTGTTGGATAGAGCCATATGGTAATGAAATGTAATTTTGAATTTGTGAAGAAGAATGCAATTTTGATTCGAATTGAATAATTTTGAGCTTGTAAAATAATCAAATGTAAGACTTTTATAAAATGTGATTTAGAATGTAATTTTGATTTTGATTTGTGAAGTTATGAAATGTATGATTCTTCGATCTTAATTAATTTCAATTTTTTTGTTGTTGGAAATGCATACATGTTTTAAGAAGGTTTAACAATTATATTTATTTTATTTTATTTTATAATTATAAATTTTTTATTTTTAGTACTTTTGAATAAAAAAATATTAATTTTAATAATATTTTTTTAGTTTATAATTATAAATTTTTTCGGCCCTGACATTTGAATCCTGGATCCGCCACAGCTCCGAATTAGAGTTTTCTTCGAAGTCAAAATCCCCCAATCTAGTCGAGAGTTGCTTCAGAATCTCCAAAGATGGAGGAATCGGAGAAGAGAAGGGAAAGACTGAGAGCAATGCGCATGGAAGCTCAAGCTGAAGCGGTCTCCAGCTCGTTGGCGCCATCTTCTCTCTCCAACCCATTGCTTGAAAGGCATGAAGATGACTCTTGTGCCGTGGCGCCGAGGTTCGGGTTCTACACTGATCCAATGGCTGCATTCTCTGCCGAAAGGCATCAAACTGGGCATCAACCTAGGCCCCGTTTCCCCTCTCTCCTTCTGGTAATTAATTTTCTGCTCTATTTGTTTTACTAATTGTTATGATGAATATTTTAAGGGTTCTCTTTGGAAATATTGTTATAGGATTACATGATGGAAGATAATAGTGATGTTATGATGGTTGTATGATGATGATTGATTTATAACTGTTCTGTTGAAATTGGCAAGTGGGCTGCTGTGTGAATCACGGGTGCTTTTCTGTTCTTGATTTTCGTTGTACTGAGTGCGTATATTTATTTGGAAGTTTTTCTTTCTGTTCCTGACTAGATTAAATGAAAGTTGGTATCTTTTTCACAGTTGGGTTGAGTGTTTGTTTATTACTCAAAATCAAGCATTTTGGTGAAGTTTGGTAGGTGAGAAGTATGTAAATGGGGTTTGGGGTAACCGATTTTTTCTGTCCAGTATTTTTTACTTGTTCCGGGATATTGTAATATTTATGAATTATTACTGTTGAGATGCAGTTTCTTTGTCTTTGATCAAAATTGTAGGGCTTTACTGATGGTTGTTTTGATCCTATGTAATGCATGGATAGTCACATAGTATTTTTCTTTTAATTTCCAAATTAGTTAATCATTGGTGTTTCACATGGTTGAGGGGCTTTCTATTCTTTATAATATGAGGTTATTTGGAATTAAATGCAATGCATAAACTAATGGAGTATATCGAAAAACTGTATTATATATTGGAGTCTTGGCAACAAATCTAACCTAATTAAACAAAAATATTGCTAATGAATTGTAACTCAAATATGAGGCTAAAAGGAAATTCAATCAGGCATTTCTGTCATACCACTTATGAATTTTGTAACTGTAGCAATTGGTAGAAGAAAGATAACACGTCAGCATATCATGGAAACCGTATGGACTTTAGATTGTGGGCAACAATATGTTAATATAGTTACAAGGTGTTGATCAATACAGGGAATTGATTGGGAATTTGGTTTTATGGGATGTGCAATTATAATTAGAGTACTGGTCAAGATAATTTAGTACATGATTGTAAGTTTGTGATGATAAGGGGAGCTGACCAGAATCAGGATAGTTTAATGAACCTTTCGGGTGCAACATGTGGTAATATATGTTAGTAGGTGCTAGTCTTTTATTGGCCTCTAGGAATCAGTCTTTGTTCTTGTAGCCCCTACCGTAGTTACTAGATCGCCTAGTCTGGAACGCGGATTGTTGTTTTTTGCACAAATTTAGTATAATTTTGGCTTTGGATCACTTGTTCGAAAGCAAGGAACCTAGGGGGTGGAGCGATCCCAGTAACTATGGCCCCTACCTACATTTGGGTTTAGCCTTTATTATAATCGAATGAAGCAATAGGATTGAAGGGAAAATTTTACCATATAGTAGTGAGACTGGCATTGCTGTTTGGAGCAGAGTGTTGGCCAGTCAAGAAAAATGAGACTGGCATTGCTGTTTGGAGCAGAGTTGTTGGCCAGTCAAGAAAAATGAAGTTCAGAGGATGTCGGTTGCCGAGATGAGCATGATTTGGTGGATGTGTAGCCAGACGAGATTGGATAGAATCTGAATGATGTGATTAGAGACACAGTGCCTATAGAGCACAAGATAAGAGTGAGTAGACTTAGATGGTTTAGTCATGTCAAGAGGAGTAAATGCTCGAGTGAGGAGACTTGAAAGGATTAACCTTTCGGAGTGCATAAGAAGCCGTGGAAGACCAAAGAAAAGTTGGGAGTAAGTCATTAGACATGACATGTATCTAGGAATAACACACGACATGACTTAGGATAGGAGCATGTAAAAGTCTAGGATTAGAGGGTGTTGGACCTTAAGTAGCTTACTTCTTGCTTTTCTTTGGCCACAAAATGCATAGTGATTGTTGAGGTCTTGGGTTTTTTTTTTTTTTTGAAAAAGGTCTTTGTTTTAGTTGTTATTGTTTCATGTGTCTTTTGGACATTTGTATGTTATTACTATTTTATTCTTGGCATGTTTATCTAACTTTTTAATTTTGTATCCGGCACTTAGATTTCATTATTTATAATAATACTGGTTATTTGTACTTAATACTTTTGTTGCCTTTTTTTAAAAATTGTTTTTTTCAAAATTTTTAATGTGGATCTTTTGGAATGGGTCTTTCTGTGAGTAGAAATGCTTATGGCGGTAAGACTGTATACATTAGGATCTCCCTAGATCCCACACAAGTGGAACCAACTATGAGAGTTGTTGCATGTTCGTAATCCTGTAATACCTCTTTCCTTTTCCGTCTCTTGATTTGTCTTTCTCTGGTGGGATGCACCACCCATCATTGGTTAATAGTATTAAGGAAGACGTGCTTATATAGGATTCATGTTCTCTTCCAGATTGGTTTGAGATGTACCCTTTTGCTCAAAATAATGGTTCATGTGTATGACACTTGAGCTAAGTGTATAGTTCGAGTGACAATCTTTCACTTGTCTTCTAGTTCATTCTTTCAATTCTCTTTTTTTTTTGTATGTAAAGGCCATGGAATACTTTGATTTGAGTTTAACTATAACCCACCTAGAATCAAACTTAAGCTTTTCATGCGAATAGCCAAATATAAGGAATGTGTGAATCTCTAAGAAAATATCCATTTGGATGAACAGTGATAGTTTTTTAGTGGGGTAATTTAGGGCAATTATCAAGGCTAGCATGAGGAAGTTGCGAGTATGTTGGTTGTTAGTTTAGGGATGACATACTTTTTGGATAGCCTAACTATGAACAGTTTAATTTCTGCTTGTATAGAGGATGCATAATCTAGTGGCCTATCTTATTTGATTCCCTTGTTGTATGCGTCTTTAGAGATTTTATCACATATGATGTATACTTTCCTACAACAACACCACAGGACTTTTCTGCGAGTTGTATGTATATTTGGCTTCATTGGGCATGTAAATATTATGTACCGCTAACTCAATTAGCAGGACCAAAGAATGCTGAAATGCCCATCGCTGGTGTTCACCAGTTCCAGAACAGTTATTCACTTTATCAGAATATGCAACAACCGGGAGATCCATATTATAACCCAGGCTCATCCGCAAGTCCTATGGGAATGGGCAATCCTTATCCTGTGCATCAAGGTACCCTACAATTCCTATACAAATATGCGTTGCTTCAAAAGATGATCCTTTTATGAAAAACGAAAATGTTCATATTCACCTGTTAATGGTGTAAATGTGCAGGTAGCCCTAACTTCAGTTCTGCACCAGGAAGGGGTCAGTGGTTTGGCAATAGTCCTAGCCCTGGTTCAGGACGTGGAGGCAGTCCTTATTATATGCATCAAGGTACTTCTGCGATTACTGGCGCAAAATATGGTGCTTACTGCTTATCATTATTCTGTAAAAATGTCTTGAAGTTCCGTACCCATCACGTTGGCAATAATTGTGCAGGTAGCCCAAGCTTTAGGACTCCTCCACAGCAAGGAAGGGGTCGCTGGTCTCACAGTAGTCCTGGTCCTGGCTTAGGACGTGGAGGTAGCCATAGTCCTGACATGGGAAGGGGAGGGGTCGGTGGGATGGCAGTAGGATGAGCCCAGGTTCAAGATATTCCGGTGGAAGAGGAAGAGGTTCTGGTTTTGATGGTCGAGCACGCTCTTTCTATGACAAGTCAATGGTTGAAGATCCCTGGGAATCCTTGTCACCTGTGATCTGGCAGGGAGCGAGTGCTTCAAGAATTAGTTTCAACAACCGGGCTTTTATTCAGAGGACTCCCAGTGCAAAAAACCTAGGGTTTCAGGCACTGTTGATACGTCCAACTCTAAACAAAGCCTTGCTGAGTTCATAGCTGCCTCTGTTGATGAAGCTGTTGGAGAAGCAACCACTGAGTGACATTTATGAGGCATCGAACAGATTTTGTTGCAGCCTCATACCTCCCCCAATCTTCTTTCTTCAAAACCAGGCATGACACAAACGGAGGGCTCGTGCATTTCGGAGTTTGGTGATGCCCAAATATCTACCTTGCTTGAAAAAGTTTTGCCTGGATACTCGGGTTTTGTTTGCAGTGTCCATGGGCTCTGATTGCATTGATTCGGGAAGTGAGACCGATGGATGCTGATATGATTGGTGGGGGAGCTATTCTGTTACCTACTCATCAGGGTGAAGTAGTTGGAAAGATGCAGGTGATATTTTTCTGGCCGATATCAAATTGCAAGCACTGTATGTTTTTGTAATGAGTTGTTGACCCCAGAAGACGTGAATAATGTAGTGATTTTTCACTCTTGTTTGGTTCTTCTTTCTCTCTCTTTTGGGCTTTTGTTATGGCATCATTTATTCAAATAGGAGTAGGAATTGTCAGAGGTTTGGCCATTGCTGCATATGGTGGAATGGACACCTTCAATAATTCAGAGAGGTGATTAGATTTATTTAATGCAGCTCCACCAGTGGACTGGATGAAATTTGACGTGGACCCAACACTTTATTACATTTTATATCTCAACCCGAAATTAAATCAACCCATTTGTCAAATTTTGTTATAATAAATAAAATGTCAAGACTAGAAATTAAATTGAATAGCCCATTTATTCAGTTATCATACATATAGGTAGTGTTAAGAGGGATAAATAGTTTCTTTTTGCATGCTATATGTTTTTCTTAGGAAAGTTTGTGTTATAGGAGTTGTACATATGAGCTCTCTTTGTAAGATTCTGTGAAAAATTCTTTTTACAAATTTAAATCCAAATTCTTATCCTGGCGATGTGAAAAGGAGGGTAATAAATAGTAGCCTTGTAATGCATTTTATATGTGATGCAAAAATTTATCCGCAATGATACATTTGTTGGAGGATAATTTATTTCTTTTTATTTTTGATTATTGATGGAAATAAATCCTTTCTTTTTCCAACTAAAATGTTTTTCTGAAGAAAATTTAAATGTGCATATATGAGCTAACCTCTCTTAAAGATTCTGCGAAAATTCTTTTTTTTTTTTTAAAGTGTTGTAGAGAACTTAATTTTGTTGGACCCTATAGTTAAAAAGAAACAATAAGTTCTATTTTTTCTTTAATATACAATCATTGAAGATCTAAAAACTGTTCAAGATAAATTATTAGTATTTTTAAAAGTAGACAAAATAATAATAAAGATTTAGATCTTTACTGAAATAATAATAAAAATTAAGATCTTTACTGAAAGTTTCAATCATAACTCTCACATGTGCTCCAGAAATCGTTGGTAAATTTTATGTCATTGAAGATATTAGTGCTTTATGAAAATCACAACTGTTGTGCATACTTTGCTATAAAATAATCAGTAAAATTTTCCCAACTGTTGTGCATACTTTGCTATAAAATAATCAGTAAAATTTTCCCAATAATGAACATAGCAAAGTGAAAGAACCCATGGCCCATTTCCTTTTTCTTCCCTTTTTCAAGCATTGCTTTCATGCTGCATCAATCATAATTTTTTTTATTTCATTAATAATACTACAAAGGAGGGAAGAATCAAATCTGAAATCTACCGTGTTTAATATTTCGTTTTTAACCACTATATTAAGACCTTATTAACTTTGGTTAATTAGCCTTTCTTAAGTGATATACAAGTGAAGATGTTGAATGTTGGCATCACAAGAAGATGAATTTATTGGGAACGTATTGACCATTTGGTTAGGGAAGTTGCTTATACCGTTACTTTAAAACAAAATTTGTGGATCTGCCATTGCCCAACTGCACAACTTTGTGCTAATGATGAAGATTTTGCCAGAGCGGGCGGGCATCCGCCATGAAGGAGAGAAGTAATCGCTATCCGCACTACAAACTTGTTGGCAGCACTGAGTGTTAGACGAGAAAAACAATTAGATGAACATACTTTTGTCATATGATTAATTTCCCATTAGATGCAAGCAAGCTTTTTGCTGGGACATCAGATTGCAAATTTAAACATCAGAATCTGAAGTCTGCTGATATTCAAATCTATGTGAAAGGAGATGTACTAACCAAGCAATCCTCCCGTCTAAATGAGCCTAAGATAAGTTAAACCTTGACAAATAAAAAACAAAGGCATTAAAGACTCTACCTAGGCTAGAAGAAGTGTTTTCTGTCACAGCAAATCTCATCAGCAAAGGCATCAATCAGCTGCTCAGCCAAACTCGGAGGGTCATTTGCCATAGCATCGACAAAAGCGCTAACTACCCTTCTCTCTTGCATCGTGGCCTTCAAGCTGAACCAAGTCAGGAACTTCACCCTGAAATCTACATTTAAGTGACCATCATGCTCCAAGCTCTTGATCACTCTTACACAATACTCATAATCACTGCTTGGTTCTTCAAGCCTTATGTTGCCGGGCCCATCAAAACTTGCCTTCCATCTACTTTGGATGGTGTTGTGGGGATTGATTCTGAGCTCAACATATGGGTTGCTTTAATGTCTATGTCATTGACCAATTGATGGTTTTCACTATCACAAGCAGAAAGGGCTCGCAAAAGTTGCCTAGGGGTTTCGTCAATGATTCTGTCCTGTTCATCAGAAACTGAAACACACATCCCAATTGATGGAGGAGTGACCCATTTTGCTTCCCAAGTACCGAAAACTTTGGTGCAGCTGAAGAGAGAAACCTTGCAAGTGTACTCTCTGCATGGTTCAAGATCACATATCTTAAATCTCTTCTCTGGTTTAAGAACTATGCAAGTGGGTTTCTCTGAGTAAACCTTTGAACTAGATTTCCGGTGCCATATCCGGCAACCCAAGAACCCCTCAAAAAGTTGAGTGTCATAATCTAGTACAATGACTACTGATGTTGGGAAAGATTCTTCAAAACGAATGCCACAAGCTGTAAAGACCAACATAATATTAGCTTATGTATGCTGAACAAAAAAATTAGCAGGTTGCACATGTAGGACTCAAATTATATGCAGAGTTTTTTTTTTTTTTTTTGGGGGGGAGGGGAGATCTTCCAGGGGTCCCATCGAGGAGGTGTGGGGTTAATATATATATATCAAAGGAAACAGGGGGAAGAGGTTTCCTCCTCTTCTGCTCCTTCCCTCCAAATCCTCCCTCACTTAGGTATCCTACATCCCTGTGAGAGATGGCATCCTTAGATAGCCTGTGTTACCGCTCTATCCCCCAACTTCCTCAGCAAACCCCCTTAAAAATAGTAACCCCTCCCCCACTTAAAAAAGGATAAGAAAATTTTAAAAAATAGTGTCCGTAGAGGATTGTTTGAAGAGGTATTTTGATGGAGTTCATTATCATCTTAAGCGAAATTGCCTTAGATCTTTTTCAGTTGCTCGAGTGGTGGACAATGTTGAACAGTTGGTAATATCACATGGGCACAAATTTTATCAGAATATATCAGAGAATTATACTCAACACTTTCTCAAAAGCAAGGACTTACTGGGTGGTGCTCTCTGATCCACTACAAAAGTTTGTGGTTGGGAAACAAAAGCATCAAAGGCTTCAAGAGCAGAAGTGCACTGCTTCTGAACCTCGCCACCACAAGCGAGCCTGTTGACTATACCTCGGCCCATTTTTTCACAAACACGATCAAGAGGCCCAAGTTCTTTCTTGAGTTTTTTTGCTGCTGTATCTATTCTCTTATGTAGATCCTTATACCGCTCAGTTCCATCAAGAATTTTGTGGGATAAGGAGATTCGTGAACATAGCACATCCACGCGTCTAGCCTCCTTGGCAACCAATAGTTGCTTCCTCCACGTGCTGAATAACATCAACAACAGGTATAAAGGCAGATTCATCAACATGTCTTCATTAGTTACCTAGAACTTTGACATGCAAATCTAGATTCTATCATATGATTCCTCTACTGACTGATGAAGGATGGAAGAAAATAACGAAAATCTTCAACTAGATCCAGCTATTCTTTGAAGCTGTTCTGAGTTTCGATACTAGAAGGCTGTACAAAATTCTAATACGTTTTGGTCAGATTGGTATGCTCAATGATATAGCAGATAACATATAATAAGAAATGCAAAATAGTAAAACATCATATGGCGTGTAGAATGCATATACAAGAGTTTGCCACTTAATAACATTGTCTTGTTTTCTTTTAACCTTTTTTGCCCAGTTCTATAAAAACAATTTTTCACTAATACTAGCTTTTGTACCATGGCAAACTGGCAGTAATCTAATCTGCAATTGCGTGCAACATGTAAGATATGAGTACTTTGCAGGACAGGAAGATACATATCCCCTGGGTTTATATAATCATGCTTAGGAAATTGCAGCATCGCTAAAAATCAACTTGCATACTCAAAACTACCAGAAATTCACACAGGAAACTAGAGCTTCATATAGATTGTTACCTCATTAGGTCATTGATTTTTCCACAAGAAACACAACAGAATTTCCCATCCAATTTTCCAAATTTACCATTCTTCATTATTCCTGCTCTTTCATGCCTGAGTGCGCACTTTAGATGACAAGACATCCCGCATGGTTCACCTTGACTGGGAAGATCAGAGTCACAGGTCAACCAAAGACTTGGATCTTTATTATCATCGTAATGATGACAAATACAGCATGAACACCTCTTGCAGAAACCATCGTCACAGGTTAAAGTAGCTTTACATGCAAGATTTGGACACACTAAAGTTTTTACTTCATCTTGATTCATGGGAACTCCATGCATATGATCCTGGTTGATTGGTGGTTGAACTGGCTGCTCATTCCTTCTCTGCTTCTTTGCTCCAGATTGAGTTTTGGCCACAGGAACATCGAGAGGGTTATCAGTATCCTTCCTCTTCGAGTTTTCAGATATTAACTTTAGAAGATGCTCTATCATTCTGAGTTTGGTAAACCCACTGTATTTCCTTTCTTTCCCCATCTCAGCACAGATCATCTCTAATAGCTCTTTGCGGCTAAATGAACTAAGAATCACAGGAGCATCATTTGACCACTGAGCAATTTCACGAACAAGTTCCCTCTTCTCTTCCAAAGGTAGACTGCTGCATTTTGCAGGATCAAGGACGTAACCTGCTTGTTCAGCAGATAAACAATTTGTTACTCAAGGTCTCAAAGAGAAAAGAGTCTCCCAGATATGTGAGCATGGCATTCTTGATTGACCACCTTAAAAGTATAATGGTTCTTCTCCGCACGCCCCCTCCCCCAAAAAAAAAAAAATCTTACTTTGCTTTTCTTTCATGTACAACTTTCTCCACTTTAAGCAAGCATTAAACCATATTTTACGGAACAACTTATTTTCTTGAACAAGTACTGGTTGTGTACATCAATATTGAGAGGCCAATGAGTTTCAAGAAAAGAGTAAGCATTTTAGTCCGGATAAATAAGCACCAATGCCAAAAAGGATTGAACTACACATATCCTGATATCATAAACTCTTAAAAGCTCTAACACATCTTGTGCAAGACTACTAATACATCAGCAAAAGAATAATTCCGACTTGCAACATCTCTAATGTCTTAAATAAGCACAAAGACCAAAAGGGATTGACCTAACAGCTATCCTGATATCAGAAGCTCTTAAAAGCTCTAACACATCTTGTTCAAGACTACTAATATATCAGCAAAAGATGCATCTGATCAGAGCGTGTTATCTTCTTCTCTTACACAAGAAAACTCACTGTAGAACAGATGAAAGCATACCCATTGACATTCCCTGAGAGCATATACAGCGACATTCCCTGAGAGCATATACAGTGACATTTCTCTCACATCAAAATTGAAATATACTTTCCATCCGGAACCGGAATGATGAGTGCTTAGTGCTATTCAAGTTATAATCATGAGAACAACGATTTTAAACCTCATTTATCTTTACGAAGTGAACAGCCATCTTGTGAGTGATGCTTTTGTGTACGACTAACTTTCACAATCAGTTTCTAACTCGAATTTGCTCATCTATCTTCAATGCCTTACCACCACTATGTCACGAAATTTCATTTCCTCCAAGAAAGATCCCAAATCTCATATATTGCTTCATGACACAACTAAGCATATCTACCCGGCATAAAAACCCCTTCACCTGCCTAAAAACCCTTAACCTGCCCAAAAGAGACCTCTCCTCAGAACTTTGTCGCTTTTTAACATGAAATCCTTCTCGTTGAGCACAAAAGGCTTTTCTACAACCCAAACAGACACCGTTTTCCTCCTACATGCCCTCTTCTCCTCTCTCTGTTCACCATTGTGCATAACCAATATTTTTCTTCCACCACTTTGCATTATATTTTCACCTAAACATAGAATTCTAAAATCTCATAAACAAACCCTGGCCACATCCCCTCCCCTTAAAAAAATATAAAAATTCTCTCTGACATGCATTGGCACGCACAAGTGAACAAGCAAAAAAAAAAAAAAAAAAGAAACCCCAGGAAAGGAAAAAAAAGATTTAAAGAAAATGAAAAGGACAACTTGAAAACCCACATTCATTGTTATTCACAAACCCAAAGCAATATAGTAATTCTGAACACCCTCCACAAGAATAAAAGAAAATAAAAAACAATACCCAGAATTATTGCTCCCTCAATCTTACATACATTGTCGAGAAACAGCATCAGAAAGTGAGAGAAACGATCACCATTGATTACAAACACCCAAAAGAAGAGAAAACACAAATACCCAGAAAGAAGTAAGACGATAGAGAAAGGAAAGGAAAAGGGGGAAAGAACTCACCTTTAAAATTGGGCTCCATTGCGTGAAAGAAAACGTAAAATACCCAAGAAAAAATAAACTGAAAGCCCTTTTAGTTTCAGCTGTTAGGCATTGTGGGAGGGAGGAAGAGAAAGAGGGGGAGAGAGGGTAGAGGGAAGAGGGGAGAGGGAGAGAGAGATTCGTGAAGAGAGAGAGAGAGAGAGAGAGAGAGAGAGAGAGAGAGAAGGCGAGGAGAGAGATGGGAGAAAGTGCGTGAGTGTGTGTTGGCGTTATAAATTTGAGGGAATTGGCTAACTCTACATCGAGATGCCAACGAAAAGGGGCCAAAGCCCAAAAGGTATCAACTACTATCAACCCTCTCTCTCTCTCTCTCTCTCTCTCTCCCTTCATAATTTCTTTTTTCTTTATTTTTTTGCATTTTTAAAAAAAATATTTAATTAGAAGAACTTTCTGTTGTTTGTTTAGAGCCTGGAACCAATGTCCATGCGCTCCCTCTCTAATGAATAAAAATGGATAAATAACTCGGGTACTAAACCTAAGAGCCCTTTTTTTTTTTTATTTTTTTTAATGTATTCTCTGGGTTTAAACCTAGGGCTCCAAGGTTAAAAACAACTTATATGACCAATTATTTATAGCTAACTTTAACACTATACACTATTTTTTTTGTTCTTTTATATGATTGTATGTGGGTCCTCATTGATTAATATTAACTCTTAAACTCTTTACCTATCATTACCATTTATTGTTAGTTTAAACTTAAGTTGAGATACTCGACCCAAAATTTAACTCAAACAACCCAAATGATACCTAACATGATACACGAAACAGCTTAAACCGAGCGTGGATGCGAGACCTGAACTGTCTTGAGTTAAAATGGACTGTTTCACTCAAAGTTATTGTTAATTGCAAACAATTTTATTGGACCAAATATTAATCAACTTGAAATAAAATAACGCTGAAAATGAGTCGACTCGACATTGAAATTAACCTTATCTTATTGACTACTGATCTAAAATTGACCCAACTCGAAATTAAAACAAATGATTCATTTATAAAATCTAAATTTAACCATTGAAAAGAACAGTCATTTAAAATGGCATTTAGTAAATGGTATTTGGACTAATATGATATAAAATCTCACATTAAATTTTCCTAAAATAATCTTACCTGGTTCATATTCCCAATCACATTAGTTGTGGCTTAGAGATTTTTATATATATAATTATTTTCGTATTACTGATATGGTACATCCGTACATGCAATATGGACATCTAATCCACACAACTCACAATGTCACAACACAAATCACAAATCACAAACATTAGAATATGCACGAGCTGTTTTATAATGTTTGTTTTAAATTTCATAGTGAAGATCATAAATAAATTGAATCATTCTTTTGTGAGTAAACAAAGTAAATGAAATAATGAATCATTAATATGGAAACCAATAAGGTTTTGACCAATTTGTTAAAGATTTATGTTTTGGGTAAATTAGTTCTTCGATTCGATTCCTCATTCCTCCTTTGTATTGGACTGCTATTCACGACTTTATTATTAAACAGAAAAAATCATTAATATGAAATATTTATCATTAAATTCTATTTTCTTACATGTATGTAGTTTTTAGAAACAAAGCTTTTCAATCCTCGTATTAAGTTAAATTATTAAATTTTGGATAAGCGTATTAGGAGAAAAAGAAGGACCACATATGCTAAGTTGACAATATAAACCGACAAATTGTATTTTATTTTTATAACGAGAAACCAAGGAAAATTGTATTATTCAGCAAAAACAAGTTTCTCACAAGCTACAATCCCTTTCACCTGCGTGGGTCCATCACCTAAACCAACCAACTCGACTTCTAATCTAAGTCTAATATGACCAAACAATACTAAAAATATGCTAACCATATACACACGCCTACATTATTAATCTTTTACATTTGTAAGCTTTTATTACTCCTATGATTTTTAGTTTGATAAAAATATAAAAAATTACTTTGATTTAAAAATAAGTATAAAAATCTATGTAGTAGCAAAAGAAAACATTTGTAAATTTTATTACTCCCTATGACTTTTGGCTACATGAAATTATATAGACAATTGCTTTGATTTTGAAAAAAAAAATATAACAATTTATGTATTAACAAAGAAAAAAATTAAGATATAGAATAGAGACTTGAAAAAATAAAGTGGAATATGAAAAACAGTCATAATATTTGCCTTTTAATAATACATATATTCACGACTTTTATAAGAATAAAATAATAAATTAAATAATAATTCACATTATAATATTTTTTTATAGAAACGGAGAATTTTATAACTTAATCATCAAAGGAGTTACATAAGTCCTCCTAATCAAGACTTAGAATACTATCCGACCCCGTCAATCCAACACTCACAAGAACTTACATAAGGTTGAAAATGGGCTAGGGAATGAGTCACCCTATTCCCCTTTTCCTAATAACAGAAAAACCACAAAACTCAAACTTTAACAACTTTAAAATTTCAGAAATAATTAGACCCGCACTAGAGTTTGGACATTCATGCTTCTTCAACTTGGAGATTATGCTAGCACCAATCACCTTCCACGAGAACCCTGTAGTATCCATGCTCATAGGCCAACTTCATAGCAAATAAACAAGCTTGAGCCTCTTCACATTCTGCTTCTCTGAACCCCACACCTTGGCGGACCGCTGCAATGACATACCGAGCCCTGTGCATCACGAACCACCCCTCCCCACCCATGTCCTCAATCACCAATTTTAGCACGTCAAAGTTGATCTTCCACATATCTGGGACTGGTGTTGACCATTGGGTTGGACTGGAATTCCCACTTGGATTGAGCATTTGTTTTGTATCTCGAAAATCATATACGAAGGAGCCCATTTGTCTCGAGTCAATCTTGTGCATTAGCTGAATCGCATCCAACACAGACCTCACCGAACCACCCCAGAATTCAGCCTTTAATTTTGATGCTTCCCAGATTTGTATAGCCTGTGGACATTCGAATAAAGCATGAATATTAGACTCATACAAAGCCCCACACACCTCACAACGGACATCTAGGTGCTGCAACTTTTTATGAAGGCAGCCTTAGTTGGTAAAACCCCCATACACGTCCTCCACCCAAATATTTTCATTCGGAGTGGAATATCTAAAGCCCACAGCAGTTTCCAGCACACGTTCCTCTCTTCCCACTGTAGGAAGGTCGCGCCGTATTATTCAACGTCTGGATAAGGTGATAGGCAGATTTTACAGTAAGGTGCCCTGAGGATGAGTAGTGCCCAGTGATCCTGTCAGTGGGCCAAGAAGGACAACGAGGAATAGATTTAATAGTGTCCATGTCAACAGGCAGAAAAATGGCATCCACAAGATCTCGATTCCAGTCTTTTATATCCCAGTCTATGAGGTTCGCCACCCGCATTAAACGCAGCTCAGGTTTGGTCGGTGTAATAACTTTGAATGAATGTGGTCTCGGCAACCATTTAGAGCTCCAAATATTCAGTGACAAACCGTTCCCAACTAACCACCTAGAGCCCTTCTCGATCACCCATTTTTCCCTCCACAAACTTCTCCAAGTAAAGCTCGGATTTTGGCCTTGTTGAGCATCAATCATAACATCATTTGGGAAATATCGAGCTTTGAGTACCCGAAACACCAAAGACAGTTCATTATGCATAAGCCTCCACACTTGTCTAGCCAAAAGAGCCGAATTAAAATCTTCCACATCTCTCAAGCCAAGACCCCATCAAGCTTGCTTTTATATAACCTTTCTTTAGAAACCTAGTGAATCTTTCTCGTGTCTCCCTTTGCTCTCCACCAATAGCCATTAATAGTAGACAGGATTTTAGAACAAATCTCACTCGGGAACCTGAACATACTCATAGCGTATGTTGGGATGGCTTGGGCAACCGCCTTTATCAAGCACTTTTGTCCTGTCCAAGAAAGATTTTTCCCCATCCATCCTTGTATTCTTTTACCAACTCTGTCTCTGAATGGCATAAAAACCTTGCGTTTGGAACGTCTAATCGTAGTCAGTAGCCCTAAATACTTTTCATGAGAGAGAACTTCTCGGATATCCATAATAGTCACAATAGCCTCCCTTCGAGCTTTGGGAACCCGTCGACTAAAAACGATACTAGATTTATGGAAGTTAACGCACCGACTGCGAGGCAACTTCATGGAGATGTAGTATCCGAACAATCACTTATGCAACACTTTTCGAAGCCTTACTAATTTTTAGTGTATCATCGGAAAAACGAGATGTGAGATACAAAGAGCTTCGGGGCAAACCCGATGACCAGTAAGTACACCATTAGAAATCCCATCATCCGGAAGAGCCGAGAGCCCTTCAAGTACAAAATAAGAATAAATAGGGCGAAATGGGGTCTCTTTGTCGAAGACCACGAGAAGGCGTAACAAAGCCCCGAGGTTCACCATTGATAATAAAAGAGAAAGTGGGGTTGTAACACACTTCATCACAAGAGACACCAAATCCCTATAAACCCCATTTTCAGCATAATCGCCTCTAAAAAGTCCATTCCACTTGGTCATAAGCCTTGGCCATATCCAGACTTCAATGCCATAGAACCACTCACACTACTTTGATACTTCATAGAATGGAATGTCTCAAATGTTACAAGAATATTATCGAAATCATTCTACTTGGGGTAAATGCACTTTGAGAGTCGAAATGATAAAAGAGAGAACTTCTTTCAGCCGATTGGAAATCACTTTCGTCCCTAATTTATAAACCTCATTACATAGACTAATTGGCCTAAAATCGAAATCTCATATGGGTCTTTCTTTTTGGGGATTAATACCACAGGGGTATGGTTTAGAAAAGGCGAAGTATCCCCCTCTCGATTTAGAATATGCAGAACGACCCTAATTACATCACTCCATACAATATCCCAATATTTTTGAAAAAAATAAAGATTGAAACCATTCGGGTCGGGAGCTTTACGTATGAAGGTTTGCTCTTGGAGAGTCAAAGTCACCCTAGAGGGGGTGAATAGGGTGATTTGGAAAAATTAAGCAATTTTTGCACCAATACAAACTAAAAGCGGATTCCGAGTCTAGATTGGACCAATACAAACTATTTTGAATCCACAAAATACAGAGGATCGACTCAACTAGAATTGCTCCCTTAAACAATTCCTTGCAACATTTTCCTGGACTCATAAGTTCCCTTATCTAATCTAATACTTCTTGATTGAGGTAACTTTTACAATTAGGGACAATTGGGCTGAGTTAACCTTTACATCTCAGTCAAGAGACTTACTAAGAAAGTAAGAGAAATATGTAACTGATTACAAGATTTGATTTACAACTCGTAAAATATAAAATATAGAGTTGGAGTTGTAAGAAGAAGATTGATCGAGTATGCACTTAGTAAGTGTTCAACAAGTAGGTGCAAGCAATGTGTTCAATAATCTTCTAGTCTTGTGAAGTGGCTTCTATTTATAACCAACCAAGCCGAGTGACCGTTGAGTCTTGGTTATGGACTCGAATTCTTCACTAGCCGTTGTAACGACTATTCTTAGCCACTCAAGAAAGATCCGTTGGGATGTGAACGTTATGCAATGGCTCTTGGCTCCAATCACTTGGTGGTGACTCGAAAGTTGTGGTGAAAACAATTGTTAGGTCTAGAGTTGGATTTTTCCAGCTTTGGAAACAAACAGTACTCGACACGGTATTTGAGCCTTGTCCGTAAGTATCTAAAATTTGTCTCGCTAGTGGATAACGGCTTGAAGCTTCGGTTGCTTTTGAAATTCAAAAATAGATTAGCCTCGTTTGAATATCCTACAAAAGCAAAACATATTGGTTCTCAAAGTATAAAATACTTTGGTCCAAAATTAGGCACGGATAATAATTAAATCAGGATAATTAAATACTTAATTATCTTTGGCATAAAAGAATGGAATTTTCTGATTTTAATATATGATAGGTTCAAATGCCATCTTTAGTCAATCCTTAAGTAATCAACTTAGAAAGAGTAAAAATATCAAAGTATATGAACTTGATCCGGTCAACTAATCCTCAAAGAAATATACTCGACTTAGAATAAGGAATTAACGTTGTAATTCACTTCGCGTTGAATTACAAAGTCGATGCTCGTAATAAAAGTGTTAGAGAAATTATTTGAACATGCGATGATTCCGATTGATGTTTGAGTGAGTTAGAAACACCAAGTATAGGAGATATGCAATAAAGCGCTTTCGAGTCAGTCAAAACAAAATGAAAACTTAGATAAGAGTTTTTATAATACGCGTAATGACTTAGAATCAAAAGCCAAGAGAGATAGAGATTTCTACCCGAGTCTTCAACCTGGGTGCATCTGATTTAAAGCTTGCACAATCTCCTCCTTATCGTAAGGATGGGAAAGAGCTTGGTTCATAGAAGAAGTAACCTTGGGCTGCACCTTATTGACAACGTCATCAATTTGGAAATGAGTAGATGATGTAAAAAGTTCCCCAAAATATGTAGTGACTACTTCCTCCAAGCTATTTGCACCCGATACAAGGTTACCATGACGATCTTTCAGCTCTAAAATAATGTTGTGCCTACGCTCGAACACAAGCTTTGCGGTGGAACCAACCCGAGTTCACATCCCATATTTTAGAAACTCCAAACGAGACCTTTGCCACCACATCACCTCCTCTTTCCAACTCCTATCCCGAAGCTTATAAAAAGGCCGTTCCGAGCAGTCACATTCAAAGGATATTGGAGTGCTTGTTTACATCTTCTAATTTCTTTCGAACGTTGCCGAAGACATTATAATTCCATTCATGAAGTGCCCGCAAGCATTGTTTTGCTTTACTTTCCTATACCATAGTTGGCAACCCCTCGTAGTTCCGGTTCCAATTCTCCTTCATCGTTGCCTCACACCTATTATCCATAACCCACATGTTCTCAAAACGCTTCCTACGTGATTTTCTCCTATCCCTTCGGCTGCCACGTAGCTTAATCAAAATAGGGAGATGATTCGATATTGTTGGGGTGTGTCTCAAATCTCCGTTTGCTTTGCTTCAAGTGAACCGGGCCAGGCGTCCTCAACGGTTACGTCTCCTATGTTTTCGTGGGCCTTGTTGCTGCGTAATTCAAGGGGTCGTGAAGGAGTTTGAGTAGTGGTGAAATGTTGCGTTGGTTGAGGAATAGATAAGGAGAGGTTCATTATAAATTAATGAACTTAATCTCCATCATAGCTGCGTGAGGTCATTTAGTACAAAGAAAGAGATTAATTATCATCATCATCAAGAGAGATTATTCATATAATCATCAAGTTAGAAAGATCAAGGGTCTTCACGTGAAAGTTAGGCAAGTAATTTGAGTGATTTTATTTCTTCATTTAAAGTGAGTTTTTTGAGAGAGTTTTGTGAGAGAATTATTATTCTCATCATCGATCAAATTGTTGTCTCGATTGTGATCGTTTTGTACTCCTTCAAATCATAGTGGATTGAGTGTGCTCCTCGCCTCCGTGGTTTTTTCCCTTATTGGGTTTCCACGTAAATTCCTTGTGTCAATTGATTTATCGTTTTCGTTTGTTACATACTTTTGATTATCGTATTACATCCGAATTGCTTCCGCATTCAAGTCGCTCTAAATCCTAACAAGTGGTATCGAGCTACGGTTCAGGATGGCTTTAATTTTGAAGGTTGATATTCGGAAGTTTGATAGGGAGATTACTTTCAATCTCTAGAAGGTTCAAATGAAGGCGGTTCTCATTCAACATGGGTTGTGGAAAGTTCTTAGTGTCCTTAAGACGAAGCCCGATTTAAAGACAAGATGAACAACGGGCTGATTACAAGACAAAGAAGAGAGGGACTATGACTCGATTATGATTGGGAAGAATTGGAAGAAAAGGCACTTTCGGCCACACAGCTTGTGCTTGGCGCCCCATGTGCTGCGAGAGGTACTTGACAAAACAACTACGGTGGAGCTTTGGCTTCAATTGGAAGAACTCTACATGACGAAGAGTCTCGCCAATAAGATTCGCTTGAAGGAAAGTCTATATACGTTCTCCATGGCCGAAGGTACTTCGTTCGTAAAAATCTTAATGATTTTAATTCAATTCTTATTGATTTAGAGAGTCTAGATGTTAAAATTGAGGATGAGGACAAAGCGATTTTGTTGGTTGTTTCGTTACCCCTGTCTTACAAGCATTTTAAGGAAATCCTATTATATAGTAATACCGATACTATATCTTTTGAGGATGTTAAGGAAAATTTATCGTCGAAAGAAAAGTTTGACCTTGATGTGCGTGGTGAAAAGGATGAGGGCTTAGTTGTTAGGGGTAGACCTTCCGAAAAAGGGAATGGGAGTAAGAAAAATTCTCGTTTAAAGTCTAGGGGTCGTCATGCCAATAAAATCTGCAATTTCTGCAAGAAAAAGGGTCATATTGTTGCGGATTGTTTCAAACCGAAAAATAAGAAAGAAAGAGAAGAAAGGGAGAAACAATCTCGAAACCCGTCGTTGCTGATTGTGTGATTGAGTAAGAGTCCGATGGTGATGTCTTGGTTGCTACCGCCTCCGGAAAGGAGGATTGTGATGAATGGGTTTTAGATTCTGGTTGTACCTACCATATGTGCCCTCATAGGGACTGGTTTACCACTTATGAGCCTCGTTGATTCAGGTGTTGTGCTTATGGGAAATGATATTGAGTGTAAAGTGGTTGGGATTGGTACCGTTCGTATTAAAACCTATGATGGTGTAATTAGAACCTTGTCAAAGGTTAGGCATATTCCCGATATGACTCGTAACCTTATATCTTTGGGTACTCTTGAGGCTAATGGTTGCAGGTACTCGGTGAGAAGGGTGTTCTTAAAGTAACAAAGGGTGCATTGGTCTTAATGAAAGGACTCGAGACATGGAAGTCTCTATATTCGCCGGGGCACTACAGCTTGTAAAGCAAAGATCGGATACCGACTTTACTCGTTTATGGCATATACGTTTGGGCCATATGAGTGAGAAAGGGATGACTATTTTGAGTAAAAGAGGTCTTTTAGGTAGCGAAGGTACTGGGAAGCTTAATTTTTGTGATCATTGTGTCCTTGGGAAACGTAAGAGGGTGGGTTTCTCAACCGCAAAGCACTCGTACTCGGGGATCCTAGATTATATACATTCAAATTTATGGGGTCCTTCTAGAGTTGCTTCGTTTGGAGGCAAACGCTACATGCTTACTTTTGTTGATGATTTTTCTCGTAAAATGTGGGTTTATTTTTGAGACAGAAAAATGAAGCATTAACTATGTTCAAGAAATTTAGGGCCCTAATTGAGAATCAAACTGGGAGAAAAATCAAGAAACTTAGGACTGACAATGGTCTTGAGTTATGTGAGGATGAGTTCAATGAGTTTTGCGCAATCGAAGGGATTGCACGTCACAAGACACTTGTTGGGAAGGCCCAACAAAACGAAGTTGCAGAACGTATCAACCGAACTCTTTTGGAGAGAGCTCGCTGCATGCTCTCTAATGCCTGGACTTTGGGATAACAAGGCTCTCCGGGCTGAAACTATTGCAACGGCTCAATATCTCATCAACCTATCTCCACATTCCTCCATTGACTCGCAAGATTCCCGAAGAAGTGTGGTCAGCTAACCCCGTTGATTATTCTATTCTTAGAATTTTTGGGTGTCTTGCATATGTTCATGTGAACAATGGGAAGTTGGCCCCTAGGGCTGTAAAATGTAAGTTTCTTGGTTATGCATCCGGGTCTAAGGGATACCGGTTGTGGTGCCCTGAAATACACAAAATAATTCAAAGTAGCGATGTAACCTTTAATGAAACCGTTATATTATCTTCCGGAGAAGACACTTCGTTTCTTCTACTCGGTACATGTGATCAGCAAGATACCGGTGAGAAGGTGGAGATTGAGTTACCGAGCTCAAGGTGGAGCTGCTACCAATTCCAAGCAGGAGGTTCATGCTATTGAATTTGAATCTGATGCAAGTCCAATTCAGCCTCGGGTGGAGGTTGTTCGTTCTATAGCCCATGATAGGCCAAGGAGGGCTATTAGAAGACCAGTTCGTTTCACGGATCATGAAGATGGTCTTGTTGCCTATGCCTTTATAGTGGCACAGGAGACTCCCGAAGCTGCAGTAACTTTCAACTTATTCTCGAAGCTATCTCCTGTCCAAGTTCATCCAATTGGGTCCTAGCTATGCAAGAAGAAATGGAGAGTCTCCACAAGAATGGAACCTGGGATCTTTGTGAGTTACCTAAAGATCGACGAGCCTTGACTGCCAAGTGGATCTACAAAAGAAAAGAAGGCTTACCTCGGGTAGAAGCCGCAAGGTGGAAAGCACGCTTGGTTGTTCGTGGATGCAACTAAAAGGAAGGTATTGACTTTAATGAAGTTTTCTCTCCTGTTGTTCGTCATACCTCCATTAAAGTGCTTCTTGCTCTTGTTGCTCTATTTGATTTAGAGTTAGAGCAACTGGATATCAAAACCGCTTTCTTGCATGGAGAGTTTGAGGAAGAGATTTATATGAGGCAACCTGAGGGCTTTGTTGTTCCTAGGACGGAACATTATGTGTGCCAATTGAAGAAGTCCTTGTATGGACTCAAGCAAGCTCCGAGGCAAGTGGTACAGAAGGTTCGATACTTTAATGATTAGGCAAGGCTATACACGGAGTCGATATGACAACCGTGCGTATTTTCAGCAAATTTGTGGTTCCTTCGTTTACCTATTGTTGTATGTTGATGATATGTTGATTGCTTCTAAAGACAAGTCTTTGATCAACAAGTTACAATCTCAACTTAGTATGGAGTTTAAGATAAAGGACCTTGGTGCAACTAAAAGATATCGGGGATGGAAATTCGTAGAGATCAAAAGGCCGGTAAGCTCTATCTATCTCAAAGGAAATATCTTGAGAAAGTCCTTGATAGATTTAATATGAGTGATTGCAAATCAGTTTCCACTCCTTTAGCTACTCACTTTAAGTCTGTCTTCCGAGTGTTGTCCTCAAACCGATGAGGAAATTGAGAAAATGTCTCACGGACCTTATTCTAGTGCTCGTTGGTAGTTTGATGTATGCTATGGTGTGCACTAGGCCCGATATGTCACATGCAGTTAGTGTTGTGAGTCGTTATATACATAATCCTAGTAAGGATCATTGGGAAGTTATGAAAATGGATCCTTAGGTATGTCAAAGGGACTGTTGATAGAGGGTTGGTTTTTGATAGGAGTAAGGTCGCTACATTCGATGTCGCAAGTTTTGTTGATTCTGATTATGGTGGAGATCTCGATAGAAGGAGGCCAATTTCTGGTTATATCTTCACGTTGTGTGTCGGTGCTATCTCTTGGAAAGAATCATTACAGGCTATTGCAGCTCTTTCTATTACGTAAGCTGAGTATGTTGCTGCAATGTAAGGGGTGAAGGAAGCTACTTGGTTGAGGGGTCTTCTCATTGAGCTTGGTGTTCAACAAGGTGCTACCGTTGTATTTTCGGATAGTCGAGTGCTATTCATCTTTCCAAGAACGATGTATTTCCACTCCTTTAGCTGCTCACTTTAAGTTGTCTTCTAAGTGTTGTCCTCAAACCGATGAGGAAATTGAGAAAATGTCTCACATACCTTATTCTAGTGCTCGTTGGTAGTTTGATGTATGCTATGGTGTGCACTAGGCCCGATATGTCACATGCTGTTAGTGTTGTGAGTCGTTATATACATAATCCTGGTAAGGATCATTGGGAAGTTGTGAAATGGATCCTTAGATATATCAAAGGGACTGTTGATAGAGGGTTGGTTTTTGATAGGAGTAAGGTCGCTACATTCGATGTCGCAGGTTTTGTTGATTCCGATTATGGTGGAGATCTCGATAGAAGGAGGTCGATTTCTGGTTATATCTTCATGTTGTGTGTCGGTGCTATCTCTTGGAAAGAATCATTGCAGGCTATTGCAGCTCTTTCTATTACGAAGCTGAGTATGTTGCTCGCTACGTAAGGGGTGGAGGAAGCTACTTGGTTGAGGGTCTTCTCATTGAGCTTGGTGTTCAACAAGGTGCTACTGTTGTATTTTCGGATAGTCGAGTGCTATTCATCTTGCCAAGAACGATGGCTACCACTCCAAGACCAAACATATCGAGTGTCAAGTTCCACTATATCGGAGATACGATTGCTCGAAGGGAAGATTGTGACGAAGAAAGTTCATACTCCGGAGAATCCCGCAGATATGCTTACAAAGTCTCTCTCTACTTCTAAGTTCAAGCATTGCTTGGACTTAGTTGGTGTTCACAACTGTTGATAGCCCTTCGGGGCTTTACCCTTCGGGGTATATTGGCGGAGTACTTATACTGGTTAGGGATTTGATCCAAGGTGGAGTTTGTTGGGGTGTGTCTCAAATCTCCGTTTGCTTTGCTTCAAGTGGACCGGGCCAGGCGTCCTCAACGGTTACGTCTCCTTTGTTTTCGTGGTCCTTGTTGCCGCGTAATTCAAGGGGTCGTTAAGGAGTTTGAGTAGTGGTGAAATGCTGCGTTGGTTGAGGAATGGATAAGGAGAGGTTCATTATAAATTAATGAACTTAATCTCCATCATAGTTGTGTGAGGTCATTTGGTACAAAGAAAGAGATTAATTATCATCATCATCAACAGAGATTATTCATATAATCATCAGGTTAGAAAGATCAAGGGTCTTCACGTGAAAGTTAGGTAAGTAATTTGATTGATTTTATTCCTTTCATTTAAAGTGAGTTTTCCGAGAGAGTTGTGTGAGAGAATTATTATTCTCATCATTGATCAAATCGTTGTCTCGATTGTGATCGTTTTGTACTCTTTCAAATCATAGTTGATTGAGTGTGCTCCTCGCCTCCGTGGTTTTTTCCCTTATTGGGTTTCCACGTAAATTCCTTGTGTCAATTGATTTATCGCTTTCGTTGTTACATACTTTTGATTATCGTATTACATCCGAATCGCTTCCGCATTCAAGTCGCTCTAAATCCTAACAGATATGTCCACATCTAAGTGGTTGACATGGGCAAACGGAAAAAGCGCTAACCAATCAGTATTTTCTAAGAAACAATCCATCCATTCCTCAATCGAACCGTCACCATCCCTATGGTTCCACCAAGTAAATTTGTACCCTATATATCCGAGGTCATGCAAGTCACTGTTTTCTAATGCTTCACAAAAGGTCAAAAACCCCTTGTGGTTTAAGTGGCCCACCTTTCTTCTCAAAATTATACAATATATCATTCAAGTCGCCTCCCAAAAGCCACGGCCCAACACCATTCCTATGCAGATCCTCAATTAACTCACAAGTTTTGAATTTATTCGGAGTAGCCGAGAATCCATACACCCCACCCCAGTAAAACGCCACTAGTCTTCTTGAGCCGAGGACCCAATCTGAACATCAATGTGGTGCACTGAAGAAGATAAGAATGTGATTATTAACTCTTCCGTCCATAGCCCCGCCAACCTACCAGCTCTTCCACAAGCATCCACAAATGTCCCTCTGAAATCACCAAGTTGAGGTAATAGTCCCTTTATCTCGTTACACTAAGCTTAGTTTCAGATAAAAAACCAAGCTAGGTTTAATCTCCATCAACAAGCGATGGAGATCTTTAACTACGAGGGGTCGCCAAGTCCCCCGCAGTTTAAACAAAGGACATTCATGACTCCGGGCGGGTTTGCTCAACAACCTCCGCCTGAACAGAATCTATCATTTGTCCATCCATAACATCTTCAACAACTCGAACCTTCTCAGCCCCTTTACTAGAACCCTCGTGGCACAACTTTCGTTTGAACATCTCCTTACCCAATGCAACAGTATCTGTATGATCAAGCACCATATCAGTCCCACTACTTCGTCCCCCTAATTCTGCAACATCCACTTTAGGCTTATGAGAGTGAACAAAAGCAAGACATTGTCGAACAGAGCTAGTCTTCCTGCTGCTACGAAATGCAGCAAACAGAATCTATCATTTACATCACTATTAAATTATGTGTTTTCACAAATGATAAATATAAAAAAATACCATGTTGATGAGTAACTTCTAATCGACCATAAAAGTCGTAGAAGCAAGCAGTACAATGTCCATACAAAAAAGACATAAGATAGAATTCGCTGTTCAAGCTTTTTAAACAGAAATGAAGATAAATAAATATTATAAAAAAAGAGTAAAATTATAAAAATACAGAAAAAATTTGGAAATATTGACAAAAATTAATACAACCTTTTCTCTTGATTGTGAATTGTAACCATATTTAGCGATATCAAAATACCATTGAGTTTGGGTGGTTGAAACTCGCTTGAGAATTGGCTTGTCAAGTAAGGCTGACACATGTATGGTGAAGTCAAAATATTGACCTTTGGTTTTTGAGATTTAGTAAGGGAAGCTTGATTATACGATCCTTTTAACCTCAAAAATTCAGGGTCACTTGGCAGCCTTACTTGACACATCAATTTTCATGCGAGTTTCAACCCTTAAAATCGGTTGTATTACGATGTCGTTAAATAAGGTTAAAATTCATACTATTCACAACAACAAAAAAAATCGTATTATTTTTTCCAATATTCCAAATATCATATTGCTCCTATCCAAAAATACTAAAAATAATGACCCTCTCAGCACCATGATTCTCTTTTTGCACTTAATTTTTCTGTTTGTAATGAACAGTCTAATTTTCTTGAGGCTTTTGGTTTGCTCTGCATTAATCAATGCTCTAATTTAACTAAGGTTGATTATGCAAACTTAAGTCTTCCATATATAAAAAACATAATGGATCTACTATTCATCTTTCAGTTTTAATTTTTCAACCATTTTATTTTACCAAGTTCAATATTAGTCAGATTAGTCTTATTGTAATAATTTTGTCTGGAAATATACGTAACCATATTTTACCACTATGACGTGTGGAAAATTTCCCATTGCTGCCTCCCGGAGGAATCTGGGCTGTGTCTTAGTCCCAATGCGGGCTGATCGGGCCTGGTCACTTTGACCCCTTTGTGAGGGGCACCCCTTCTTCTGCAGTAGTATAAAAATGCAATAATAATTATAGCAATGTAATGAGCGCTAGGAATTCCGACCTAATAATAATAAAAATGCCCAAAAATTTAAACGTAGAAGAACATTTATAAAATAACTCGAAGTTCATAAAATTTTTATAAAAAATATCCAAGACATGAATATTTTTTAATTATATTATATTAATTCCTAAATATATCATTTAAATGGTGTTTTATAAAAATAATTACAATCATAATTAGATGACATGATATGGACCCATTACAATGTGACAATTAACCTTTAATCATACTTTAACAGACACAAGTTAAAATTATAATCTTTAATATATATATATATATATATATATATATATATATATATATAGTCAACCTTGTGAGGAGTCGTACCAGTGCTTGTTATTTTGGATTCCATAGCAAGATTTTGAATACTTTCACTCTCTCTTCTTTATGTACATGTGAGAGGAGTAAAGATTAATATAGGTGAAATTCAAACTCAAGTTCTTAGTAATAATTTTTTAAGACTTTATCAATTGTATTTAATTATGCGACGTAAATATATACGAAGTATGTTGGTGGATTTAGTACCAAAAATATACGGAGTATGTTGGTTGATTTACATAAAATTTGAATAGTACGTAATGAATGTTAAGTTGTTGGATAGTACTAATGATAGCGATTATACGACAGAAAGTTACTAATATAAATTGAATGAAGTTTGATGATATTGAAAATTGTCACTAATGTTACTAAATGTTAGTAAATTATATTGAATTAAAATAAATAGTAATAACTATTGATGATAAATTTTGATCTACACAAGAAAGTATTGATAATAAATATGGACAATAAACTGAAAAAGAAGACATTTTTACTGTGCGAGTATAGTAACTATCGGAAGACAAAAATTACAAAAATTATTGTAACCCCTATTAACTTATTTATTTATGTAATGTTTAATCTTGACCATTTATTTTTCTAAATTTTAAATTTTCAATGGCGCTGAATTTCACTTTTTTACACGTTAATATTTAATATTTTTATAAATCAATAGAATTATAGTTTTCCAAGTTGTTTGGAATGTCAAAAATACTCCGGAAAAAAGGAACATAATGATACGGATGGCCAGATTTGCGCCAGAAGAACGATGTTGATGTGATGTTCGGTGGCGGGGGTGTTGGCAATTTCTATGTGTTCTTGTTTATGGTAAGGTTAATGAAATTTCCAAACATTATATAAATAAATTGCTTTTTTGCAAATTTATTGACATTTCATACATGCCAAACAACTTAATTATTTTTAATCCCAACAGAATTTATAAAAATTAATGAATGTGTAATGCCGTGGCCCTTCCGGTTGTAGACAATTACCAAAAACACTTTTAACGATTCATAACTAACCCCACAAATCACCACAAACCTTATCAGTGTGTTTCGTCTTGGCTTACACGTTGTCCATAAAAACCTCTCTAAATAGGTCACCTATTCTAAGACTATTACAAGTCAAACACGTTTAACTATAAAATTTTCAAGAATGGACTTCCCGAAAGAAGATGCACCTATAGTGATATAAGTAGTTCTTTCAAATCTTTTTTGAGCCATATTCGAGATATTAAATAATGAAAGTAAATCATATAACTAGTGAAGTTTAAGTTGTGAAAACCACATTAGTTATTATTGTTGTTATTTTATAATAATCACCTTACTTGAGGGGTTGTGATCATCAATAGGCTCATAATGTATCAAGGTTAGCTCCATCACCTTAATGTTTTTTTTTTTTTTGAAATAAACATAGGGTTTATCATTAGTTTATGTCGATTCCACTAACGTAACGATATTAGACAGAAAATCGGTACAAGTAACGAGCTCATTACCGCTCCCGAACACGGGGTTCACGACCTTAATGTCAATTCCACTAACGGAACGATATTCATATTTTATCAAAGTTGGATTTGAACAAAAGAAATAAAAATTTTATCCAAATTGAAAATTCGGATGATAAACTCATGACTCGTAGTCCATTCTTTTTCGAGTCGGATAAATTCAAGCTGGCGAATTTGGATTACGCGACAAGTGGAATAACAAGGCTAACAAAGTTTAAAGTCTAAACTTAAGAGGTTACAAGCAAGAACTCCATAATTTCAACTATGGTTGGTTTAATATGCAAGTATTGGCGAGGTTATGAAAAGATGTGGTTATCTTAATTGCATGTAAGAATGGCATACAGTTCATCTAAATAGTCTCCTACTTTGACTTCATAAAAAAAAAAATTTTGCAGAACAACCATATTTATGAATGATTTAAGGATTTTTAGATTATAATAATATAAATTTTTATAAATATTGGATGAAAATAATATTTTTTCCTTGGAAGTTAGCAGTTTCGACTTTGACCCCATTTAAGAAAGGATTAATATACCGATACCGATATGAACAGTATTTGAGTCAATAGTGTGTAATTATTTAATAATGGTGTGCAATTGCATTTGTCTAAAATGTAAAATTTTGATAAGTGCATGCAATTGCATATGTTTAATATGAACTCGCATTGCTCGAGTCAAATTAATATATTAACATTAATGTGATTAAAGTTGGAATTGCTAATGCCTGAGAAAATATTCACATTATTTTCATCCAAGTAGCCCTAAAATTCGTATTATTTTTATCCACAAATCCAGGTTATGGTTGTACAGTTATTTAAATTTGAATTTATATTCATAGTTTCTTTTAGACGGTATGAGGTCAAATAAAACAATCTTATTTTTGAATAATGAATTAAAAGAGAAATTGATTTCTTTGTGGATTTTAAATATATAAAATTTAAAATTTAAAGAGGACAAAACTATGTTAGAATTGTGGAGCAAATGGTTTACTTTTATTTAGGGTTTAACCGAACTACAAAAATAATCTATCTATAATTCAAATGTAAGACTGTTATATTCTACAAGCGAGAATTTTTTAATGGATAAAACTCACTCACTAAGGCTCTATTTAATTTTAAGAAAATATGTTGGAAAGAAATTTTAAATGGAAAAAAGTGATGACGAAAAAAAGTAAGGAAAATTTTTTTCTTTTGTTTGGTTTAGGGAAAAATAAAGGGGAAAAAATTATAATCATTTTCCAACCTTTTACCCATCTACCACATTATCATGGAGAAGAGAAAGAAAATACTCAATAGGCTTGATTAATTGAAACTATTATATTTTTCTTCCCGTCCACCATTGCCATGAGAATATGGAAATTTTCTTCCATTTTCCTCTCAATTTCGGAAGAAAAATATGATTGACCAAATTGACAAAATTTTTCATAAGTTTTTCTATCAAACTTTTTGCTCTCATTTTTCTTCAATTCAAACAAGAGAAAAAAATCATCTCCCATATTTTTTTTTATTTCTAATTTTCTTAGAATCAAATGGAGCCTAAATTTTAGAAAACATTACTCTAAGTAGAATAATTTCTTACAAATTCTTAAATGCTCATGGGAGTATATACTCCTAGGAAAGAGAGAGAAAGATTAGGCTCATCAAATTCCCCTATTTTTCCGTTCGTCTAATTATCCGTTAACATACGACCAGAAACAGATATTTTCATGTGCGTATAAGACGATTTCTAAGTTGATTATTTGCGTAAGTCAACTCCTTCCAACTCTAAACAATTGTTTTACTTATTAACAATCCAAATTCAATAAATAGACAATTATTGCCCCCTCCACACACTATTCAAAGTCCAAAACTCCAAAGTCTCAATTCCATATTGAATTTTTACCTTTGAAATCTTTGCATTGCAAATTAAGTGCCTTTGGAATTTTGAATCTTTCTTGAAGTTTGATCAAATGACAAATGAAACCCACTTGAAATATTAACATAACAAGCTAATAATGTGGTCCTTAACCTAGAAATTTTAGCATATTCTTCTAGTGATGTATGCACTGAGAAAACAGAATGATACTGACTTTGATGTAGATTATATAGAAGAAATTTCAGGCCAAATTCCAAAATAATCTACAAATTTTCAATACCTCATTGATTGTGAATGATAATCAGTACTATAACAGAATTGAAAATAATCTCAGGGAAGAAAAGGGGCAATTTTTGGGTTTTTAATTTTGGAAATTTACTTGTGTAGGTGTTTTCTGATCCTTGGAAAGTAAGAGAATAATTAATTAAAGGTTCAGTTTAATCAGATCCTAGTCAGATATGAAGTGTAATTAGCATGTAATTTAAAATTCTTTTGATTTAGACAATGGTCAACACTTTATTTCAAAAGAAAAAATGAAAAAGTTTCTTTAATATATAATACAATGGTTAAGAAATCGTATAAAGTAACAAAGGGTATGACAAAATCAATGTGTTTCTGATAGTTGATCCAATAAACCAACGCATATCAAGAAATATTAAAAATAAGATATTAATTTTGTTCATGAACCAACTCAACCAAAAGTTTAAGCTAATAGGTCTATGGGAAGGGCAGCTTGGGTCGGCTCCTTGCAGCTAGTACGGTTTGATTTCCACATCTATACTTAGACAGAAACAATCTTCTGAAGTTGAAATGTAAGCCTAAGATCGTGTAAATCGGATCCTACCACATCTCAACCTGTGTGACTCCCAACATCTGTTTCCTTCGCTTCAGAGTTCTGATTGCATTTTCTTGACATGCTTAATGGATAACTCAACAACAAACCAGAACACAAAATAACTAAGCTCGAACAGCATTTTTTTTATTCCTAACTTTTTGATTTATGTCACTTACAGCTGAGAGAGTCAAAACCTATTTTTTAAAAGTTAGTCGGCATAGAAAAATATCCAATTAGGAAAAGCTTGATATGCAAGCATTGTGCTTAGACTTACAGGTACAAGTTATTAGATCACAGCATGGGAGAAGCCACATGCATTAAAATAACACAAAGCTTGAATAAGTCAATAGTCAAAGTGCTAAGCTTCCATTTTCTCCTTTTGGGAAAATTCAGTAGCAATTAAAGATTTCTTCTGATTAATAATATAGATGGTTTTGTATATAAATACATATTCTCTGTGCTTTCTGATAATTTAACCAAACTGATCTTTCTTTTTCGTAAATTATGCAACTTCCTGCAATATACACCACTGAAGTACTTTTGCTGTTTCTGATGCTAAGCATCAGAAGTGTTGCTGATATTGGAAGATACAACTGCTCGGTGAATCGAAATGTCGGTGCTAGCATTGGCGTGGTTGTGGATCGAAGCACTCGTGTGGGCAAGGAACAAGAAATAGCCATGAAGATTGCGGTTAAAGCTCTTTATAGATCATCCTGCATAAAGCCTGCTTTATATTTAAGAGATTCTTATCTGAACTCAATTGCCACTGGTAAGATTCAGGACAATCCATATTGCAGCTCTGTTTTCTGGGGGTGCAATTTTCCAATATAATGGGGAAGAAAAAAGAGGAGGGGGGTAAAAGTAGGACAATGGACTATATGTGTAGGACTTATACTTGAGTCGACCTTGGTATCGATCCTCTGAAGAATTTACCGGTTGAATTAGCTCACACCCACATTTTCCATAGTTCATGTTACACTGAGGTTTTTCTGTTAAAACATGCCACTTTTAGTAGTCGAATTAGTAATTAGTAATCATGGACAAATGAGGGGACTTGCTCAGCCTAATTGCCGTGTTGACTTGCATAACCCATCCTACAAAGCTAGCTCATTAGACCAGTGTGGTGGATTCATGGATCAGTTCAGCCTAGTCCATGATTCCACACTAGGTTGGTTCACTAGACTGGTTCAACCCATGAACAAGCCCAATCCTTGCCTAGACTCATGCTTGTCGTTTTCGCCTACTACAATACATCAAGACCAAAAAGGAAAGAAAGGGACACCAGACCCACCAATTCTGTGCAATGGACCAGTCTAAGCAATTCAAGGATAAAGCTTATTTGAACCATGAGTTTTGTGGGTCAACCTAGGTGAGCCTAGCTTAGCCTGGACTGGCTTATTGGCTGTAGAATAGGATATAATATTCACTTCTTGCTATAGTTCATCGTGTCTTTGTAAAATTCATATTCCTTCCTGGAAGAATTCTTACAACTCAAACTCTTACCTATCCCTGCAGCTTCAAAACTGATACAGGACGAGAAAGTACAAGCCCTTGTCGGAACACTTCCACTTTCTGAAGCTTCAGTCTTATCTCTAATTCATAAGAACATTCCCTTTTTATTAACGACACCAGCAGCTACACCCCACTCCTTAATCTCAGCACAATCATCCAATTTGATCCAATTTGGAAACAATCTCTCCATTCATATGCAATGCCTTGCTGCCATTATCGGGTTCTTCCAATGGCGAAGAATCACAGTCATTTATGAGCAAAGTTATTCCTTCTCGTTAGACTCCGGAATTGTCACTGCTTTATCTGATCAGCTGAAGTCTGTTTCTGTAACTTTAAAACAGCACTTAGGCTTCCCTCCAATCTTCTCTATGTCAGACCCTGAAACTGTCATTGAAGAAGAGCTCAGAAGGCTAAAAATGGCAGTAATCGCGTGTTTGTGGTTCTGCATTGCTCCGTTGAGCTAGGCACCCGGCTTTTTTGAAGGCGAACCAAATGGGAATGCTGGAAAATGGGTTTGTTTGGATCGTGTCAGATGAAGTTGCTAGTCTGCTCGATTCTTTCGATTCTTCTGTCATCGGTTCCATGCAAGGTGTCATTGGATACAAGACCTTTTTTAATGACACCAGAAAGTCCTTCAAAAAGTTCAAGATCAAGTTCGAGCAAAGTTATCTTGCCAAATACCCTGGTCAGGGGAACCCGACTCCTAGTATATTCGCCCTGAGGGCGTATGATGCCATGCATGCGATTGCCATGACAAGGAACGACCTAGGAGGTACTTGTTTTATCCAGCTTAAAGTATTCATATTCTAGATTTTTATGTAAATTTCTAAATCTTACATATGGGTTTATGTTTCATGCAGATTTCAAACAAAACGAAACAAAACAAGAGGTCCAGACTAACAGAACAGGCCCTCCTAAGTCATTGTTACCCACCCTTTTGAAGAGCAACTTTGAGGGTCTAAGTGGGAATGTGAGCTTCAAAAATGGCAAATTACAAACCTCACCAACCTTCCAAATCATTAATGTGGTGGGGAAAAGCTATAGGGAGCTAGCTTTCTGGACCCCGGAACTAGGGTTCTTGAAAGAACCCCCTGGCAAAACTAACCACACCAAGTCTCATAGCCATGGTCGAGCCATCGAGTTAGACCCTGTCTATTGGCCTGGTGGCCAGAAAGAAGTTCCGAGGGGATGGACTATCGGTGTTAGCCAGGAGAAGCGCCTGAAAATAGGTGTGCCGTCTGCTGGAGCTTTTCATCAGTTTGTCAATGTGAGCATAGATGTGGCACAAAACAGGACTTCTGTCACAGGGTTTTCAGTTGAAGTGTTCAAAGCTTCTCTTCAACATCTTCCCTATGATCTGTCTTTCGATTTGGTCCCATTTAATGGCACATATGATGAACTGGTCCAAGAGATCTATAACAAGGTAAGCATCATTTTTTAAAAAAAAAATTCTTGCTTGATATTAGTTTCATGTTTTGCTAGCTTTAACAAATAGGCAATTCTAAAGTTTATCTGGGTACAAATTAGCACTATTTCATCGATTTCGAGTTAGGATAACTTTGGGTTCAAATGAAGATCAAATTACAACTTTCAAATGAAAATCTCGAGACAGTTTTTGTTACTTGATTATAATGTCCTGTAGGTCAATTTCGCTAGTTTTATCATACTCGAAGACGTTTAGAATGTTGCTTAACTCGCTTAGCCTAGTAGAACTTGATCAATTTGTACACTTGATTAAAACATGACGAGCAACTCTTGTTGTGAAGGGCTTTGATGGTGCAATTGGTGATATAAACATACTAGATGCGAGATACAAATGGGCAGATTTCACACAGCCATATGTGAAATCTGGGATGAAGATGGTGGTAACACAAAAGGAAGAGAAAATGAAAGAGATGTGGATGTTTATGATGGTGTTTGAGAGGAAAATGTGGGCTATAATCCCTTCAATGGGCCTCTTCACAGGGTTTGTTGTTTGGGCAATTGAACGTCGCATCAATCCAGAATTTGGCGATGGCACACTCTTTGACCAGATTGGCAAAGTTTTGTGGTTCTCCTTTACTGTGCTCTTCTTTGCACATAGTAAGCATCCACATCTGTCTTTTTCCTCGTCCTACTTAGAATGGGTCGGAGTGGGTAATGGGATGAATTAGACTGAGTTAGGATATGCTCATGAATAAAATGAGTCGGGTTAGACCAAAATTGATATGTTTTAGTACGGTTAACATTGAGTTTTTCATGAAAATAATTGCCAAAGTAATTTTAATCCAGACGTATAATAAAGTTGTACAAAAAGTTTAGCGTATAATAATATGTCTATTGTAAATTTGATCAAGTTTAGCACATAAATTAGTATGATAGACAAGTTGGTATTGAGTTGTTGAATGGACAAACTTAACATAATCCGTTAACATGCTCTAAATAGATTGATCCATAGTTAACTCCATCTGAATTTCTATTTATTCACACAAAACACAACAAAATACAAAGTCAACCAAAGTTATGCAACCTATTTACTAGGTATATTGAGTTCATGTAACTTTTCATCGGTTTGGATTGGGTTACTGGGTCTTGATTAGTCGAGCTTGTATTGAGTAAAATCGTTACTCTGATGACTATCTTCAAAACGGTAATACAACTTGATTGACTTGTATATACCCAAACTTTTGCAGAAGAATCACCAAGGAGTAACTTATCCAAGCTAGTTCTAGCCCCATGGTACTTCCTGGTGGCCATGCTAGTGATATACTTCACAGCTGCCCTGACATCCCAAATGACCATTTCTCAGCTGCAACCCTCAGTTACAGATGTGGAGATACTCAAGAGAGAGAATGCAGGTGTTGGGTGCAATTGGAACTCATTCATTTGCACTTATTTGGTCAATGTTTTGGGGTTTAAGCCTAAAAACATTAGGCATATGAGATCCATTGATGATTATCCAAGTGCCTTTCAAACAGGAGATATAAAGGCTGCTTTCCTTATTACCTCACATGCTCAAGTCTTTTTGGCCAAGTATTGCATGGGTTACACTCTTGCTGGCCCAACTCACACGTTTGGTGGTCTAGGATTTGTGAGTAATCCCTCAGTTTCAGTTTATTTATTGTTTTTAACTAATCTTTTTCATTTTACAATATCTGTCGTTTTACATTTTTATTGACGTATTAATGATTAGTTTATTGATTTTGTCGTAACTAACTTGTTTTGAAGTTACTTCACATTGGTATTCCCTCAATACTCAAGTATCTATATTTTAAAACTGGTTCCGACTATAGCGTCATGTGATTTGTCTAAAGTCAATATTGATAATTCTTTAAAGGCAATATTAAATTAGTGGCATTAATGTGTCTTGGATCAATACAGATTCTTTACTAAATAAGTTCTGATTTCATAAAAAATAATACAAATTATGAAAATTTAGGTTATACTTTTTACATAAAGGAGACACAAAATAAGTTTAGGTCGGGGTTTTGGTTTTATAGTTGAATTGATCAAATCTAACCTATTTAGATATAAATTTGGAAATATATAGTGAGTCGAAATTCACAAAAATATAAAATTAGACTATCTAAACTAGTTTTATCCGTGCGACTTTAAATGGACCTAAATCCATATAAACTACCCATGCTCTTCTACTGTCCATGCTCTTCTACTGTGTAGTAGCATACGTTTTATGGGGGTGTTAGGTAAGAGGTTAGTTAATTAATTATATTAACTATTTATATTAGATATTTACATTAATAATTTTAAAACAAGTTTTTGATGAAATGATTTTTTCTAAAGATATTGTTTGTTTAAAAAGACAAATATTGAAAAATTAATTTTAAAAAATTCATGATTTGAACTTTTTATGAAATTTCTTGACTTTGAAAGAGCTAATTCCAACAACTCCATTTACAATTCAAAAGTAGCTATTTTAACGAGTCAAACTAATTTAAGAAAAGAAAACCACTGATTTTCTCAAATAAAAAAGAAAACCCTCCAATAAGTTTATTGTCAAAACCCTCCAAGAAGTTTATTGTCAAACGCCTTATATCTTAATTTATGCAGCTTTTGTTACGATTTTGCTTCCGATGATTCTACTTTTGTGTTTGTCCTGATTTATTATTAATTCTTAGTATTTTTACACTCACTGTCTATACCCGATACCTATAATTATCGAGAAAAACAAAATAACTTATGCCCTACTTTAGAACATTGATTTGCATTTATATGTTTGTTGTTCAAAACCCCTCTATACCCTAACCCTAACCGTAACCTTTGATTGGTGATCTCAGGCATTTCCAAAGGGGAGTTCCCTATCAGTAGATATATCACAGGCAATGCTAAAAGCAACAGAAAGTGGAGAGATAGAGACACTGGAAAATCATATGCTGTCTTACTACAATTGCTCTGCTTCAGGCACAAACAGCAGCTCCACCACAAGTTCAGCAGTAGGCCCTAAGCCTTTCTCTGGCCTTTTCTACATCTGTGGCTCCATTGCCTCTTTGGCTCTTTTCTTCTCTCTCCTCCCTTCAATACTCATGTGGTGCAGATATTTGAGCACGAGATTCAGGGATTGGGTCGCTTCCATCATCATCATCATCTTCTCTAGAACTCATCAGAATAGATCTACACTTAGGCAGAATTCTAATTCTTCTGTGACTTTGACTGAGGTTAATTGCAGTTGATTCATAGGGTTTTTTAATTTTTTATTTTTGGTGTAGATGTAGATTTTTGCAAGATATAGACTAGAGTTGTGGCAGTAACTTGTATAAATTTCACCCATTGAGCCAATTGATTTGTATTTAATTAGAACAAGATTTGTATTTAATTGAAATTGGTCTTTTTTCGGACAATATTTTATTACTTTGCGTTTTTTTTATTCAGTTTCTTTTTTATTTGTTAGGCGGGAGGGGAATAAAGTAGCTCATTTTTTAGCTTAGCTACAACTTTATGATCTAGTCCCTCGGTTTAGTTGGAGGATTGCCTAGATTTGTGATTGATTGGGCATTGAATGATTTCTGTATTGGTTTTGAGTTTGATTAATATAAAGATTTGTATTTAATTACATTATGTCTCATGTTCGATTCCTTCCTTCCTTTTGTATTCTACTTGTCCTTTTTGCCTTTTATGGACAAAAAAAGAACAAGTTTTGTATATGGTAGCCATGTAATCCCTTGTAATTATTTGAATTCTTTGTTACATAAATTAATAAAAATCTCCTTTTTTCTTCTTAGTTACAAAAGTATATATTAAAAATATGCCGACATATTTTAATTAGTTTATTTAAATTTTTTTAATTATAACTCTCTTTATTTTTATGGTTATGTCATGTCATATTAGTATTTTCAAATCATTCTTATGATTAAAATTTTGTTAAGATTATTCATTATCCTGAAAAATATAAAAAGGGAAAAATAAATCAAATATAACTTTTACAAAGATAAAAATTGTGGATACCATTTGGAACATCCTTTAAAGAATATATATAGCAAAAAAGAAAAAACAGACAAAGGAGAATTATTTTTAATGCCAGAAGCTCCTGAATTTTAGTCGTAGAGATAATAAATTTTAAATTAGCCCATCACATTTCCAAATATGAAGAAGGATATTATTTTTCTTCATACCACGTCTGTTTTAATACTGCTTTTTTATTTGGTGATCCAACTATATTGACGTGAGAAAATTATTCTTAACTTTTGTACGTATTTTCCACTAAAATAATATCTATGTAATTAAGTGTATATAATACTAATTACAGTATAAAATTCAAATCATCAATAGCATTCAAAGCCACATATTCAAAATAATTAATTATTATCTCCGTCTCAAAAAAATGTCCAATTAGTTGATCGTTATACTTAATAGATACATTGTAGTAACAATCACAAAATAATATCATAAAAAAAGTACATATAAGGATGATAGTTTTATGTTACGAATCAATATATTTTGTGATAAATTAAGGACATGTTCTTTCCGGTGGTCGAAATGGGTGTGGTTTAGGGTTAAAATAGTTGAATTTGATTGAGAGTTCGCATTTTAGAGGATGAATAGTTTAGTATAAATTTTATATAATTCTAAGAAGTGATGAGAGTGGTTGAGTGTGGATTTTTGTTAGGAAGAATGGTTGAATTCACAACGAGTTAAAGGTTTTAGAAATAAATGTTACGAATGGTTGAGTATGGATTCTTTTTTTTTTTTTTTTTTGTAGAACATAGAGAAATAATAATAATAATTCTCAATGTGAGTCAATAATTTGAGATGTGAGTTCTAAATTTACGGAGTTATGACAATACAAATATTAAGAGCATGGTCGAAGTTAGACTAAAATTATAATCTATTTATGTTTATGTTTATATCTAAATCATAAAGCCGTGATGATGGTGATGATGATTAGAGGAAAGGCAGGACACGTGTCGTATGATGTAAAAGAGAGGCGCATTTTTCTTCTGGCAAAACCAAATCCAAATCCGAATCCCATCTAAAGAAGAAACAGTTTCGTTTCTTTGATTCGAAATCAAAACGCTTTCACTTCCTTTAATTTTAGTTTATTTAGGTCCACCAAACCTTTGAGCGTTGGACTTTCCACACTTCTCCAGTAGTATCTCCTTCTGCTTCTCTTGAATCTTTGCCCACCAACAACGACGTTTCCCGGCTCTCTCTCTCTCCACCCTCTTCTCCTCCCCCTTCCCGCTATCTGGGTTCCGCCCAATTCTCACAATCGGAGGAGAGAGAGAGACAGAGAGAGAGTTGGGCACCCGTCAATCAATGGAATCGAGCTCTTATTTGATCCGATCCATGGAGTCCCTGCTCGGAGTCTCATTGGATCAAACTTCGGCCATGGTGGTCTTGACCACTTCGTTGGCGGTCATCGTGGGGTTGGTCTTGATCCTCTTGAGAAGATTGGATGATCGGAGTCGGGACTCCAAGGTTGTCTCTGTTCCTAAGCCTCTCAAAGTTGAGCCTGAGGAGGATGAACTCGAAATTGCTTCTGGGAAGACTAAGGTTACCATCTTCTTCGGGACCCAGACCGGAACGGCCGAGGGCTTTGCTAAGGTAAGTTTTTGTTCCGGCTGAGAAATTGATTATAGAAGTAGTAGTTGTTGGGTGTTTGTTGAGAATTTAGTGATTTGATTATTCGCAGTGTTCGAGGAGTTAAGAATTTTCTATAATTTGTTTGAGTTCTTAATTTTGTATTAGGATGTTTAATGTTTATTTCAAGTGGGTATTAGTTGGCAATGCTATGCTAATAATTATAAACCTCCTATGAGAAAGCTTTGGGAAGCTTTAGGCACCTGCAATTTCAGGCAGTTTGCTATTTTTGGAGTATGCATGATTTTGCTAAATTTATCCCCCCCTCTTCCGCATGTGCCCACGTGATGTAGCTTTACATAGGTTTTTGTTTATTTGAATCATGTTACAGTTAGATATTAGAACTCAAATGCTAAAAAGGGTTCAATCTTTTCAATAGGACTCTGCTTAATGTAGGTGCATGGTGCACTAGGACTATGTTGAAATGGGTTCGAGTATGAGTTCATGAATGAGGGATGCTCGGACAAAATGGGAAGGACTTAAATAGGAGTCTGGTATAAGGAAGTTTTACGGTGGGAATGGTAGTAAGCTTTGAAATCTTCCAATTCTTATTGGAAATTCTATAAAGGTTTTGGGGGGAGGAGGGGGAGGGGTTAATGGAATAGGAAGAAGGGAAATGAATAGCTTCTCATTGCATTACAAACATATACATTTGCTTTTAGAGTTATCTTCGTAAAATTATAACTTTTTTCCAATTCTAACACCCACAAAACAAATTCAATGACTTCCAATCCCTGTTCATAACTCCCACGAAATAATTCACGCATATGAAATGGCCTATTAGTGTCCATCTCATATCAGTTGAAGTTGAGCTTTTTCTGTTGGATTGAAGAGGTTTTATGACTAAAAAATGAGTATATATAAACAATGATAATTCAAGGTGAGAGTTAACTTGCTTCGAACAAGCCCATGAGGCAGTTAGGTAGCTATTTGAAAGCATTTTTAGATATTGTGGGTCAACCAAACTAAAGAGCAATGAAAAGAGAAAGGTGAAACACAATGGGAAGTTATTGATTCTACGGCATTAAGGTTGCAAATGATTAGCTGGGGGACAAGGATGCCATACCCCCCTCCCCTACAAGAAAAAGAAAAAGAAAAAGAAAGGAAAAAGAAAAAAAACCTATATTTAGCAGAGAATGGTTTTACCTTGAGGTGTGGTTGTGAGAAATTCTGGAAACAAGTACATAGTGTATGGGAGAAAGTCGAACAAGTCAAGAAATTAACTAATTTAAAATGAATCTACAGAAGCTTGGAAGCTTGATTCAGAATCTCAGATGAACAAATTTTGTAAGATGCTCTTAGGAGCTGGTGATCTTGGAAAATTGGAGAGAAGTTTACAGGATGGATATTTATGGTAATGTGGATGATTGAATTGACGGAGGCTGACGAATGACACCAAAATCATTACAAATTTGATTTGCAGGAACGTGATGAGATGTTTCATTTCCTGTGTACCAAATCAGCAATCCAATCTTATGGGTGATGTCTATGTGGCTGCCTAAATTTGGATCTCTGTAGACCTCCTTAAAGAGGGATCCCACATATGTGGTTGTTCTGATAATCTTATGAATGATCCCCTTTCCCCACCCCACCCCGACGCTCCTTTTTCTTGATGAACTTCGGCTTTGGGGATTTGGAACTGTTAGATACTGGTAGGTCCTACTTTTGGGGAATAACGAGGGTTGCAATGTGGTCTCATGGCCATTGTTTAATAGTTTGATAAAGCAAGGTAAATTTCTCATGGGAAAGGGCTTTGTGGTATGATATAACTAGGTTTTATGGGATGGTATTTACGTTATACCTTTTGTAGCTTTTAGTTCATTCTCCTCTGTCTCAGGCTGTGACTAATTGATTTAGCTCATGATGGACACAGACATTAAGAGGGGAGCTACTGTTTTTCTGTATCCATAAATTTATGTATGCCCATATTGTTTTAACCTGATTAATTTTTTCAGTGCCGTGGAAACAAAAAATGTATCATATCAGGTTTCAGTGGCATGATTTTGTTCCTATTTGTGCTGTAGGCCTTGGCAGAGGAGATCAAGGCAAGATATCACAAGGCATTTGTGAAGGTTGTTGACCTGGTAAGTCAGACTGCCTGTAGGGTAGTTGTTTGACAGTGTTGCTTGCAAAGGGCACTTTTGTTTTTCTCGTACTTTATTTTTAGTTACTATGTTATCTAAAAATGTTATTTTTGCTCATTGGCTTAGGATGACTATGCTGCGGATGATGATCAATACGAAGAAAAACTAAAGAAAGAAACTTTAGCTTTTTTCATTGTCGCCACGTAAGATCAATCTTCTCCTTGCAATTATCTCTTGAACATTTTGGTTTCTGCAAACTTTTGGTGACAGTTCAGTAAACAAGTTGATATTGTAGCTATGGAGATGGGGAGCCTACTGATAACGCTGCCCGATTTTACAAATGGTTCACAGAAGTAAGTACTTTCTGTCATTTGTTGGTGTCTTACAGTAATCTCTCTATCTCTCTCTCTCTCTCTCTCTCTCTCTCTCTCCTCATATTTCACAAAGTACACAGCCTCATCATTTAGCTTTTTGTTTCCCCTCTTTTCTTTCTTTTTTTGGTTGGGGGAGGGTTGTTGGGGTTTGTAATTGGCATTACAGCATATCCTGGAAACATGATGTCCGTTTTCTTCTCTTTTAAATTTAGCAGAATGAAAGAGGACCATGGTTGTCGCAACTGACTTATGGTGTTTTTGGCTTGGGTAATCGTCAGTATGAACATTTCAATAAGGTAGGGTTTTTAACCACCGAATATCCCCCAGCCCCTCATTTTTAAAAATAATTGTTTTCTAATGTAATCTATTCTGGGATAGATTGGAAAAGTGCTAGATGAAGAACTCAATAAACAAGGTATGCAGAAATATCTTTGCTCTAATTGCTATTGGATAGTTGTTTTCTAGTACATGTGTCCGGAAGACTGAAAGTACCATAAGTGAGGGCAGGAACCCCTATTGTCCCTTTCCTTTTTATTATTCTTGAGTGATAAACTTATCTATAACTACTTGCTCTGGGATTACTATGCTTTTTCTGTAGTAAGTGCATTCCTTGCAATTTATACCAGAAGTAACTTTTAGTTTAATTCATGAGACTACCGTTACGTCTATTTCATGGTTTTGTTCATCTTGTGATGTGTACATCAAATCTTCTAGGATGGTATCATTTCAATAGTTTTGAACGGGTCCGCTGCTTCTGCTGTTAATAGCTTAAATTTTCATCTCTTCTATTCCGAAATGGCATCATAAATTTAAAGCCAATATGCACATTGGGCACCTCATATATACGTGTGTTTAGCTGGTTCGTGCCAAATTACATTTGCCATCTTTGGTATATAGGGACTTGTCACCCCTGAACTAAAACTTTATCTAGTTGTTATGTCTTCCTCATTTATTGTGGCTCAAGAATTGAGAAGTTAAGCGTTCTCTGTGGGGTTACTGACATGTAATTTTGAAGAATGTTGTCCTGTATTTTTTAGTGTTATCTTCTAAACCTATTGTCATTTTAAGTCCACTGTTTCTGTTGAAATTATCATGGAACCCTTGTCTCATTGTTGAATTATGGTCGATGTATCAGGTGCAAAGTGTTTAGTTCCTCTCGGTCTCGGTGATGATGATCAATGTATTGAGGATGATTTCACCGCCTGGTATGTGTGATAGCCTGCTTTTGTTACCGTTTTTGTTCATTTGCAACTTTATTTATTGATTCAGATCCTTGTTGGTGGTATATTACATGTCTTTCATAGGCGGGAAACTCTGTGGCCAGAGTTAGATAATTTATTGCGAGATGGAGATGATGTCGATACCACATCAACTCCATATACAGCTGCGATTTCCGAATACCGCGTAATGATTCATGATTCTGCTGTCACAAGCTCCGAGAATGAGTACAATAGCGTGGCAAATGGGCATGCTTCCTATGATATTCATCATCCTTGCAGGTATTTAATTGTATATTATGTCTCTATTTAAATCCTTCTTGTGCCAAGACATTCCAGCTGCTTCTTTATATGTGCATTAAACAATGAACTTCTATGCAAATATAGTCGACGGTAGTCCTGTTGTGTTGCCTGGTAATTATCTCTTGAAAGGCCAGTGTATTTTTTTTAATTGACTATGAAATTTGTTTCCCAGTTTTAGCTATGTTTGTCCAAGTAACTAATTTTTTATTGATTCAAACATCTGAAGAGTTAATGTTGCTGTGCGGAAGGAGCTCCATAAACCAGAATCTGATCGCTCTTGCATACACTTGGAATTTGATATTTCAGGCACTGGAATTACGTAAGTTCCTCCCCCCCAATCCCGTGGCCCGGGCGAACGAAAGAAAATGATTCACTTGTTTCTCTGTTTACATTTATGCTAAATTGTGAGGAAAGATGGAAGGACGTCATAGTAACTTGTACTTTTGATGAACACAACTTTTGTGGAATGGAACCCCAGCGAACTGCAATTGTCTTTCTCTTTCTCCTGAATTTTCCTTTTAATTCTCTGTCCAATCCGGTAGAAATGATAAATTGCATCCTAATCAGCTCCTGACTGGAAACATCTCTTTTGTGTCCTTTTGCTTCTTCTGAAACTGACAAGCTACAAAGATCCTACTGTACCTGAAGGTTCAGTTGACTGGCAAAGGCTAAGCTAGCTCTGCCTCTCATCCAGCTGCAAACTAGTTTTCTGGCAGGCTTTCTCTCGGAAAGCCAAAGATGCTGCAAGACATTTTTTCACAATGTGCTCAGCCTTATAGTGTTAACACTTGTATACTATGGCATATATCATTCATTACTGCCCTTGTTGCAGCATGCATTGTGATTAAACTTATACTTGTTCAGATGTGGGAGGTGCTTGCCAACAGATTAACTTATCGACATTGTGCCCGAGAATCATTCTATTCTCTTCTCAGAGAGGCTTTTTCGTTATTATAAACTTAATATGCATGCATTGGCTACCTGTGGAAAACAAATCCAATATTGTAGAATGATTCGGAAAGAGTTTATAATTGTGTCATTATGCAAATTGGCAAAATTGCCAATTAATGATTCTTTCAACTTTGTTGCAATGGACACACTGAAGGATCTCATGTATGATACAGATTTTCAACTTCTGTTTCCATTGTATTACATATTGTACTGGGTCTAGGCAGGTTTTTCTGCCTCCAAAATGCTTCATTTGTCTCCAAGATGTTGGACACTTAACTGCCATAAACTTGAATTACTGGATCTTAATTAATAGCTAGTGTCAAAGGCCCTAAAAAAGGGAAAAACAAAAAAAGCTTAAACTTGAATATGCCTGGAGTTGAAATTGATATGGAGCAACTTCTTGACAGTCTTTAGGGAATGATGAATGAAAACATCCTTCATCCTGCTGCTCCCAGCCACTCTTTCTATGCATAAAATGTTACTATGTGTAAGATCTTTTTCAGCTTTGTCTGTCCTAGTCTGTTGACTTTTTGTCATTGGCTGCTGCTAATTGCATTGATTCCTTTCAGTGGTTTACTCAGATCCAACTCAATAAATTCTAAAGGGAAATCTTTGATGGAACTCCTGATAAGTTCATGGTAAAAAAAAAGGGAAAGGAAATACAAATAGAAAGAAAAAAGAACAAAAAGGAATTCACTGCAACTTTCTCGCAAGTGAAACCTCTAGATGGTTATATTTGACTGAATATGATCTTAATGAAGGAAATTCACTCGTACTTTACATTGTAATTGAACAATGTTGGTGCTGAACCTTGGGGTTGGTGGAGCCGTGGAGGCTGCGAAAGACCTTAGTTGGTGTTATACATGTATAAATCCTAACTTCCTATCTGTACCTTCTGATTGGTCTTGCTACATTTTTAGGGTTTTTATTAACATAAACACACATGCTCATATCACAGAGTATGTATTATAGTTTGTGAACCTCTCTCTTCTCTCTCACTCATCTTGCTTTCGTTCTTCTCTTGTTTAGACATATATTTTAGTCAATAAATAGGATAGTTACGCGAATAATTTCACCATTCTGACTGTCACTTTTATAAAGAGTGTGTTATAAACCGATTGGTGTATTTATTTTCTTTGTGCAATTGTGAAGCATCACTAAGCTGGGCGTATTTCCTCATCCTTTGTTTAATTATTATTCTCAGAATACATGATATTGTAGTATAATTTTATAGTTTTCTTAGCTGTATTCATTCTGTTAAAGGAGCAAAGCCCTTACAGTTTCTCATCCTTATTTTCAGTTATGACACTGGAGATCATGTTGGTGTCTTTGCCGAGAATTGTGAGGAAAGTGTGGAAGAAGCAGCAAAACTGCTAGCTCAGCCACTGGATCTGCTTTTTTCACTCCACACAGATGCAGAAGATGGTACACCTCTTGGAGGCTCACTACCACCACCTTTTCCTGGTCCTTGCACACTTCGCATTGCTTTGGCACGATATGCTGATCTTTTGAACCCTCCAAAAAAGGTTATTGTATTCTCCTAATCCCTTATTCTGCCTTCTTCTTGTGATTCTTGATGCTATGCCGAGATAATTGGCGTTACAGTGTTGAGTATTACTTTCTACGTTCAGGCTGCTCTACTTGCTTTGGCTGCACATGCATCAGAACCTGGTGAGGCAGAGAAATTGAAGTATTTGGCATCGCCTGAGGGGAAGGTTCATATTTGTTTTCTTCACCCTGAAACTTCTTACCTGTTCTTCGTTGTGTGGATTCTTGCTCATTGTTAATTTTATTGCTTAGGATGAGTATTCCACTTGGGTTGTTGCAACTCAAAGGAGTCTTCTGGAGGTAATGTCTGAGTTTCCATCAGCAAAACCTCCGCTAGGTGTCTTCTTTGCTTCAGTGGCTCCTCATTTACAACCACGTTACTATTCTATCTCGTCCTCACCAAGGTTATGCCATTTCTCAGTTTTTATTAGTTTGGCTATGGTTGAAGAAGTTCAACAGTCTGAATTTGGTTGAAACTTGTCGGCAGATTATTCCCCAGCCGAGTTCATGTGACATGTGCTGTAGTTTACGGTCCTACTCCGACTGGTAGAATCCACAAGGGGGTCTGTTCAACATGGATGAAGGTGATATCATTTTACTCTTCTCGGTTAGCATTTCCATATTTCATGTCAACTGCGAAGTGCAATTCTTCATTGTCCTCTATCTGCAATTGTGGATTGCTGTTGGATCAGTATGTCTTGCATGTGAAATAAATGAATAGCTTCAAAATCTGCCTTGCTGAATCGTGTGTTTATCAGAATGCAGTTCCTTTAGAGGAAAGCCAGGACTGTACCACAGCCCCTATCTTCATCAGGCCTTCCAATTTTAAGTTACCATCTAACCCTCTGATCCCAATAATCATGGTGGGACCTGGAACTGGCTTGGCTCCTTTCCGAGGATTCTTACAGGTTTGATAGGCTTGATTCTGTATGTCGGTTGCTGTAACTGCTGTTTGCAAAGCTGGTTTGAAACTTTGATTTGTTCATCTTCTTGCAGGAAAGACTGGCCTTGAAACAGGGAGGCATCCAACTGGGCCCCGCTATACTCTTCTTTGGATGTAGAAATCGTAGAATGGTACTCTTCTGAAAACTGCAAAAATTGTAGAACAACTCAACAAACTAGTGCTAATTAACATTTATATGAATATTTGAAAGGATTTCATTTATGAGGAAGAGCTGTATAAGTTTGTCGAAGAAGGTGCACTTTCAGAGCTAGTTGTTGCATTCTCAAGAGAGGGGCCTCAAAAGGAATATGTCCAGCATAAGATGATGGAGAAGGTGCTTATTCTCATGAACACTGTTAGAGAATTTTGTACATTTATTTATTAAATAATGATATAATTCATGTAATGAACTTGCAGGCCCCATATCTCTGGAGTCTAATTTCTTCAGGTGGTTACTTGTATGTCTGTGGTGATGCCAAGGGTATGGCAAGAGATGTACATCGGACACTGCACAATATAGTTCAGGAACAGGTACAACCCCCCGGTCTTCTTTTTCATTCCAAGCTGCCTTATTGTTGACTAAAAGTTTCCATTGGTCAAGCAACAGCCATGTATTTGATAGACTCTCGAGTTGGGCAATTGTGGGAAGCCTGTTTCCTACATCTTATCTTTTTTCCTTTTCCGGGAGGAGGGGAGGTTGTTGTGGTAAGACTTGGCAAATGGGTCATCCAGTTCTGTTATTACTGTCAATGGATTCAATTCGGTTTCAGTTTTGCGTCCGGTCATTTTCGGGTTAGGTTGACTTTATCTTGGTAATAATTGGCCTAATCAGCTTATCTTACAAAGAAAAGTAACTTTGGTGGAAATGTTCGGGTCGGGTTTGGTTCGGTTTGGGTCTATTCGTGTTTCGGGTCCATTTGGGGTTAGCTGTTTCAGGTGTTAGATCATGTACATCGGATCATTCAGTTCACTTTCGCCAGGTGGGTGCCCCGGGGAGGGGTAATCTCAATTTTCTACACAAAAATCACTCTCTACATCCTAAAGTTGCCAAGTTTTTTAGTCTACATCATTAAATAAGAATGCTAAACAGGATATGCTATGCTTCTGTGCTAATATTTTTCATAATACAGACTTATCTGCGCTTAATGGTTCCTGTGGAAAATCTATACATGAATAACACAAAAAAAAAAAAAAATGTTTTGGTGACAAATTACTCAATATTTCATACCCTATTTTGATATACATCACCCATCTCTTATTTTGCTGGGGTTTCAGGAGAATGTCGCCTCATCTGAGGCTGAATCTATTGTGAAGAAGCTACAGATGGATGGCCGATACCTTCGGGATGTATGGTGAGCTGCATTTGCCGCTTCTTTAATTCTTTGAGCACTGCTCGAAATCTTGGGGCTTCAAATTTGCAGCCCTCACATGGCTCGTAGGGGCACTGCGTTCCCCCAACTGTATTTAGTCCTAAAATTAATCGTTGTGATGCTCCCTCCCCCTACCGGGGTTCTTAGTAACAGCATGTTTATTGTTAGCATAATTGTAAACAGTATTGTTACTAGTATTAGGCTGTTAAAATATCCTTCACCAGAGTTATATAGTAGATCGTTGACAAAATGATTTGTCAAGAATCGAGATGATATGTAATGGTTCTTGTAACATGAAGAATAAGAGTTGAATATCGATGTATTGTACCAATTTTTAATTTTTGTATGGAACAATTTTATAAACTATGTAATTATGATCGTGTTATATGATATATTGCATTATATTACATCAAACCAAACATTCAACCATATAACATTACATTAAATCAAATCAAACATTCAAGAGGCAATATTCACGAAACGTTCATGTAAAACATTTTGACAGGAGTTTGGCTTCCATGGGGTTTCTACTATCTTAAGAGAATTGTGGTACGCAAAAAAGTATTTGGATCATATATGTCTTCTAAAAAATTATTTCCATACAAAAAAAATTCTTTATCTTATGAAAATTACTAGTTCGTTATCTATAAAATAACAAGTGAAACTGTCTTATTCAGAAGTGTGACAGAAAAAAGTGTGGTGCTAGAGAAGTGGTCTTGAGATGAAACCCATGAGGTTATATTCCACTGGTAGCAAGTCCATGACTCCATGAGTACATACAGCTAGTCAACAAGAGCTATATGTGATCTCTCTTTTGGTTTCTTTTTGGGGTGCATACCGAGGAACAAAGGTAAATGTAAGTTGCATTTAAATCTAAAGTTATCGTAATAATTTTTAATGACTTTACTAACTATGCTAGCTAGAAACCATAGTTTTTTTTATTTTTTCATTTTTAAAAATTGCAATTCATACTTTTGTAAGAACTATAGGGAATTCTATGACACTTTAACTTTTACAACGAAACACAATTATCATTGTTTTCCTATTTGATTCGTGCCTTTTTTGTGACTTTGACCCTATTAACCAAAGGCGAAACTTTTGTGGTTTATAAGGGGTAGAAGTCTCTCAATGTAAGTTTATCCATTCACAAGACTCGAAGTCGAGACCTTGCTTAATGGGAACAACCGTCAAACTGTTTAAACTGAGAAGAAACTACTCTACAACCTTGACCATTTATGTTACAAAGGAAAATATTACACTGAAAATAAGAATGTCCTTAAGAAAATGGCAAAATACTTTGCATACAACAATCTAATCAACTGCAACATCTTCTGGTTGTTTTGGCATTTCTGGAGTAACACAAGCAAGGATTGAAGACCTATGCCTATGCCTCCTTAGCTTGACACCAAATAGAAAAGAATGCAATGGAATTCTAGGCTTGTTAAATGGGTTCTTCATGCTAGAACTATGTCCATTATTTGCTTCTGAGAATCCAAACTCTTTATCTAATTTTGCTAGCAACTTTCTAACCTCTTGTTTGAGTGACTTAGCACGATGAACACCGGCTTGTAGTTCCTCAGCGACCTTGCTATTCTCGTGCTTCATGTTGAGGATTTCTCCATGAAACTTAGCTGCTTTATAATGACTTAACTCTGTCTCTTCTTCATTCCCACTCGACACTTTCGTGATCTCGTCTTGGATGTTATTCAAAGCTGAGAATCTACTATTCAACTCCTCTTGAAACACTACACTATGTTCTAACCATAATGTAAGTTCGGTGTGTATTTCTCTTAGATGTTTGTAAAGAGGTCGAGCTTCTGACTTCACTGACTGTTGAGGCTCATCTTCTTTTCTTTGGGATTGCTTCAGTTTTGTCAACTCAGCTTGCAAATCTCTTATTGAAGTTTGGAGTTTTTGAATCTGGTGAAATGCAGTACTAAATCTTAGCCAGAAGTCCAGGTTTGCCTCGAGCAAACTGTCAAGTTCCTCTCGGAATCTGCCTTTAGTTCCTGAAATTGGCTTAGATTGTGCAGCAATGTCTACTTTTGCTCTGTTTTCACCACCTTCTTTGTTTTCATTCGCATTGGTAACTTGTTGCTTGATAAAAGCATCCCGATCATATAAATGATGGAAAAGGGGCTTCCTGTCGGAGTTGCTACGAGACATCGAAACTTTTTCTCCTCACTATCATCTTGGTCTTCCTGTTTCAAATTCCCGTATTCTGTCAACCATGAATCTGAAGCTCCCTCCTATTAGCTTGAAGTGCGATTAATCTTTTACGTAGCATTAGAATCTCTTTATCCTTAGCTTCAACAGTGTTCTTATCTACATCATTGTCAAAAGTCGAAGCATCATCATTTTGTCCTACCTGTTTGGAATTCTCCAACCGTGAATCTGTGTTTTTATCTCCTTTATCTTGAATATCACTTAGTTTTTTTAGTAGCAGTTTAATTTCCTCATCCTTGGCAGCAATAGTATTCCTTAGTTCCCTCACATGAGATGCCATTTCAAATATTTGATCTCTATGCTTCTTCTCCATATCACTAAGTTTCGATTTCATGTCTTTGTAATCTCTGAAAATCATGGTGTATTCCTCTATCAAAATCTTCTCTCTATCCTCCATATTATTCAAGTAGAGTCTCCTCCAATTCAGCCCGTCTTCTTCCTCTAGTTGTAAGTCAGCAATGTCAATGGTGTTTTCTGTTGTTTTAGAAACATCTCGCTTCTCTTCCTCGTCTTCTTCATCTACTTTCAGTTCTTGTCTTGGCTCGGGAAGAGGGGCAAGTTTCTCTTTTCTGTGTCACTTTCAATCTCCTCTTTTTGTGCCTCGGTTTCTTGTTCACCCTTGGTTTCCTTGAAAAACCAAAGTATTCCCCCTCTTCAGCTGGTTTTACATCGTGCATTTTCTCCTTAAGATGATCAAGGTTACAACCCGCCTTAGTAATCTCCTCATTGATGCCTTTCTTCTGTTCTAAAACTTGTTTATTCAACAAGTTAACTCTTATAAGCTCTTCTTCTAATTCTCTCAGCCTAAGGCTCATCACAGACCCCTCGAGAATAGGTTGTTTTTGTTCTTCAAATGTCTTAATATGAGCCAAAAGAGCATCGATCTCTTGCCTTAACCTTTTAACCAACGCCTTATATGAACAAACCACAGTTTCTAAGTGCACAATTTTATCAACTAAATCATCGATTTTATCAGCCATTTCAGGCTCAGTGAACACACTTTTAGAACCCACTTTCAACTGTTCCCTTATTCTTTCCCTTAAGTCCTCTACATCTTCACCTTCCTCTGGCTCGACATTAATGAGTGTCTCTCCAAACTCCTTCGAACCCTCCGAGAAACCTTCCTCATTCTTCTCACCAAGTTTCTTCAGTGCCGACAATCTTTCATGGGCACCTTTGATTCTTTCATACTCCTGCTTCACTTCTTCCAAGGACATCTTTTGCTCCTCTTGTAGCTTAGCCAAGGCCTCCAAGCATGACTTTAAGGCAGAGCCAGCCATAAGAGCCCGAGCCTCATGATCTTCCATGACTGTTCCAACCCCAAACTCATCCTGTAAGACACAAACCCGGCTTTGTGAATCAGTAATTTTACTCTCGAGCTCCAAGAACTTAGCCAAGGCACTTTCATATGAACTCTTCATAAACTCTTTTTCAGTTTGCCATGTTAATATATCTTTTTGAAGTTTATCGATTTCTACAGATGCTTCTTCTTTGCTTATCCCCGAGCTAGTCCCATGATTAGAAGTCACATTTCTCCTTAACTGCTCTCTTCTTGAGGCCAAAATGGATTGACCATTAAGGGCCTGTTTCGAAGCTTTGGAGCCTTAGGCAAGTTTTTAGGGACAGTTCGTGTGGATAATCGATCAGGAGAAGGAGCGGTTGAGCCCATCAAACTATCATCATCATCGCTCTCTAGAGCTAACTGAACTTGTTCCGGAAAAACAGTTGCAATTGTTCTATTGGCAGATTGAAGGTCTTTGGAGATATGATCAAACCTTTCTGCCAATGCTCTGTAAGACTTGTATGATTCTTCTACTGAGCTGATCAGCTCTGGCCTCTTTTTGTAGTACATTTCTGCCCTTTTTGCAAATGAGTCTCCTTCTTGCTCTATTATCCTCAGCATGAATTTTACCTTCTCCTCCATATCTGCATTTATAGAGGAGGGGAAGCAAGCAAGTTAAAGATATTGTTGATAATTTATTTCTCATGATTTTCTCTTCTAATTTTTCGAGGATGAGTTAAAAAGTTTCATAAGTTTGACTAGACCCGATTCAATTCCTGGATGGAGCCCCCAAGGTGACGCCCCTAGTTGCTTTTTTATTGTATGACTAAAACCATAATTATATAGTGTGCTACGAAACTTATAATTTTGATACAGTTTCGATAAATTTTCTTTCTTATGCAATAGTTAATCATGTTAATTTAGAGCCGCATCAATAAGTAATGGATTACGAAATCAGAAATTGAAGTATGAGCTCGTCCAAAAACTAATCTCTTTTTTTTCAAATTTGTTTTTATTGTTCTTCATAGAACAATCAAACACATTCACAGATTTTCTTTCCAATTAGAAGAAGAAAATAGTATTCCTTGCTTCCCAAATTAAATCATGAGGATTCAAAGTTCAAACCAAAAAAATTAAATCATGGGGGTTTTTTTTTTTTGAAAAACACAATTGGAAAATATGGAAAAATAGCTGTGTCTTGCTTGCTTCTTCATGCACTTATATTACAACCTAAACTTTTATATTTTTTATATTAAAATAATTTATATAGACTATGGACATATGAGCATGGAAAAATTTGCTTTCTATAAAATACACATATGCTTCTAGCTTTTTAAATTCTCCTGAACAGCCCGATACAAAAAACTTTATTATTACTAACAAAGCACACTAAAATATACCAACCCATTGTGATTGTTCAATTTAAATATTTTAATCAAATCCCTCTGTTTTCATAGTGATATTTTCCATCTAAATATAAATAATATAGCTATTTTCATTATCTCTTTTATTTCTTGAAAATTTCCATATTAATAATTGAACAATAAAAGCACATAACAAGAATTTGGTAAAATTTAAGCAAAACTATTTAATTAAAATGACAAAAATTAAGCAAAAATGGAAGATCCAAAAGCTGACCTTGGAGATTTTGTTCCAGCCATTTTGATTGTTTTGTTCTGATATGACTTGCCCACCACCATGAATATGCAGTTGTTGCTGCCCTGTGCAGCATTTTCTCTCTTAATTCCTTATCCAAAATGCTTAATTAGAAAATATATTTATTCATTTTTAATGAAGATATTATTCAAGAAGAAATTCAACCAGCACAATTTTCTTCTGTTTTCTGGGATTTTTTTTTCAGGTGAAGAAAGAGAAATGTAGCAGAGAAATATCCATGAAAACAAATTCAAAAGATTAATTGGGATAAAGTTTTTATGTTTGTAAATTTTTGCATTGGAAGGCAGGAGAAATCTCCAGGATTATAGGCTATATATTCTTCTTTAAGCTACCACATAATTTCAATTATAGTTTTCTTCTGACTTGCTTTATTTACTGCTATTCTGACATATGGGTCATCTATAAACAGAAACCATTGTCTATTTTTCTTTTTCCTTTTTTTTAACTCCTGATTCCATCTACACAGAATTTTTTTTTATTAATTTAACTTTTTATAATTTTTAAGATATGATAATTTTTTATCATATTTAACAAATACGACTGTAAAACCAATGAGGTCATGACCTATTGGTCAAGACCGATGTTCTCACTACATTAGGTATCGATTCAAATGACAATTATAGTGATAATTTCTGCAAGAGTATCACATTATTATCAAATCCTCTTAGGACTTTTTTTTTTTTTTTTTTTGTTGTAAGCAGCAGTTTAAGTTGTAAAAGGCAATAAAGAGTTGTTAATAATATTTTTTATTTTATAATATTTATCATTTTAAAATTTCAATGATATATTAATAATTAGTTTAACAATTTTGTTTTTATTAATTATTTTTTTCTTTTTTTTCATTGATTTTCTTCATTTCCAATTAAACTTTAGAGCAACTTGATCTTTTGACTCAAAGTTTGTTATGAATTTTTTTTTGGTGTTCCCAAAACTTAAAAAACGACGGATATTTTAAAACGAATGGAATAGCCCACAAGCTCCTCGCTCCGAATTTTCTAATAAAACTATGTTTTCTTCCTACCTTATGTATATACTTTCTAGTCTAGCTTTCTTACTCTTCTTTTAAAATTATTATCACACCGTAGTTTGTATGGTCAGATTGCTTTCGAAAGAATTTTGTTTTCTGGATGAATATTTGAAACTTCATGGAATAACTTTAATTTTATGGTATGATAGAAAAATATTACTGTAAATGAATTTAAACATCAAATTTAGCACTCAATTATCCAAATTTGAAGAATACTTACTATGAGACATGAAATTATCAGTATGCATGAATCAATATCTTCAACTCTTAGATGCAACCTAGACTAAGAATGTTAAAGACATAAGATAGAGAGGTGTTTTAAATTTCCATACTCGCCTATGGATGTTAACAAGTGTTTTGTTACAATTAGGAAAGTTATGTTAGTAAGAATTTTGTTATTATTAGTAAAGAAGTAGTTGGTTACAATTAGTAGTAGTCAGTTACAATTAAGAAATTTAGTTTGAGATAAACTCAATTTGAGACCAAGAATTTAGTTTGACACAATGAGTCACACACAAATAACAAAGAAAAGAGTTTTCTTCTCTCAAACCAATCTCTCTTCCAAAATTTCGTTATGTTTTCGGAGCCTTGATATTGTAATCGCAAATTATCATGTCAAAAAAATTATAATTGACAATACATCACCTTATTATCTCCATCCATCCGATGGATTCGAAATACTAATCACGGTCGTAATTTTTTATGGAGACAATTACGACCTTTGGGAAAAAGCCGTTACAACAACACTAAGATCAAAAAATAAACTCGGCTTTGTCATGGTGAAATTACCTTGATAGATAAAGCCAAACATGCTGAGGAAGATGCATGGTAGATGGTAAACTCCAACATATGCTCATGGCTATTAAACATAGTCGACCTCAAAATACGCCCATCAATTGCTTATGCCAATTAGGCTAAAGTCATGTAGGAGGATCTCAAAAGGAGATACGGCACTTCCGATATACCCAAGAAGCATGATTTGAAGGCAAAAATTACAAACAAGTAAATAATATACCAAGACAGCTTGTTGAATACTATTCCAAACTTATGGGATTATGGAGTAAGTTAGACAATGTGATTACACATCGTCGTTGTACCTACGGAAAGTATACCCGCAAGCTTGGAGAGATGCTAGCAAAAGATGTCGAGGAGGAGAAAACCCATCAATTCCTAATGGGTTTGAGCGATGAAAAATACTCAACCATTCGGGTCCACATATTGGCCATGACACCTCTACCGTCTCTTGAAAGAAATTTCAACATTGTTCAACAAGAAGAACACCACAAAAATTCATGATGGAGCTTGAAGACAAGCACGAAGCTGCCGCCTTCACCGTTAGCTCACTACCGACGATGAATTAAGTCGGCGTAACAAGCGAGAAGATCTCATCCATGCACTCCGAACAAGTGAGAAGTTGTCGGACCACCGTCATCCACATTCACATCCGGCCGATCTAGAAATTGCTATCCCTAATTGAGACACCTAAAAGTGGTGAAAGCTTGACAGGTAACCCTTCTTGGCTAATTTATAGTGGGCCATCGACCCACATGACAAGCAAACCAAAACTAATGAAGAATTTGGAGCAAATTGTACCGGTAGTGATAGATCTGCCGAATTGAGAGAAAACCATAGCAACAAAGCAAGGGACCATGGGCTTGACAAAAAATCTCTCCTTACATAATACTTTGCTTGTTCCTTCCCTAAGTTGCAATTTTGTCTCAATAGCTCGTGTATATAAAGATTTAAATTGTATAGTGACGTTTGACAAAAACACTTGTTAACAATAGACAAGAATAGTTCAAATAGGTCATATGCATAACATATTACAATAGAAGTATTTATTTGAAAGAGAAAAATATTTGTTTTCATAGTGATATTTTTATCAAATCGCCACGTCATGTTGTATATTTAGTGTCTATTTTATTATTGTATTCATTTTAATTTTTTAAAGAGTATGTATTTAAATTCAAATTTATTTTATAGACTAAATAATAAGCATAAAATTTCATATCTACACTCGATCCTCTTAAAGCCTAAAACTTTTCATATGATATATACACTAGAGTACAAGTATAGAATCTGGATTTGTCTCCACATATTTCGATGTGTGAAAACAGAGTAGACAATTTAGGTCAAATTACAACCCTACTCCTATTGGTATTTTAGTTATTGTATCAAACGGTGAAAACTTTCACCAACTTAATTATTATTATTTTTTTGAAAAGGGTAAGTACATCAACAATAAATAGCTCTTCTCGCAACAATTCTACCTAAATTGTCCTCCATTAAAATGGAAAGAAAATAAAAATAAGGAAAAGAAGACCAAATAACAGTAGAAGAGATACAATGACCAACTTAGTTACTTGACACTCGCAGAGAACATAGAATTTGTAGCCAAAACTTAAAGGGACAATGACAGACTTTCATTTGTGCCTATGCAACAGTTTCTTACATACAACATAACAAGGATGGTTAAACCTCCAAAATGCTCCTAGAAACACAACTATTTGTATAGCTAAAACCACACCCAACTTCAAATGGAAATAAAATTACAACTTCCCACAATGAATTTTTTGTTCCCCCTCAATACAATCTGAAGAGTTAGCCTATCCAATGCAACTGGAAAGATCCAATATGTTAAGGATCGATCGATCCTCTGCCAAGATTTGCCCCTGGCTAGTGGCTACAAGCTTATGAAGCTTCAAATCCCGGATTCTGCAAATTTGTGTTAGAAAGAAATCACAATGAATCTTAAAGGCGAAGATTCTCTTTTTCATCTGACTTCTTGACCCTACGAACAGGACTTCTTCGAGCAGGGTCACCAGACTCTTTATTTACACCGGGTTCTTCTCCCTGCTCAGTGTTCCTATCCCTCAAAAGGCTGTTGTTCGAGGCTGCAGACCTCATGGCCCTCGGTAACCTCAGAGGGATGTTTGTTTCAGCTGTGCTGCTCTCTGGCTTCCTTGATTGTTCATTCTCAGGTTGTGGGGTAGGTGGGGCTGCAGGAACAAGCTGAACTACAGATTTACGCCATGTTTTCCTTTGGTTCGGCCTCGGAGCATTTGATTTGGCCTGCAACAAGTTCCACAAAGGTGAAACAGATAAAGAATTACATCATTGCCTAGAATCCCAGTCCAACATATCGAAGATACATATCTATATAGCCTAAATGCATTGAGATCATCCAACACTTTTGAACCTATGCTAACAGAACCAACCCCAAACTTGGCCTGTCAATACTGTGTTTGATAGACAAACTTATTGTATAAACTCATCTCACACCTAAGACAGGCAGCAATATTCCATCAATTTGTTCTTCCCTATCCAAACATGAACAAAGTCCATTGATTCATTTTTGTTAACTCCATGTATTGAATATCAGTAAACACAATGCAAAGAACACCATAGCAAAGGACATGAATGAACCCCGGGGAGCATCTTGAAAAACTAGTCATCAGAGTGAGTAAAACATACGGCTGTATTTCCAATGTCAGCCAAAGCCTTTCTTTGTGCTCCATTTTCAACAGTTTGTTCACCATGCATCTCAGATAGCGCACTTTCCAGTAGTGCTGCCCCTTGAGTTGCAAGGTCATCATTCTCAGCTAAGCCATTCTCATCAATGGCAGCCTCTGGGTGTCCTATATCATCAGTTTTTTGTAATTCTCTATTGCTGCATTTATTGGATGAACAGCCACAAAATGTTGAGCAGCTGCCCCCAGAAGCACGGCATTCACACTTTGATGTTTTGCAAGATGATTGTTTACTGCATGTGCAGCAAAGAGCAGGTTTTGATTCCTCTTTCCTTGATGTGACAGTATCAGCTGAACCTGAACCTGAACCCTCTCTTCTCAGACTTCTACCATCATCAGTGTCTAATGAATGAGATTCAGACCCAGATCGACCCCCTTTCCTAGAATTCTTGTTCTTCAATACAAACATGGTTGGATCCCATTCATCATCAGCAGCGTCATCATCAGAGTTTGAATGCTCAGATTCAGATGTATCCATGTCTTCCAATTGCTGCATACTGGTTGAGAACTTCCAGAAACCAGAAGCTCGAGGACCCTGTAGGAAAGTGAATGCACCAAGACTTATTAGATTATGTCCTCTCACTTTTCAGTAGAGCTCATTTGGAACCACTGAGGACGATATTTAAACATATTGGAGTATAAGCCGATTGGACGAAAGTGTACCTGCCGCAAATCATATGTATGTCCTTCACCATTGACGCTTGTGAATTGGGCATGACCTGTGTTTTTCTGCACCAAAAATGAGGAGATGCAATTAAGACATGCAGATTGCTCAATCTTTAGTTCCAATAACTCTAGGCTTTTGAGGCGAGGAATGCAAAGAACTAGTTGACAATTGATTTAAAACACTTGCCTGTTGTACTTGGTGCACAAGTTCTGTATTTTGCTTTTCCAATTGTCTAACTAAACTATTAAGCTTGACTACCTTCTCTTTCAGTTCCTTTATCTCAGAGTCCTTCTCTCTACAGTCAATTTCCTTGTCACGAACCATGCATCTTGAGAAAACACGATACACTTAGCATTTGGAAACACATAAAGCCAACATTTGTGCAATTTTATAGTAACTTAAATGATCATATAAAGTGAAACACGATACTTTCTCAAAGTGTTTTCCAAATGCATCAGTTTAACATTTTCTTAAATCAATCGAGTCATGAAAAGATCATTAGGGGCAGCATAATGATTTGTTTTTTGAACTCCATTCCTAAAATATTCTAAATAAAAACAGCAATTTGAAGAGCATTACTACCTCGAGGATGAAGCTAAATTGAACAGATAGTTCATCACATTTTTCGCTTCAGCAAGAGATCGTACTTGATTCCAACGTCCTCTACCACTAAATGCACGCTCCCGTTCTTCTGCCTCAGACAATTGTGATGCCATCGAAACTAAGGTGCTGGAAGAAGTGGAAAGCATATTTTCCAGTGCAAAAATCCTTGAGTTTCTGGCACCAGGGGACATGGTCTCCGGACATGCTCTGCACCACCATAATACATCCAAGAACATAACGACCAGAATTGAAAAAATCAACTATTTCAATTGTGGATCCCGCCTCTGCGGGGCCTGGGGAGATCCATATGTAGGCAGTCTCATCCGTATGAGAATCGAAAAGGTCAGACTAATTTTTTTCTAAAATAAAAATTCCTCACCTCAAGTTATTCTGCTTCAGCATCTCAGCTTCTTCCCTCAGCCGCGCAATCTCTTGAGCCATCCTAGCCCTCCTGGAATACCACATTAGGATAGCTTGAGTTAAATGTTTCAAGAAGAAAATTTTACTAAGAAAAACTAGTAGTCAGTCTACATCCAATTCAAGACAGTGACACTTAAAGCTAGAGTGAAGTGATCACAGCAGATCATAAATTGGGTATCACCCACTAAAAATAAGGAGAAACTTATTTATCTAACCATTAAAATAATTATACTATTTAAATGACAAATATTCTTACTAACAACATGACAACAAAGAATCAACGCTTTCAAATCCTAGTGTCATCAAATCTTTTCCCTTAATTATTGTTCATGAATTCTTTGGACTTTTGCTGCACCAAACTAGTTCTTCAATAAAAAGACATTGGTTTTTTGGAAACCTATGAGGGCAACTGACAGTGATTCAAATTTTTTACGTGAAGGTTGTGGCCCATGTTCTATAAAATTATATTTACAGCTAAAAAGAAAGATTTTTGGATGGGAATAATATAAATCTTGGATTATTGGTCAAAAATAATACGACCTTTCTCCTTGATCATGAAGATAACAAACTTTAACACTATTTAACGATATCAAAACACAACCGAGTTTTTGGAGCTGGGAACTCGTCTGAAAACCGACGTGTCAAGTGAAGTTGACAAGTGTTTGGCGGAGTAAAAATTTTGAATTTAGATTTTGACTTAGCTTAATTGTTTAATGGCCACAAAAGAGAAGTCAGGGCTAAGTCAAAATTTTATGAACATTAAACAATTAAGCCAAGTCAAAATCCAAGGTAAAATTTTAACTCCGTCGTGCATGTGTCAATTTCACTTCACACGTCAGCTTTTAGACGAGTCTCACCCCTAAAATTCGGTTGTGTTCTGATATCGCTAAATAGTACTAAAGTTCATTCTGTTCACGGCCAAGACAAAAAGTCATATTATGTTTTGTTAATACCCGCAAAGTTCATATTATTCCCATCCAAAAATCCCAAAAGGAAAGCCATGTGTATTTTGTGACACACAATACTGGAGCAACTTTGAGATCTAGATACCAAAGAATACCCAAGACATTATATCTTGTCCAAAAGAATGGAAGATAGAGATCCACAAAACAAAATATCAAGATTCAGGATATAAGTTTAGAGATTGAAGTCTAGATGATGCAGGATAAGAGTGTAAAAACAATAAAAAGATCTAGGAATTCTGAATAAATCACAATATAATTCCTAAAACCCCATATCTGGATGTCATTCCTTTATTCTTGTCTTGCATTCACTAGATTGGAGGAAAAAGAATTTTCCTATCTGAATAAATGAAAAGCTAGTGCTAACCATAACATTCAACTTTAAGAAAGCTACTAGAGTCGCCAAACATGGTTGACAAACGAAAGGAGGCCAAACAGAGCACAAGAAATTATCAGAAACTTCGACACTTACTCTTCCATCTGGCGGTCATATTGAGAGCGGACTTCATGCACTCTCACTATGACTTCAAGCTCATGTTCAATTCCTTGCATCAATGCCTTGCCAACATTAAACAGTATGTCAGAACAAGTTGATGCCACAAAACAATTTCAAAACACCCACCAAGCCGAACTATATAAGAGCATATCAACTTTAAAAAGAAAAAAAAAGAAAAAGGAGGACTTAATGATTCTCAGGTACCTGCACCCCTGGACCATTGGCACTCCCAGCTGATGGGTGAAAGGAGATATGGACAAAAGAGAATGAAGAACTTAGTTAGAAAAGCAATATGCCATTATTGTCAATTAGAATTGAAGACATATACTTTAGGACTCACCAGATGCTTCACGGGATGCAGCCTTTCGAGCTTCAAGGACGTCTTTTAGTCTTTTCGTTGCCAAAGCCGCCTCTTCAGTCTTCCGTTGCAGAACCTAACATACAAACACGCACGCAAACTTCAGTGTGACAATTCTCATGACTGTGGAAAAAGGAAAGAGGTTAAGATTACCATCTTTTGCCTCTGGTTCAAAGCCAACAACTTGTGCATCTCATACTCGCTCCTCCTTCCCTCTTTTTTAAGCTGTTGGAAAAATAGAATAAATATCATTCCCAAAACATTAACTAATACCTTTCTCAAAGCAAGTAAGTTCGTAAACGAAAAGAGGCTAGATTCTACAATGGCTGAAGCATAAAATAGGAAGGGAGAAAAAAAAAGAAGGGATCAAATAAAATTCAAATTCAGATTTCTATTCAATTTTTTAGCTATGGATTATCTGTGCTTTGGGAAAAAAGTTAGAAGTCATCTATTGAAAAGGACAAAACAAACAAAAAGGAAGGAAAGTTGGAGCAACAGGCAAACTGTTAAGTTCTTGGTTCTACTGCTTTACAGCTTGGGAAAATGAAAACTAAGAAATAAGGTAAATCATGCTTATATTTTGAAGATAACTATTCCCACACCAAACAAACCAGAACAAGAAATATATTTCGTGGGCATCACATTGCATAAATATCTACACTTTTCAAGTGTTCTTTCAAAGAATCCTATCTTTCCTGTGAACACTGCAAGGATAAACATAAACTAAACATGCACTAATTTATCTACCTGAAGCACTTCCTTTTCCCGTGTTGCTTTCCACAACCTAAATTGCTCCGACTCTTGCTTAATTTTGTTCTGCAGTTGAACCTGGGTAGGTTGCCATGTAAGGAAAAGAGTAAGTTAATCAAAGTCGCATGAACTTTCCAAAGATAAATTCAATCCACCATCATCCACAAAGTGAAATTCTGGAAACTATAGCTAACCTTTTGGGACTTTATACGCTGTATCTCATCCTGTAATCGCCTTGCTGCCTCCTCGCTCTTCTGTTTTTGTCTCAAAAGTTGAGCTTGAGCTTCCTGTTTCTTCTTCAATTCTGAAACCTACAGCAGACAATGGAACAGAACATCTATAAGACACAGCAGAACATAGCTCAAAAAATCCACATTTAGCATGACATGATTTAAAATTTATAATGCCAACCTGTGACTCAAGAACATTAAGCTTCTGAAGGTATTCTTCCTTGAGCTTTTGAGCACCAGAATCAGAAGTTGATGAAATGTTACCAAGCTTATTCCTCAGCTCTTCAATTTCTTTCTGTCAATTAGATGAAAACTGAGACCAGAATTTCATAAAAAAACAAACAATGACTAATTTTTGCAGTCAATTTCCTATACTGACCTGCAACACCTTTTTCTCATGTTCGAGTTCCAGAACCTTCTTTTCATAATGTTGTTTTAGAACTGAGCCATCACCATTGGCAAACCTTTTCATTTCGGCCTAATTAATATTCACATCAGATAAGGTTAGGTATAAATGAGCAGAGTCCAATGCTAATTAATTTAAGCAAAACTACTGGATATCAACTGAAGCCACATATGGGATAAATTCACTCAGTTCAATAAGCTCTTTCCCCAAGTCTAATCAGAACTGAAATACTTTTACTCTTATTGATTGTTTAAAATTCTGTTGTGAATGGACTGCAAACTCCAAACACTACCTCTTATTTCTAAAAATTAGTACGTTTTTCATTTTGATGAAGTTCCACAAGAAGTCCTTTTTCAATTGTAGTAACCCTTTTCTATCCTTAAAGAGCAATAAGAAAGAGAGCACTGAACAATGTTTTCAAGCAATTATATTTCAAACACAAGATTGATCTTATTGGGCGAGCCGGGGGAGACAGCACTTTACATTTTCCAAGTAGAATTTAATTAGAGAAGAGTCCAAAATAATGATTGTTGGACTAGAAATGATAATCATGGCAAAGATTATACAATTCCAACATTCCGTTAAAATATTTAGTCCGAAAATTCGCAAGTTTAAAAATTAAAAATAGTTCCATTTACCTAAATTTACAAAGATTAAATGCACAATTTATAGCCTTAAGATTAGCAAGTCTATCGCTTCTCTAAACTCAAGATTGGCTTATCCATACAAATCAACCACAAGAAAGAGGGGAGCAAAAATAACAAAGCTCAAGACATGACTTAGACATGAGTATTGCACTGTAGGCGAAGGCAAGGAAAAAGAAATGGGAAAGTGCAATTCAAGCGCACCTCCTTTTGTTCCAGCTTCTTGTCTAGTTCTTTCAGCTCCATGTCTAATCTTTCTTGCAAAGAGGAATGTTCCAACTCCTTTTCATCAACTTCATCACCTAAATAGAAATTACATGTGTTGTTGTCATCACAGGCCAGCATTTACTAGCTAACAGTCGTAAACAGGAACAAGGTTGAAACTCACCTGCTATCTCCTTCACATCAGAAATTGATGAAAGCTCATTCAAACAAGCAAAGCGGGCATTTTTGAGGGAAGAACTTCATCATCTATATCAAAGGAATCAGGGAAACCACCACTCTTCATGCTATTCAAATTCTGTAGACGGATCAACTCCCCTCTAGTTCTTGTATTTTCGACACATAAGTCTTTACCAAATCAATTTCCTGCAGCATTTATTAATCTTCTCATGAACGGAAAATTACGTTTACTGAGATCTACTAATGGGGCCTTCTACAGTAATCAGATCATCATACCTGATCTCCCTGAGAATCAATCTCATCCCAAGACTTCCCATTTCGGGCAGCTTCAAGTTTCATAATTAGTTTATCCTTTTGAACCTGAATAATGGAGTTCAAGATCAACCATATCACACAATTATACAAATATAAAATTTTGTTCAAGAATATGTTATAATGTATTCTTAAGGCACACCTGAGCCTCTAGAGCACGTTGAGATAAATGCTCACAACTGATGCGACGTTCTTGAAGTTCACGTTGCAGCTCAGCATTGCTTGCTTCAAGCAATGATATCTTGTGCTTTAAAATCTGGAAAATTAAAGTAAAATTATTGGTGTCCACAAGACTCAAATAACCGACATTAACTCTGTCACCAAGTATAGCACCTGAAGCTCCTCAAAAGATACACTAGAGTCACCACGGTAATAAAGAAGCTCAGCCTGAAGCTGCTCAATCTGAGTACGCATTCTTTGCATCTGAGCTGCAACAGGATCACGATTTATCTGCAAGTTGAAAGAAAATTGAGCACACAAACCAATGAAACACCAACGGAAAGAATGATAATGTAAAAAAAACTTACAACTGCCTTATTTTGAATATTACGGGCACGATTTGCATACTTCAGTGTGTTGAGAGTTTCCTCCGCATTTGTGTCCGCAGGACTAACACAAGCTACATTTACGAAACAGAAAATATGATCATAAAACTGCCAAGATTGAGTCAAGATTCTAGAATAGTTTTTATGAGGCTTATATGCAATTGTTAGTATCATTAGATAAAACATACCAATCATCACAGTTTTGCTGTTTCCTCCGAGTGAATCCTAGTAATTGATATCACAAGCAGTGATTAGTAAAGGGAAAATAGAAACTTAAAAAAATAACATCCTTTTGTCAAAATCAGATCAATAATTAGAAGCCATGTTGAAAAGAATATTCACGAGAACGTTCTAATGCAGATCTTTTTCACTTTTTTACAATGCTAAATTGCTGCACACTGTTGGACCTCACCTACCATCCACCAAAAAAAGGAAATGCATGAAGTTGAATCAATTATCTATTGGATGATATGAAAAGTAGCATTCACCTGTAACAACCGTGTCAGCTTGCTATCACGGTAGGGAACATGTCCCCCTTCTTTCCTTTTCTTTTCATCTCCTAGTGCACTAATCACGTTGCCTAGTGCTAGTAATCCCTTGTTGATATGAATCCCTAAGGAACAAAAAAGAAAGATACGTGTAAAGGCAACAAAAAATTTCTATCAACCCAAGAAGCCAACAATATTCAGGAAGGCAAATAAATTCTACTATTCCTGGACAGTGGACATGAGTGAGTAATTACATTCAACACATACGTTATTAGGCCACCAAAGTTGCCACGTTCGAATTTCATATACCTCCCTTTTTAATTTTTCGAACAGACTTTCTTATGCATTTGTTTCAAGATTATGATCAATAGACAAGTATGTGTCCTATTGACATACCTTCCTTCAAACGCATTCCATCTGCACCGGTGCGTTTGGCTCGTTCTGAACCAGCAAGGTCCACTAAATGAAGCTTGGCACTTAATATATCATCACCAGGATCATCATTTGACCCGATGGCTATCTTCTTTTGCTCCATGGATATTGTAAATATGGCATGTGATCGACTGAAATGAAACCCAGACTTTAATTAGACAAATAACCAATACGGAATTATTACATAGAAAGTGCTAAATGCTACAAACACAAGGTTCATCAGTCGTCATCAATTCAGATGAGCAAAAGAAGAAAAATACGGAGCTATTTGCAACAACGCTACAGCTCAGGATAGGATATTAGCACAGAAACTAACACCAGCAAGATAACACTTTGATGAAACGAGTAGTGAAAAATATATCCTCCCATCCTTAACGTACCTTGATTGACTATTCATATTTGTACTCCCAGTAGCACGAGCTACAGACCCACGCGTCAAATATGAAGCCATCTCCTCCTTTGATCTCACTTCAGGTTCCGTCACCCCAGCAAGTGTAATCCCACCATTCACTGTTTCTCTAATATGTATGGGAACTCTAACTGGTCCTGTGGGTTTTGTCATAGAAACCCCTTCACCTTTTGAACTAGCCGGTGGGCTTGGATCAAGCAAATCAAACACTTCTTCCTTAAATATCTGATAATTTCAAAAGTTTACCACAGTCATTAACTCATATGGCAGCATTTACACCAGACGAAAAACAGAAGCCATTGAAAACAATCAACCATGATTCATTACCTCAATAAACGACACTCTAATGAGGAATTCAGTAGAGCTTTTCAGTGACTCAACGCGATTGAAAATCATTTCCATAACTTTGGGAATTACACCCCCACTATTCTCTTGACCATTATAGTTTGTGCCCATTGTATAGGTTTTACCTGAGCCCGTCTTTATCAACACAAAAGGCAAAATAAATCAGCTAATGAACAATTTAACATAAACCACCCGAAACAAAAACACCGAAAGCACAACACACAAAGTAGGAACAATTATAACCAGCTAACCTGCCCATAAGCAAGGACAGTCCCGTTGTACCCACGGAATAGCGCATCAATTAAAGGCACAATACACTCATCAAAAATTCTCGAACAGGGAATCGCCCCGCTCCCGAACACATAGTCAAAAGTGAAGGCATGGGAACCAATTTGCACCTACAAATGGTCCAAGCAGCAAATTAACAACAAAATTAACCAAAAACGACAATTAATTTCCACATACTACACTCTGTTTCTCTCACCTGAGGCTCACCGGGCACAACAGTGATGCAATCTGTACATCCATTGAGAAGCTCAGGGGTTATCAATGGCCGAACGTTAACGGCTACCTTAACACACTCCTTATCGTTCGAAGATCCGCTTTTTCCGTCGCCGTTCTCCATGCAATCGCCGTCCAAAAAACCCTAATATACATTTAAAAAAAGGAAAAATCAGAATCCATCCCTAATACCTAAAAGAAAACTCACAAATTTGGGGCAAAATGAAAGCAATTTCGAGAGAACGAGATCCGAAACTCCAAATTCAAATCACAAATGCAGAAACATGGATGGGGAAAATAAATTGAGCTGAATTAGGTTCAGATTCAGGCAACAATGGAAGAGAGCGATGCATACCTGATAGATTGTGAGGAGAGAGAAAGAGGGTTGAAGGGAAAAACGGCTAGCGAAGGGGGAGGGGGAGAGAGAGAGAGAGAGGAGGCGCTGGTTTTTGAAATGAAATTTTGTAATTATTCTGAGATGAATAAAGGGGGAAGAGACGATGGATGAAGAAGAAGGGACCAAAAATGTAATGTTATAATTTTATTTTATTTTTATTTCCCTGAAATGAATTGAAAATTATTGTTTAAATTGAACTGGAAAGAGGCGCTAGGTCCGAATTCAAATTTGAGGAATGGTCACGTGCATTCTAACGGTTAGATGCATCACCTCACGTGAGTTGGTGAGGGTTTGGGGCTTTTGGGCTTTTAGTTGGGCTGTTTTGACTTCTTCCCTGGCCATAGGAGGAGCAGAAAAGGATCATTCTGAAAAATGAGCAAATTTTGCCATGAATTCTCAAATGGATTAAGTGGAAGCTCTCTCTCTCTTTCTCTCTCTCTCTCACACACACATAAATGCTCCCTCCATTTCAAAATATATATTACTTTAAATAAGTTTTTTTACTTTATAATACTTATCACTTTATAATTTTAATAACATATTAATTATTAGTTCGACTCAAAAAATAATAATAATTACTAGTTTACCAATTTCGTTCTTATTAATTGTTTTGATTTTTTTTATTTCTAATAAAATATAGGACCAACTTAATCTTTTAATATAAAATTTATCTTGAATTTTGTATTTACTTGGTACTCTCGCATAACCTTAAAATGACATGTATTTTGAAACGGAGAGAGTATATATATATATATATATATATATATAACATAGACACCCGTACTTTAACACGGGCATAAACTAGTTTATGTGAGTGCAGTTATTATGATTTCGACACATGTCACATTAGCAATGAATGCTTCACTTTTAAAATTTTATTTAGAAATTAAAATTTATGATTTAAAATTATGATAAATGGTGTATTTATTTATTGAAATTTTTTAATGAAATAATCAAGTCGAATAAGATTGAAATAATAATACTTTTTTCTCTAAATTTTAAATGAATTTTTAGAAGATATAACAATAATAAAATATTTAATATTTTAAGTAAAATTTAGCCTTTTTGTTGAAAAAATAATTTTATAAAATAAAAATACTTAAGTTTTTGTTCCTTTGTATATACAAATTCTTTAATATCTAACTTTTTTATGGACTAATATTTAACATTTTGGATACATGTTTAGTCATATTATTAAAAATTTTTATTGTTATTATAGATTGTCCATTTCTAAATCTTCCCCTCATAATCTATACACTATATAATGCCAATCTTTTTAAATTTTGAAATGTCTGTAATCGTAGTGAATTAAGGAGTTTCGTCCAATAAAAAAATAAATAATTTATCATTTAAAAAATAAGTTTCCACTCATCTATGGACTCTAATAATAATAATAATAATAATAATAATAATAATAATAATAATAATAATCATAATCATAATCATAATTATAATGATAATAATAATAATGATAATGATAATGATAATAATAATAATAATAATAATAATCCATGTAATATATAATAGTAATATTTTTAAATTGGTCAAATATTATAATGGGAGTTATTGTAAGAAATTAGGGTAATCTTAACCATAAAAATTATTTGTCCATTGAATATGAGTCGTTGATGTAAATAATTAAATAAATATATAATATAATATAATTTATCCTAATAAAAAAATCCTTTTATAACTGGACTATCCTCCTCTTTTTTTTTTGTGTATGTGATAATATAGTCTCATTAGTATTCTTTTTCTAATAAATCTATACAATATATAATAGTAATCTTTTTAAATAGACTAAATACTACAACAAGAGTGATTGTAGGAGCTTGATGTAGTCTCAACCATAAAAATTATTTGTTCATTAAAAATAAGTCATTGATGTAAATAATTAAATAGACAATAAAATTCATCGAAAGGAAAAAAAAAGGTTTCTCTTTAAAAGTAGACTCGTATCAAGGTAATATTGGATCCCCTTGCTGAAAAATAAATAAATAATATTATAAAATTATTTAATCTAAATCTAAAAATTAAACAGTAAATAATTAGCCTTATTAATTTTAAAAATATATAACATAAAATAAAACCAAATTGAGCAGAAAATTAATAAATAAAAATTACAGAAAATTATATAATAAACTAAATTAAAAATCTGGACAGAATTAAAAACATAAAAACTTTTTTAAATTTTTCAGAAAAATTAAACACTATTAAAACAGAAAAACAAAAACATAATCTAAAATAGAAAGTTAAACAAATAATTAATTACACTACAGTACATATGAAAATAAATAATTAAATAAACTAGAATATTAAAACTATTTTTTGGACTGAAACATACACTAAAAACCTAAAATTAAAATACAAAAATTTAATTTATAAATTTATTAAATTAAAAACTTGCTTTAACCTAAATTGGAAAATAAATCAAAAAAATAATTAAATTAATCATAAAAACTAAGAAAATTAATACTAAGATATTAATACTCTAACTAAACCCTATAATAATATAAAAAAATAAAATTAACCAAAGGAAACTAATTTAATCCAACTTCTAACAATTTGACTAAAAATAACAAAAATAAATAGAAAAATAATTTAAAAATTAAAATATATTAGGACTCAAAATAAAATTAATATAAAATTACTGAGATATTTATCCTATTCTCAATCAATGTAATTCATTCTCACGTCAATCATTAGTAAAAACCCATGAAAAATTCAAAAAAATATATTGATGACAAAAAGTATATTGAATGATTTTAAACAAGGGATGTAATTAAAAGTAATTTTATTTAAGATAAATTATAGGATAATATTTTAGAAAATAATTAAAGGATATTCTATTATTTTTAACGGTATTAAGGTTAATTCACCAATATTTTTAACCTAAAAAGTATAATCTATATTATTTCAAATTTTGGTTTGATTTGATTTACATTTGAGAATCACAAGTTACGTTTTTTTTTCCTTTGTGACTTCAAATTGTGACTCGATCGAAATCTAATGAGATAACTATCAAAGTGAACAATATATATGTAATTATATATTTTTGGGTGGATGAATAAGATATTTCATTAGATGAGAAAATTTGTTCTTCCTTTCTACTAAAAATAAAATATGTATTGTAAAGATGTAATAATAACTTCTGTCATTGTTTGGTTTATTAATTTGTTAGGAAGATGTGGTTGAGGTAACTAAAGAACATCGTATCGGTTTCAAACTAATTTTTAATTAGTGGCTTTAAGCTTTGAAAGTGATTGAATCGGTAAGGGTCGGTCAATTGGAGGAGGTCTGTTATGATTAAGGTATGAGTTTAACTACTTATTTATGTAATTTTTTGTCTAATTTGATTTGTTTGGATCATGAGTTTCTCTGTCTTTCCACTTACTTTTTAATTTTGTGTCTATTCTATCATTTTCAAAATACGACATGCATCCACGCTTTTACCATACTTATGTTAAGTGTGGAAATGGTATGAGTGGACAAATATTCCACACACTAAATAAGTCGGATGAGAGTCGTCTTTAACCACACACTTATATTCAAAAAAACACCATCACTCGCCATACTTATATCTATGGACATATTATCCCTTGAGCAAGTCTTTTTTTCCTATTACCAATTTGCGCTTGAAGCAACTTCTACCACCGATATAGACACTTAGGTTGTCACCGGTTAAGCTACAAAATTCTTTTTGAAATTAACTAGGGTTAATTAAAATATATTATTTTTTTTACTTTTTATGCCATGTTTTTCTCTCGAAAGGACGGGGGTTGGGTGACCGCGGTTGCCCTAACATAGATCCGCCTCCGAATTAAAAATACTTAGTTCTTCTTCAAATTAGGGTTCTTTCATTAAGGTGAATTTTTTAGTTTTATTTTATTTTACTTTTCTTTAAACAACATTAAGAAAAAAAGATATAAAGCAGGCACATGTGAAATTTACTGATTAAGCGAGATAATAAGAGAGAAAACGAGATTAGAGTTTGAGATTTGAGGTTTATTTCTTATTTTGATTTTTTCAATATATTGGGCATTGTGCTATAAAAGAGAGAAATCGAAAATTTGCATAAAAATATTTCCTTTATGTGTTTAATTTTTATAAAAATTATTTTCAATTATTTTTTAAAAAATTTCTTTTGATTGTAAATTTAGTATTTGACTTATATGATTATCATAAATTGTCCAATGCGAAAAAAATTCTTTTTATGTATTTCAATTATCTCAAAATAACTACCACGCTTATTATTCATACTAAATAATCATTTTTTCAATAGATGTTAATCACCACTCTTAATATACATGGATATACCTTAATAGGCTAGTACCATTCTTACAAGAGTGGTTATATTTTTTCACATTATTCTGTGTGAAAATGATTTCGAGCAACTCATTTTTGCTAATTTTTCTGCCACACTCAATTATGTGTAATTAGATAAGGGTGGAAGCATACCATATGGTGATTGTACCATTTTCGATTATTAATCTCATTTATTAAATGTAGTTATTAAATATTTACTTTTTTAGTTCATACTTATTAAGGACTATTACATTACTCCGTGCATAGCACGGGTCCAAACTAGTAACATATAAAAGAAAATGGTTAGAAAAAAAGAAAGGTTAATTGAATGATCAGGCCATTTAACTGCTCGTGAGAATGACGACAGTTTAATAAAACATTAATTTTGGTCATTCTTTTATTTTTACAAATCAACTATTGTAAGGTTTTATTTTATTTTATTTTTTTAATGATGGTAACCATTTTAAACAATTTAATTAATAATTTGAATAAATTGCATGAATCTTATGATCAAAGTGTTAACTGAAGTCAATACCTTTTTATTTTTAATAAAATATTAATTTTATTTATTCTTTTATTTTTAGAAATCAACTACTAGTATATTATAAGGTTTGTTTTTTCTTAAATAATGATAACCATTCCTTTTAAACAAATTAATTAATAATTTGACATAAATTGCATTAATCCTATGATCGGACGGTTAACTGAAGTCAATGCCTTTTTACTCCTAATCCATTGTCTTTTTTACGTGCTTATAATCCCATGAATAAATTACAACGAAGCAATGAGTGACTTAAGTTGTTCTTAAGATTTAGTATATATACTACAATGTACAACATTTGAAATAACTTAAAAAATCATAGGCCATTTGCTACTCGTGAAAATGATTACGGTACACTTAATTAATTAAGGAGTACTTAATAGATATATTTGATTAATAAAAAACCATTATTAGTTTTATTATAGAATTTTTAATCATACATTTATATGATTTTGAAGAGGATTACTAACAATAACTAAAACTATATCTTGAAACTTCAAAAATAGAGTGACCAATATGAATATAATATAATATATAGTTTAATTTTTAAGAATAAAATAATTTTTTTATCAATAATAAGATGATTCAAATATATATATTAATATTTATTAATTTAACTAAGTTTTAAAATAACTCATGCTAGCACGGGTTTAAGAACTAGTTTAATATAATTAGAAAAATCTTTAAGAATTACGATTACATGTTTTAACTTAAGTTGTTCGGCCCAAAAAAGGGAATACTGGATTTACGTGTCGATTACAATAATTTTAAAAAATGCAAAGAAAATGAACTAATTAATTGGAATGATAAGTTATTGTCAAGCCTTGTTTTATTTAGTTGAAAAGAGTTGTAAGGTCATAAGTGGTGAGGAGTCGTGGGAAGTTGTAAACTAACTACAAGATAATTGTAAAGTTAGTTATAAAAAGTTGTAAGTAATTGTAAGGAACTCTAAGCAACTCGTAAGAGTATAAGTTAAAGTTAAATAAATAACGTCTTAATCTTCATTTAATCGATCCTTCAACTTTTAAATTTAGTACCCTTAAAAAGTATATCACTAGTTTTAAGAAACATAAATAATAATTAAATCCACTATATTATACTTACATATCGAATAGTAACTTAACTTCATAAAGTGAAATTACCGATCAAGCGCTAGTTAGATTGGTATTCCACTCACTTGCATTAGAGCACATAAGGGGTTCGAACCTTGTTGCCTCCATTTCTCCTTTGTAAGAAGGTGAGGAGTGAGTGGGGTGGCATGGGCTTTGTCTTGGGCTTTCCATTTTCCCTAGGTTGTTGGGCCATTGGATTACTCTAAGATAGAGGATCCAATATATGCCCAAACTTATTAAAAAAATCACAAAGTGAAATTGCATATATACAATGACATTTAGCTTTGAATTTATTAATCAATGAATTTTACATTGAGATATGTTTGAAATTAATACATTTCTTATTAGAGAGAAAAAAATCTTACGAATAAAAATCTCATCAATGGCTAAATCGGTGATGAGTTGCAAGGGGTTCTCCACCGATACACATCTACCTCACGAGTATCCGCACGAGCTCTCTCCCATGATGATCGTCACCACCCCTAGTATCGGTGATGAGTTGCAAGGGCTTTTTCACCGATACACATCTACCGGTTGCAAGGGCTTCTCCACCGATACACATCTACCTCGTAGAGTATCCGTACGAGCTCTTTCCCATGATGTTTGTCTCCACCCCTAGTCATTACTGTTGGCCAACTTGCACCTCTCTCTCAACTCTTTTTATTTTCCATTATTTTACTTATTTACTTATTTATTTAATTTCAAGTTAGTAATGGATATAACAACATAATACATGAGAAAAAAAGGGAACCCTAGTGGTACATATGAAATGCAATACAAGCAAAATATGAGGACCAAAGTTGATTTGGGACACTCGAGGTAAGGCGCTAGTAACGATCTCGTGCTTCCAATTGCACCGCTTCCATATGACAATGACAGTAGCTAACCATCCTTCAAGCTATAATGGTGAAAACTTTAGTGCTTCTTCCGTTCTTTATTGTTGTGGACCTGCTTAAAGTGGGTGATATAAGTTAAACATTAATTGATTAGTAAGAAGTCACAATGTGGTTCAACCATAAATGGTTGTTTGTCCTATTAATACCTCACTTATTATAACATGACAAAAAGTGACGTTGCCCATTCAGTAAGAAGACATTTGATATGATAAGTATATATATAATGTCAATATCACATAGTATGTATTAATCTCTTAATATACCAATTTCCACATACTCGGACTTTCTTCGAACGATGAGTATGGGTGCAGATGGTTTAGCTGACATCATTGACATTGGTTGGGTCGATGGTCGGAACTTCACTCCTCTACGAAACTCTATCCTCCAATCTTTCATAGATTGCCTAGTTAGGTGTTAGATGGTGACTTCAGCTCAAGTGATCGGAGACATCTCCGAAACTTGAAATGTCAAATTCCCTCCGGGAACTTGGTTCCGTGCCAAATACCAATCTTAAGAGAGTTTGACGAGCACTCGGACAACTAAATGGGAAGCAAGTGTATAAGAAATATGATAATATGTTGAAAGTGTTTGACATTGATCCCAACCCGACACCACCTGTTCATCCCCCAAGGTACATATATTATACGTGCAGATCCCACCAGCGTCCAAGTATGATGCTTGGACAGACAATACTTATAGTTTGTCATACCGAAAGGGCACCAACATGCTCAATTGGACATTTATTTAATCAGCCTAGAAAAGTTGAACGACATTCTATATGATGTGAGAGCAAAGTGATATAGCAAAGTGATCACAGAACTTTTTGAAAGAGGTTTTCTGTGAGAAACAAGATTTTCAACTAAATTGAAATAATAAGTAAGGAATAGGCAAATGAATCTCTTAACCCTTTGTTGAATAAACTTGTCAAGAAATTATGAATAAAATACATCCAATTCAATATAAAATTTCACAAATTTCTAAAAGTGTGCAAAGAATTCTTAAAATCATACATCAAATTTGTGACTTGGTTTGATTTGTGGAATGAAAAATTATAGTCTAGTTCAAAACAATATTTTTTATACGGTTTACAACTTGACCTCTACTTCTAAAAAATAAAAACCAATCAAAAGAGTTAATTTTCAAAATTCTTTAAAAATTTACTGTTAATTAAATTAAATGCTAATGAATCCCAACCGGAACTGATAGAAATTGGACAACTATGTGTCTTAAAAATATAAGCTTGTCTCCCTTTTGAAAATGTTAACAAATTATCTCTCCTAAAAATGCAATAAACTTAACACTAAAATGAGTTTTTTTTTTTTTTTTTTAGAATTTTAGGGTGACTTTAAAGCATCCCATAAGGGTCTATTTGTTTCACTTGTTAAAATTAATTGTTATAACATTTATAACGGTTATGAGTTATTATTAGTCTGTTATAATGGTAATAACAATATTAATATTTTTTTCTTAATAATAATTATAATATTTATTATTATTATTATTATTATTATTATTATTATTATTATTATGTCATGGAGTAATGAGAGCAACAACAACAACAACAACACTTAATAATAATAATAATAATAATAATAATAATAATAATATGGGGTTATTATTAGTTGTTATAGTGGGTGGCTGTCATAGTTAACTGTTATGAGATGTTATGATTTGTTATAAGATGTTAGTGGTTATAAATGTTTTTATAAACGTTAATTCGAACAAACTCTAAGTTGTAACCAAATCATACCAAACAGCATAAATATTATTTTGTTGGTTTGCCTTTTGGATTTAAATGCTTTGGTTTGGTTTAGAAATACTAAAGAGCAGTTTTATAATGAAATTATAAAGATAAGCAATCAAAACTTTTTTTTTTGCTGAAAATTCATTAATCTCTCTGCATTTGTCCTTTTTTTTTTTTTTTTTGATGCTGGAAGTTCATGAGAACTCCTCTGCAATATCTCTTACTTCTGTCCTTTTTCTTTCTTTTTTTTTATACTGGAAGTTGATGAATCTCTCTGCCTTCTATCCTTTTCTTTTATTATTTTTTGGAAGTTCATGAGAACTCCTCTTCAATATTTCTGCCTTATGTCTTTTTGGTTTTTTTTTGGTGTTGACAGTTCATGAGAAATCCTTTGCAATATCTCTGCCTTCTGTCCTTTTCTTTGTGCTGAAAATTATACTGATGAATGCGAATGTGGTATGATAACTATTTATTCATAGTATTTTGTGAAGATTATGTCATCAACATGATGAATGCATTATTGAGAAGATATGCATCTATATAGAGATCAATCTTATGGAAGAGGTTGTTTGATTTCGGCTAATTTTGGATGGAACCAGACTAGGGTGATAAAGTAGTCGAGTCAGTTTAGGTTCAACGGTTCAGCCATCTCAAGCTTACATCTGATGTTGGTTGGTTCAAATAACAAGCTTGTCAAAGCAATACAATTCCTATTGATCATAGAAGCCTTTCCTTTGTTATAAATTTGTGCTTTGTTCAAAATCAGGTTGCTTTTTGGGTCTGGATGAAGTTTGGCTTTAGCTTAGCTAATTTTGCGGAAGTTAGATTTTTAGATTTACAGAAATAAACCTTACATAGATTGGAGGGATGGATGTATGGTATCCCAACTTGGAGGGATGTATGACAACCCCAAGTATCATTTCTGCTTGTTATTAGTGTGATATGGTTTTTTATCTTGTTGTATCTAATTTTGTTTCTTATGTTTTTTGGGTCAATATGTTAATGGTTTAAATGATATATCACAAATGAAGGTATATCAAACTCTTTCTGCTGACCTCAATTTAACTAGAGTTTTCCTTACCCGCCAAAGTACTCGTTATGTGTTGTAGTTGAAAGTGAAGTTCGACAATGATGTTATCTAATTTGTTAAGCATCTTATCTATCATGGATTGTAAATTTTGTGTTGAATTATTAAAATGTTTGGAGAGATGATGGATAGTATAGTATTACTTTTGAGATTGTTGGGCATTTAATTCTAGCATTTTATATTAATGACAATATTCAAAAGGTTATAAGCTCTATTGTCAAATAGTTTAAAGAAGTTAGAAATTTACTAAGGTTTTTTTTTTTTTTTCCAAATCAACTTTCATGTTTCCAAACAATAGAAAAAAATTTTAGTTGGAAAATTTTCCTTGCGTTTTATCTCTACTCCAAACAAGGAAATTTTTTTTTCTCCAAACTCTTTTTCCTTCTCTTTTTTTTTCCCTCTAAACTTTCTTTCCAAGCTACTTTTATAAGTCCAAATAAGGCCTAAGACTATATTTGATTCTAGTAAAATTGGAAGGAAAGAAAAATATTTAGAAACATTTAAGATGGAAAAAATAGAAGGAAAATCAATTTTCTTTTCTTTATTTGGATCTAGGAAAATACATTTAAAAAAATTATTAAAAATTTTTCTCTCTCCTCACTAATTTACCTCTCATCCCCTCAATTTACTCTTTTATCTCTCCTCAATTTGCACAACTCCTGTCCCTCCCATCCCTTAATTTAATCTTCCCGCTGCTTTCTCTTTCCTCTTTCTTTTGTCGGAGTCAACGAATTTTTTCGACTATACTTGACCTCAACAATATGCTCTATGGTGGTCTATGCCCTCGTCGATGCCGGAAAATGAACTCCGCTGTCAAAGCTCTGTCGAAGTCTTACCTATTGTTTAACCAGGCAGCAAATCTAGATCCATACCTCAGGCTCCTTCCTTTTCAGCTTTTCCTGTGGCTAAGAGAAAATGGCTGAGAGAGGAGAGAGTGGGTGAGAGAAGAGAGAGAGACATAGAGTTGAGATAAAGTTTGAGAGAAGAATGAGGGGAACTCTGTGAGAGAAAAGGTGGATCGAGCACTTAAATGAAAAGTTTTTCTTAAACATTTCCGCTCATTTTTTAGAGGAAAAATTTTATCATCTAAAATAAACAATATTCCATTGTATTTTCCATATAAGTTTTTTTTTTCTTCTAATATTCCATTGTATTTTCCATCTAAGTTTTTTTTTCTTCTAATTTTCTTTAATTCAAACACTGGAAAGAAAATTACTTTCCCAATTTTTTTCTTTTCATCTTAGTTTCCTTAAATCAAACGGAGCATAAGAAATTCATGGGTTGCGGTTTGCGATCCTCAATCAGGGCAATACACTTCTCACAAATTGCCAGTCTCTATGACTGCCAGTTCCTCGGATCAATACACTTCTCACAAATTGCCAGTCTCTATGACTGCCAGTTCCTCCATCGATGCCGCCGCTATCCATCGATGACCCATCTCCATCAGTGCTTGAACAAACGTCGAATTTAGAGCTATTAATTATTGTGAGATGAAATTTAAAGGTAAGAGAGCTGGCTGAGTGAGATAAATGGATTGGAAAAAGGTTAACATTTGAATGGTATCATACCCACCGTTGAATTGAAATTAAAGAAAAATAGACAGTTCATGTTTGATTTGATTGAGATTTTGTGTTCATATTTATCTCAAATTATATTCTATAGCATTAAATGTTGCAAAATAAAAAAAAAAAACATATTAGTATATAGAAAAATTAGCTCATGACATAACAAATCATGCCTGTCTGAAGTGGTTTAATGGTAGACAAGGTCAACCGGTGCGGTCATTGACCCACTCCCTCAACTAAGTTAATTTCCGGGTCAGTTCTCTTAAACAGCCAATAAGCAATAACTAATTCAGAAGACATAATAATTTAAAGGGTCAAGCATTCCATCCAAAAAGCAAACGCAACCTTTTGTCAGCAGGGGAAGAAAAACATAAAAGTATTGCAAATTAACAAGCTTTTCTCACAGCAAGCTACCCTGTTCCTTCACGGGCTTAACAAACTCAGATTCAAGCAATTTCACAGCCAATATAGTCAGTTGAAATACAGCCCAAATTCTCAATGCCAAAGTAGCAGAGCAGTGAATTACATGGTCCTGGAGAGAAGGAGGCATTAAGCAGGCAGACAAACAAAGAAAGATCCATAATAATAGTAGTAAAAAACTTAACACACATCCCACCCGCAAAAATAAACAAGCAGAATATCTTCTTTCTTAAAACTTTCGATATGCACAACAAAGAGATCTCGGTAACGGCCTAATAATCAGGGCACAAAACCAATGTCCTTGAAGTATTCATGCTCAAGAGCACTCCTGGCAGTGATTCTTTTGCTTGGGTCCAAGCACAGCATTTTCTGGAACACAAGGGTTACATTAGTTAATTGTCAACTGAAAAAAAAAAAAAAAAAAGGCACGAGGATTGGCAATGTCCTTGTGGCAATTGTTTTTCCCAGTAAATGTACCTGATACTACATGGCAAGGACTAATGTTTAAGAAAATACATAAAAACAGATTCATGAAAAACCAAAGAGGGTGTAAAACAGAGAATCAGACAACACGCTCTCTTCAGGTTTTGAAATACCATTGAAGCTGATCGCCAACCAAACAAAAGGAAAAGGTGCAACCATGGAATAGCAGAAGAATTGCAGATAGAGGTCTTGTTTCTTTTCTTTCCTTTTTTTTTTTTTTTTTGGAGGGTCGGGGTTTGTGCATTAGATTGAATAAAAATTGTCCAAGAGGGTGGGAAATGAGAAAAACGCTCTGACGGCAGAGTAGCCAAGGAGGGAATGGAGCTTGTGGAAATAAACTAGTGAAGAGAATAACATCAAGTTGGTTCGTCGACTTGCAAGTATCATTTTCCTCTAAAACAAATATTATATTTCAAGAAGACGTATCAGAACAGAGAGGGAAGTATGTGTTAGCAAACACTAGAGTATTTAGGGTGTAATACCAAATTGAAAAACTTCAAAACAAACATGTACAGTCAGCAACTTCAGCCATTCCAGGAGGGGGAGAAACAATAACATATGTCAGCCAATTTTTGGGTATTTTTGACAATTAAACCAAATTTTGGCAGACTGCCAAATTGGAGGTTTAGAACTCAGGATTATTATGGTAATGAGGTTGCTCAGACTGGAACAAAGAAAAGAGGGTAAGAGAAAAGAAGTTCAGAAAGGGAAAGAAAAATCTAGAAAACACCAATTACTCCCCAAAGCATTTTTCCATTACCCCTATGATTGTGGACAGATGTCGCTCAAAAATCAGAAGCGACAATAAAAAACATAGATTGAAATGTGAACTTACTCTTAGAAGATCGATGCCTGCAGGATCAAGATTTGGTACTATGGTTGACAGATCCTACAGTGCATAGAGTTAGTAGTAAGTCTAACAGAAATTGTAGTAGACAACCTGAAAAGAAGACGCCTAAACAAAGAAAACAAGGCAAAACCTTAGGGCTCCATTTAGGAAACGAGGATTTGAAGTCAGGCAAGGAGGTAACCCCTGGCCATGTATCCTCGTTCGGTGTACCTAATGTCCTGAAAAGACAAGAGAGAAACCAATATTGTATTAAAAGAACATTATCAAAGTGAAAGTCAATATCTCATCACACTGAAAATTCGTATTTGAATGCATCATTACAAAAACAGAGACGATAAAGAGAACAAAAGAAAAGAAGCTATAAGTGGGTCTTTCCTATGACACCTTGAAGAACAATAAAAATAAGATTACAAGCCAGCATTGCGATTACAAGCCAACATCTAATGGAGCAGTCCTCCACCTTAGCATCTCAAGCGTAATCTGGATCAACAGTTTTTTTTTTTAAGTAGGTAAAAGCAAAAATATATATAAATCAAAAGGATAGATGCAAAGCAAACATCCTACAATATTACTATACACAACCAACATGTAAACTATCCACAAAATCTACAACATCAAAAGAAGATGGGTTCATGCTCAAAAATACCACTAAACCTTTTCAAATATTCAAAAATGCCACTAAAACCTTTTTCAGTTAAAAGTTCCATTGAACTTCGCATCAAAAAAAAAAGTTCCATTGAACTTGCTTTAACACAATTTATATACGGTTTTAACTTTACAAAAACATTCAATAATGCCATTGTCTTGATGGCATTTTTTAATATTTTGTGAAGTTAAGTCACATTTTTCACTGAAAAACAAATTTGTGACTTTTTTTAATATTCTAAAAAGTTTGGTGGTATTTTTGAAAATTGCCACTATCCCAAAAGTAGAGTCTCTTGATAATCTTTTCCTTAAAGCGATTAAGAGAAGTCTCCACTCCCTCGAAGACTCTCCTACTTCTCTCACACCAAATACTCCAAAAATCGCATGTGGGATAGCAAGGCTTTCTTCTCCTTAGCTTTTCTCCCAAAGTAGCCTTCCCATTCCCAAGCCACGAGATGGTCCCTAATAGAGCTCAATATAACCCAAGAGACACCCAAACAACTAAAGGCTAACTCCCACAAAGCTCTAGCAAAGGGGCGATGCAACAGCAAATGATTAGTGGATTCCAAATCAGCTTTACATATAAGACATCTATTCACCAAAATTTGCCGCTTCCTTTGTAAATTATTGCAAGTTAAAATACTCCCATGCTTCCCACACAAAAAAGAAACCTTTAAAGGTGTCAAAGACTTCAAAATGAGCTTCCAAGATAGATGATTGTCTGAGGGGAGTTGTAATGAGAGACCGAAAGGAAGCAAGCTTCAAATAGAAAGACATAACAAAGAAAACCGCTTTATAATTGAGATTCCATCTAACCATATCATGAGAGGAATTCCCTAGAGTAACAATCTCAACTGTTACAAGCCAACATCTAATAAAACTTGCTAAGGTCAAAATGGCACAAATAGCAACTCCAAAACATTAGATTAGAACAACTATTCATGGAACCTCTTACCCCACCTCTCTCACTCTCTCTCTCTCTCTCTCTTTTGGGGAGCGGTGTATTATTGAGGGTCACTGAACTCAAATTCAAGCCTAAGGACTCCTATGATAATGCAAGAATAATATCTCACAGGACGAAACACATCTATAAATTGCAGCACACCAACTTGGGATCAAGAAAAAAACCATCACGAGAAGAGGAAAATCAGAAATGACAGAAGAATGCTCAGACCTGAAAATTTTGAACAGCTCATCTATCTCAGAATCCCCAGGAAACAATGGCCTCTGATTTACCATCTCAGCAAAGATACAACCCACAGACCACACATCCACAGGAGTCGAGTAATGGCGAGATCCAAGCAGTATTTCCGGAGCTCTATACCACAAAGTCACCACCTAGACAGGTCCAGAAATAATTTTAAACTGGCATAAAGAAAGCTAACCATGAGAAAATATGCCACATCACAAATTATAAACCAGCCACAGATTGCTCAACTTGCCGCTAACAACATGCAATGATTACCTTTTCAGTCAGCTTACAACTAAAGTTGGGCACACTACAAGCTGAGAGCATAATGTGCCTCGCCACCAAAAAATATACAAAAGAATAATAAAAAGGTGGAGAGAGACAGAGGTCTAACCACCTAATGTTTCTCCTCTCCTTTTTTCTGTTCCTTTTTTGGGGGGAGGGAGGAAATTGTTCACAAATAATTACATGAAGCATATGTGGTCTTACCAAGGAAAGGTATGTAACTATCTAAATTTGACAGGATCTAAGCACCTTTTTTTTTTGGGGGGTACCAAGAAAGTATAGCAAATTTCAAAGCTGGCCCATAATCATACCTCATGTGTAAATGTCCTTACTGGAATCCCAAAGGCCCTTGCCAATCCAAAGTCTGCAAGCTTCAGGGCATTTGTACGGCGATCTATCAACAAATTCTGCGGCTTCAAATCTCGGTGCAGGACTCTATGGGAGTGACAATATGCTATGCCACGAAGAATTTGATAGAGGAACATCTGCAGAAAAGAAGCCAATATCCCATATAAATGAAGCAAAACTGAAATCACAAACATACGATGAAGACAGTATAAAAAGAACATAACAAAAAGACAAAAAGATAAAAGGATGAAAGAGGATATAATGTGTAGTCAAAATCCTTCACTAGTATATGCACAATGGCAAACGAAATTCCCCCATGCAAATATAGAAATAATTTGACTCACATACTCAGTGTCAGAAGCCTACATCAAACTTTACGGTTCGGAGGTTACCAGGTTTTTTCTTTTTTAAAAAAGGCAACAGTAAAAGGATGAACTATCTTCTTGTACAGCAATCAAAAGTGGCAAAATCAAACCAAGCAACACCAAGGCATCTGCCTACCACATGTCGCAGGGTATCAGATGTATGCAGGATTAGCTCAACAATTGAAGAGCAGAGAAATTGGTTCTGCTTGACACTAGAATTCAAAGTTGTTGATTGCAAACTAACAACGAAAAGTAGCACAGTTTGCAAACATTTCGCTTCAATCAACAACAGTGACCTTTGCAAGTACCCAAAATGTGGAGAGGATAAAATCCTGCCGTTTAAAGGTTTAAAGATAAAGTTCCAGCAGTCACTGTGAATACCAGCAGCTCCAATATAAACCCACAGAGTACCAGAAGCAAACAACCACATTGAAATAAAAGGCAGAAACATCCTCCTTTCATGACAAAAGACAGTCACACTTAACACAAAGCTGTACCAAATAAGTTCTAAAATTTTGAGTCAAGCATTGATCAAACTGTCCAGTCAGAAAGAGCTTACTTTTATCAGACGAGGATCCTTTGAAAATTCGGGGCATGAGTCCATATGTTTCTTCAAATCAAGGTCTAAATACTCAAAAACCAGATATAGGCGCTTCTCACTGTGAACTACATCCTGCAACCTGTCATTCAGACTTGAATCAATAATATGACCACTGAAAACAGAGAAACGACCCAATCAGAAAAGCCAAAAGACAAACAGCTGAATAATGGACTCTGATCTTAAATAGAAGGAAGCACATAAAGAGGACTATCGAAATCTATATTGATCACCACAAGAACTTCTCCAAGTAATTCAGTATTGAAATCGACATGTCCAAGCTGAAGGCTTTTAACTCAACAGTTGGAGAATGAATGACTGCAACCATTGGATCCCAGGTCTCAAGGGACTCAGCACACTTACCAGCGTCTTACCAGTCTTATGTCTATGGACATCAGTCATGTGGACCACAACCAGAACAAAGTACTTCTAATTTTCTTCACTATTTTTTCTATATAGTTAACATTTGGTTTTTTCATCAAAAATCTTGCACATGCATAGTGACACAACAAGTCAAAAGCTCTCAAGGAGTCTCATCAGCCGTTTCTAAAAATTTAGTACACTACTTTTATGGGATGTGAAGCCAACCAAATACACAATCAGTCAGCAGAAAATTATGATTCTCAACAACGCATCACCAACCAGAGCAGAAAAAGTTTTACAAATAATGAAAGGAGAAGCCCTCCAGTACATTTGTCCTCTAACCTTTCGGAGGATTCTTCCTACCAGGTTTACCAAAATAATAGAATCCAGTAGCCAATTTGCCAGATGATGCTCCTCTGAATTCAGCCTATTTCTAACTTTGTGTTGGGGGGGAATCTGGAGCAATATGTAATCATGTAACTCGTACGCACAGATTCTACACGGTATCCATTGTGTCTATTTTGTTCCTGTGAGCAACCTAATGAATTTTACATTTTTATATATGGTGGATTAGGGAAATGGTAATAGAAATTACTTGGAATGTAAACCAACTCCAAGGAAACTAGAGAAAAGTCAAAATAACGAGCAGTGAATAAATAACAAAAACATTTAAGTAGTCGGTGTAGAACATAAAATGCTTTAGAATATGCACCTCACAAAGCTACTATTGCCTTAATCTGTAAATTGCAACAAACAACAAACTTCTCCATACAGCAAGAGTAATACTCTATGATCCCCTCCTATATTTTCAAAGCTTGCTAGTGAAGAATCTCTGCTAATTGCATCAATGGGCTTTCAGATATCAGTGGCACAAATGACCACTTTCTCACAGATTTGCACTCCACCTCCCAGAAAATCTCCTGGTGCATACCCAAAGTCAGATAATGCCTGATTTACTTCAATCTTTCGTTTAAACCTCCCAAAGTCTTGCAATGATGCAAACTTATTTAATCACAGTGATTCAACACAGAGACTGAATATATGAGTGGCCTACAGTATCTAAAAATATGCTTCTACACTATCCGAGAGCGGAATGCTATTTCCTACCAAATGCACAAACCTCAAAGCCTTCTTTGTTGACATAGAACTACAAATTAAGTATCTGGCTCAGCACACAAAATTATTTCAAATTATCCAAGATCAACATTAGTTGCCACTTTGGCAAGAAAAAGAAGAGGTCCGGCACTTTTATCCATTGTACATATCTCACTATGTTACTAAGAAAGGGTTTTACATTACATAAAACAATGTGCTGCAGCAAACTTCAATGTAATGGGTATTGTAAACATTCTCCATATACAAATTTCAGTAGCATTTGCTCAAAAGGAGGACACATGAACTCTTGGATTTTGCTTAATGTGGATAATATGAGTCGTAATGTTGACATATGACACTATTGAGAATAAGGTCTTCATGTGATCTTCAATTTACTAGCACAAACCTAGCCTTCAACACGCTCAGACATCCTTCAAATAAGACCATAATATTTTTAGTTGGTAACATCTCAAACTCTCAATTAGGGGACAACTACGTGGTATGGTGCCAATGGTGGTGGATCTAAGGGCAGGACCCGCATAAGGAGCTCCTTTTTTCACCTTGTTTTTTATTAACATAATACACGGAATACTATACCAAACTCAAGAAGTAAACATGGATAGGTTAGATTAAAATAACAACAATCTGGACAAAACAGCCCATAATACTAACAGAAAGCTGCACCCATTTATTATAAAAGCTGCTTATGCCCCCTCAGATATTGACTACTATAAGACCCAAACACTGTTCAAAAGAGCCTAATCTTAGTGAAAATCCATTGTCCAACTCATTTACTGGAAAAAACTCCAAACTAGGAAAACAACAACAGATGCATACACATGAAGACAGCTGCATTCCAACTTTGTGAACTATTTCATACATTATATCACATTCAATACAATACAAACAAATCTAGTAGTGGCATCACCACCTTGCCTTTGGCCTTGTCAAAGATGTAAAAAGCAAAGCCAAAGGCCCAGAACATCATGAACATGTTTGAGCGCTACAAGCATAATATACAGAGTTCATCATACTGAACCAGCAACTTCGCAATTCTAGCTAAGCTCATCAAATTTCAAAAATAACTATTAAACAATATAGCAGCTATTGCAACCTGACAATATTCCCATGTTGCATTTCCTTCAGAAGAGAGATTTCTCTGATCGCGGTACTTGGAACTCCCTCATCCTCTTGCTCCAAACGAATCTTTTTCAGAGCTATCGTCTCATTCGTCACCTTGTCCCGTGCCTTATAAACCACACCATAGGTTCCCTCGCCAATCTTCTCAACTTTTTCATACTGCTCATGTATTAATAAGTTGATAAATACAGACAAAAAAAATGACAGTATAAATGGAATTCATGCTTAATGACAGATAAAAACCTGCTCCATTTAGCTGCAGCGCCCGTCTCCCTGTAGAACCAACAAAAATGCAGAGACATTAGCAGAAGATTAAGTCTAAAGTCACAGTTATTTCAGAACATACAAATGAGGTATCAACTATATTTCCAAAAAAAATATAGCAATAATAGTTTAGTGAAACATCAACTAAAGTTGCAATGATTCTAAAAAGACAAAAATTAAAAACAAAGATGAGCTAGATTACATATTGGTCTAATTCAACTAAGTTGTTTCACATTACGTAACCAAGTTCAGTTAGATGTAAGCTCGGTGAGTGGCAACAGGCCAAACACAGTGTAGGTAGACCACCACCCAAATACATCTTCCGATCAACCTGTCACGCACAAAATACCCAATCCACACAAGATCTGGCCGCCATGTGCAGGCGGATCAGGTGCTTAAGTAGTCTTCCGGAGCCCTTCCTTCAACCAAACATGCATCCCTAACATGTAAATTTTGGCCAAATTGCTAGCCTATTTTCCGCAATTCCTCAAAAATATTGTCCCATAATTCAGCAACAGAAAAGAAACACAAAGAAAAACACAAGAAAAAATAAACGAGAGCCCTAAAAGTGAATCAAGACAGCCAACAAACTCAATTGCACTCAAAGTCCGAACTCCGCATCACAATATTCCACCAAATTAAGACAATCAAAAGCTCAGTAGCTCACAACACATAAAATATCTACCGATTGGAAATCTGAGATACAGTTTATTCACTGAAAATGCATTTCCGGATACAATGTGGTCTTGGAACCACCAAGTAAAAAGATGAAACAAAAAAACTGAAAAACTCTACCAGAAAACCAGTAACAAAAAGGTTGCAGAGATGGAGTATAGTATATGGAGAAAGAGGGGGAGAGATGGACGATAATGGTGGTATGGCTGGCAAAATAACGGCGATGATAGAGAGATAGCGAGAGAAATATACTCAGCGTCGGGAGAAGACCAGCGCCTGATTTGCGAAATCGCCGGCGGAAGACCTTCGCGGGCCGGGCAGAGGAGAGAGAGAGAGAGAGAGTTTTGGGGGCGAGGGAGTGAGACAGAATGACTGGGGTGGACTGAAGGGTTCGGATTGAGGGGAAAGGGTGAAGATTTTTTTATATTTTATTTTTAAATTTATTTTTACTCTTTGGCTGCAATTCCTAAGTCTATTAAAGCAATTGCAACGTAAGATATTATGATCCAATTTTTTCCATTTAATTTAATCCATCTTGGTGCAGCTTAAGTTTTATTAAGGTTTGTTTGAATTAGCGTTTGTTTGAATTAATGTTTATAACCGATAATCACTCATAACAGTTATAATAATTCATAATAACCGATAGTTAGTTATAACCGCTATAAAAGCTACCAATTATAATAGCTAATTATAAACGAATAAAATTATTTATGATAATAATAAATGATAATGATAATTATTATTATTATTGTTATTATTATTATTATTATTATTATTATCTAACTCCAACGTAAGTTTCACTAAGGGAGTGTTTGAATTAGCGTTTATAATTGCTAACGACTTCATAAATGCTAGTTTTAACGAGATAAAACAAATAGATTCTAAGTATGATGTTGATCCGTCGGCATGGTAGCTCGTGTACTCATTCCGCCTACGTTTCCATCTTGCATCATTTTTTTCTTTTTCTTTTATTTTTGTCGGTGTTTTATCCAAGTTCACTCCATTTGTATGTTCTATGGATAATATTTTATTTGACGATACAAGTGGATGATCTACAAATGTATGTTCTTATATGTGAATTGAGTTAGGTGTCACCATATTTATCATCTATTTTCATCCACTTCACTCCATCTAATTAACCCACCGGCATCCATTGACTATCCAATTTAATTTACTCGTCTATAATATTCGTCATCCGCAAATGAAATATGATGGATTAGGTGGTAAACCCACGAATGAAATATGGTAGACTAGGTGGTAAGCGTAAGAGAGCGATCAAAATTTATAAAAATAAAGCAAATTTATATATTGTTTTTTTTTTTTGAATGAGGAAATTTAGAAGTATGGGAGATAGACGTAATAAGTTTTATATTGTATTATATTTGTTAATAAATAATAGGGTTTAGTATGTAATGTTTTAGGAATATTTAAAATATAAGAGATCAATTTTTTAAAAATGACTAACTCGTAAATGAATGGTCGACGAACTATTTATTAGACCGGTGATAAATGGAATACCCTCACATATGTGTCATTAATTTTTTTTTTTTAGGACCTTTAGTTTTTTAAATTATTTTTTAGTTCTATTACTTTCTTATTTAGTTATACTTTTAATGCTAAATGACAATTATGTCTATAAAATTTTGATTTTGATTTTTGTCAAATGAAAACAAAATGAAACTTAACTCATTCCATCCACCTTCCCTATCATTACCACCATCAGTCGCCAAAAATTTCTTCCCACCCTAACCACCATTGCACCCGATCCACACTAGAACCACCACTAATAGTTTACCGGTAATTGGAAACCCACCATTAGGGTTCTTGCCCACTAATGAGTCAACTAGTCTCTAGTGGTGCACGAATGGCTCCCGCACCCCTCCTTTCATCCATTAACCTTTGCTCATAAATGATATCTCTCTTTAATGGAACAATACCTACAAATTTTTCTTTAAAATCAAACAATCTTTTAAGAAATTTCTTTTTAGCCCTATTGATCTCAATTTTTCATCCTCTTTATATCGTCTTATTCTTCTTATTTTTTATTTCACCAAAATACCATCGGGGAAAGATAGTGTATTTTCCCTTTCCTTTGAAACTTATTGTCCCAACAAAAAGATAGTGTATTTTTCTCTATCTTATTCCATCTTAACGTTATTTCATCTCTCTTAATCATTGACCAAGTCTATAACCAAATTTAAGGGTTGAATGCTTATCCACGTAAAAATAAAAATTATGCATACTATTCTCAACTAGGACAATATTTTAACTAGCACACCCCAAATATTATTTAACAAATAAGCTAAACAAGCACGTCCTAACATAATACGAACAAAAATAATTAATTCAGTTTGCTTTTTTACCTTTTCAATTTTCATAAAAAATCTTCATAAAAAGTCTAATGCACATAACATCTTTGTGATTTAAACCTTAAAACATACCATCATATTATGCTCGTTTTATATCCTGAATTTTTTTATAACTATAAAAAATATAATTTACTTTGAATAACGTTATACATGAATTTTATGCGATTGGATCGTGTAAGAGTTCAATGTTTTTTTCCTATGAAAGGGAAAGATAGTAATTGTGTTGATCAAAATAAACTACTTGGTCTTTTTTTTTGGTTCAAATGACAAAAAAAAAAAAAACAGGGAACAAATATTGCTAGTGCTTATTAGTAGACTAAGGGTATGTTTGTTTGAGTGGAAAATATTTTCTCGGAAAATTATCATTATATTTTCCGGCGTTTGGTAGTATAAGTGGTGGATAAATATTTTCCGGAGGAAAATAATTTCCCTCAATCAATGGAAAATAAATTTCCTTTTATGAGGAAGGAAGTTAATTTTCCTCTACCTCAATTAAGGGAAAATAAAGTCTTATCAATGGGAGTTCAAGTTTAAACTTCTCTTACTTTGCCACCTTCATTTTCTTTTTTCAAGTTTTGTCCTTATTTTTTCTCTTTTTTGTTGTAAAGTTCATGATGAATTTTTTTTACAATATTTTTTTAATTTCTATTATTTTATACATGGAAAAGTTTGATTATAGGGAGATGTACAAACTTATCAAATTTAGGTGCTCAACATATATATATATATATATATATATATATATATATATATATATATATATATATATATATATTTGAGTTTTGAAGTTGAATTAGTTATTTATTTTTTCTTTTCATATTTATTGGGTTTTTATGGTTGGCTTTTGTATTTAAGTAATTATTTTCAAAAATTATTTTTCTTCTACCAAACAAAGGAAAATGTGGGTGGAAAATGATTTTCCTTGGAAATTCATTTTTCCATAAAAATATTTTTTGGAAAAATATTTTCCCTTCAACCAAACACACCCTAAGTTATTTGATTTTACGTGACTAAATAAATTAACTAAGATCTTACCAATTGATCACCTACAACATTGTATTCTTTAAGGAATCCTTCTTTAATATGCAGACATTTAGACAAACTCTTAATTATCCCTTTAAACATGATCATTTTTTGACCCTCTTTGTTTTGCTCACATTATCATGTACTCGATAAAAGCCCTAGGTAACCTTTAGAGTTTTAACATCTCATAATCTGTCATCATTTTATTACATTTTTATATTTATAAATATGACCGATTAAGTAGAATTTTAATATCTGTCTCATACTTTACCTAATCTATTTAAACTATAAGTTGTGTGGTGTAATCATGGATAACAACCAATTGAATAAATAAAAGGAATATATTTTTTTGTTTGATTTGAGCAAGTTTATAATTCATTTCGAGACGGGAGCGTTGGAAGTAAAAACTCTATCAACGAGTGTGCTTCTAACAATTCAAATTTATGTTATCCTCGTTACCGGCTTGAAACCGCTACTACCTTAACCACTACTTTATTGGTCGTAAAAAATAGTAAACATGAACTGATTTTTTTGTTTATATTCTACTCGTGATCCTATAAACACTTCAAATGGACTTAGAGATCTCCAATATACCACTCACAACAATCGTACCCTATAAAACATTTTTATTCAATGACTATCCAAGGAGATAAACTCCAATTATTTTCATTCAAATACAACCTCTTTATTTGGTAAACATCAATATTTTTTATAGTCAATACGTTACGTACTTCTACTATATTTGCAGTCTCGAGTGTGTTTTTATGTCAAAAAATAGTGAATCCTATTTTGCCCTAACTACTTTATTGTAAACATATCATCCCTCTTTCATTGCTTCACTAACATTAGCTTTTACAATAATTTCAATTAGAGGGCTTTTTCATTTCACCTTTCAAATATTGAGCCTAAGGATATTATAATAATAAAATATACTAACACGTGAAATTATTTTATTTTTATAATTTTTTTTGTGTATTAAAAAATAATTTTTTTATAGAAAAGTCATAGCAAACAAATAGTTAATATTTCCAATACAGTTAATCGCTTTTTATATTTTTTAGAAAATAATAGCAAAAAAAAAGAATTAATTAACAAATAAGGCTTGTGTTCGATTTGATCCCCCAAAAAAAAAAAGAAAAAGCAAAAAAAAAAAAAAAAAGAAAAAGACGAAGACCAATAACGATTCTGACTTCGTCCTTGAGTTTTGGCCTGAGACATTCATACCGACCGGAAGTGAGAAAGTGTTTGTTACCGTTCACTATAAAGACAAGCCCTGAATAATTTCAGTGGGGTTTTCCCACTTCCCAATTTCCCTGAATTTGTAGTTTATACTGTCGAATGGCGAACCTCAGGACGGATTCTCCCACCTCTCGTCGTATTGTCAGTGCTTTCTTGGACTTTCTTGATTCGGGTACTTTTCTCTCTCTTTCTATCAACCTCTCTGGGTTTTGGGTTTGTAATTTCTTATTGCTATTTACTTGTACTGTACTTGAATGATTGTCAAGTCAATTGTATACTATTTAGTTCTCTTATTGCATTCTAATAATGGGCTTCAGTTCTTTGTTGATGGGAATCTTTGTTGTTTTTGTTGGGAATCAGTTTCTTCAAATTTGATTTGGGTGATTGTGGTTTGTGGGCATTGAAACCCTAAGCTTATTGTGGTCAGTAAAGTTCATTTATTGGGAAATTCGCAACGAAATTCATGCATTTTGTCTAATTTTGTGATTTGTGCTGGTGGGTTTTTGGCACTTTTGGCTTCTGGGTAAAGGGATGTTCTTTAGACCATAATATGCTATATTCAATTTGCTCTCCATGGTTATAGACGCAAGTTTGCCATTGTCGAAGGGCTCACATTATGAATATTGTAAAGGAACCTCAAATGAATAATATATCTGCCTCAACTGTAAATAAGCCGAAAAATTACGCTGGTTGAATTCACCTTCTGCTCTGACTTCTAACAGTATGAGTTTTGTCTGTGGAACTGATTGCTCGGGCCTAATGTTGAACCTCACTCTGAATGACAATTCGGGATTGGGGCAGGGCTTTTCTATTATTTTGCTTAACAATAAAAGATGCAGACAATATTTATATGGTGTGATGTGAATGTAGCCATTCAGTTGTTTGCTTAGTTTACGAGGCATTTCCTTCAGGAATGACTAGCTTCTATGGCTTCTTCGGCAACTGATTGTTAGTTAAACATGACGTGTTATTGGCATGCTTTACTATTTTATTATCGTGTTTTTAAGGACATCTTTTTCTCCACGTTCGTTATTGCTATTTGGCATCTAATGTATTATGTTCTAGTTGAAAAAGATGCCCCTCCCAGTTTGCTCCTTATTTCAATGACATGAACATCATAAGATGTGAGAGGAACATCTCTGATGAATTCTAGAAGTTGCACAATTAATTGGTTACTGATTCAATCCAATCATTCGGATTTTATTAGTACCCCACCTTGTCCTCTACTGAAGGAGGGAATCCTCATACCCACTGGCGCTAATGTCCACAGCATGTGGGATTTCAAACAAATTATTGATGTTTCTTGCTTCTGTAAATAAACATTAGGGAGAAGATAGGAACTTTGTTGATACTTCGGGTTGGATCTGTCAAACATGCATCTAGTATAAAGCTGGATGTAGTCTTGCAATTTGTCTTTATGCATGTACCCAGTTTGACTTGATTACTGTAGCAATTTTTTCAAAGGGGGACATTTATGTTCTCAATGTTCTGGTACAACGCTAAGCACTTAAAACCTGGTTTATGTTGGGTAGATTCATAAATAACTTTACTGTAGTGTGGCTTTGTTACTTTTACTGAATCTTAGCTGATAGGACTATATTAATTCCGATTACTGAATTATTACAATGTTCATATGAGCAGATTTATTCCTCCAAAACCTTCTGCCTGAATATTGTTTCTTTATGGAGCTTTGGCAAATAGATATTTGCATGAGCCTAGGATATTCATTAGGCTCTTCCTTTTTTATTTTCTTTGCGCCTTGTATTATAATGTGCGCATTCCCTTGTTGCCTTAGCTATTGAGTTCATAGCATGATTTTTAAAAAAAGGTTGTTCAGTTCTGTTCAAAATAACATGTACATTTTCTTACCTATAACTTTGCTTTGATAGAATATGCAAACATATGTTCTGTGGTTACCATCTACATGAGAAGATCTGCTTCAGTGTCCTCTTTGCAGCCATAGAGGTTGAGGTGGTTTGCTGTTTTCTTAGGGGGTTCTGCTTGGATACTCTGTATGACATTACATTCATAGCTCAGTAGCTATTTGATTTTGCTGATTTCTGCCATTGGGACCATAAGTGACCTGGTGGTATTGCCAAACCGAGCGGCTGTTGCACAAAAATTGACTAGGATTTGATATCTGACATCTAAATTTCATATTTAGCTATTCACTATTCATATTTTCCATACGGCCTGATTTATATAACGATCTAGTAGATAAACTTTAAATGCCTGTCCTTCGCATATTGAATTCATGCACCTAATCCATGGTTGTCATTTGTTACTCCTGGACAGTTGAACCAGCCCCTGGAGTTGATCTTGAAGGTCTTGAGGTCGCCAAAGATTGTCTAGCTGAAGTCTTTAGACTCCACGAGCTACCAGAAAGTGAACAGCCGGAACCTAATCTGTTGGTAAATATTTTCAGTTCACAGGAAAGTAACCAAAATGAAGCTAAAAGCAACCATAGTGAGGAACTGCATGGTGGATCTTCGGCACATAATTTTGCTGATGGTGGTCCGTCAGAGACATCAAAAGTTCAGGTATTCCTTCCATTTATATGCTTGAAGAGCACGATATTTTCTTGTACTATTTGGACATGTTGCAGACTGATTGTGGTTATTCTTTCCCGGTTTTGATACACCAGCATTACTATTATTATTCTATTAAAAAATTTATTGCGGTATTAATCCGGTGCATCAGTACATGAATCCAGTATGCCTCGTTCCAATGAAAGCTGATATGATGACCAGTATGGCCTTTAAGACAAATTGTTTTGGGGGGGTGGAGGTTGTAGAAGCTAGTGTTAGCTTGTTCTTGGTTGATGAGTTTAACCTTTTAATGTTTATCTTGATCAGGATGGTGTTGAAGTGAGGGAACACTCAAACACAGGTATATACCATTTTCTCTCACAAGCTTGTGTCCAAGCCTTTTTGTTTTCTGCTGCAGCATATATCTCTTTACGTTCTACTTACAGTTTTAGATATTCTGTATGCAACAAGTCCTATCATTTGCTTCCAAGAATGATATTTGTATTATTTCGTTCATATAAAGTAATTGGTAGAAGTAGGAAATATGGAAGTAATTAATGAGTTTAAGTTGGCAGAATTGATGTTAGTGAGAGGAAGCCTTTCTTTCAAAGTTAACAATTCGTTCCTCTCAATTTTTGGAATATATATATATATATATATATATATATATAGGCAAAGTTCAAAAGCTGTTCTGATTTCCTTTTTTAATACCTATGAGTTAGTTGGTCCTCAGCTTCCCTTATGGCTTTTGAATGAAATTGTGCAGAATTTTACCTAATATGGGTTTTGTTCACTTATCTGATTAACCAAAGCCACCAAATGGTAGGGATGCATTTTTTTTATACCTGTTTGAAAGAGTACATATATAAACTTGTGAACTGTCCTCTATATGTGAACATAAAACAAAAACATGAATTATTTGCTGGTAATAAACTAATTAGTCATTGTTCAGTTTTCTGGATGGCTGTTATCTGCGTTCTTTATGCTTGATGTTGCTGATGTGCTCCTAATCTCTGAATCATTGCTAAGTTTTAAGTAGCTGTAAATTTACTGGTCGCCTTAATGATGATTGCATTTGCAGGGGAGTCTAAAGATGAACTTTTTGGGCAGTTTTTTGACGCATTGGAGAGAATGCACTTCTTTAGGACAGCGCCAAATGGAGATGATGATAATGTATTGCTAGAAAGAGCAACAAACTTGTTTCATGATGCTGTCAATGTACGCCACCCTTGAGTAGTTCAAATGTGTATCCTGTTCGTCTTATATGATCAAAGAAGTATTGTTCACATGCATATGAATAATGGAAAATCTTTTGGCTATAATGGCCATTCCAGAAGATTGTGGGTCCCAGATGGGTTTTGAAAGGATCAAGTTGACAATTTTTTGAGTGAATGTTATTTAGCTGTATTGTATTTGATCTATTTAGCAGTTATTGCTCAAAATTTTCCATCTCTAGTGGTTTGATTTTTGAATATACAAAAGGTGATAATTGACAAGGTATTTGATGAAAATTCTGCATGTCTTTTTTATCCCATGCATGGTTCAATGGATATCCATAAATCCTTTTGGTCAACTTTTGTTTGGTGATGGTGTTCAATGCTAAGGATGGATCTAGTAAGTCGGAATTGATGAATCCTAGCTTTCAGGTTTGCGTCCTAATAGCTAGACATATGTCGGTGGTTCAAGTCATACAAATGAACTACTGGATTAAGGCTGCGTGTTTGCTTCTTTTCATATGCTTTCACCTGCTTGTGACTTGCAATACGAAACCCATACAAAAGAAGCCTCCAAGTTTCTAGGGAATGGTTTGGTTTTCTTTTCAGATATTTAGATGTTTCCTTGTGTATACATTCACATAGCGATGCATGCATGATTTTAGTTGTTCCAACTGCATATGTTCACATACTTGAACCAAACATGCATGATCATTATTTGACATAGAAATCCATGTTTTATGTAGGAGATGGAAAGAAATGGATGCAAGATACATGATCGAAAGAGCCTTGCTGATGCTCTAAAAACTCTAGGTGAGTGTAACACTTCAATTGTGCTATTGTTGAATTTGTCTCTCTTGGAACAAAATTATGGTTTTTCTCTGTGACTGTTAAAGTTTGCATTGCGGCCCGTTCTCCAATGCATGATCATGTATATGTGCGCTTTTATTGTTTAACTGATAAGTATGGGTTTTTTTTCCCCTCTTGTTTTCTTTTGAGCGCCATTGTTTATTTCCTTCAAGTTCTAATTGCTTTATATTCTTTGTCTGAAAATGAAAGGTCATTGCTTGTTTTACTGATTGTATGTATTTATTATGTCACATATGTGATTAGGTAACAAAGCCATGCAGTCTAAGTTATATGCTGATGCCATTGAGCGGTACACTTGTGCTATTGCACTTTGTGAAAGCAATTCTGTGTACTACTGTAACAGGTAAATTCACTGACACTTGTGAAATGGAGCTGAGATTCATCAAATAGTTATCTTGACCCCCTTCTGTTCTCTTTTTGCATTGTTGTGTTTCTATATGACACTTCTTTAGCTTAGCTTTTCTCACTTCCCCTGTTGTGTAATTTAAACTGTGGGAAACTTGTTCTATCTGAACTTGCTTTTTAAGTTGCCATTTTTGGATTATATTGGTAGATTGTAGATGTAGACAAAAAGTAACAAAAGAAATGCTAACGATTTTATTTTAAAGAGTGATCCTTTGTTGAATATAATTTAGCATTTGAATGAGTAGAACAAACTCAAGGGAGTATTTTACCGTATTGGTGTTTAGACCAGCTTTATCATATAGTTGATAAAGTTTGTCCAATCAAGAAATTTCAAGTTCAAAAGAAGATGATGGTTAGCTGTTTGTATAATTGAGGCCTGAGTGATTATGTTTACATGAGCATATTTTGGTTGGACTCTTCTCAAAGCTTTTATGCGTTCAGATCATAACCTAGAGACCCAAGTTCTTAAATCTGGGTAGTAATTCTAGTTTTACTTTCCGTATTGATTAAGATTGACCACCAAAGCTCCATTATTTATATATCTTGTGGCTTTGCTGAATCAATGATCCATCGGCCATTAACATACTTTGGTTAGCATGGACTTGTTTGTGCTGTGGAAGGCGCTTTTGGTGCTCCAGCCTGCCCCCCTTTATGGGGTGGGTGGGCTTTCAAATTAGAAAATTACAACTTAGTTTGTTGTCAATATTGGCCATACTATTTAAAAGACTTACAGTTGACTCAAAATCAAACGATTAATACAGCAAGACATTCATTGAATTGTACTTGTTTGTGATCTATGAAACGTTATCAAAGGTCAATTCGAGAATTAAGTAGGGATAAGAAAAGGAGCTACATTGTGCTTTGGGAATTGTGTTTCTCTGCAAACTGCCTGGTGTTGAGATGGTTGTTGTGATGCCAAATTTGACGTAAAGAGAGATGCAAATTTTTAAATATTTTTTTAATATACTGGTCTGCAGAAGTTAATGGCATCATGAGATGTGAACGTCTAAAATGTCTTGATTGGTCATGTCCAATTTGAAGATAGGACATGTCATGTTCAGAAATTGGTTATTTACAAAGTAGGAGCGAAATGATTTGTTTTTCTAATATTTGTTTTTCTTTTCAATATTGGTACTTCACTAAAACTGGTAATTTATGCTCAAAGCAAATGGTTGCACATTCAGTTCATAGACATCAAGTCTCGTCTTATCCTAGCCATGGAAGCATGTTTTGTTGATAAATTTGAGATGATGTTCATTGACTACATTTTTTGATCTTCTCAGGGCAGCTGCTTATACTCAGACGCACAAATACAATGAAGCTATTAGGGATTGCCTTAAATCCATTGAAATTGATCCAAATTATAGCAAGGCATACAGTCGTTTAGGTCTTGCATACTATGCACAAGGAAACTACAGGGATGCGATCAATAAAGGTTTCAGAAAAGGTGGGTGTCATATTCATCCTTTTGTTTTTTGTGGGTAAGCCGGGTATCCTACTTGGCCCTATCCAAGGCGGTAAGGCCCACAGGCGGAGGGGGACATGCAATGAGTACCAGGGCCATGGTCCAGTTGCTTTCTGCTCAATCTTCCATCAGGAATTTATCTCTTTCTGTGTTGTGATTGTCTTTGGAACACTTTTCGTTTATTGGGTCACTTGGTGCATAACATGCCCATCTGGAGCATACTGATAATGGATTCCTATCCATATTCCATAGTATAATTTCTTTGAAAATTAAACTCCTGGATGATGCATATATAGAGATAACATTTTTCATAACTGCAAATATTAAAAACGAAAAAGATACTTCTTCCCATCCCTATCTTGAAAATTATAAAAGTTGCCCCTCTTCTGATCTATCTCCTCCCTCATTCAGCATTGGAATTGGATCCGAATAATGATGCTGTCAAGGAAAACATTCGGGTATGTATGTCAGTGATTGCTTTCTTATTGCTCCACAAATTTTCTTCTCTTATTTTGCCATTTTTTTGTGTAGGTAGCTGAGCAGAAATTGAAAGAAGAGCAAGAGCGAAGACAACGGTATCAGGTATTTTGTCAGTTTTGCTAGTGATAAGTGTAACTGTCAGTATAGAAGTTTGCCAGTTATACTGGTTACACTATACTTCACATATTGGTTGGCTGTAACTGTTCCGTACCCCCTCCCCGGAAACAAGAGGACATTATGTCATACGGTGTGACTTGAGGAAAACCGCTGGGATAACTGGGAAGTATTCCCCTAAAGGAGACATTGGGGGTAATCCTGTCCAATGCAAGTTTTACCCCCTTCTTGCCCCCTATTTGTTATGGGCTCTTTATCCTTGAGGGTAGCTGGGTCTTCCCAAAAAATTTAAAAAATAAAAATGAAAAGAAAAATCATAGTCTATATAGATTTGGTTACTGTTTTTTCGGTTTGGTTATTTTGGTTTCTGTTTATTTTGAGCACCGCTAATACCAGTACCTCTCAGATTGTATTTGTCTTGTATTGGCTAAAACCAATAAAAAAATTTATGTACTCTTTTGTTTTCTAAAATTTAAATGTAAACAGCTGCTCTACATTTGCACATAAAGGTGGTACATCCCATTGCAATGGAAAGCCAGTATGTTATTAATATTTGGCTTTGCTCTTGGAATGAGCGGAGGAAACTAGTCCTTGAAAGGAGTTCTTACCCAACCATGCTCTTAAACATCTCAATTTAGTCAACACTGCCACAAACATTTTTCGCTACTTTTGCGTGCCACTGAACTTGTTTAAGATGCATTAAACTGCCATTGTAATACTGGTTTTGACTAAAAAAGGGAAAATAAAAACCTAATGCTAATTGCTTTCCTCCAAACCCCAAGAACAACACTTTCTCTCAATACTTTGACTGGAAGACTTAAAAAAAGGGAAAATGTTCTTCAATCATCATCGTCATCATCATCAAACCCTAATACCTTTTACATTTCCTCTCTCGGTCTCTTCTTCACCAGCCCACCACTTTCTCTCTGTTCCCCCTTCTCAACATAGACACGCATACCACGCACACCCTCGAGCTCGCCGTGACCGAAATCCTCTCTTCCTCTGACATGAATTCCGTCATTGAGGCCAAGTCGACCTAGATTCAGAGGGAGATGATATTTTGTGAATATGAGTACTAATTTTTTCAGAAGGAGATGAAAGAAATTATAGAATATTGAGCTTTAAGCTTCATAGAATGTAGCCCCATAAAAATTTGTCTCTTATTAATCTTAGTTTTTGGTCATGTGGCAACAATTTCAGTTTCAATTCCTTCAAAATTCAATTTTTTTAGGGAGGAAAGGTTATTCTTGTTGTGGGCTTGCTTATTATTATTATTATTTTTTTCCAGCCTCAAGTCCAAATAGCCACCTGTATAACCAGTAACAATGGCATATTAATGCACCTAAACAAGTTCAGTGACACTCAAAGGTGGTGAAAAAGTTTGTGCCTTTTTTGAATAATTAAAAAGTTTAAGGGCATGGTTGGCTAAGAACTCTCCTTGAAAGCGTAAGCAGGGTTAGAAATCGTTTGTTTCACTAGTGAGTCTGAAATTTCTGATTACCTACATGTGTATATGAACACAGTCATAGTCTTCACGAGAATTTTAGTTTGCTGTTCGGTTCACAGTTGATGATTCACTTTTTCAGCAAGACCCATGTTTAATTCTTGGCATTGATACCAGGACTCTAGGAGCCATTTTCCTGGAGGGTCGGGGAACCAGGCTGGCTCACCACCTTTTGCATCAATGTCCTTTGAAACTGGCTCATTTCCAGCCAATTTAGCAAGCATATTCTCCAACATGACTGGGAATGGACCCCAGGACGTGAGTGGGCAGAGCAGGTCAGCTGAGGATAATGGTGGAACAAATTCCTCATTCACGTCAGGATCTTTTAACAGCACTGCTAACCATGCAGATATTGCAAGCATGTTCATGAACATGGCTGGAAGTGCATTTCAGGGCCCGAATTCTGGGAGCCAATCTTCAGAGCAAAACAATGGAAATGGACCCACCAACCCATTTTCATCTATGCCTTTTGATGCTAGTGCACTTCCCGGTGACTTAACTGGTATGTTAATAGTGAAATCAGTCAATGCCTCTCTAAACCACCTACTTTTGATGTGGGGTGGTCAGTAGACAAGTGCTTTTTTAAATTTAGGGTCCAACGGAACTAACCTATGCATTACAGTGAATAGTGTAAGTAGTGATGGATTCAGAAATGTTTGGATATAGGTGTTTCATTGAGTTTCATTAAATTTGGCTATTAATAATGAATTTTTTTGGATGTCCTTTAACACAACTTTTAAAAATTTACGTTTTTTATACAATTTTTTTGGAATGTTTCAGCAAACGGGTGCTTGGGACACCCATAACCATAAAGTGAATCTGTACCTGGTGATAAGGCTATGTACATCTGATTCTCCTGGGCCTGACCTAAGCCTTGGTTATGTGGAATTATAGAATGTTAGACTTATTTTCATTCATAGCAAAATCATTACTTTGACTGTGGGGGCTTATGACCTAGACTACCTTGTATATGCTTTTTATCACTTGTCTGAAAATGCTGCCCTCCTTTGATGTTCTATACTAGATCTACCAATATCATGGGATTTCTTTGTTATTGGTGTGCTTTGGTTTATTAATGAAATTTTGCCCCCTCCTTAAAATCAGGGATGTTCATGAACATGGCCGGCCAACCACAAGGAGGTGCAAGCGTCAATGTTGGTGGGTCCGATGACCCGGGAATAGGCATTGGTGCAAACATTAGTTTGAACTTGGGAGAGCAAACCCCAGAGGAACTAACGAGGACTTTGAGATCTGTGATGGGGATGTTCTCCGGGGCGCTCCGGGAAATCCGCAGGGTAATGGTGATGATGGGAGATCTGCCCCAAGATAAGCTACATTGAACATGAACAATCACTTTTCCTCCAAGCCCTGTTATCTTGAGTGGTTCCCCCCCTCAAAAAAAAAAAAGTTTCTTGACAGTGAAATCACGGTGTATGATTGGGTTTCCCTTTGGTGTTTTCTCTTTGTTTGCCTTGGCAAGATTCAAGAGTAGTGGGATCACATAATTTGTCATGCATGAGTTTATCTATAGAAAGCTTGTACAGATAAAATTGCCTGCTAATGTTTGAGAAGTTTCTCGTTTGGTCTTTCTCCCACAGCAACGAGGTTATCCATCTCACAGCTAACCTCTCTTCTTATCAGGAAAGATGTTGATTTCATTTGGGGGAATCGTTTCAGATTTAGCTTTGAAAGGGTTCATCAGGAATTATTAAGGTTTATACCCAAAGAAAAAGAGAAGCAGCAGATTGTAAAACTTTAAAAATTTTAAAAAAGACATCATCAAATTTTTTTCATATTTGATTGAAAATTATTTAGTTATATGAGTAAGCATATCAATTTTTTTGTATTACTAAATTAAAACATAAAAAATAGTTGGATCAATGATTTAAAGATATACGAAATTTAAAATTAATTTACTTTGTATTGTTGGCTGAGATTACTCTCAATGATTTGGTTTTTATTTTGATTTTTCTATTTGTATGATTCTGTAACTAAAAGTTAAAATTTTGTTAATCAAAAGGAGGAGAATTTCTCTCGCTTTATTGCCTCAATAAAATTCAAATCGAAGCGTTTTGTATTTGATTAAAATGTGGGTAAATTTTGCGATTAAAAAAAATGGAATGTTGGTAAACTTTTTTTTTCTTTGATGGAAATAATGTGGGTAAACTTGGTAAGACACTTAACTAATTTTTAAAAATAAAGTTAAAACGACTTAACCAAAATGAAGGGGAAAGATTTTTTTATAAAATTTATTATACTCCCATTTTTCTTTCTTTTTTGATGTAATCCCATTTTTCTTTCTAGCAAAGCCCTTTTATATTTTTTCTGAAAAGAAAAGAAAGACAGAGAAGAGGAACAAGAAAAAAGAGCGTTCTTCAGATTTCTCAGGTTCCTCGATTGGGCAGAAACCCACATTTTCTTTTCAGTTTCTGATTAAAAAAAAAGAAAAAGAGGAAAAAAAACTCCATACTTGTGCACCCTAGTTACTCAGTTGAGAGAGAGAGAGAGAGAGAGAGAGAGAGGGTATAACGACTTGTGTAAGCTTCTACCATTTTTTATGTAGCCGGGTACAGGTTTCTCCCTCCCTCTCCCTCCCTCTCTCTTTCTGGGAAGCATTGTTAGAAGCTGAGATCAATCCAATTTGATACAATCTATATATTATACTTTAAATTGCTGGGATTATAGCATTTGGCTTAATGCATTTGTGTAACAGTTTCGATCCTATTTAAAATTAATGAAAGACCCAAAACAATTCCTCAAATCACCTGACAAGGTGTAGTGAGAAAACCCTCTTCGAGTTTCTGATGCCCAGTTTGTGGGGTTTATAAAAACCCATTTTTTAAAAAGTGTAATAGGGCAAGTTAAATCCATGCCATTTTTCATCATCCAAGCCCTCTTGATATTTAGCATTAGTAACATGAGATTTTGTCAGCTTTCATAAATCATAATCAAGTGGGTGGAGCCCATCCATGGTCTCCTTGGTCGTAAAATTTGTCTAACTATAATCTCTCCCCTTCCCCACTCTCAGAGAAGAAAGGGATGGAATTGTCAAAACCATTGCTGTGGGTTTGCTTCAGTTAATATTCAATTCAACATTTTCTGTCCTGATTAAGTTTGAAACAAATCTTTGTAGCCCAAGGAGAACCATTTATTCTTTTGGGGTGGAAATGAGGGACAAATACTAGTACTAGTATTCTGGTGACAATTCTCAAAGGATTTACTAGTACTAGTTGAGATACCCACAACTTAAGGAGAACCTAAATGTTGGCGATAGTGTTTTAGAGCTTGTGATTAGCTGCCTGCAGCGAAAAGCTTATGGGATTGGGTGGGGGCTATAGGTTTTCATGTAAATACTAGGTGCCGCTAAAGGTCTAGTGTGAGTATCAGTCCTTCGGAAACAATCTTTCTGCTTGTGAGTCAAAGTAATTTGTACATTCCAATCCCTTTAGAGCCAACTTTGGTTGGGATCCATACTGAGTGGTGATTGTTGCTGTCCTAGTAATAAAGTTATTGATGAAGCATACCAGACAAAAGTGTTGTCTCTCAAAATGTTCATAATGTGCCACTTATTGAGTTCTTCCATTATGAGCTGGATAAATTATTGTGGAATAGAGTCTTCAGAGTGAAGTGGGTTTACTTAGCTTCTGTATTGAGTCATTTATAGGTTATGCTGGCCTTGGAAGTTACAAAGAGAGGAAAGTTCTCTGAAGTTCTACATTTTTGGCTGTTCTGTGGATGTTGAGGTTGGAAAGGATTGATATAATTTTATTGGACGGGGTCTTCCCATTTAGCAACCTTGCGGAGAGTTGTCTTCCTTTGATTTGGGTAAAATCTTTCATTGCCTTCCCATGCACTATAACTTCGTTTGGATTTGATGGACTAAACATAATGTCTTACTAAATTGTCCTCTCCTCTCCCTATTTCTTTGTGGAATAGCAGTTTTGATTCTAGGGTCTTAACGAAAATATTCTCTCTATAATTCTTGGGTAGGCTGCTAAATCTAACCCCTGCCACAATAATGCCTAGGCGGGAACATAGGGGTGTGAATTTGGATTTGGCTTTTGGGTTTGGACGAAGGACTTTTGATACTCTTTCTGCTGTAACTTTGGCTGTCATTAATTGAGACTCTCTCTATGCACAATATAGCTTTGTAAATTTGCTGCCTCTTTGTTGCTTTCTTGCTGTAAATTTCATGATCAATGGTTTTGTTAATCATATTAATTTGAGGAATTTGTTGCCTGCATCATATTAATTTTCCTTTTAGAAAACAAGGCCACCAAGTGCCAAGTCATGGCTTGTTCTCTATTAATATGATTCCCGTCCTTACTGTTAAAGCCTCCAGAATCTTGTTGAATAATTTTTGAAAAACAAATTTGGGCAAGTTAAAAGTTTGATTTAGTTGCTAAGCTGCTTTATTTGTTTAGAGAAGTTGACTATGGCAAATCATTTCAGGTATATACCAAAGAAATGAATACTTATATAGTTGGAATCCTTGTTCCCCTTGTGTTTACCCTACTGGTTCGTAATACAAAGCGTGGGAAGCAACGTGGGTTGCCTGTTAATGTTGGCGGGGAACCAGGCTATACAATTCGGAATTGTCGGTTTACCTCACCAGTGAAAACAGCATGGGAGGGAGTTTTAACTCTTGCTGAGCTCTTTGAGCTGGCATGTGAAAAGCATTGGGACAAGCCTCTTCTTGGAACCAGAAAGCTGATTGCCTGTGAGACTGAAGTATCAGAAGACGGCAGATTCTTCGAGAATCTTCACTTAGGGGAGTACGATTGGCTTAGCTATGGCCAAACAATGGAAATAGTCTGCAATTTTGCCTCTGGTTTGGCAAAACTTGGCCATTCAAGAAATGAACGCGCTGCAATCTTTGCTGATACACGTGAGGAATGGTTTATCGCATTACAGGTATGTGTAAATATCTATTCATACAAAAGTATCTCTACTTTAAGAAGAAAAATGGGAAGTATAAAATTTTCTGATACATGGAGTTATTTTAGTGCAATCAGAGTTATCCATGAGGATATTTCTTTTCTGTGATTTTAGAACAGGGTGATTTGTGTAATGGATTCTGCCCCTTTGATTCTTTGGTAATTGTATTTGTGTTTTGGGCTTTGGATTATACTAGAGCAAAATGTCATGTCAGATTCTCTTATGCTTCTTTCTTGTGTATTAGTAGGCAGTCGAAGCTTATAAAATCTAGATCTGTTGGAACAACCGCTCTTCAATTTTATTGTTGAAGTACAGGTCACGAGATCTAAATCCTCATGATCAAGCTATATATGGGACTCCTTGTGATGATTTTGCTGGTTTTGTGATTTTGTTTGTATCACAACCCACCAAATGCTTCATATTGGAGTGTATTTTGACATGTACTTTTCTTGGCTCAGGCTTGTTTTAGGCGCAACATAACCGTTGTTACGCCGTATGCTTCTCTTGGGGAGGAAGCTCTATCTCATTCGCTGAATGAGGTTCTCTCTCTCTCTCTCTCTCTCTCCCCCCTCCCTCTTTTCTCGTTCTACTTTCTGCTTCCTCATTGATTCCTGGTTTGTAACATTTATTAACAACTTGCAATTACCCATTAACCAAGCAAAAGAGTTAATTATTTCATAGTGAATAAATGAGATATATCCAGATTAAAGTGTTGACTGTAGAGGGGTAAGGTGCCAATATTTGGATCTCCGCAGGGCCCTACTAAAATGGGATCCCAAATCCAACTGGTTGTGGTTGCCCTTGTGTATTAGTGTTCACCGATAAGCTTTTCCTTTTTAAATTTAATAAACTTGGTGTTCCCCTGATTAATATTTCTGCTTCCTTCTCTACACATTTGCACTTCTCTGAAACATTGTCAATCTGTTGTGCAGACAGAGGTTACTACTGTAATTTGTGGGCACATGGAGATGAAAAAACTTGTGGACATAAGCGGACAACTTGACACAGTAAAACGCATTATATGTATGGATGAGGAATTCTCTTCCAATATGTCTCTGATTGAGGGCAGCTGGACCGTAACTTCATTTGCTGCAGTGGAAAAGCTTGGACGAGAAAATCCCGTTGATGCTGATTTACCCTTATCAGCTGATATTGCAGTAATTATGTATACCAGTGGGAGTACTGGCTGGCCTAAGGTGAGTAGACAAAGAATCATTCATTATGTTGTTTGGTTTAGTAATTTTATTTGTCCTTTATATTTTTCACACACACACACACGCTCTAGTTGCAGTGTCTGTGTTTCAAGGGGTTTTTCCTTGATCTCTTGATGCTTTATGGATATCTGGATGGTTAATTGTGATAATTCATGGGTCTTGGTCACATTGATGAGACAATTTAGCGGCAGCTTCCTCTCCCTTCAGCAAAATCGTCGTTTTTTAGTCATGCCTTTTTACTTTGCGAATTTTATTGAGAAACCACAAGAGTAGGTTGCATGATGGATGACAAGCGTCCTGCGAAGAAACTGCATAAAGCTTGTAAAAAGGAAAATAATGAACACTATAATTTCAAATGGAGAAGAGCAAAAGAGTAGTTTCCACATGCTGAAAGGCTCTTCTGTTTCTCACTCTCCAAGTTCTCCGATAGCTGGTAAGGGAAATAATCCCTACATCCTTCTATTTACTTTCTCCACCAAAGATTCAAAGAAGTCGTTTCCAGCCAAAACATTTTGGTGGACAGACCTAGCTGCAATTCATGGAAAATCCAAGGGAGGGAGTTGCTCTAAAAAGTTGGATTTGATAGGGAGCTCTGCCATATAATTTGCAATTGCATTTCCATCCTTGTAAGTAATTCATTGATAGAATCTCTGGCATTTTTGGTGATGAACTCGAAAGACTCATTACATACTGGTTGCTTGGCCTATTATGGTCTTGGCCAAAGTCCTGTGCAATGTCTTTGCTTTTGGCAGTCCTCCTCCAAAGGCTTAATTTCTTATCCAGGAACCTTAACTGTTACTTGCCTAGTATCCCTAGTTCCTAAGTCACCTTTAGATGGTCTTCTTCAGAGGAATCTCATGTCACAGGTTGGTGCTTGAAGTCATCCCTTAAAGATCTGGAAGGAAGCTTCATTTAATAAGTTCCAACTTGCAAGTCATTGAACAATGCAAGGGGGCAAGAGAAGCAAATAAGTTGAGATGAGATGCTAGAAACATTACTATTGACGAGAATCAAACCCCCCTCTCAAAAAAGGTTAATGGGTCCTAAAGGGGCAAAATTAGGGATCAGCAAACTAAATTTTGGATAGCACATTTTTTGGGGAAGAAAATCCTTGGACATTTCAGTTATCAACTTTTATGGGCTGTGAAAGGCTCTATTGACATGTATGATCTAATGGAGAAATACACACTGCTGAGACTATTCATGATCCTAGGGTTGCTTTTTTTGGTCCCAAGTTTGTTATTTCTGTTTTCTGTTTCTTGTAAACAGTTGTATTGAGTAGTGATGGCCACTTAAATATTTATGTTCTTGCTTCTTATAAGTGGATTTTCTTTGTCGTTAACTTCCAGGGGGTGATGATGACACATGGTAATGTACTTGCCACGATTTCTGCTGTAATGACAATTGTTCCTGGACTAGGCAGCAAAGATGTTTATTTGGCATATCTACCACTGGCTCATGTCCTTGAATTGGCTGCCGAGGTGTAGATTTTGTAGTAGTTACTCAGTTCATTGTGTTTGAGTTAGCATTCTGTTTCATATTAGTATAAATACACATGCCCTTGCCTTTTATTTTGCAGAACCTAATAGCAGCCACTGGAAGTCGAATTGGATATGGATCTACTCTCACACTTACAGACACATCAAACAAGATTAAGAAGGGTACAAAGGGAGATGCCTATGTGTTGGCACCAACATTGATGGCCGCTGTTCCAGCAATTCTAGATCGTGTTCGAGATGGTTTGTGCAGAAAGGTTGGAAACCATCTTATGCATTTATGGTTCCATACTCCTGTTAAATTTTATATGTAGATCAAGTCTTAAACTCGTAAATGATGCAGATAAGTTAGGTTTGATTTCAAAACCAAATGGAAATAGGTGGAGTATCTCACTAGCTTTATATACATGCTCAAGGCCTTCTATTTTGTCTATATGAGACGACCCTCACTTTCACATTTCAACATGCCCCCTCAAGAGTGGGCTGCTAAGAAGGCCTAACACGTACACACTATTAACCATATGGGGTTAGTGGCAAACTAACGAGCAACCTGCCCTAGTGCCACATTAAATTTTATACTACAAACCGGGCCTTAAAATGAATGAGCAGTATGCATAAATCAAATGAAGTTTCATGTCAAAAGCAATTGGCGATCAGTGGATTGGCTCGTTAGCTTTACGCGGATGCTTAGGGCCTTCTTACTTTACGAATATGGGACAACTCCCACTTTGACATTCCAACAAGTCCAAAATATGATCCTTTCTTTACAAGAATTAGCTTGGATAAAAAATCTAACCTCAATGATCATGCACTTGTTCCTCAAATGCTAATGCTGATGCATTTGTTCAATGATTTTTAACCCTGTTCCCTAGGATAGGCTGTATTTTTTTGAGAATTTTTCCTTGGAAGCAGTACCAATGAACAGTTTTATGATCACGAATGCAAAGCCTGTTAGATGAAGATTGGCGACATGCACTCAACATGGGTAGATGTGTGGATATTGGGTTCTAAGATGTTCTAAAGTCTGACATGTTTATGGCTTGAATTGATGTGTAGTCCTATCACTTCATGAGTGTCATACAGTGAGTTCTTGAGCCACAGGTATACATGTAGGAAAGGCCTTAAATCTCTCAAGGCTATATCTGATAGCTTGAGAACCATTGTATTTTTCCTTCTTTTATTGTTTCCTATTTTATGACCTCAATCTTATTTCAAAGCTTGCTTTTTTTGGGGGGGTCGAGGTTCAAATGATGAGGTAGTTTGTCAAATCGTGAGGGAACATGGATATTGATAACTTTTCCCTCTATGTTTACACTCACGTTGGTTTTGATATTGGTCCTTCATGGTGCTTTAGGTTGATGCAAAGGGTGGATTGTCCAAGAAACTATTTGATTTAGCATACTACCGCTGCTTTTGTGCTATGAATGGTAGCTGGTTTGGTGCATCAGCTCCAGAAAGGTTCCTCTGGGATCTGTTAGTGTTTAGAAAGGTCCGAGCTGATCTGGGAGGACGTATACGTTTTATTCTATCTGGAGGTGCACCTCTTTCTGGTGATACTCAAAGATTCATCAATATTTGCGTTGGGTTAGTATATTCTAGTTTTTCTTGTGGTGCTCCCTAAATCTGCTGCTCTGTTCTGACTACTAGTTGCAAGTGATATATCTATCTATAATACTCTAATGCTTAAAACATGATAATAAGTTTTATCCTCTGGGCGGGTAAATTTTACACATGCACATAATCTAAGGAAAATTGGACCCTGATCTTCCTTGTGGGAACTAAGCATTTTACCACTAGAGAGAGTTTTGGGAACAATTGGATTTGGAGGTTCAGCAGACTTACGAAAATAAAGATTTTCCTGAGAGATACGGAAACCATTGAAAAGGAAGTATGAGTGAAATATGCTAGCTCCTCTACAACTACCTTTTGCTCAACAAGATAATAAGTCGTGGAAAGAAATGGAGCTGGATGTTGTTACTCTTGTGACTGTCTTGGGTTTGTTCTCTTTCTTTGTTACTGTTGGGTTCTTTTTATTGTGATTCTTGTGTCAAATGTTGTTACTCAGAGTGGGAGTACCATTGTAGTTTTCTGTTAATTTGTTCCAAAATCTTGACTGCAAATTTTCTGTTTGTTTCTTTCGTTGTTTCACTTGTGCCACTTTTTCCACTTACTAGGATCCATATTAACTAAGCAAAATGAAATGAACTGTCTTAATTGTTAGTCTTAAATTTTTTCCTACGGTCTTCGGAAAAATGTAAAATTTGGATTATCTTATCCAGGGCACCAATTGGGCAAGGTTATGGGCTTACTGAGACTTGTGCAGGTGGCACATTTACCGAGTACGATGATACATCTGTTGGCCGTGTTGGTGCTCCCCTACCTTGCTCTTTCATTAAGGTGAGGAGAATAGAGAAATTTTTCTATTAAAGCCCAGTAGCATGTCTTTGAAAATCATTAGCTTCATGGTAGGTGCAAAGTGTTATTGTAGTTCTTGAATTCGATCCTTTTCTTGCTCTCATGCTCAGAGTATAGCCTTTTTCTGTGATTTCAATCATGTAAAGAAATATTCATGTATTTGCATCAACCTTTAATATGTGCATGTTTCCTTTCCGAGCCCTTTTCATTTGTTTTCTCTCAATTATCGTTCAGATAATAAGTATTTTCTCTGCTTTCTATATAAAGCATAATTTCTTGCTAATATCCTCTCCCTCCATTCTCCCCAAACATTGAGCCATAGAAGTCGACCTTTTCCAAATCTAGGGGCAATAGAATCAGCCTTTCTGTATTAAGATTGCAAAAGTAAAGCACCATACTTTCGTCAGGATTCTGGAATACTGGTTTGATTTTCTTGAGAATACTGATGAACTAGAGATTTTTTCGCTATATGGATGCTGGATTATGATCTAGCTATATCCAAATATTGTCAAAATGACTGTACTTGCTGAAACATTATATCTCTTGATTTGGAATTTATATATTATAACATAGGTTAACTATCTATTTATCAAATGTGTTGTCAGTAATACATTTAAGGCAACATCTCATGTTTCAGCTGATAGATTGGCCCGAAGGAGGGTATCTCATAAGTGATAAACCAATGCCACGGGGGAAATTGTGATTTGTGGTCCAAATGTTACTGTTGGATATTTCAATGGTGAAGGCAGAACCAATGAACCATACAAGGTACTTGTCTTTCATTGATTATCTGGTGCGACTATGACAATAGGCTCTCTAAATATTTATCTTTCTTTTGATAAGGTAGCTGAATTTGTTACTCTTACCTTTGTTGTGGCAAGGTTGATGAGAAAGGGATGAGATGGGTCTACACTGGTGATATAGGACAATTTCATGCTGATGGTTGTCTTGAGATAATTGACCGTAAAAAGGACATTGTTAAGCTTCAGCATGGTGAATATATTTCTCTAGGAAAGGTACCTTTTTCCAAAAATTTGTATGCAATCAGTTTATATTTTATGGGGTGTTTGGCATGTAAAAAATAATTTTTCAGGGGATGGTTGCCACTCTTGGCCTGTCTCAATGTAAACTTCATTGTGTATGTGGAAGAAAATTAGCTTTTCATCTCTTTCAGAAGGAAATAAATATTGAGCTCTGGAGTCAAAAAAGACTGAGGGTAACTAAGTTGCTAGATGATAGTGCTGGCAAAATTTCATCCAACTTGAAAAAGCCAGGTCCAGTCATGACTTTTTGTCTGAATTTAAATTCGGACATAAGATTTTCCTATTTTTGTTGTCCGAACCCGATTTTAACCCCAATTTGGGATTGACCGAATTGTTCGACCTGAACGGACAAAAAATTTCGTCCGATGATCGCTTTGTCCAACCCGATTTTGATCTGAACACAAATTTTTCCAGCGCTACTTGTTGATTTCATGTACCACTATCAACTATTTGGGCAATCCATTATCCTCTTAATCATTGGTCAAATGTTCCCTATTAATGTGCTAATAGTTAGAAAACTGTAAAAATCTTCCTAGGAAACTGGTTTTGGTGCCTAACACACTCTGCTTTTCAAAATCTAAGGTCAATATTCCTGCAGGTTGAGGCAGCATTAATAGCAAGCCCCTATGTTGAAAATATAATGATGCATGCTGATCCATTCCATAACTACTCAGTGGCTCTCGTGGTGGCTTCAGAGCCTGCACTTCGAAATTGGGCTGTCAAGCAAGGCATTAGTTTCAATGACTTCCAGGACTTGTTCGACAAAGACGAAACAGTGAGAGAAGTTTGTCGCTCTCTATTACAGGTGTGTCCTTCATATTCCTATCTCTGTACGAAATTTGGCTACTATCAAAAAGCTTTGTAAATCAGCATGCTTTCCTCCTTTTGTTTTATGTAAACTTCCTCTTCATGCCCCAATGGAGACAATCTGTTTGCAGTAAGGCGGCAACAATATTGCATACATGACACATCTGACCCCTTCATGCCAAACACCCTGACTAGGCAGGACTTAGATGTATTGGCTTTGTAGATCAGCATGCTTTGATTCTTTTTATATGAACGTATTCTTCATCTGCCTATTTCTGGGGGTAATATTATATTGCATGCATCTGACCCCTTCAACCCTACACCTTAACAAGGTGGGACTTTACAGTACTGGCATGGTTTACATTTGGATTAAGTAAATCTCCTTCCTCGCCCTCCCTCCAAAAAAAAAAAAAAGAAAAAAGAACTCATGAAGCGGGGAAAAATAAAAATAAACTAAAAAGTTCAGAACTGGATTTTGGAATTGTCGTTGGATCTCCTCTCATCCTGCTATAGTTGGCCCGATCAATTATGTTGGCCAGCCTACATAGAATAGATTATTTATGTGCTAGTGATCAGATTGACAGAATGTTACTCTTTGATTACTGAGAGGTTTGGCTAATACCTTTAATCCCTAGCTTGAATGACTGCGACTGCACAAGAAGGAAGAAACAGAGAACAGAGTTTACGTTACTGCCTATTTCTGGGGCTAATAGTATATTGCATACATCTTTGATTACTGTACAAAAAATTTTCCGAATTTGACTTTCTCAGCTTCAGTGGAAATGACCATACCTAGTTGTACTCTGCATGCCTTAGAACGTAACTCAGCATGTGGTTTATTTGGTTTGATTTCTAATCAGATTCAGGTCAGGTTCATATTTGTGTTGATCAATATTTGAATTGGCGTTTGCTTCACCATCAGGTCATTTTGTGTTTGAACTGAGTAGCACTCGTCGAATAGGCTGTATCTACAGGAAAAAAAAAAAAATCTAATGTCATTGAGGTGTAAGATTAGGTCGCTTCTTTTTGGGTTTAAGGTGGTTAATTTCAGTTATTTTGGGTTTGCCAATTGGTTACACCTGACTTTTACCAGGTGTAATTGGTAGTAAGTGGGAAACTTCACCTCCTGCTATGCTTTCAGTCTCTTCATGTTTGAGGCATCTCTAGTAAATGCTGCATTGCATCCGTGAGGGACCTTAGTTTTTTAATATCTCGGCTTACAAAGATAAGACTGTTATATCCGGATCACCTTAGAACCTGCTAAGGTGGGACTTGCATTGGATGGTGGTGTTGCATCCGATGGGATCTTGGAGAAATGCATACATGTTCTACTTGCATTAAACACAAACAAAATGGCAACATCTAAAAGGATCGAGGACGTGTTTAGCTTTAGCTGCTCAAACTCGTTGTGTGTTTGTGATCTGGTGATTATACAGGAAGCAAAGAAGTCCCGGCTTGAAAAGTTCGAGATCCCAGCGAAAATCAAAGTGCTTTCAGAGCCATGGACTCCAGAATCTGGTTTGGTAACAGCAGCCCTCAAACTCAAGAGAGAAGTCATCAGGAAAGTTTTCTGTGATGAGCTCTCCATGTTATACTCTCCCTGATTATTTCTACTCTTCTCATTCATTGGGTTTTCCCTTTTTCTGGAGGTTTAACGTCTCGTGTAAATTGGGTTTTGAGGATTTCACCATTCTTTCTTAATAAAATGAGTGCTAAAAAATAAAATTATTAATTGTTATTACTGAAATAGATAAAATCGTAAAATTGAAAGTGATTGGATAGCATTGAAATTGACAATCTTAGTTGTGTATCACATCAATGACATAAATTTTATTTTATATATTGGTAAGCAAATTCACCTAAAGGTTCATGTTTTATAGAGCATTGTCGGTAAAAACATGTTTTTTATAAATACAATAATAGTTAAACAAATTTGTATGAGATTTACTTGATAGATTTACAGTTCAAGGGGAAATCTTTGAATTATAAGGAGTTTTTATAAATAATTTTTCTTCATACTCATATATTCGAGCTTCTTTCTATTAAACACTATTTTTCAGGGAACTATTGGCATATAGTATTGTTGTGCGATCTTACTTTACATGAATTTTTCATTGATCTTCTCCGTGTAATCTACTATTTGTTAGATGGTAGTCTCTAAAATATGATGTATTGTATTCTCGAGTTATATATGAATAGATAGCTCGATAAAAGAGAAAAATAGAAAAAGTTATAGTTCATGGGATTACCTTGTTAGATAATCCCGAGATTGCGATGAAATTTTCATGTTTGTTCGTTCCAGCCCGGAGGATGATCCCAAAAAAGGGGGGCATTTCCACTTTTGCCCTTTCAATAGCTTTCTGATTCATTATATTATTCACATATTATTTCTTTTTCTCCCTTCTCTTCTCACTTGTGCTTGCTTGTGTGAGTGAGCCCATGTAAACACTCTTCCTGGCCTCCTCTTCATTCTGGCTCTCTTCTTCCCCACTATTCATTCACAGAAGAGAGAGAGAGAGAGAGAGAGAGCGAGAGAGAGAGAGAGAGAGAGAGAGAGAGAGAGATGGAAGAGTGGTGTAATTTCCACCCAAAAGAAGTGTATGTAGGAGTATGCCCCTCTGCTTGAATGAGAGGCTCCTCATTGTAGCTGCCAAACAGGGCCTTAAGCCCTCCTCCTCTGCTTATCCTTCACTCTCTCTCCCTAACATCTTCGCCCTTGGATCTCTCCACCGTCGCCGGAAACCTCCTCCTCCTCCTCCTCCTCCTCCTCATCATCATCATGATTTTCTTGATTTTCCTGATTCCACTTCCACCAGCTTTGAAGGTAATTTCATCTCTACTAAAAATATACATAATTATTTCTCTATTTTCTCCCATTTTTCTTTCAACCACGAGTGGCCAAGAGATTTGATCATCTCGGGTTGATGAAATATATTTGTCTTAAAAAATATTAATTGTTAGATAATAATCCTTATAATACGATACATCGTATTTTTGGACAACATATTAATAAGTAGATGGATGTAAGAAGAAATTACAGAGAGGTTTCGAGAGTTTTTAAAAAAAGAGAATCATTTTGCCATGTTTTGACGCTTGAGTTAAGTCCTAAGTCGAATAGTTTTACATAAATTAGTTTCGTTACAAAATGTCATTATTTTTTGGTATGGAAGTTTTTAATGTATTTTGCATTGAAAATGGTGGCCTAATGGATAAAGGATGGGGCCACATTTTAATTTTCAACTAATTAATAATTTTATATAAGATTGATAGTATCATTCAAAAAAAAAAAAAAGTACAAGATAAATAAAAAGGACAATTATTCCGTCATACAATTAATCTTTAAAAAATTAAAAGTGTTACGGGCACATTAAATACAAGTTTCTTATTTAAAAACTTGTAATTGTTGTTATAAATTTAAAGATGAAATTTTTAAGAAGACCAACCGTAATTATAAAGTCGAATCAAATTAATAAGACGACCCCTCAATATAACCATGCAAATTGGTCCTAGCCACAAAGGCTCCTTAATAATGGAGCTCTAGCTAGTGACCTAAGCTTATTATGTCGGGTATAAAAGATCTTCAAAAATAGGCTGAGTAGGTTATAACAATTAATGCATGAAATTGATGTTTGAGCAACAAAAATAGAAAAGAAAAAACAAGTATACATAACGAATAACAATAACGAAGTTTTCAGCAAGGGCTCGACACAGTTGTAAGAAATGGACATACAATTTTAAAGAGGGATACGTATTTTATTTACTGTAAAATATAATTTTAAGTCCGGAATATTACAATGCTTGATTTTTCACAATAAACTCGTAAAAAAATTGGACCAAGAAGATGATGTGGTAGTTGAGCTTAAAGTGTGAAACTAATTTTGTGGAAAACATGATAACCTAATATTATCGTTATAATTGATTGTAACATCTTTAAACCTAATTCTCAACTAACCTTAATCATCGTAAATATATAATAATTGATGGAATCATGGGATCCCTTTTTTTTTTTTTTTAATTTTTAGTTGTTGCTTCTTTGCTTACTCTAGTTCATGTTAAATAGTCATGTTCATATATATTTTAATTTAATTTTATAAATATGATTTGGTATTAAAATACACTAATTAATCAATTATGAAATATTGTTGTGTTTATAATCATTTGAGATGACATCACTAATCTTAGATTAGGTCAAATGTGTCGGATTATGACGTATTCCTGTTTTCTCATGAGGCTAAATATTGGTAGCTCTAACCAATGATGAGGAGCCACGTGTTTATTTAAAATTATTTAGCAAGAAAAAGTATATATTTTGACACAATAAATTAAACTTGTAAGAGTACATCATAAATTTGTAATTTTCTCCTTTTTACCGAGAGAGATCATATCTCGAGATGAAATATGATCAATCACCATCTCTTGCGTTAAATTCTTATAACACAACATATATATGAGAAAGAGAAATCTTTACAATGTTTATATCGTAAAGTTTTTATTATTAGTTAGATTTTTAGTTTAATTAATTCCTTGAGAAATTTTGTTTGCTCTTATTTGCCAATTTGTATAAAAAATGGACATAAAACTAACTTCTTTTTCCTTTTTTGGACTTATTCCATACAAAGATGAATCATTCATATCAATAAAATTTGGGGAGAACGGAGAGGTATCATGGGACAAGAGTACAAGCAATGTCTCAAAGGTGTCATCGGATCATAGCAACATGCCCTGGCCCAGTCAAACCTCAGTCAGCAATATGGTCAATAGGGGCAATTTCAGAAATAAAAATATGGTGGACCCCACCACGCCTCGGGCCAGGCCGATGAGGTGGCGGAAGGGCATTGGCCACCTGCTACAGGTAATCAAAGTTAGGAGGTCCAACAAGGCCAATGTTGGAGGTGGAGGGGAGGGGAGGGAATAGTAATAGTGAAGTAGTCATGTCAAAAAAAAAAAAAAGGAATATCAAATCATGAAAATGTCATAATGTTATGTTGATTGAATTGCATTCCTTTTTTGTATAATTAAGTTAATTTTAGAATTATCTGTTTGTGAATGTTGATAATATTTATATATGATTGTACAGTGCTTTTAAGAGCATGTAATAAAAAAAAAAAAAAAGGAAAATTTTTTCTTCCAAGGGTTAGAGTTTTCTTAGTGATTATTTTGGTTCGATTTTCTGTATTAAAAAATTGCTCCATAATTAGATTTAATTTAGTAATTTATCTAAAATTATTCCATTTCCTTTTTATTATCTATATTAAATATATTTATCATCAATATACTTGTCGACATTAAACTAGTTTGACATCAATATGAATTTTTTTCTAGCAATTACATGACCAAGAGGTTAATCGATGAATAATTTAAATAAAATGTTCGATTACTAGAAGGGTTGTCTAATTATTGTTGTTTAGTCCATTAAACAAAAAAGAAAGAGGGAGAGACACAATTAGCTAATGAAGTTGTGATCCACTAGTTGAAATCGATGTTTTAGATATTAAGTTTTAAATTAGTATCAATGAGAGAAAATTTCATTATAATATTTAGACTATTTAATAAGGTAGTTTCATTAACTACAATTTTTTTTACTTTTTATTCTCTAAATCTTACCCCTATTTTTATTTTTCGTCCAATTATCTATTGATGTGTGACTCATAAGTACAATACGTCACACTCTAAAAACTGCAATATAACGAGAAGGAGAGGTAATGTTATTGGTGGGCAAAGAGAGCGGTGGCCTTGCAACATTAGTTTGTGAAAAGGGCAACATTATTAGTGGACCAGAGTGAGCGATGGCTTTGCCAAATTGTGTTAGGAAAATTGATTGAACTAGCTAGAGGTTGAGAATGGCATTGATGAGATTGTCTTTAAGATACTATTTGTCCCCACTTAATTAGATTTTGGTAATGGATTAGATAAATTCGTATTCAAAATATAATAAAAATATTATGCATTGAGTTATTGTGAATTTTAAATTTGGGGTAAAATTTGTTTGGATATACGAGATAGTTACATTTTTTTGGAAGGAAAAAGAGTTGCTTCTAATCTGGGCTTTATCACGGGATTTATCCAATCGGGGTTGGATCAATCAAACGGAGGGAGAACAACGCATAAATCGGGTCCAAGACTTGTTAGTTTATCCTCCACATTTCCTTATCATAGAAGCGGGAGTATGCCTGCAATCGAACTTCAAATTTGTGTATTTATAAGCAAACCTCATACCAACTAAACTATCGGAACTCGATATGTAGATACCTATGTAGTCCGTAAATAATTTGTTTTTAATTGGATACATACACTAAATTCCACGATCCTACGCCACATGCTCTTGTGCAAGAGTGCCTACATATGTTGCTTAGTAAGGCAACCAAAAGCGTCCTACAATCCACGCAAAAGTGCATCGAGTGTGGTCAATGGTAAGCATGAATAAGCCCACTACATACACCTATTTATTTAAAAATCCTCTTAGTTTTCTCTTTATATAAGAGAATAAGAGAATACTCACTACTTTCATATTCACAATGGAAGATATTCTTTAGACATTAATGACAAACAAATTAAATATTTAAAATAGTTACCTGTAAAATTAATAGAGGCTTATGTTAAATATTTAGATTCAAATCTTACCTTTTAACTATGTTTGTACGACAAGTTGTCGTCTTTTTTCATGTGGGGCATGGTCTAGGGTTCCATGTACACTAGTGTGTCTATATAGGTCGGAGATTGATAGTAAGTCGAAGAAGATGTCATTATCGACGACTTTTATCGTCTTATCTACGACCCACTAATAAAGAGATTCTAATTGATATATAAATTATCCTTTGGTAGCCCTATTATAAATTTCCTTCACTTTCAATCTCGATTCATTCAAATAGTGACCCCCCAAAAAAATAAAAAAATTCTTTTTAGTTTAGATGAGCCACAAGCGGCAATAGTATAACACAATGGGAAAGAGGGAAATTGAACTCCGGATCAAAGTATCGAAGATCTCAGTTTTAACCATTAGGATAAGACCACATTGATTAGAAAAATAATTAACAATGGGAAGGCTTGTTTGATTGAAGCGAGAATATCTTTTTATGAGATAAATTAAGCAGATGCCTCTAAGTGCAAAAATTAAGCGGATGTACATCAATTTGGAATCTCCTTTTACACAGGACAGTTGAAAAGATTTGCAATTATGGAGTAATTAATTAATTAATGGAAAACAATTAGATTTTAATTAGGGCCCATTTAATATTTGTACTATCACCACAATTTGGTAGGATACAGTGGCGGAGGTATTTGTTGTTTAAGGGTGTTCCGGGACATTCTTGATAAAAATAAAATTTATATTTAAAAATTTTAAAAAATTTATAAAATTATTAAAGGGGACACCCATAAAAAATAATTATATATATAAAATTAAAGAATATTAAAATAGAAACAACCTTAAATATATTTACTAACTCTATCACTAGGATGACCAATAGTACTGAATTTGACATCGATTGTGATAAGAAATAACTAACATAACTCAAGATCTACCAACTTGAATGCGAACATGTTTTCTCGAACTTATGAAAAGTATTTATTGGTGTTTATTATTAGAACATTTTGAGTTGTGTTGAAATTTATTGAAATGTGCTTAATTATGCTGAAATGCATTGAATCACGTTGAATGTGTTAATTAAGAAAATATAACTTGAAATTTCAATAAGTATTTAATTATGCTAGATTGCCCCGTTGAATTATATTGAGTTGTACTAAGTGATAAATATTGACGATATTAACTTATAATAAGTCGAAAATAACATGTTCGAGAGGATAGTTTATTAATTTAAATACAATCTATTCATTTAGTCGAAATACCAATGATCTTCAATTCATGTGACACATATTTCTTCACCAAATAGATTTTCTATAGTTTATCATACTCCAACCGGCCGATTACTCCCGATAGTCAAACTTAATCAAGATCCAAACCAAAAATCCAACAAAATGAAACTCTTACTTATCTTATAAAATTATTAAACTTAAACTAACTTTGTATGTGACAGTCTCATTAAAAAATATATATATGAGGACCGACCATAATACTCTTTTCGTATATGTGTCATGCATGTGCATGCAAATTTTTGGTGTTGAAACATATATATATATATATATATATATATATATATATATATATATATATATATATATATATATATATATATAAGAACACATTGTCGGCCATTGTTAGGGTTTGTTTCTAGGTATTAAGCTACTTTTTCCCTCCCCCACAACTACAAATGCATCAATTTAAAGAGAAATATTGGATGAAAATGCAATACTAGTGCTAGGGTTTGTGCCCCCATTTTTGAGGTGGGAAATTTTGCAGTATAATAATATTATAAGCTTAGGCAAAAAGGGACCAATAGATCTATCATTGTCGTACTTTCAATACATATTCTGGGGACCAACTCATATTTGAGGTATGGGCTAAAGCTTCTTCAAAGCACATGATGCATTCATTCACCCATTCATTCTTGAAAGCTATTTTGGCTCGACCTATTTTGGCCCCTTTTGTCTCTTCTTTTCGAATTTGAAGTAATTGATCTCTTTTTTTAAAGAATAATAGGACTATATTAAATATCGTAGTTCGGTTAGTCTGTTGACACTTCTTTAATTTGGGGCCACGGGTTTGGTACTTAATAAGGAAATTTATTTTAGCTATGTGTTGGTAAATGGGAACTCCCTTAAGTGCAAACAAGCTTCAATCATCTGGTTGCTTTTATCCACTCTAGCCACCTGTTAACCCGTTGGAAAATCTTGTTAGAGATGTCAAATGAGATTTAGAATTCTTGCGTTAAAAATAAAAATAATACATTTAAAGTCTAACGTAAAGTATTATATATTGAGGAAAAGAAAAGGGAATAAAATTTCGATTTTAAATTTAGACCAAGAAAATTGAACCAGTGCCTTTTGAGATAGGATTTAAATCAACTTGTCTAATTTTCAAATTAAAAAATGGACAACCCTATGACCCTCTATATATAGGTTAGATAGGATAAGGCCTAAGGGAGGGCCAAGTAGGGTGAGAAAGAAAGAGCCCACAAACATGGCATGGAAGAAGAGAACATGGCTTGGCCCAAAACAAGGGAAAAAGCAGAACTTTTTCCCCCAAAAGGAAAAAAAGTCAATTATTGAGGTATTAGCTATATGAAAAATTTTTCGAAATTTTAAAATTATCTAAAAATTTTATAACTTCTTACAATTTTTTACATTTTATTAAAATGTTAACAACTAAACTTATAACTATCTTACAACACAACTTTTTACCGCATTACAACTTATAACTTATAACTTACGACTTTACAACTTCTTAAAATTAAAAAAATTGGATCTAAAGTAGCCATATGAGTTATATTTTTTTTCTTTTAAACTCTTCTCCTATTTTTTTCCTTTCGTCCAAATATTTATTAATATGAGATTCAAAAATACAATATATCATACTTTAAAAACTATAAAATAAAATATGTAGCATAATTCGTAATTGTAATATAACAAATAATACTTGTACTGGTATTAATGTCAAATTTCCCAAGGCAAAAGAAGCCTTCTCTTTTGATTTCCCACAAGTCAAGACTGTTAAATTGCTAATTTCGTGTTATTAATTATTTTTATTTTCTCAATTATAAAACTCAGTATATTTTTGCTTAACCATCGTCCAAAAAGTGTAAAACTTGTATTTTTTAAAAGAATATTAAAAAAGTATTCAAACTTTTTGTTACTTTATGAACATGAGGACCCGCTGGGTTTGACATTATATTTTGACAATCTGTTTAAATCTTCTCGATGGTGGAGTCCGCGTGAAATGCTAATTGTTGACATGGTGTACAATTTGAATGCACATGAATCGATATAGGTATGCATAATAATCTTTTATGATTTCGACTAAATATTACAATCATATAATTACAAGAGACGATAAATACAAGAATAATAATTTTCATTGTTGGTCTCGCTTGTATAAAGTTTGGAGAGATCTCAAGCCTAAGTGAATCACTCTTTCTTAATGAAAAGTGTGCAATTTTTGCTTAACATAGAAAAACATAACTATACTATCAAGTATATATGATTAAAAAAAAAACTACTAAAATATAATTGTGACCCACCTAGGAAGGGTTGCCACAATTATGTCCGGCAATCAGGTCATTCGATTCGAGGTTAGTTCGGTTCGGGTTAAACTTCGGGTAGATCTTGTTCGAGTCCGGTTCGATTTCGGGTTCGGGTCAACTTTGGGTCAATCTCATTCGATTTCGGTTTGGGTCAACTTCGGGTCGGGTTCGGGTTAATTTCGGATTGGGTCAATTTCGGGTCGTAATCGGATCACTTTTTGGGTCAAAATCGATTCAAAATTGTACCCACTAAAAAACTTGTACCACTATAGGTACAAAAATCCATCTCGAGAGACCCATCAAAAAAAATTGGATTGGGTCACTTTTCTTCGAGTTAAATCGGTTCGGCTCGGGTCATTTTGGGTTCGGTTCGTAATCGGGTCAATCATATTTCGGGTCGGTTCGGTTTTGGTTTTGGTCGGAATCGGGTTCATTAGATTTCGAGTCGGTTCGGTTTGAGTCGATTCATTTCGATTTTCGGGTTAAAATTGGTTCACCTGTTTCGGATGCCGGTTCGGTTTAGATTTTGGGTCGTTCGGGTTGACCCGTTCGGTTCGGATCGGTTTACCACGTCTAGCCACAATTACTTTGTGGTTAAATTATCTAAGTAAACCTTCTATCATCATCCTATCACTACTCTTTACTTTGTGTAATATTGTTCCACGCAATCTAATATGTATATCCCTTTTGATTTTTTCATCCAACTGGTCTATCTCATTACTGCCCCTGTGAATACTCTGCTGTATCTTTTAAGTAAGATGTGATATACGCTTATCGAGTATATTGCATACACCACTCTCCTTTTAAGCTTGGACCCCTTGTTTGTAGTAGCCTTTTAGCCCATTGAGCTTTAGCCATCCCAATACCCCGCCCAAGAGCAAATTAGTTGCATAACTCGCTGACAGTATGAGTACTCAAAATAGATGGAAATTATTTTCATCCTCAACGTTGTAGAAAAGGCATTTTGAATCAAGTATGTTGAAACTCAATCTAAGCAATATGTGCCTTGTTAGCAGCCTATCTTTCATAAGCAAACAGAATATAAAATTGTGTTTAGGTATTACTATATGAGACCATTTTGCAGTAATAAACGAAAGTGTCCCCCTCTCCTTTCATCAAATCATAATCAGCTTTGATAGTGTGTTCTTTTCAGTAACCTCCTGCCACAATCCTTTGTCATAAGTTTGTCTGAACTTTTCCTTTATTTTACTCAGTTTATTCCACTACCAGCAAAAATCAGACGGGGTTGACTGAATCACTTTATATTTACAACAAAGTGGCCTTTTCTAAGTTGGCAGAGAAAAAAAAAAAAGCATTATATTTTTTGACAGAGTTCGATCCTCATACAAGCCATTTGAGAAGATTTAAATTTTTTTGCTACCTTTTATGGTCTTTTGTTTTTTGATTATTGTTCATTAATAGTGTTAAATTGTTCATCAGAAGCAAGAAGATTGTTTATAATTTTTTTATTTGCATGAATAAATGAATAATCTTTGACACATGCATGCATTTTTTTTTTCAAAAAGTGCATGAAAAAGATATACGTGAACAATTTTCAATATGTGCTGTGAATAATCTTCGATTCGTGTGTGAGCAATTCTTGAAATATACTTTCTACACTTCTTTAATTAATTTTTTCGTTTTACAATATCTCTCACATATTTCAATAAGAATATATATGTACTAAATTATTCACTTTAAAATAGACCATAATTTTACAACTGTACATCTACTTACGCTTCTTATAGTTTTTTATAATTAATTTTACAACTTTTTCAACTTCTTACCGTTACTTACAACCTTACAACTCCTTTCAGTTTAATGAAACAGCGCTATAGTGTTCGTGAAACGCACTCTCTTTGATCCAAATTTAAAAGCATATATACGATTGTCTTTAGTAGTAATAAAGAGAAACAAAACCATTATACACTAAGAGATAGAGATATTGTATATTTTTAATTTATAATAATAATAATGTACCGCAAATGCTTAGATATTTCAATTGCACAAATATCTTCCACCAATTAAGATAAAAATTGTGTTACATGAAGAACACAATACATCTTCTCAAAGAAACATCGTGATAGACTTGCAACTTTTTCACTATCCTAAGATAAAAGAGGGCGGGGGGAGGGATGAAAAACGTGGAGAAAAATAAAAGGCAAATATTATATTACCTGTACATTTGACTAATAAAACAACACACTTACACGATTTTTCTTTACTGACACAAGTGTTCTTCACTATGTGCAACTCTACTGCTGATTTCTGATGACAAGTAGTGAACAGAGAGTAACAGAACAAAACTGCTCATTCAAATGACCAGAGGAGTTCCAACCTGATCAGAGCATGAAGGCTGCAGAGCACGGATTTTGATGTCGAATTTTCTCTCACCAACCGGGGTGGTATCTGATCCATCTGTCACAAGCGGGTGAGGATAGTTCTTATCCTCATAGGCATCGCCAATGTGAGTCCCACATTTGCGGCAGAGGAGTTTGGTTCTTCGGCGAAATAGGCCCCAAGAATGCTTGGAGATGAAGTAAGGCACACATTGGATCTCGTCAACCTTCATGAATCTGCTCTCGTCGATTTGGAAGAAGGAAATGATCCCCCGTTTTATGGATTTTCCGTACTTTGAGCCTATAGTGGTGGTGTTTCGGTTAGAAGAGCTCAAATTTAGGTCATACCCACAAAATCCACAGCTGCAAGGAGGACGGAAAGTGGCTTAGTAACTGGTTCAATTTGTGGAAAAAGATTTTATCCCCACCAAAAGGGAAAAAAGAAAAAAAGAAAAGAAAAGCTCATCATGGGAGTGACTGAGTGAATATGGTGACTAATTAATTACAACCTTTGACATTTGCAAAACACTAAGGAAATTGATAAGACCAGGCATTTGAAGTATTATTAGGCATATTCGTCTCAGAAAAACTGATCTTTACTTTTGTTGCTATGAATCATAAAACAGCCAACAGATTCCAGATCTAGGTTCCAACGGAAGCAGGCATAGTTATTGTAAGGTTAAGGCTCAGCAAAAATACCCCCTCCACACAGGATGGGAGCAAAAAGGGAAAAAATAGAAGAAAAATTAAAAATGCTGCCAAGTAGGACCTTGGATTTGAGTTAATGCAAAGGTCTTGCTGGCTTTCTGTGACATCTCATTTTTTAAGGATTAGCTTGTCTACTAGCCACTGGGTGTGCATCTTTATCTTCCCGAATCCTAGGATCAACACTTGCTGGCTTTCTGTGACATCTCATTTTTTAAGGATTAGCTTGTCTACTAGCCACTGGGTGTGCATCTTTATCTTCCCGAATCCTAGGATCAACACTAGGATTATTGTCGTAGTTTTTATCAATAACTTTTTGAAGGAAAGGGTTCTCTTTTATTGTCCAAATTAAAGAGAACCTCAGGTAGGACAGTAAGCGTTCCAAGGGCATGACTAGCCCATGCTACACACATCTAGTTGAACCAATCAAGAGGTTTATGACAACCAGAAATCCTGATATGTATTCAAATCTACATGATGGAAACCAATGTGTCACACAACTCGACCCTTTTTCTGCATAGACTTGGTATTAAACCAGAAATTCCATCTTCATTTAAGATACAATTCATTTTCCCCGTATCTTCTAGGACTAAGTCAGCATATCTTGTCAAATCTCCACCAGAAGGGTATTTACTCACTCTTGCATTATCAAGTCTCAATGACTTATTCAAATGTTTTTGACAATCCATTTGCAGTCTCTACTACTACTACTATTACTACTACAAGAACGGCTACTACTACTCTTCTTAGGATGGGTCCCGCTTTCGCGGATTTCGGGAGAAAAGATGTAGCAACCTTACCTCTGCGAGCAAAGAGACCAATTCCAAGAAATACATCTGAAGTCTCCCACAGGAAACTATTCTTCTGCAATATATCACTGGTGCTTTTCATGAATACCCTAGTGGAGACGAGGAAGCACCTCCTGCTCCTACTTAATGCTACAGATATAGCAACCATAAACCCTCTAAATAAGAAGCTTATCCATGCTGTCGTCTCAACCACTAAATAAGATAACACCCCCCAAAAAAAGAAATTACCACAAATACGGGGCCAACTTGCCTCGTAATATTTGTGTTATAAATGTTTTTGCTGACTTATGATTTCAAATTTTAGACTCAAATTCTAGACAATGGTTTTTGGGTCTCAAGAAGAGGAATCAGAGCTGATGCAACAGACACGTGGGGTATTCAAGTTTTGTTCCATTGCAGAGCATTATGACTTAGTCACCTTCCTAGACACGTGCAGAGCCTCACCCCTACACTACAATACAATTGCAAACCAACATGTTTTCATGGTACCCTAGATTTTAAAGTTGTTGAATGTTGACTACCTATCCTTTTGAAACAAATAAGTAGACATTTTATGAGAAAATAAAAAGTTTCTGGATCCAGTATACTCTCCAATGAGCACTGAACGAACAAAGAATACACCTACACGTTTACTCTCCAGCCTCCGAAGTCCTCTCAAAGCTATTTAGTACCAATCAGACAGATCTCCCCTCTTGTTTATGGAACTACAGTGAGTAATGTTAGAACTCTATGATGGAGTGATAACGTAGAGTGATCCAATGAAGAAAGGTATAAAAATCTTAACCATTATTATTAGCCAAATTGGTCAATAATTAAATGATGACATGGGGCACATTTCCCTATCTCCAATTGTCCTAGAGAGAGAAAAATCTCAGAAGAGTTATGCTACATCATTCCAAAATCCAGAGGATTCTCAAACAATAGTATACACATGACTGTCTACCAATCTCCACCTTTACAAAGTCAAGCCAAGCTTTCTGTTTGGACTTTTTCTTCCTTTCAGGAAAAGAGGAAAAGGAATCTGATCTCATCTCAATGTCCAGCTAATTTAGAACTTTGTAGGGAATACAGTAAATTTCTGACTACCTTCCTCCCCTTATCTTCTTCCTCTCCCCTTTCCCTTCAATTGTCATGAGAGAATCATTTCGATACATGTACAAGCAGAAAGAAGCAAGGGTGGCCCAATATGGGACATGATAAAGAAGAAGCCAATCTCAACTTATGGAAATTATAATCCAAGAAGGTATTCAGACATAATCCAAATGATTCAAATTCGAAAGAAGCATGAACCTAACGGGGTCAATGTAGGTCCCGAAAGGATGCAAATGGCAAACAAAGTTAACCACTTAATTCATCAGTAAAACTATGAAACAACTCAGGTTAAGAAGAGATTCAAATTCAGGGTTTTAAAATGACTAATGAGGTAGAAAACTTCATCTACCTACTATTGAGGAGGGTTTGCATATGGCAAGATGTATATGACCTGTTCAAATTCACTGAACTCAGAGCACATTAGCCAGGTCTTCTCTTTCGCAACAAGTCAAAACAATTAAGCCCATTTCTTGTTTGAATTTATATAGTGTTTATTTCAATCAGTCAGTTAAAAGTTCAACCATTCTGGCAATCAAACTTCGACAGGATTTATATAGTTGTCCTATAAAAATCCATTGTCCCTCCAGCAAATTTATGCACTATTCTCACAATTAGAGTACTGTCTTAATTTAATTATCCAAATTCCCTCTTTCACAAGGGCAAACATTTTATTTTTAAAAATGCCTCTTTTTCATTTGTACCCAACTCATCCCAAAAAAGGGCAACCTACAGTAAAACCCTGGTAGAAGATTAATAGCTCGAGGAAATTATCATGCCCAAAAGTCCCAAATCGGAAAAATTGATCAATCCATCAATGAAATCAACAAAACCAATAATCGATTTTAGGAAAAACTAACCTGTAAGAGACGTGTCTCTGAGAAGCAAATGATTCCCGATAACTACCACTACCCGTCAAATAACCTTCAATACTTGAGCTTTCCATTTCTCTCTTTCTCTTTCTCAATCCCGCGCAGGATCAAATGATCAAAAGAAGCAGAGCGGAGTTCAGAATTTAGAAGGAGATGAGGAGAGAGAAAATCGTGGGATCGTGGGGGCGACCGTTGTAGAATGACTCCTCCAGAAACGGAAACTTGCTGGGAAAAAACTTGAAACTGGAGAGAGTAGGCTCCGTTGGTTGGTCTTCCAGGACTTAGAGAGAGAGAGAGAGAGAGGGGGAGGGAGAGGGAATTGTAGGATGAGATAGGCACACACGGCTTTTTGTGGGTCCTTTTTAATATGAGTGGGTCCTTTAGAGTTTGGATGGGTTGATTATGACACGTGTCCTTGATCCTGATTTGATCAAAGGTTTTGACATTGTTGACCTTGGGTCGTTCATGGATCCAAGTTCACATGGTGCTTTTATTTTGGTCGGTTCAGGATGATTTATTTGTATAATCCAATCGATTTAGGGTTTTTTTTAATTCTTTTAATAAAGAGTTGATAAAAAGTTTTATCGAAAATGAGCTGATCGAAAAGTGAATCGGTTGTTTACTTTAATTTATCAAAGAGATATAGAAAGATAAGCAAGTCGAGGCTAGTGCAAGCATGTATTCAAGTTTGGTTATGTAAATTTTAGAAATGAATCGAGCTGGAGTTTGGCTTGAAATTTGCTTAGATATCGGTCCTGTTCGACAAAATGAGTTGTTTGAGTAGTGGATAACCTGTTTGTGTAATCGATAATTGTTTAAGTAGGCGATAGTTATTAGATTTTAGTTGTCAGCGGATATATTCAAATGAGCAGTTTAATAAATGTGCTAGGTAAATTTAGTGGTTGAGTTAGCTAATTATTGTAAATTGACGTAAAATGATATAGATAATTTGCCAAATATAAATTAATGAAGGATTTTTTGACAAAAAAATGAAACACTACTTTTAAATGTGAAAAGTTAATATTCTTAACTTTTTCGATAACGCTACTTAAAGTGTTATAAGCTAATGCAAATGCTAGTTAAAACACTAGCTTACCGAATATTTGGTTGGTTAGTGTTTTGATTTGGTCAAAAAGTTAAAAGGTACTCCAAACACTTGTTGTCGAACAAGGCCATCCCGAGAAATTTAGATTAGGGCTTAAGCATGGATACATGTGGCTGTGCTTGGAGCTTGGGCACTGGTTGATTCGATTTTCTTCTTCTTTCTTTTTACTTGGAAAGAATTTCAAAAGCATTGTTTAGAGTAGAGTTGGCAAAATTTCGTTTGATCCGATTATCCGAATTTGTCCGACTCGAAAAAAATTGGGTCCGCGTATGACTTTTTGTCCGAATTTTAAATTTGGATATAAAATTTTTAAATTTCTATTATCCGAACCCAATTTTAACCCGAATTTACACTCGTCCGTATTGTCCAACCCAAAAAAACGAATATCGAATAAAAAAATTTATCCAATAATCAACCCGATTTTAACCCAAACCCGAATTTTTACCAACACTTATAGATAATCACTTCTTAATTGATATGACAGTTACAACATAGAGTTAGAATAAATTACATTTGTTTAACTACGTAGCAAGACCAAAAAAAAAAAAAAAAAACCTCCAAAAAGCTATCTATATAACTAAAACTTGACAAATTAGAACATTTAGCTTTATCAAACTAGTTTGTGTCTTACTTTACGTAGAATATTTTTAAATTAAGATAAGAATACGTAAATACTAAATAATAGATTAGAAAAGAGTAATTTGTTTACTTATTTATAAATTTATGTCAATACTTTTATATATGTGAAAAAATCCATCTTAAGGTACCCCATATCTTATCAACATCCCTATCCTCTCCCAATTATTGGTTCCTTTTTTTCCACTTTCCTCCACTCTAAATTATAATTTTATATTTACTATTTTTTTCTTTATCAAAATTATTAAAATTATTGTTGGCCTAGTTACAACGAGTTATAAGCCTCTTTTACTTCAATTTCTTTCATTGAATTAATATCTATAAATATTCTTATTTTGTTGTTAATAATTTTTCACACTTTTTATGAGAATTTGAGTTTCTCTCATTTTTGTGAGAGTTAAAATTTCTCTTTTTCTGTTGAGAGTTTTGTTTTTCGCTTTTGTACGAGTTATTGCTCTTGCCTATACGTACGGGTTTTATTAGGGTTGGTGATTCGAGTATCATTGATTTTGATTAGAAATGATTCAACAATGAAATTTCATATGACTTGATAAAGGTGACAATGTTTCTTTCAAGTTAGACTAATTATATCACACAGAGATATATTCTTTAATGTTTGGAAAAGAAATTGAAGTCAAAAATACGATTTGCAACCAAATTGATGGTACAAGTATAGTATAGAGCCAAATTAAATTTTTACCGTTAATTTTATTAAAAAAATATTTTGATATTTTAGATTTATCTTGTAACAAAACTATGTTTATAAATATTGTATTCCTTTTCATTACTAAAATTTCTCTATCTATATAAAAAAATATTTCTTTGTTTTCATCAATTGGTCTCATTATTCCTTCATAGGGGGAAAAAACACTGATCACAGCACATTTTTGGTGGTAGATATGATTAGGTTTTGCTTACATAAGACATTGGATCCTTTTCTTGTATGATTTTCATTGTTGTCACTCATTAAAGTTTCAAAAAAATCCACTTAATGATTATGCATTTTGGAGTGAATTACCAATCAAAGAACAATAAGCACCTCTTTTCATTTTTTTGGTCAAATTTTACCATCATTTTATTGATTTTAGTCTAATTCAAACTCTTTTCATTATGAATAAATTCTTGGTAATCCAAGGAAAAAAATGACAAAATTATAGGTATTAATGACATGTTTATTTTGACATTTATAATAGCTAACAACTCATAACAATTCATAACAGATCCGTAACGGATAAACACTAGACATAACAATTCATAATAGCTCATAATAGATAATGTAACATCTCGTAACATGTAACATCTCGTAACATGTAACAACTTGTTTATAACAGATCATACCCTAATTGTATTATGTATTATGTAGAATGTCGAATAATTATAGCATCTTCTAACTCACAACATCATTTTGGTGCACAATACTTAATACAACTATCTCCCACAGACACAAAAGGCAAAAAAAAAAAAAAAAAAAAGGATCTTAGGAATCCTTATGAAGCTTCTGTAAAGGTAGACCAGAACATCAAAATAATCCAGAATCTTAGGAATCCTTAAGAGAGCAAAATTCTAAGAGATTGGATCACTCACAATCTTAGGTCAGTCTTGGGTCTTAATTTGCTAGTATAGGTGATATAGGTTATCTTGAACAGAGAGTTTAGTTTTTTTTTTTTTTAATCATTTAGGTTTTTGCTCTGTTATCTACTGTTATTTTTTAATTGTATGGTTACTTTTTTGAATTTGTCAATTATCAATCGAAAAACAAAGAAGAAAAAGGAGTAAATTAAAAAGAGAAAAACCAAAATTTTGATCATCATCAAAATTCTCCAATACCACTAATTAATCTATCAATTTAAACAATCATGATTCACATTTTGCATCCATGATTAATAAGTCATAATACATTATTACAGATAACATGTAGAAAATTATAAATGAAAATATTTTATTCATCTTCCTCATCAGTGATGAATTTACCAGTGCCAGGGTTGAAAGCAGCAAATAAAAAGAAGGCAATGCTGAATAAGACCAAAGGCTCGATCTCATTGATAGGGACACCAGTCTCAATGTTGAGCTGGGCAAGTGCTCCTTTTCCTGTTATAATTTCTCCAATCAAAGAGAATGCAAATCCCAGCTGTGCCAATCTTCCCACAAACAGCTCATTTGCCTTTGTGAATCCAAATAGAGGACCTTTCCAAAGTAATACAATAATTAGTTATAGGGTAAGAAAAAACATTATTTTTCAAAAAAATTTCCTGCCCAACTTATTAGATATATGACATAAACGTTAGAATTGAGCCGCAGAGAATATTGTAGCAAAGGGAAAGATACGTAGGAGTAATTTTTTTTATATTTGAAGGAACTTTAAATAGTTACAGACTACCTTAGAAGTACACCGTATAATTTTTAAAATTTTTTCAATTTTGATTTATAAGTATGTAGGAGATGATTGTCAAAGGAAATTATATTATTATTATGAGATGTATTTTTAACAAGTCAAGAAACATGTCGAAAATGTATCATCGCTCTACCACAAAGAACATATCGATGTTAGTCAGTCAATCAGTCACCTAAAACATATAACTACAAGAAATTGAATGTTATATTTGCTTAAGTGTAATAAACCACGTAATCCAAACAAATATATAATTGTGTTTTCACCAACTTGTTTAATTATATAAGATCATTGCAATAAAACGCTACCTTGTACTTGTGATTGTCACAGGCGCTTGTTCAGCAACGACGTTTGAAGTAACTTTTAGCGTTTTGACCAAGTCAAAACACTAATCAACCAAATATTAGCGTTCGGTAAGGTAGTGTTTTAACTAGCGTTTGTAGTAGCTTTTAGCGTTTCAAGTAGTGTTTACGAAAAGTTAAGAATATTAGCTTTTCACATTTGAAAGTAGCGTTTATATTTTTTGACAAAAAAACCCTTCATTCATTTATATTTGGCAAATTATTTATATCCTTTTACGTCAATTTACAATAATCGCCTAACTCAACCGCTAAATTTACTCGAACACATTTATTCAACCGCTCAATTGAACAGCTTATCCGCTAACAGTCTAAAATCTAACAACTATCAGCCTACCTAAACAGCTTATCAACTACACAAACAGATCATCCGCTACTCAAACAGTTTCATTTTCACGAACAGTGCCACAGACTACACGGTCGTAATTACAACAGCATATTTATATTACATCGAACAGCATATTTATATTACATCGAAAGGGAAAGAAATTTACCTCCTTCTTTGAGGCCCAAAGCAGACCTGAAGCCTTTTCCAGGAGGAATAACAGCCTTCTCAAGACCAGTGGCAGATTCATCCACAAACTTTCCTCTGTCTCCCAGAGCTCCAATTGCCCCAAGCAGAGTAAACAGGATGAAGAACAGTAAGAGTGGCTCTGCTTCATAAATTGGAATCCCTGTCTCCAAATTTAGTTGTGCCAATATCCCCTTTCCTGTTATGGCCTCTCCCAATAGCGATGCCTGCAAATTTTAGAAGTAATACTTTTGGTCAGAATTCATCAAAATGTCAAATTAATTATATTTTCTCTTAAATTTACAGTGAAATTTCGTTAAAATTGACCCAAAGAAATCAGTTTGGACAGTTCTAGTGAGACGGCGGGATTAATATACACAAATCGCACTTTTCAATTTTTCTTGCCAATTGGTTGTGTTGATATCTACAAGTGAAAAAAATATAATTTTTATTATTAGATATAATTGGCTGGATTAACATTTGAGTTCGAATTTTGGGAAAGAAAATTAGAGGATTTCTCCTATTTAATTGACCATTCAAATACATATATCCCTAAGAGCATCATATACGAATTGTCTTTGCACCTTTTGGAGAAAATTCATTAAAATACTCCATCTATTTTATAATATCTGTTGTGTTTTGAGTTGTGATGAATGGAATAATAAGAAAACACAAAATTTATAATAAAATTTATGTTAAAAAATCAAATTGTTCCAAAATTTCATTGGAAATAAAGAAAGTCAATGACATTCAATTAATAAAAATAAAATTGATAAACTAATCATTTATATATCATTGAAATTATAAAATGACAAATATTATAAAATAAAAAAAATAATTAAAATAATATTTATTATGAAATGGATCGAATATATCAAAAATTAATTAAACATTTTTTTTCCTGGATAAGTGGGGCTATTCAGTGGGCTCTCTATCTTAGGAGTAGACCCAATGGGCCAACCGACTTAAAGGGAGAGGGAAAGAGCCGCCCAAACCCAAAGACTAACACTTATCCCCTTCGTATTTAAAGAAATGACACACGAAAATTCCCCCATATTTAAACCTGGGTGGGAAGAATGGGGTAAGAGCAATCATGCCAATCAAGTTACAGCCCAATCCATAGAAATTAATTAAACATGAAAAGAAGGAGTATGGTGCGATGTTTTAAGTTTCTTACCGCAAATCCAAGCATGGCAACACGACCCACAAATAGCTCATTTTCCTTGGTGAACCCTATTTTTCCTGATGTTCCAAATATCCCTTCTCCTCCTGATTTTGGCTTTTCCACCTACTCATTTCAATATATATTCACCAAGAAAATGAAAATTCTTAACAATATAATTATTAAGTATATTTTTCTTTTGATTCCTAGGAGGCATAGTAAACACGAAACCTAACATATTCAAGGTATTAGTATTCTTAATTATAACTTAGGTTCTATTCCATTTAGATATAAAGAGATGTAATGAGTTCTAAGTAAAGTAGTAAAGCGATATAAGTAGTTGTAAAGTTAATTATAAGAAGATGTAAAACTGTAAACTAAAGTTAAATGAAATAGCACCTTATGGTTCTGTTTCATTTAAATATAAGAAGTTATAAACAAATATAAGAAGTCATAAGCAACCGTAAGATTATAGGTTACGGTTAAATAAAACAGGATCAAAGTCTCATAAGACGGTCCTACTCAAGCTTATTATTAACCCAAAAAAAGAGGTTAAAAAAAGGAGTGGAAGGAAGATATATACTTACATTGTTCTTGGTGGGAGCTTTGGTTTTGGACTTCAAAACAGCAAGAATCCTGAGGGCAGAGGAAGAGGGAGGAGGGAGGGGAGAGAATAAGAGATGGGAAGAAGAGAATGAGGATCTTGGTTTGAGCTTTTGAACTTGAAACTGAAGCAAATTGTCTTTCTTCAAATGTGCTGTGCCTGTGTGAGTAGAAACTCCAGGCATAAGGAGCATGGTTTGAGCCATTTTCTCACTCTCTTTTTCTTTATTCTATTTCTTACCCTTTTTTTTTTTTTTTGATATTATTGATACTTTAATGAATTTTTTTGTGTATAGTTTGTGAATTTTGCATTAAATTAGTGTTGGGGTTTTAAAGGAGCAGAGAATGCAAGGGAGGACTTAGACGGAGAGAGAGAGTGAAGCGAGCTGAAAGCAAAGAAATGTGGTTAGAATTCACAGATCTTCTGATAGGCAAATAGAATGACCACGCGTCGTCCCTCAGTTATATTTTCCAATCTCTGGATTTTCAAAGAAGATTCTAAATTTTTATTTTCTTTTATTATGTTTTCATTTGTTTCATCAAATTCAGTTTTGGTGAATCAAGAGGCAAATTAAGTTTTGTGTAAGTTTCTAAAATTACGATTTTAGCTGTTACGATATATTCGATTTAGATGTTACGATTAATTATTAGTAGTTACTGAACTATTATGAATGATCACAAATTGTTATGAACTATAAAAGATGTTAACTATTATAAACGCTAAAAGAAACATGCCTTATTTTCAAAAGATCCTTTTTAAATTATATCAAATTTAAATTCACAAATTCAAACATATCATCTGTTGATCGATTTACAACAATAGATCATACGGCAGGACATCCACATGCCACAACCTATGCCCAAAACACAAAGGCTGCTTTGATGAACTAGTTATGGTTTACTCTATTATGCCTCACTTCACATAAGACGAAGCTCCAAAGTTGAAGCAACTAACAATTCGAAATCCAAAATATGAGAAATAATAAACCCAACAATGGAGGAGTCCAAGATGAAGGAAGTTACTTTACCCACTTGAATTGCTTCTCGATCATCAAACAAACCTCATAAACTTTATATACGGGTTACGGGTATATTAGATCACATATTCAATTCTTTCATTCTTCCCAAACTCTATTATATTATAATACCTTTTTCCGGCTCTACCTACCTAGATGGCGATACATGTATAGTTTAATTAGTCCTCTTCCTATGCAATCTAAAGTTAGAGATTCAATCCACAATAACCTTTTGAGTATATTCAAAAATAGTTTCTCTCAAGAGAGACCATACTATACTAATATTAGTTGATAATGATAGGTCAGTCCATATCTTTTCAAATAACCTCTAGTTCCTTCCATGCAATATACATTGTAGTCTTGAGAATGTTTTTTAATAATGATAAATTGGTAACAAAACCACCAAACTTTAAATAGGGGTTTAATAACCACTAAACTTTGATACTGTAAATTGTCATCAAACTTTGTGTTACATTATGACATGTTCCGGCCAACTGGATTTGTGGTCGGTTTTTGTTTCAGTTTAGGTTATATCAAAATTATGAAAAAAATGTCTACTAAAAATATATTTCTACCGCTTCCACTCAATTTTATATTGTTGTTTAATTTTTAGTTTCTTTTTTAAATTTCATATAATCGTCTTTATAATAGGAGTATCATTTCCTACGAAACAAACTCCCAACGACATATCAATCTCATCACTTTCTACAATATAACTATCTTATAACACAAAAAAGGAAGAAAGTAGGGAGAGGAAGAGAAGGGGTGTGAAGTAAACTAGACAACAATTAGATAGTCCTCCACATAAGGATTTTACATAAGTTGTACACAATGAGGATAGAGAGGAAAGACGCCAAGGATATAGTACACCAAACAATAGGAAAAGAGATAGAAAGATCAAATTTGACAAGCCGGTCAGTCGGGGAGTAAACAGTACACCGTGCTAATCATCGGGGAACTTTTGGAAGTAGTAATTAGCATGAAGATAAATAATGATGGATTGAAATTTTGCATTGATGATTGATAAGTGAGTACTGCTACATTAAGAAGGTATCATTACAGATGGGAAATGTACAAAAATAACTAAAATTAATTGAAGATTCATTCAACATCCTCATCAGTGATGAATTTACCAGTGCCGGGGTTCAAAGCAGCAAACAAAAAGAAGGCAACGTTGAATAAGACCAAAGGCTCAATCTCATTGATAGGGACACCAGTCTCAATGTTGAGCTGGGCAAGTGCTCCTTTTCCTGTTATAATTTCTCCGATCAAAGAGAATGCAAATCCCAGCTGTGCCAATCTTCCCACAAACAGCTCATTTGCCTTTGTGAATCCAAATAGAGGACCTTTTCATCCCAAAATAAATTTAATTAATTCATTATAATATAAAACAGAAATGAAAATATCATTCAAAGAAAGTTACTTGCACTTTCTTTTAGTATGTTGATCATTAAGTTTTCCTTACTTTCATTTTTCATTTAGAAACAACTAATCCTCCCCTCCCTCCCCATAGTTATAAGTTACAACTTACAACCCCCAACAATCAACGCGTTTGTGGCTCGTCACAAGTCACACCGCTAGCGCTAGACTACCCGTCAGTTGCCCAAATCCCGTAGCACCGAGGTTAGGCTACTGGCGTGTCCATCGGTGGCAGCGGTGAGTGGGAAAACACCCATCTTTCTCGTGCCCCTTCTCCCATTACAATGGCGCTTTTCTTATTTTCCTAGTATGGTTGTAAATTACCACTATGACTAGTGAACAAGTTGACAGCATACAAATCGGACGGATAACATTCAAGTTTTGCATGTATCATTAAATACGGGATAAAAACATTACCTAAAACTTTTATAACTACAAAAAATCAAAGATAAGTGAGAAAAAAATTACCTCCTTCTTTAAGGCCCAAAGCACTCTTAAAACTTTTGCCAGGAGGGATGACAGCCTTCTCAATACCAGCGGATTCATCCACAAACTTTCCTCTGTCTCCCAAAGCTCCAATTGCGCCAAGCAAAGTGAAAAGGATGAAGAATAGTAAGAGTGGCTCTGCTTCATAAATTGGAATTCCTGTCTCCAAATTTAGTTGTGCCAATATCCCCTTTCCTGTTATGCCCTCTCCCAACAGTGATGCCTGCAAAATATTTCATTGTCCGGAAGAGTCATAAGAACAGTACAATATAATTATAATATAAGGAAAGAGAAGAATCGAACTCGGGATCTAACGTACTCAGTTCCTCGGTCTCGAACACTAAGTCACTTTTTTCCGTTAGTTATTAAATTACTTCTAGTAATCATGCATAAATGTTACACTAAGCATTCTCATACTAATTTGTAGGGAAAACATCATTATTAAATGTATAAAAATCATATTTTTTATTTGAATTAAATAAGTTTGAGTTTATATTTTTAGACATGACGATTTATAAAATATAACTTTTCACTCGGGGATAATTAGTTAGCATAGTCATACTATACGAACCATTCAAATTCGAATCTTCGAAAGAAAAGTTAAGGGATTTTTCCCTAGGAGGGCTAACCACTCAATATATACACATTCCTATGAGAGTGACATGAGAATTGTCCCCTTTAGGATTATAAATGTTGGACCACACAAATATTGATCGACTCATTTTAGGCTTACCCTTCAATTTGAGCCTATCAAAATGGGTTGAAATCCAAATTTTATCCTAACAAAGATTTTTCTTTATCCTATCTTTTCAATTTGCTTCATGTTTTCTATTTTTCTAGTTACTACACATGCAAAGCCATAAAACTACTTTTTGTTTTTTTAAAAAAGGATATTTGCTATACCTTTTTTTTTCTTTTTAAACTGTATTTAAATTATTTCAAAAACATAATTGATGAACCCACTTTCAAGTTTCAACACTAAAGACTGAAATTCTTATTTACCAAAAATGCTTGTAAGGTCGTGTTCCGTTTAAGTTTAACTTATAGTCTTACATTTTCTGATTACTTTTTATAACTAACTTTATAACTATCTTAGAACTGCTTACAACTTCTTACAAACTCCTTACAGCCTTCTTACAGACTTCTTACAGCTCCTTACAACTTATAACCTTATAACTCCATATAACTAAATGGAATAGGGCCTAAGAAATACTTCCTAATTATAACAATATAAATGGAAATTATGATGTGCAAGTGCAAATGTTCAATTAAATTGTCTAATTAAGAAAATGTTTATGAAAATGGCATGAGAAATAGCAGTTTGAAAATCTCAAACAACTAGGAATCCGAAGAATGATAGGGAAAAAAAAAAAACAAAAATGAAATGGGCCTAAGATACGAACTATTCCCCATAGATATCAATGTTGGGCCAGCCCTTTTCAGCCTGTAACTTAACAAATTGGGCCAGAAGTCTAATTTCATCTTCTTGCAAACGAGGCCCAAAAGTGCATTGTCCTCTTGGCATGCATTTCTCTCCAAACCCAGGCATTCTCCCTTTCCCATAGTAAGTAACCCTAAATATTTCCTCCTCACTATCAACTCCATTCCTTTGGAGGTCTTCAGCAAACAAGGTTGCTCCCGGCTGGATTATGTTCCCGCCTACGTCGTGGCATCCGATGCAAGCTTGACGGAAAGAGACGTCGCCCTCGGGGCATCGATCGCAACCGAGGCCGGGGTCGAGGATAAATAAAATAGGGTTACAAGTAGTATGGCCATCATGGGTTGTGCCAACTTCTTCATGGGCTTGGGTTCCTCTTTGCCTCGATCTTTGGCTTTAACCTTAGGGGAATACTTGAACATTAGAAAGAGTAGATGGATGACTAATGCTTGGAATCTAAAATCTAATAGGTATACCTAGTTAAATATACTAATAGGAAAAGTAACTCTGACTTATATCAATCGATAAAATATTTGGTAGCACGAACTATTATTTTAAAGATCTGTCAGCACATGTTTCATCTATGCGGGCTTGTGTGTCCCTATAGCACAAAATATTATTGTCTAATATTAGTATTAGTCTTTTAAATATCTCTTTTTGAGATTATTTAATCATTGATATCTTATAAAAGTATAGTACAATTAAACTCGTTGTCACGCAGTATCATGTCAAAATTACCAAAAAGTTAGTTATATATTGATAAATCTACAATGAAATATTACAAACACAATTCTCTAAGAGCATCTAACTATTAATTCCTAATTTCTTAAAATATAGGTTTTTTTTTCTCAACATTAAATACATACTCCATCTGTCCCAATATAATTGCATGGTTTGACAAAATACAAACTTTAAGAAAGACAGTTAACAAGGTATGAATTACTTTTTATACCCCAATTAATTCATATCATTAATTATTATATTTTGATTATCACAAGGGCATTTAAAAAAGAAACACTAATTTATGTATATAAATAGAAACCAAGCAAATAATTTGGAACATCCAAAAAGGAATAACAAGCAAATAATATCGGACGAAGAGACTACATTTTATTGAGGATATGAAAATTAAGGATGTAAATATGATTGTTTATAATATATATTTCAGTTTTTTTTATATGTACTTTCCCAAATCCAAATTTAATGATGGTTAGGTAAAAATACAACAAAAACAATAATACCCCATAATAATAATAAATAAATAAATAAAAGTATATAATTAGCTAGAAAATTAATAAAAAATGAAGATGATGATGAGAGAGACGTTAAATGTACTTACAGCAAATCCAAGCATGGCAACACGACCCACAAAGAGCTCATTTTCCTTGGTGAACCCAATTTTGCCTGATGTTCCAAATATCCCTTCTCCTCCTGATTTGTCCTCCTTCACCTACCAAAGTAAGAAAAGGCAAATTCTTTAATATGAAACAGTGCAATTCTTTCAAGCATGTGTTTTTTTTGTAAATTCCCCGCGGCAGATCGAATATGAAATCTAATGTAATGAAGGTATCCCTTCAGGGTTTCCGATACTCTGACAACACAATGTTACTGATCACTTACAGTGGTCTTGGGGGCAGCTTTGGCTTTGGACTTGAAAACAGCAAGAGTCTTGAGAGCAGAAGAAGAGGGAGAGGAGAGAGAAGGGAGGGGAGAGAAGAAGAGATGGGAGGAGAATGAGGATCTGGGCTTCAGCTTCTGGACTTGGAACTGAAGCAAAGTATCCTTCTTCAGATTTGTTGTGTGGGTGGAAACTCCAGGCATGAGGAGCATGGTTTGAGCCATTTTTCCTCTCTTTCTGCTATACTATTTCTTCTTCCTCTCCTCCTTCACTTTTGGGGGATGATATTGTTGATATTTTAGTGAATTTTTTGGGTCAATTTTGCATTAAATGGTGTTCGGATTTTAAAGGAGTAGAGAGTGGTTGAGTTCAAACCACAAAGAGATGTGGATAGAATTCAGAGGGTTTTTGATAGGTGAATACACTGACCACGCGTTCCTTATTAGATTTTCCAGTTTGTACATTTAGATTTCAATGGTGTTTCCAATTTTTAATTTTTTTTTCCCACAAAATAATGCACTCCCTCCACTGTAATTTATTTGTCCCTTTAACTGACCTTTATTTCTATATAATAATTATCATTTTATAATCTTAATAATATATTGATAAATAATTTACTAATTTTATCCTTATTAATTTATTATTTTTAGTAAAATATTTGGAATATTTTGATCTTTTAATCACTAATTAAATAACTTAAAACAAAGAGAGTATTCACTTTGATGAAATTTGTGTTTTGGTTTGGATTGATAATAAATAAGGGTTTATAGGTTTCGGGAGTCATATTTAAGATGGACGAACTAGTGGAAGTTAAATCAATCTGATTAAGATCAGTATTTTAAATTTTTGTTTAGGCAAGTTTCGAAAAAATGAAGTCAGGAAAATTAATTGAAAATAACTTTTTGACAAGTAAATCACCTCAGAGAATATTATCCTCTATTAATAATAACAAGTCATTTTGCACATCTATTAAATGCATTGGCTCTATAGGATCTTAAAAAATTAGCATGTATAGTCTTATTTGAATTATGAAGCGAATATTGTAGAGGATTATATTCTTAAAATGCATTATTTATAATTTCTAATTGACGAATCATACATAAAGTTAGGAAAATTAATTAAAAATAACTTTTTGATTCCTAATAACCTAAAAAATTTTATTATGTATTATCAATAATAACGGACCATTTTGTACTTAGTGAAATCCAATTATAATTTCACCAAATAAAATTATTTGGTCAACCTCAATGAACACTAAACCCCATATATATATATATATATATATATATATATATATATATATATATATATATATATATATATATTTCAAATTTTTACTCAATTTTTATTTTGTTTTTTGTTTTTTTGGTCGGATGTTAGCATATTCGGAGATCTTGAGGATGAGGCTAAGATGTTTGGTGGAAACTTGTTTAGGCCACAATTTAGTCTCTCGCATGGGAAAATTCTTATTTCTTTTTCCTCTAAAAAAACCTGGACCTCCACATAGCATTCGTTCTTATTGTGGTACAAGAATAAATAGCTGTTTTTGTGGTGACATAACTTTTTTTTTTTTTTTTAAATATGTAGATGTGGTTAGATTCCTACTTATCACCCATTCACTCTTTTAACTTGAGTTTGATACGTTCTTGCACCACAAACCCCCACACCCTTCCTCCCATTCCAAACCCCCCAAAAAAAAAAAATCTTGTTGAGATCCAAATAGGTTAGATATACTATGACGACACTATATTAATTACTATCTTATAATATAACATGTACTTATTATATTTTACACTCGAGATAAATTGATTACACTAGCGAAGTTTATAAATATTTTATCTATCCATTTACTATACATGTTCGAGTTAGGTGAGACAATTTAAATGTAAGTCGATAAAAGTCCGAACTCAAATGTAATAAAGTCATCAGTACTCAACATTAATTAGTAGGATACAATTTTAGTTATAAAGTTAAACTAGTATTTATCGAGGAAAATAAATCATCACAAAATATATTTATGGTGCAAATTTAGCATATGTATGATATATGACAATGACTAAAACAAATGATCAAGGGTTATGCACCATTCACATATGAATTATTAGAAGATTCCAAAGAAATAGGAACTATTTTTTTATTATTTTTTAAAGTAAGTGAAGAAAATTGAAATTAAAATTGAAGCAATTGGGGTTGGAAATTTGAAATTGATGGGTAATGCGTCTAGGCCACAACACGAATAGGTACTTGGTGATAAAAACTAACAAATTTTTGAAAGGGTTGTTGGTACTACTATGATGAAAAATGACTTGGCAATGCGACAAATTGTCACTAGTTGTGGCCTTTTCCTTTGTGGTGCCGAAGCTTACATGTCTACACAATTGTTTTCTATGGTCTAAATCAACTTGAGTAAGACTATGGAAAAGACATTGAGGGAAGATACAAATGATAGGTAGTAGGCCGGGTTCGAATAATCTAGAACTATTTCTTACCAAGAGTGATTGGCTCAACTAGTGCGGAAAGCTGGGTTTCACAATCTATAGGCTTCATTGTGTGAGCCTGATGACAACATCGGGTTTTCGTTCAACCTAGTTCAATGATTGTGCACCGCCCATCCACGAGCTTAAGGAGCACTGCTAAAAATGAACTTGTTTACAATAGGGTAAAGAGGTGGGCACTTCTTAACCAAATTGAGATTAACATGAGAAAAAGTTATGATATTATTAATTGGGATATTATGTTGGATATAATATAACTTTATATAATATCTTTGTGTGATATAACGTATCCAACATAAAGGAAATATCATCCCCTTATCGAAGTCATACAAAATTTCATTGTTGAATAATCCTAATTAAAATCGATGAAATCAATCAATAAAAATTATCAAAAACATACTCTCTAATCATAACAACCACCCTAATAAAACTTGCACATATTCGTAGCAGCAGAAATGACTCTCATAAGAAGGATATGGACCCTAGATATTGATTCATTTCAAGAAATTTAAATAAAAGGGGGTTACCACTAGTTATAATTAGGTCAACAATAATCTTGACCACTGACAAAAGAGAAAAAAAGTAGTTCATACAAAATTAAGGTTTGAAGAAAAGAAAATGAGGAAACTAGAGTAGAATTTCACAAACAAAAGTATTAAATAAGTCTACTGTCTCGTATTGAGCTAGTTGACAAAAATAAACACATCAAGCTCGATGATTGTAGACATATACAGGTTGAGATTGTGTAAAATTTGATGGTAATTTCTATAATACTTAGTAAAATAGTTTCATAAGCTACAACTTTCGTTTCAATTTTTTTAGTTTGTTGTACTCACCTCGTATTTTTCCTTTTTGTCTATATATATCGAAAAAATAATATATCATACTTGAAGAATTACCGTTTAACTAGAATGAATAGGGAGGTGTATATAATAGGTGTACCTTGGACTCATTGGGGAAGGTAGGAAACCAAATATATAGAGAGAAACAGGGGATGAGGCTTTATAAGGGAAGTCCAAAACCCAAACACTCTGTGAAAAGCTGGAAAGCCCTGTCCGTTAGATTAACGGCCCAATCATTTCCCACCCCAGTTCCCTCTTATTTTTTAAAAAATTTTATTTATTTATTTTTATTGTTTCTACTTAAATCTATAATTAAATCCCCCCAAAAAAAAAAAAAGAGTGGAAAGAAACCAAGAAAAAGTACATTGAATTTGAATGCAGTGAGATTAATGAATGTAGAATAGAATTCCTCACACATCTCCAGGGCTTTACTCCTCGAAATGTCCATCCCCATGAATTAAGACTCATCAGATCATATTCAATTTCAACTGCAATTTTTCTTTTTAAAAACCAGCCAGTCACTCACCATATTTTTTGAGGTTGATTGTGTATAAGATCTTCTTATCTAAAAACACATATAATAAAATTATATATATATAAAAAAAAAAAATAGTTTCGGTTATATCCGATTCGAGCATTAGCATACTCGCTTATCAATTCCTCTTCATTGTTGCCGTTGTTCTTTATCGTTACTTGTCATTTACGGTAGAAGTATGTCAATACTAAAGAGCCATAACATGTTGATAGATCAAAATTTTATATTTTTTATGTGTTGAAAATTTTCTCATTTCGGTACAATTTTTATGTTAAGAGATACATATAAAATTATAGTGTGAATATTTTGACATAGCATATGGAAACTGAATGCCTCAAATGATAAAAGATCAACAAAACAAAAATTATTATTGTGACTTGCATACCGCACTGCCTCATATTAAAAATTTATATTTGATGTTTTTTAAATATTGCTTTCTCATTCAAAGTTTTTAGGAATAATTACAAAAAGCCTATGATATCATAAACAATGATAAAATTTTAAATCAGTAACTTTTTTTTTTTAATAGAAAAAGCATGAAAACTTTTAAATCTTGTCTTATTTACATAAAGTTATTTTTTTAATCAATGAGTTAAAAACATATTTGTATTGAATAATCTAATTATGAACAACATTTTAGAATTCCAAATATGTTTTTTAGGTTTAACCAAATATGCTTTTTTAATTAATAAAGATCCAATATATGTTCGCAATTAGTGAGGATTTAATTTAAGTGATGAAATATCTCTCTATATAGTAGGAAGCAAAAATTTTATGAAACAAATATGTAAAGAAAACGAAATTCTTATGAAACAAATATGCCAAGAGAATATAAAATTTGTTCGTTTTAACAATATGAACTAGCAACAATAAATCAGTAATTAAGAAACAATAAAGTCGTAAATAATTATAAAAAGTTGTGTAAAAAATTGAATATAAACATTAAGAAATAATATGTAGTGGTAAGGAACAGACAATCAACAATATCGATATGCTAATGCTAAAACATATGGTACCGAACCGATTATTTTAAAAAGTGAATTAAACTACACAATGTAATTCGATAAAAAGCAGTTAGTAACAAAGAAATTAGTAAAAAATCAAAATTTAATAATTTATAAATAATGTAAAAACCTCTTTTTGTCTTATATGCACATGAGAGTATTCATTACTCTCCATATGTCAATAGATGATTGGACAAACGGAAAAAATAGAGAGAATTTTATTGACCTAATTTTTCTCTCACACTCTCTCTCCTGAAAGTATATGCTTGTATGAGCATTTAAGAATTTGTACTTTTCATATATCAATTAATATTTTTAAGCAATGAGATCTTAATATGTGGTCAAAATTGAAATTTTAAATACGTTAAATTTTAAATTAATTTTTTATCTTTTATTATATTATATGATCATTTATAATTCCTTTAGCTTTAAGTAAAAAATATCTATTATTTTTTTAAAAAAAATAATATGAACTCCATAATAAAGCCCCACCTTCAATTTGATCATGCAATGATTTTCTCCTCATTATCACGTTATCAGTTAGTTATATAGACCCCATTGCTTTTTGATGTTCCATATCACACGAGTGAAGTAAAGCCAGTTTTTTACATCTTTTTTTTTTTTATAGAAAAAATTAAAGTGGGCTTCATCATTTTTTATTTTTTATTTTTGGATAGAATTAATCAATTTCTTTATAGGGCGGGAACAAATAGAACCTTCATTTAAAAAAATCAAAAAAAATTTTTAAAAAATAAAAATAGAAATAGAAATAGAAAAGCTGAAAAGTGATATTATTGCTCTCACTTCACTTCAATCTTTCTCTCTCCTCCCACTGACTTCAACATCACATTCCACAGTCACATGCAGCTGCTACTGCAGGTTTCCACTTTTCCTTTCCCAATTTCAAATACCCAATAATTAATGAGTACTTAAAACAAAGATGAAGAAGATTAACATATTAATCTTAACACCTATCTGCTGAATGAAGCATTTTATCTGACATTCCACAAATCTTTTCTGCAGAAGCTGTTTCTTTAAGCTATACAAGGCAAAGGAAGACAAAGACCCCATTTCTTTTCCTTTCATTTATTGCCTTCTGCTCTGGAGTTGGTCCATTTTTGGTCTCCTGGTCAAAGGTAACATTTGGTTCTTGTTTCTTTCCAACTGTTCTCTTCTTTCCCCACTTGTTTATAGGAGAGAATTTGAGCAAATTTTCAAAAATGAGGTGAAGTTTAGGTTATTTTTTTCTGGGCAGTTGTTTACTTCACTGAATTTGCATTGAATACTTGAATCTTCGGGCCAATGAGGGCTTTGAGGTGCTAATTACAAGTGGGGCATTCACATTGGGGTGCTTTGTGATTGACATTCAGCGTTTATTGGCGTCGGCACTGTTGTATTGGTACGTACCCAGATAGAAATTTCATGGATTTTAATGGGGTTTGGGGAGATTTTCTGGGTTTTAGTTGATTGGTATTTGCCTATTCCATGATTTAGTGATGGGTCTTCACTGTTTTCACAAATTACTATGTGGAGGAATGTCTTACCCTCATTTGGGATTGATTTTAAGCTCACTGTACTCTTCAATCTTTCACTTGTTTCTGTTTTTATCCCTGTATTTTCTCTGCTTACAAGGCATTGGTCACTAATTGATGAGGCATTCTATAGATTTTGGTGAAAATTTGTTCCTTGCATTGTTTTGCTGTCAAACTGCAGTTCTTATTCTGGTATTAGGGTTTTTGGAATAATGCTTGCTATTCTACTTCCATTCTTGAAATGTGTGTGTGATAACTATGAGTTTCTTACAATTTAAACTTATTAAGGGTTCCCTTCTTAACAGGTCTTGGTTGCTTGTTATGGGAAGAAGTGAATACAGGTTCAGATGAAATCAATAGTGAGCTATTTGAGTGTTGAATATTGGAAACTTTGAGATGGTCAAGAGAAAATGGTTGTGGGGGAAAAGGTCTTCTGAGAAGATGGGTGGCGAGACTGAAAGTTCAGGGTCAATTACTTCGCAATCCGAGAAGTGCTCAGAAGATCAGGTTAGTCTCATGCTTAAACCATTACTACTTAATGAATCAAGCTCTTTGGGAATACGTAACTTGTGGAAGTAATGAATTACATATGTTCGAGTTGAGACTTCTGTTCAGTTTTCTATCCTATTTATATTTCATTTTCTCCCTAATGAAACTAATTTGAACTTTTCTGGAGTGTGGTTTTTCCCGAACCAACTGGTATTAGGTGCTTAAAGTAGCCTATAAGTTTTACCACTTTACACATCTAGCGTGCAACACTAACTGATGCACTTAGCACAGAGCTGGATTTGTCCCTGGAGAAAGAAGAAAACCAACACACACACACACACACACACACAGATTTGGTGCAAACTTCTATAAGGTGTAGATGACTCCAATGCATTGAGTAATATAGTATCACACACCTTTTGGTACAGGAAGTGTTTAATTTTGTATATAAGCATTACCTTTTATAAATTGCTGGAATGTTGGTCAAGATTAGAGATGAATGGTTCATGGAACTGCATAATATCCTTTTGTCGGGGGTGGGGGAGGATAAGACCAAGAATCTTAGTCAATCAGCAATGCGTCAGTTGTCTCAGTCGCTGGCTAATGCTTAATCTATTCATCTTGAAAGCTAAATGATGGCAGCTGTGATGAATTGAGCATTTAATGTGTTCAGTTTATCAAAAGCTTCTCATCTTTTTTGTTTAGCAACTAAATTAAAACATCAAAGTTCCATATTTTTGCCAGTTTCACTATGGTTGCAAACTTGTATGATAGAAGGCTGCAGGTTTATAGGAAGACGTTAAGAAATTCATATTCTTGCCTGTAAGCATTAATTGGGTCCCTGGACTAATGTCATATCTCTGCCTTCCTTCTATTGGGTAGGCAACATTACCTAAGGGCCTTGTCACTCATTGAACATCTTCGTGGGGGTGGGTCTGGGAAGGGGGAAAAAGACACTGCATTTTAGCCACAATTTCATACTAGGATGGCGAGCTACATTCCATTGGGCCCACCTTTTTGGAGGTGCGTAAATTACCTTAATTAGTCTAGTGCTGAAATGTATGAACAAAAAATTATATAATATAGTGGAGTTCATGGAGATGAGAACTCATTAGCTATGGCTTCTAGAATGTAACGTTAGTCTCCAGCCTCATTGTCCTTTTCCTGCCTTCTTCATTTTACTCTTCATGAACTTCGCAGCATACCTTCATTTCATCAGTTTCAGCATTTTATTCTCCTTAAATGAGGACAGTGCTCTTTTCCCAGAGTACTGCATTGATGGCTGATCAAGATATGCATGATTAATGCAGGATACATCTAATGGATCTCCAGTTAACACTCAGTCACCAGAAGTTACATCTAAAGAGGCAGACAATGAAATGAACGGAGAAGGTCCTGATGAGAACGTAAATAGCTTTGCCCAAAAGTTATCTGATGCTTCTGTAGATGATGGATCTCAAGATGGCTTATCACAGGAAGATGAATCTAATGTTTCTGTATTTAAGTCAACTCAAAAAATGTTGGACTCTCCTGTAAATGATGGATCAATAGATACCTTATTGAAGGAAAATATTTCTAAAATCCCTGCGGATAAGGCCACCGAGCCAGAAGAAGTTTCTAAGGCCAGCAACGATTACAAAGAAGATATTAGTGGTGTCAAGCTTCTGACAGAGAAACTTTCTGCTGCTCTCCTTAATGTCAGCCTCAAAGACGATTTGGTTAAGCAGCATGCCAAAGTTGCTGAAGAAGCTGTGGCAGGTACGTAATTATGTAATATTTTGGTCCCACTTTCCATTTTAGGATGCTTTCTTGTCATGAAATCATTGCATTCACTTCTATACTACCTTTCAAAACCTCTTCTCCAAGGTATGTTGGAAGTGAGTGAGTGATTTCAGGATGGCAAGACACTTATGGTCATGCCATGTTATAATTGAACTCCTCATATCTAAAGCTTCTTGCCTGTGTTAGTTGCTATGGGTTTCTTGGTTAAAGAGGATAATAATTTTTGGATTATTGTCATTTATATGAATATCGGCTTTCATTTGACCAAGCCAAACTTTCAATCCAATTGCGCACCAGCCCATACCTACCAACCTAAAGAACCACTTGGGCGAGTTGTAGTGACATCCAGTGTAGGCAGCCTAATCCATACCATGGAATGGCAAAGAAACTGTCTGTGTCAGGCCCCTAGATTTGAAAGATATTGAGTATCTACTATTTCATTATGAAAAAGGAAGGGGATAGTTTCATGAGAATATTATTTTAGCCTACTATAATCTAAAATTGAGGAAGATTTCCAGTCTGGACTCTTTTAGCTGCCCAGAAACTGGTGCAGTCAGAGAAAGAAATGAAGCACATTGGGTTGGGTATCTTTCAGTATGCTGTTATCTAACTAGTATTCCTGAATCATAGGATGGGAAAAGGCTGAAAAAGAAGCGACTACCTTTAAGCAACAGGTTGATACTGTAGTTAAGCAAAAGTTAGCTCTGGAAGCCCGAGCAAACCATCTCGATGAAGCCCTAAAAGAATGTGTCAGACAGCTAAGACTTGCAAGGGATGAGCAGGAAAAGAAGATAAATCAAGCTGTGGCTGAGAAAACCAGCGACTTGGAACTTGCCAAAACCAAGCTTAAGGATCAAATCATTGAGCTTCAGGACCTGGTGGAGAGATCTAGAGTGAATTCTCCTGATCCTGACCTCCTGCATAAACTCAAACTTTTGGAGAGAGAAAACATGTCTCTTCGACAAGAACTTCAAGTACAATATGAGGAGCTGGAAGTGAGGACAATCGAGAGAGATCTGAGCACTAAAGCTGCAGAAACAGCCAGCAAGCAACATTTAGAGAGTATCAAGAAGGTGGCTAAGCTTGAGGCTGAGTGTCGAAAGCTAAAATCACAATCTCGTGTTTCACCAAATGCTGCTGCTTCATCCTATGTTGAGTCTCTAACAGATAGTCATTCTGATAGCGGTGAGCAACTGAGTACTTCAGAAGCCGATGGTCACAAGATCAATGGCTTGGGTTCACTTCAGTGTAATCCCAACCACTCGGAATCATGGGCTTCTGCTCTTATTGCTGAGCTCGATCAATTCAAGAGTGAGAAGGCAGTTGAAAGAAGCATTCCAGCATCCTCCACTGAGATATATCTCATGGATGATTTCCTTGAAATGGAGCGGCTTGCTGCATTGCCTGTTGATGGGCATGGGGCCTCTGAAAATCCAGTTAGTGAGACAGAAAGCAAGTTAAGAATTGAGCTAAAATCAGTCATCAATCACGTAACTGAACTGGAAAAGAAAATCGAGAAAGTGGAAGGAGAGAAGGCTGAGTTGGCAATGGCTTTAGTGCAAACTCAAAGTTGTTTGGAGAGATCACAAGTTCAGCTGATAGAAACCCAAATAAAATTGGAACAACTGGAAAAAGAGGTATGGGGTGCAAATGAAGGGGAAGAGTTCTATAAGGCAAAGGCCATTTCCTTAGAGAAAGAAGTTCAGTTGATGTGTTCTGAGTTAAAGTCCTTACAAGCAGAAGTAGACAGAGAACAAGTTTTGTCAGCAGCAAAATCTGCCAGGTGTGAGGAATTGGAGGATGAGCTAGAAAATAGGATAAAGAAACTAGAGGTTCAGCAAGATGTCACTTGCAGTGGTGAATTGAAAGGAAAGGAGATGGCATTAACTGAAGCTCGAGAGTGCTTGGAGAAATCACTAGGGCAGTTGAGGGAGGCTGAGATGAAGCTTGGGGAGCTTGAAAAGGAGTTAAATGCAGCAAATGAAGAGAACAAAACTCTTACATCACAGCTTGATAGAGAACGGGCTTTGTCCGTTGCAAAATCTGCTAGGTGTGAAGAGTTGGAGAATGAACTAGAAAAGAAGAAAAACGAACTAGAGATTCACCAAGATGCCATTTTTAATAGTGAATTGAAAATGAAAGAGATGGCATTAACTGAAACTCGAGAGAGCTTGGAGAAATCACTAGGGCAGTTGAGGGAGGCTGAGATGAAGCTTGGGGAGCTTGAAAAGGAGCTAAATGCAGCAAATGAAGAGAAGAAAGCGCTTACATCACAGCTTGATAGAGAACGGGCTTTGTCTGTTGCAAAATCTGCTAGGTGTGAAGAGTTGGAGAATGAACTAGAAAAGAAGAAGAACGAACTAGAGATTCAGCAAGATGCCATTTGTCACAGCGAATTGAAAATGAAAGAGATGGCATTAACTGAAATTCGAGAGAGTCTGGAGAGGTCTCAAGGACAACTAAGGGAGGCTGAAATGAAGCTTGGGGAGCTTGAAAAGGAGCTTGATGTGAGAAATGAAGAGGTGAAATTTCTAAAATCACAGCTTGAAAGTGCACGGACAGAGGTTCAGGCAATGTCCACTCAGATTGATTCCTTGAAAGAACAAGTTCATAAGGAGCAGATTTTGGCAGCAGAACTTTCCACCAAATGTATGGAACTGCAGAATGAGCTTCAGCATAAGAGAAGAGAGCTCGAAGTTCAGCAAAGATCTCAGAATGAGCTAAAAATAAAGCAGGTATGTGAAATGTCTGTGTATGAATTGTTTTCCTTGGCTCTTCTATACTATTGCCTTTTCTTTTTTTCAATATGATTTTTACATCATCTATATCCATATTTGTTCTGTGTATTTTCTGGTGCTAAATGGTTGCTAATGGGCAAATTTCCCAGCTTTGGGTTATAGTGGAGAAAGCAACATGTCTTACTAAAGTGCCATCTACTTGCATTTCTTTTGTTGAGGATTAGTAGATAGTAATGCCTTTCAAATCTTGGGTTCAAGAGAAAAAACCCTCTTTGTGCTACAATCACAGGTAAAAGTTGTGTACATCTGATTCCGCACAACTTCCTCAAGGTGAAACTTTGGCGTTAGTTTGGTTGGTTGATTTACAGTTTTACACACGTTTAGGAAGTGCAACTTAACTGGAGCAAACAATTATTTTGTCCTAACTCTTGGGACATAAGCCATAGCATACTGAGGCTTTGATTTTGTACTAATTTCGACAAATGAATAACTTGACCATGATTCTTTGGGAAGGGTGTTTGGACTCAATATTTTCCCATAAGCAAGGACGCCAGGGAGGACTATGTATTAGTTTCCAACCTAAGCTCCAATTGTAACCTTTCAGGCTTGGCGAGCCAAGCTGCTAGAACCATGCTTGGAAGCTAGAACATGAAACCGTATCATGCTTAAGCTTTTAGGATTAACTAGCTAGCTAAAACTCATTAAGCATTAACAATGGAACGTGAAAAATTCTCATCTTCATAGCAGGAAATCCTCGATGGTATGGCATTTTAATGATGGGCAGAATTTGCAGGAGGATCTTGAAGTAGCAGCAGGGAAACTAGCTGATTGTCAGAAGACCATTGCCTCACTTGGGAGCCAACTAAAATCTCTAGCAACACTCGAAGATTTTCTGATTGACACTGCAAGCATACCAGGGTTCTCACCACCTGCCCCATTGATGGCTAGGCGAAGCAATGAACCCTGGAAGCTTCACTCAAACCACACATTTTTACCCGAGAAGGGATACGAGCCCTCAAATGATTCCCAAGAAGGCTACACTCCATTCATGGGTCCCAATGGGCGACATATCAGCAAGTCACCAGCATCTTCATCATCATCATCTAGTTCACCTGCTTTCTTCATGAACCCTCCTGGTTCAGAGAAAAGCGGGAATGGCTTTGCCAAATACTTTTCGCTTAGTAGGGATTAGCTTGTCAAGTTTTGTTTACAAAGTCTGTGAAATGGGTTACTTCCACCCCTGTTCCTATGTTAGTGTGTTAGAAGATTCTTGGATAGGAAGAGTTCAATGTGAAAAGTTTTGGGACAGTTAGAGTTGAATATAATGTATGGTTCAATTGGGTTTCTGGGATTATTGTGAGCTTGGCTTCCTGGGTAACTTACATTGTGAAAGTGAATCAATCACTTTGCTTTCTGCATAGGCAATCCTCTAGACCTTCCTTCATGTGCACACAAAGAGGTGTAGGGACATAATTTTGTCTTCTAAGAAACCATCAAGGCCACACCTTCACTACTTGCCAATGTATATAAAAATATGGACACTCCTTTTTTTTTTTTTTTTTCTTTTCTTTATGTTAAATGAGTGCTCGTGGTCCAACAAATGCTGGGAGAGATCTCCTTTTTAAAATCCTTTTATAATCGGATTATTTATTTTATTCAAAATAAGTTTGAATTTAAATATACAAATTTTTGTAATTTGTTATTTTAATTAAATTTTAACTTAAATTTAATGTTATCCACTTGATCATTATCAAAATAAATTGTATGTCAGGAAAAAGAAAAATGTGCAATCTAAATATCCCATACTTAAAATTTATCAGCCTAAGATCAATTGATTCTAAGACCTTAATGGCTGCATGTCGTTGCCCATTCGTTCTGTTGTTGATTTCATAATTTCTTTTCATTTTTGTTCTTGTCAATAGTGGATATTCACGCCTACTCTCTTCATTTCAAAATACTTATATTAAAAGACTAAATTATCCCAAATTTCATTGAAAATAAAGAAAATCAAGGAAAAGAGGAGAAAAACAAATAGCAATTAATAAGAATAAAATTGGTAAACTAGTCGAGTAATAAGTTATTGAAATTGTATAATGATAGATATTGAGAAACGAAAAAAGTGACATATATTCATGTATTGTGAAAAGGAGCGAGTAACAAATTTAACATTCTATCATTAGTTTTAAATAAAGAAATTTAGGAATTTATAAAACAACCATAAGAAATCGACAATGTTCCAAGAAAATATGTACATTGTATACCCTCTCCGTTTCACAATATGTCTCACTTTAAATTTTTTCGTTTCATAATATCTCGTTACTTTACAATTTCAATGACATATTAACGACTAGTTTACCAATTTTTCCTCATTAATTATTTTTTCCTCTTTTTTCATTGTTTTTTATTTTTAATAAAATCTTAGAATAACTTAATTTTTTAATACAAATTTTGTCATAAATATTGTGTTTTCTTTATATGCCTTCATAACTTTAAAACAAAAAGTATTTTTAAAATGAATGGAATATTGATTATCAAATAGATTTACCGTAAGCTTTTTAAATATCAATACTAAGAATAGTAGAATTTCAAATTCACCTTTATGCTACAACCAATGCAAATTGCTCCAAACCACCCGCCCCCATAAAAAAAAAAAAAACAAAAAACAAAAAAAAGAGCGTACTGTTTAACTCCTACCTAATCGACCATTTTTCCTCGTAAAAATAGAAATAATTTATTGGACAAACCTTGAGATCCACAATAACTGATTACCTCTGTCCAACCAAGATATATTTTATAGAACAAAACATAACGCTAGAAAAAATGTCCCGCACAAGGTTCTATGGTGTAGTGGTTAGCACTCTGGACTTTGAATCCAGCGACCTGGGTTCGACTCCCGGTAGGACCTTTTTAAAACAACTTTTTAATAAATGAAAACAATTATGTATCAAAACCAATCCTGGTTATTTCTTTACAAGCCAACCTCATCTTTACCCCTCTTAAGCTCTTATGAACAACATCAAGGCAAAAGTAAACAATGAAAAGATCAAACGAAGAATTCTTCTTTTCTTTTTACACAAAATGGAAGGTAAATCCAGTATACAGATCCAATCTTGAACCACACTCAATCGCTATGATGACTGTGTGGAGGATGAATCTCTCTCTTAAAAGCACTGAAGAGATCCAACCCTAGACCGATGTTGAGCAAATTCATGCCAATCATTCCAAACAATGCGAGGGGGAGCTCAACGCCCTTGCTGAACTTTGAAGCATCTTTTACCAGTTTGATCAGTATGAGCAAGTGAGGTACTAGCCTAGCCAAAAAGAAAGTGATCCAGTTGAGCACCCACTCTGCCTTCACTATTTTGCTCTCTGCAGTCCGAATGCCTGCCATCCTCCGTATTTTACGAACATGTAGAAAGACTGAATGCAGCTGTTTTTACAAGAGAAACAGGTGAATTAATTTAAGGGTGAAAAGTCCTCTATAAGAAGGATTAAGCTTTTACAGCTTATTTGGGTTTCTAAGGCTTGATCTGAAAGGAAGAGAAATGTACATGTTGGTTGGGAAGAAAGGAAAGAAAGGACAGTTATTAGATATTTCTGTTGTTAAGTTTAATAATAATAATAAAAAGACCGTTTCGTTCTTTGGTCGCACAACAAGATAGGTAGAAAAGAGCTAGAAGACCTAATTTCTCTACAGTAGTTCAAAGGTTTTCATCTTGCCCCACTTCCATTTCTACCAACTTGCAAAAGCATAACAGTCCTATTACCTTTTCCTAGAATTCTCCTTTATTTGCAATTCATTCACATTAATCTTAATCTAAAGCAAATGCAGGAAAGCGATCCCTTCCCCTTTCCCCTTTCACTTCCTTTCCCTTCCTACCAAGCCATTCCAACGAAACAAGCTGCAGAAGGATTCATTCCTCGTATATTGGACAAGGGAAGCAAATTAGATGCTGATATGTATGAATCAGCAACTTCTTGCTTCAATAACAATACAAGGGAGGCCAACTAATTACAGCAACAACTCAGAACATTGTTCTATTCTATCAGATCATTAATAAAGCATGTAATCTCATAATGATGGATGTGCATAGCATGAAGATTTAATTACAGTGGTACAAAAAATGATATAATAAGGTAAGTCATGATAAATTCTCAGGAATAAAATAGTTTCACAGGACCTAATAATGATTTAATGAATGAAAGAAAGCTCAACTGAACAAGGACGGTCAATGCAACCAAACTGAAAAGGTAAAAAAGGAGAAAGAAAGAAGAAAGTAGGCCAACTGTTCAAATGACAAGTACCCTATATCCAAAGCAATTGGCAGCATAATGGATTTGATATAATAAAATTACTCAAATTAGATAAAGCAATAGGACAAATTCACTCAGAAGAAAGAATCAAAGAAAGAATCAGTAAAAGCAGATGTAGTGGCTTAGAATTTCAAAAAGAAAGATATAAAAACCTACCTCACAGATCAAGGTAAGAATAAGGTAGTTGATGGTGACATTCCGATACAGGGCAAGAGTGAAACAAATGAGAAGGATCAGATGATGCGCCAGGATAGATGGGAACCAACCCGTATATAGGCGATACTTCAACATATCCAACTGATCATAGGCAAAATAACCACATGAGAAACACAAAGCTTGATATGCCCATGGCCAAGTCTTGTGAACCAGTTGTTCATGGTCAAATATGTGAATGGAACGTTTTGCAGTGCACTGATTGAGCAGAATAAATACAACTGCAATCAATGCAGATAATAATCAGAAACAAATGGTGAAAGGGTTTTGAATGATGTTGAGCAACAGGAGAATTAATAATGTAAAAGCATATGCAGTGAAGAATCACAACATGGCGACTCATACGAACCAATAGCAAACTTGCAGTCAATGGGAAAAAAAATACATCAGTTACACAACTGCTAAGGATTGTGTTCTGCTGAACCTATAGAACTTTTCCTGCCAAAAACAAGAGAATTACTACTCACCCACCCAAGAAACCAGGAGCACTCCTGCAATCACCACATAATACACAAACCTAGCCTTACTTGGTTTCAGATAGCTAATTTGGATGAGAATTGCAATCATGACCTTGTTCCATTTAGCTTTAGCTTAGAGCTGCTTAGCTCTCCTTACAGCTTCTTAGAGCTGTCCTTACAACCTCTTCTTACAAGTAATTGGAACAAGGCCATCACCATTCTTGGAATGTATGATCCCACTTGGACCACTCCTCAACCCATCTGAGGAGCATAAGAAGGGGGCGGGGGAGATCCGGTATTCCATTTGCCTAGAGTCATGCCATGGAAACAAACATCTATCCACCATAATGTCTGTATAGAATAAGTATGAAAGAGAAACAACCCCAGGATTTCGAACTCAACTACCATCCATTGCTCTTAACTGTAAATGATCGGGCTGATGTCCACCTTATAAAGCACAAAGCTGATGCACAAAAATACAAAATCCTAAACTAGACTTCAATAACACAATTCCAATCAAGCTTAGCAAGGCCATAACAAAGACAGCACTACTATCAAAAAGCATAGTTCTATACTTCTACATCATAATGATAACAAAAATTGTCAACAGTGAGTCTTAATGTCGGCCAACTAAGCCAAGCTCGCTTTTGAGGGGTAAATATGTGAGAAACACAGTTAAACCTCCTCATTTTCTAATTCATGGGAGAAACTCTCAAATAGACATTAAGCTAAACCGGGCGAAATTTAGCAATCCAAATGTCAACTTGCAAAGTGGTTAAAACAGATACTTCTGAGCAAAGTGCCACATTGAATCTTTTTTCTTTTTTTCTTTCCATCGAGCTGGACAAAGTAAGCTGTTATGTCTTCATCAAAACGATAGCTTTTTGAAATTCACCTGCTTGCTGTCACACCAGCACTTGTAATTTCTGGTGCTAACCTCCTGAGAAACGTCCATAATATCATGATGCATTATAAATCCATCCTTGCCGTTCAGATAAGAACAAACTCTAACTGGTGCTCGCATCTCCACTTTACCAAAAAAAAAAAAATCCAGGATCCCCAACTTAATCAAGGCCAATTTTCATAGGAAGTAAAAGTCACTTCCTTAATTTACTTGTCAACCAAACAACAGCCCAGAAATATATTTCCCATAAACTGTTTTTGTTTTTTGATCATTAATTAAAGCCTGTAAGGTTTAATACAAGAAGACGATCATATAGGTTGAAGATTGTAACATCTCCTAGAATAAAATTACAGCAAAGTTAACACAGCCAAAAACAAAGGTAACCCAAACACAGCTTGAAAGCTAGCTAAATGAGCTATATTATATAGCTCATCAAAACCTTAAGATGAATACCAGCAAGATTAAGAAAATTCAGTCAATCTCTTCCAGTATTGGTTTTACAAACGATTCTTCGAACATTGGACCCTGTCACCAACATATCCTCTTCCTTCACAAACTCCAAATCTTTCATTAAAGATCTTTGAACCCAGTCCAAATTAATGTAACTTTCTGCTTAAGGGCCCTAATATTGTTCCTTCCGCTTCTCTTAAAATAAATCAAAACACGGGATTCTCAAATCCAATAACTACCCAAGCATATCTCATTAGTGGACCCTTGTTATGCACTCATCTTCTTACCTTTTCTCAACTGAGCACTGAAGTCTCTTGCTTTCTTTGACTTGCTCAACTTCATCCCCCTTTTCTTCTTTACCACTTCTTTCATGAATTTCCAGGTAAAGTTTTGTGGGATTATCAACCAACCCATCAAAATGTGTGGCTTCCGAAGAATCACTTGCAACACTGCTATTCATGTTTTTTATTTAACCTTCCAATTTCATCACTCCTTAAATTGGTGGAGTTCTCCAACAAATGCTCCATTAATTCCAGTAAGCTTATCTGTTCGTATTCTGCTACTAGATGACCTTTCATCCACAATTGTCAACGCTTGAGTAACAATCTTCTCTATCCGTGGTTGTTCGACTGAATTTTGAATAGCAAGCATTTCTTGTGATGCTTGGGGTTCTACTAAATCCAACCACGTGTTCGCCACAAACTCTTTCACCCACCAATTTGACATAAAAGAATCAGTGCCCAAGAATCATTCCATTCCGTAGGGGATAGAAATTCAAATTTCCAAAACAAAACCCATCTCCAATGAACTCCATACTTCCTTTCAGACAAAAGGAAATTCCAACCAAAACTTAAATCACGCTAGCTAGCCGGTCACAAGAAATAACCAAAATTAGCAGCACACATTCCCAATTAGGCCCACCAAAGGGGATTTTGGTTAATTGCTTTGGTGGGATTTTGACACTAGGGCAAACCCAGATTTGGCAACCTAGCTAATTACCAATTCAAAAGCGAGTAAAATAAAATAATCCCAGCAAAGAAATTGCAGCAAAATGGAAAATTATGCAAACAGTACCTGAAGCAGAGGCTAGGGAGGAGTGAAGGAGAGAGACACAAGTGTTAACGAAGAGGGGTTCGGAAGAAACCAGAATACGAAGGACCCAATTGGCCAATTGGAAGAAAAAGAAGCCTGCGAAGATGAGAAGGAGCTCTTTCCTCTTGTTGAAGGAAATCTCGAACACCACAGACACTGCCCACATCACCAGCGTTGCCATAAAGAAAACCCCGGCGTTCCCAGGTCTTTGCTGGTGCTGCTTGTTGCTTCCCTCGCCATCTCTCTCTCCCCTCCGCTTCTTCCGCTCCGTCCTTTCTGGGCCCGAAATAGTGGCGGGAGAGAGAGAGACACACACACAGAGAAAGAGAGAGAGAGAGAGGGGGAGAGTAGTTAGCAGTTGATTGGCGAGCGATGGCGTAACGTTCTTCGGTGGCATCTTTATTGCTTTTGCACGTAAAAGAGTGATGCGGAGACTGTATTTTGTGCGTGTGTGTGGATAATAACATATCCTTCCGTTTTATAAAAATTACCAAAAATTTTAATTTTAAATATTTTTAAAATATTTTTAAAAATTATATATATAGTAAAAAAAGTAACTATTTATTTAAAATTTATGAATGATAAATGATATTCTGTTAAATTTTTATATTTTTTAAATTTGATATTTTTTAGAAGTGAAAGGAATATAAGAATTTACAATGTAATAAATTACACGATTCTTTCTAGTAGCACTTAGCAAACTTAACACACCAAAAAAGAGGAGAGAAAACTGAAGAGTCATGTTGTGTATATGTGGATTGTGAATATGAGGGAGGTATAAGGATAAGTGAGGTTCTTTAGAGGGATTCCACTTAGAGTATAATATCTTGTACAAATTCAATTAATTAATTTGATAAATGTAACTAAATTAGTTAGTAAGGGATTAGGTAGAGGAGGAATAGGGCTCGGGCTAAAGCCTAGGGGTGGCCATAGCATATGCAATTCATTGAGGACCAATTAGTTGAGTGTATATATCTATTTAAATATGATTAGTTAAATATGGCTTTATAATTGGTGAATTTGACAATAGATTAGTTTATTTATATTATTAGTGAATATGTTGGGTTGGGTCGAATTAGGTTAGTAACTTTTTTTTTTGGTGCATAAGAGTGAGCCAAATCTCAAAAAAAACTAACTAAACAACATCAAAACAATTACACGTCCCTAATAATCGGGACCATTTTAGGGAGGCATAACGTATATAATCATAAAAAGGATCTTATTCAACTTATAAGGAGGGGAAGAGAAGACTTGAAACGAAGGTGAAAGATTAATTCATTAGTTGGGCAGCTAATCTGCGGCCCGATTAGCCTCCCCGTAGTAGTGTTCCAACGTCATGACCCATGAAGTATCAAACAAGAGTTTCTTAAACTTCGAATCATATTAAAATGGGGGTGGTCTTCATGAAGTATCAAACAAGAGTTTCTCAAACAAGAGTTCCTTTTTCAAAAGACTAACCAAGGTCTCGAGAGTCCACATTCACCACCAATTTTTGGGCTCCTTGTTCCGCCGCTAACTCTAATCCTCGACAAAGCGCTCGTAGCTCTACTCCGAAAGAGGTTGCTGTCCCCTGCGATTCAGCAAAAGCCACTAGCAACTTGCCCCCATGGTTACAGATTAAACCATCTCTTCATGTGCAGCGGCGGTTACCTTTCGCCGCACCATCGTGGTTCAAAATGACCCACCCTTCAGCTGGTAAGGTCTAACGTAAATATTGCTCATCTCAATTGTACCGGGGCTCGTAAAAGGTTGAAGTCCATCTACATGGCCGCCTTAATGCCCATCTCTAAACTAAAAAACAATTTGGTCCCTTGGTACATCAAGGTCCCCGCCAAACGTTTTACAACACCTCCATTTCCATACAAGTACCAACAAACTATAGCAAAAATATCACTATTACCATTCTCTAAATGTCCTACTTATGCCTTTAAATTATCCAGAATCTATTACTCAAAAAGAACAGACTTAGAAGTTATGGTTCACAACATGAACACCAAGCCTAATCCATATTCCGAACGCGTTTGCGCATCACCTTAGAAGATGGTCGGGTGTCTCGTCATCCGCTCTACATGAACTACATCTTGGGTCTTCCGTTAATCTTCTAACTACCCTCTCGGAGTTCGTTAATACTTTCCCATGAAGAGAACTAGCCACATGAACATACGAATACGTTGTGGAACATCTAAATGTCATGATATTTTTCACTTACCATCATCCCGAAATAAGTCATCAACTCTAATAATTTTTAAGGGGGACTTGACGGAGAACTTCTCGAATTGGGACCTCCCAAAAAGAGAATCTTCAACCTTGTGATCCGGAATCACTAAGAGGGGTTGAATCTTATTAAGGGCATCCGAAGGACGGAATCCCTCAAAAATATCTCATCTCTACCCGCAGCTAACATCCCACATTTCTTCTACAATAATGTCCCGAATGTCCATAGGGATCTCATCGGTAGCAAAGTAGATCAATGGTCTCTTGGTATCCCAAGCATGATCCTAGAACAATGTACGTCTTCCATTTCCGAAATCAAGACGAGCCCCTTCCGAATAATATCGACATTCTCCACAATGCCCTGCCATGTGTTCGAAGCGCGTCCCCTAGTTATAAACATGTCTAAGTCACAGCAACCCACACAATATTTGTGCCTCACAAACTGTGACCAAAGAGACCTAGGTTCCGTTAACAAACGCCAACCCAGACTTAGCCAGGAAAGCATCATTAGCTTGCCTTATGGATCGTATACCCAACCCTCCAACCTCTTTTGTCCTCTATACTTAATCCCGTGAAGCAAGGTGGATCTTTTTATGGAGTTAAGAACCTCCCAATAGAAATCGCTTTACTTTTCTATCAACATCATCACAAATTGAACGGGGAAGCTTGGTTGTTTGCATAACATAATTTGACATAGAATTTAGCACCGACAGAGTCAAAGTAGTACAGACTAGTAAGTTTCCTGATCGGGTTCTCATCAAGAAGAAAGTTAGGTACCCATTTTCCGATCGTAAGGTATTGATCAAGCCAAGGACCTCGTGTAAGAACAAATTCATAGTCTTTTGGAAGTGAAAACTTGGCAATATAATAGTTGAATCCCACGTCTATCGAGGCGGGTTGCCTCGGATTTTCCATTTTAACTTTAATTTTTTCATGAGTTGGAGGTATTCCACATGCTTATCAAACATCTTAATTATAAGAGCCAACCACCATGGTTGCCCGAGCCTTCTCTTTTCCCCTTCAAGAGTATTATTGTAGGGCATTTAGGGTTGTTCTCTTCATCCAAGCAATGGCCCATCATCATCGGACACGTCATCCTCACTAGCTCTGTCCGAAAAAGGGGTTTAAAGTTAGAGAGTAAGATCCAGCAAGAGCCTCCCTCCTCACAATATTCCTAGAAGAATCCCTAGTTGGCCACCTGCATCTTCCCGGGGTAGTTTGAGATCCTTGGTTTGTCGAGGTTGCCAAAGGTGTTGTTGGAAATTGGCATGTTGTTTCTTGTTCTTCTAAAGTCCCACATTGAAGTTTTGCTAGGATTCCCTTGGGTTTATATATCTCCCTCTCTTAGTTACTATTTGAAAGTTGGCACTATGGTTTGTGGATAAGGAGAGTATGGACCAATACACACACGAGCGCGCCGCGCCTGGGCCGATCCCGGCGGGACGCAGCGCGGGTCGTGGGCTGTGGGCCTAGCATATATTCTTTTTAGAGAAATTTCATTTGACTCTCGTTGACTAATTCTATGCGTGGCCGTTAATCGGAGATTTTCGTGGCATGATATCCTCGGTAGTGGAGAGACAAGTGGAGAAAAATCCTCCACTTCCTCCTTGATTTTCTCCACGCTTTTGCTCCAATAGTCATAATTTTCACTATAAATACCGAGCTCCTCTCCTCGGTTCATCACACTTAATCGTCTTCATTTCCTCTCTACTACTTCCTCTTCTCTGGGCATAGTTTCGCATACTCCATTTACTTTGCTTTCGAGTGCACGTAAGTAAAGCTGCTGTGAAAACCTTGGGAGCAACCGACTATCACGATTGCATCGTAGTCGGCTGCTTTTGCTTTCAGGTCGGTGGTTATACCACGACACAAAATTCTCCTCCTCCCTTCTAGCCATTGGTAATGTCTTTTCAGCTAACAATCTGAAAGCAAAACGGCCCGACTAAGGTGCAATCGTGATAGCCGGTTGCTCCCAAGGTTTCCACAGCAGCTTTACTTACGTGCACTCGAAAGAAAAGTAAATGTCCTATTTGTGCAGAAGCAAAATATGCTAAGAAACCGTTTAAACATGTAACTAGTAGACAAACCGAACTGCTAGAGTTAATTCATTCAGACTTAGCGGACTTCAAGAACACGGTTAGCAAAGGTGGAAAAAGGTACTATATTACCTTTGTAGATGACTACTCTAGGTTCACTAGAGTATACCTCCTTAAATCTAAAGATGAGGCTGAAGAAATGTTCTTGAGATATAAAGCGAAGTAGAAAATCAACTAGATAAAAAGATCAAGAGGCTTAGATCCGATAGAGGTGATGAATATGGAACCAATGCCCTTGCTGCTTTTTGTGCAAAAAATGGAATAATTCATGAGGATAGTGCCCCTATACTCCCCAACAGAATGAGATAGCTGAAAGGAAAAACAGAACACTTAAAGAAATGATGAATGCTATGTTTTTAAGTTCGGGCCTTTCGGATAATATGTGGGGGAAGCTATTCTAACTACTTGTTATATACTAAACGAGTTCCTCATAAAAGGTTAGACCAAACCCCATATGAATTGTGGAGAGGGTATGCTCCAAATTTGAGTATTCTTAAAGTATGGGGATGCTTGGCTAAGGTTCCTTTACCTGACTTTAAGAGACCTAATATTGGTTCTAAGACCTTTGATTCTGTGTTTATTGGTTATGCTCAAAATAGTGCTGCATATAGATTCATGTCATTACTTAATCTTACCATTTCGAATCTAGAGATGTTGTATTATTTGAGCATTTGTTTCCTTTAAAGAAAAATGTGACCAACTTTTTGCATGAAAATGTTAAATTGCCTGTTTCTAGTTCGAGTATCTAATAACCAAGTTAATGAGCCTAGAAGGAGTAAAAGACGTAGAGTCGAACTCAACTATGGTCCTGATTTTATTACTTCCTTTCTAGTTGAGAACTTGGATGTTGATGCCATAAGCTGATGAACTAGTGCCAATCTATCTTATTGAGGAAGATCCTAAAACTTATCAAGAGGCTATGAGGTCTATAGATGTCGGTTTACGGAAAGAAGCCATTAAAAGTGAATTAGATTCTATAGAGTCTAATAAAACATGGGAATTAGTAGACCTACCCAAAGGTTATAAGCCTATTAGTAGTAAGTGGATCTTCAAAAAGAAATTAAGACCTGATGGTTCTATAGACAAGTATAAGAAAGATTGGTAATCAGAGGGTTTAATCAAAAGAAGGGAATTGATTTCTTTGATACCTATTCCCCGGTGACCAAAATTGCCACCATCGAACCTTAATTACCTTAGCAGCTATCAACAATCTAGTTGTACATCAAATGGATGTAAAAATTGCTTTTCTAAATGGTAATTTAGAAGAAGAGATTTACATGTCTCAACCTAAGGGCAGTGAGATTCCTAGTCGGGAGCATAAAGTGTGTAAACTAAGAAAATTTCTTTATGGTCTTAAGCAAGCTCCCAAACAATGGTATGAAAGTTTGACGAGTACCTTAAAGCAAAATGGATTTATAGTAAATGCATCTGATTCTTGTGTATATTCAAAATCCTTTAACTCAGATTGTGTGATCATATGCTTATATGTGGATGACATGCTAATTTTTGGTACTAGCTTGCTTATTGTTAATGAGAGTAAGAAAATGTCATCCTCTTATTTCGAAATGAAGGACTTAGGAGAAGCCGACGTGATCCTAGGGGTCAAAGTCACAAAAACCAACAAGTGGGTTTTCTCTCTGTCGGTCTCATTACATTGAAAAATTTTTAAGGAGGTCCAAGCTGCTTTGAGGTAGTACCTATTAGAACTCCCTATGACCCTAGCATACATCTTAAAAAGAACGAGAGGACCTAGTGTTTCTCAATCTGAGTATGCTAAAATTATAGGAAGTGTCATGTATCTCATGAACTACACTAGTCTCGACATTGCTTATGCGGTTAGTAGACTAAGTCGATATACTCATAACCTTAGTCAAGAACACTCGGGATGCACTTTTTCGCTTACTCGAAATACTTGAAAGGTACTATTGATTGGTGTTTGCACTTTAACAAATTTCCTGCTTGTGTTAGAAGGATTTTGTGATGCAAACTGGGTATATGACAACGATGAAGTAAGCTCTACTAGTGGTTATGTATTTGTTTTAAGTAGATGAGCTATTTCGTGGAAGTCCGCAAAACATACTTGTATAGCTCGCTCCACTATGGAATCTGAATTTATTGCTCTTGAGTTGGCGAGTCAAGAAGCGGAATGGTTAAAGAACCTATTGGCGGACATGCCGGTATGGGAAAGGAAAGATACACCGGTTTCCCTGCATTGTGACTCGTAGTCAACAATTAGTGTTGCACACAACAGTGTCTATAACGGAAAGAAGAGTCATATCCGTATTAGACATGATACAATAAAACAATTGCTAAAACATGGTGTTATTTCCCTTGAGTTTGCGAGATCCGAAAGAAACATTTAGGACCCACTTACTAAAGGACTAACGAGACGAGTGGTAATCAAAACGTCGAGGGAATGGGACTTAAGCCCATGGATTGAAGCAGTATAGTGGATACCCTTTAGTGGTCAAACGAAGCTATACCGAGACTTCAAAAATACACTACATTCCTATCCCTATGACGTATCTGGTAGTGTTCATAAAGGATGAGCTATTTATGCTCTTAATGAATCCATAGCCTACTAAGGTGGTGCTATTGAGAAACACTTGATGGATTCACCGCTAATTATCCGTGAGGTTGAGCAATATTATGCTCTTAATAGTTCCATATCCATTATACGGTGGTCTATATTGAGATAGACTTGATGGAACTACCTACGTAAGTGTGAAGGTCTGGCCACCTTCTATGAGAAACTTGGGATGTCTCTCTAGAGCACTTATGACACCCGAGGTGTGCGCATGGCCTTTATAAAGCGCAAAATTTCTCTATCGCGGAGTATGCAAAAATTTGAAGGTTGATATGTGTTGTGGGGCCTCGTCCGAGGTATATCAAGTTCAAGACTAGTTCACTTGATTACAACTGGATGTTGCCTCATTTCACTATGTGTCAATTCAATCGAAAGACATTGACATTTAAGTATTTACCCTTCCTATGCCCGGAAAATTCTTTTCCTTCCGTTACATGGCATTTGTGGGGGATTGTTGGAAATTGGCATGTTGTTTCTTGTTCTTCTAAAGTCCCACATTGAAGTTTTGCTAGAATTCCCTTGGGTTTATATATCTCCCTCTCTTAGTTACTATTTAAAAGTTGGCACTATGGTTTGTGGATGAGGAGAGTATGGACCTATGGGCCTAGCATATATATTCTTTTTGAAGAAATTTTATTTGACTCTCGTTGACTAATTCCATGCGTGATCGTTAGTCGGAGATTTTCGTGGCATGATATCCTCGGTAGTGGAGAGACAAGTGGAGAAAAATCATCCACTTCCTCCTTGATTTTCTCCACATTTTTTGCTCCAACAGTTATAATTTTCACTATAAATAATGATCTCCTCTCCTCGGTTCATCACACTCAATCCTCTTCATCTCCTCTCTACTACTTCCTCTTCTCTCGGGCACAATTTCTACATACTCCATTTACTTTGCTTTCGAGTGCATGTAAGTAAAGCTGCTGTGAAAACCTTGGGGAGCAACCGGCTATCACGATTGCACCGTAGTCGGGCCGTTTTTGCTTTTAGGTCGGTGGTCATACCACGACACAGACATTCTCTTCCTCCCTTTTAGCCATTGGTAACGTCTTTTCAGCTAACAGGTGTCTCTACTCTTGCCTTTAGCCTCAATTCTATTAGGCTCTTATCTTTTGACCTTTGTAGTAGAGCGAACTAAGTTCGTGAGAGATGGAAGATAAGGATTCTCCTCCATAGCCAAAAGAATGGATACTTACAAAAAGCTCTTCAAGACAATAAACATTAGCAAAACTAACACATTGAACTTGGGTATTTGATCAACACTGCCTAACTTTGGGTTTGGTAGCCTATAAGGTATTGGACTAATGATAACTACGAAAATATAGTGCATTAAATTTTATATTTGTCCTGATCATAACTACGAAAATATAGTACATTAAATTTTATATTTGTCCTGATCTTTATCCTAAAATTTTACCATATTTATCAGTTGTTTGAGTTGGTAATAAAATATTAATACCCCATATCCGTTTAAATGGGTAAAATTCTCCCCACTAAAATCTATGTTTTGAAAAATGGGGATTATTGTAAGCTCTTTCATTAGATTCCTGAAAAGAATTATTAAATAGGGCATAAAGAGGAAAAATCTCGAATTAGAGTGTCATTATCTTATGTGATGAAAATGTTAAAAGCTCTTTTTCATTGTTTTGAGTCCAATCCAACAAAATAACAAGACATCGTTATGGACTACAACCTTGTTTATATCTCTAAATAATAAATAACTTTAGCCCAATGGACTTGGGTTGCTGTGAAGGTAATCCTAGTACTTTAATTTATTTGAATGGTTGTAACACCCGAAATTTCAGTTATTAATTTCCATCTTATGTTTAAATATGATATACTATAAATTTTATTTTGAGATCCTAATTTTATGCCATTAATAGTAATATCTATAATAAAATTAGTATTTAAAGAAAAGGACAAAGTAAAAAGGAATTAATTAAAAAGTAAAAAAAAAGAGAATGAAAATTAGAAAAAGGGATCGTAGCCCCGATTTTTATCGGTTAGGATAAGAGAGATTGACCTGTAGGTATTGGATAAATTTCTTTTGGACTTACAAAACACCATTACCAATTAGATATTAGTTTGTGACAAATTTTCTCCCTCCTCACCACTCTTTCACACTTTTTTACTCGCCCGGGCCCCTCCTCTCTCTGTTCTCCCCCGTCTCTCTCTCCTCTCCCCTTTCTCGTCAGCACTGTTTCTCTCTATCATGAGTCTCTCTCTCCTTCCCCTTTCTCAGTCTTTTTCCTCTCTCTTCCCCATCTCTCTCTTTTCACATATATTTTTAAATAAACTTTTTAAAATAAAAATAAATCCCTTCTCTTTCTTCTTCACATATATTTGTAAATAATTTTTAAAAAATAAAAATAAAAATCTATTTATTTTAAAGTATATTATTATATGAAAATTTTATTTTTTTACATAAAAATTAATTATTTATATTATAGATAATTTTTTAAAAGTTTTTTAATAATAAAATTATTTAATATTTTAAATTTTAATTTCATGATTTATTTTTTTAAGATACTATTATACAATTATCTTACTAGTTAGAGTGCTTACTAATATTAATTATAACATATAAACATACATATTAATTTGGAATATATATACAACTTAATATTCATTATTTTTAAAATAATAAAAAATAATAAATTTATTTAAGATTTTTTCAACTCTATCCCTTTAAACAAGAAAAGTATATTAGGGAATCATATTATAAAAATATAATAAAAATAATTGTAAAAGCTTGTAATTTAAAGATTTTTTAAATGATATTTTGAATAAAATTTTATAATCCTGTGATTTTGCAAGTGTTATTATGGATTTACATAATTAAAATGTTAGGATAACATGTTTTTTCATATTCAATCTTTTATATTTTTTTGACATATCTCTGACATTTATAATTTGGTAAGTTGAATAGTATATTTTTGTCAATATTTAGATCTAAATTGCATTAATTATCTTTAAAAATATTTTTAAAAAAGAATTTTTTTGGTAATTTAAAATTTTTATAAAATAAAAATTGTTAAATGCATGTGTTATGTTACCAAAAATGCAATTAAACAATTGGTGAATTTGGAGTAACTAATGACTTAAGGCAATTAAGACACTCGAAGGTCAACAAAAACTAGGTTAATGTGAAGATTAGTTTAGTTTGAATAATTTTAAAAAACAAAATAGCAATGCAAGAAACATTATTTGATGTAAAATATTCCCCGATTAGATTGAGATTTTAAATGGTGGGGTGGGGCGTAAAAAAGTCACCAAAATGAAGCAAAACCCAAAGTAGTCATATAAAGCAAGTTTCTTTATCAACATTTTAACATTTCAAACTAAGAATAAAAAATTATTTTATTTTTAAAATATTATTTTTTAAAAGAATTTTAGATTTTCTCTTTAGATAAAAAATTCATTGTTAATATTTTTTAAAATAAAATATTAGTTTGAGCTGAAAACCCATGTTATCCACACATTTTAACTATGTAAACCCGGGATAACACTTGTAAAATTACATGATTATAAAATTTTACTCAAAATATTATTTATAAAATTTTAAAATTACATGTTTTTATAATTATTTTTATTATATTTTTATAATATAATTTTCTAATATACTTTTCTTGCTTGAAGGGATCGAGTTGACAAAATCTTAAATGAATTTTTAATTTTTTATTATTCTAAAAACTAATAAATATTAAGTTGTATATATATTTCCAAGTTAACATGTATGAATTTATATGTTATAATCAATACTAAAAAATACTTTAATTAGTAAGATAAATGTATAATGATACCTTAAAATAAATAATAAAATTTAAATTTAAATATTAAATAATTTTTATTTAAAATTTTTTAAAAAGTTATCTATAATCTAAATAATTAATTTTTATTTAAAAACATAAATTTTTTTATAAAAATAATATACTTTAAAAATAAATAATTTTTTTAAAAATATGTGAAGAAAAGGGAGAGGGAAAAAGAAAGAGAAAGACTAAGAAAGGGAAGAGAGAGACTCCTGACAGAGAGAGGAGGGGAAGGGGATTGAAGAGAGAGACAAACTGACAAAAAGAGAGAGGGGGAGGGGAGAGGGGAGAGGAGAGAGAGAGACAGACTGACAGAAAGAGATGGGGGAGAGATGAGAGAGAATGGTGAGCGAAAGAGAGTGGGGAGGAGAGAAAAAGTTTATTACAAACTAACATTTAATTGTCAAATGAGCTTTATAAGTCCAAACAAAATTAATCCAACACTTACAAGTCAATCTCCTTTATGAAAATGATAAGGGAGGTTGTTGGTTTCCATCCATAAATGCAAGCAGCAGCAGCAAAAGCCCAACGAAAAGAGGGAGAGGTAGAGAGAGAAAGAAGAAGAAAGAAGAACAAGAAAGGAGAAAGAATAAGAAATTGGGAAATAAGTAAGATTTAGGTGAGTAATTCTTATCTTTCCTTTCAATTTAAAATTGGTTAGGGAAAGATTAAGTTTAAAAATTATGCTTAATTTTAAGAATTTATGGATGATTTAATGCATTTAATTGATGTTTTAGGGTTTAATGGAATAGAAAATCTAATTTTAGATTGAGTATAAACTCACTAATATATGTGTATTTGTGATTGTTGTATTCTTGGATTGAATCAATCATGTATGAGATGATAATTATGTTGTAAATTTAATTATCAAGTATAAGATAATGGTTAATTTGCTTGAATGTTTGGGATAGAAGAACAACAATGGTGGAAGATGGGTGATTTTCGAATGAATAGTGTTTTCGACCACTTGTTTGAATTTTCTAAAATTATTGGCTTGGTGAAAAATTCTGAAAGTTTTACTGTAGGTTATGATATTATATGGAAATTTTCTTTAAATTTTTGTGAATTTTGGATGTTTATTTTGTGAGTTATTAATTTTTGAACGAATCGTCTCTGTTTGCATAAATTAGCTTATTTATGTGAATTTTCGGAAAATCAATCATGTGAGGGTTATCTATGTGATAAATATATACTATTTAACTAAATTATGAAAATAGAACTTGTATAAATTCCGAATTTGAGTTTTTCGAAGAATAATAATATGTATATTTTGACAATATATATTCACAAATTCCATTTTTGGGGAAAGAGGTTTATGTTTTACCCGAGGTCATTACTTTTGTGTTCTAAAGCTATGGCCATAAAAGCATCCGTCATTAAGATTGGGTCGCCTATTGGGAAAGGTTTAACCGATCTAATAGGATATGTTTGTCGGCCCGGGGTCGACCGAGTGGAAAGGCTCTAACCGATCCTCCGGGATATATTTGTCAACCCATATGTTATGCTAGCTATGTGAGTCCCTGGTGGATAACGAGGATTTTAACCCGAATTCACTAGGATATGAATGTGACTCCGTGGTTTATGTTATGTGGACAGTTCGCGTTCTCTAGAGCGAGGGTACTGGATGGTATCGTGGCTGGTCCATTTGTTGGTACCATATGTTTGAGTTGCGGCTGGTGCTTCCAGGATATGTTTGTCACCCTTTTGTTGTGATGGTGCTTTGTATAGGCCATGGGTTGATTTCCTTTAATCCAAATAATTTCGTTTAGTAAGAATATTATGATATTATATGAATATGGATTCTAATTTGTATTTGAAAGGTTTATGATATGAATACGAATTCCAATTTGGATTTGAAAGGTTTATGATATGAGTTCCAACTTATGATATTTGTGAGAATATGTTATATTTGATTTTAAGTATATGTGTGGTTATTTGATTTAAGTAAAGAAATATGTTATATGATTTCAACAAGTTTGTGAAAATCTATTTCATATATGTATATACTTTTATGTATTTATGAGTTGTGGTTATACTCGAGTTATTTGTTTAACTTAGTGGACTTCGCTTTCTTTTGGACTCAAGTGGGGACTATGAGCCCAAGAGACATGGTTGGTATGGAACAATTATGGTTAGTTTAGTAAATAAACTAGCAGTGGAGTTTGTTTAGGGACTTGAGTGGAAACGAGAGTCTCGAATCGTACTGGAATGAGACAGGTATGACCGAGTTAGGTGAATTTCTCGTCTTATAATAACTGTGCAAATGATTTGTTTTGTTTATCTCGTAAGTACTTATGCACTTAAGTGATATGATATAAACAATAATATTGTGAAATTTATGCGCAAGAAAGATTTGCATTCGTATGTTACCTTCCATATGGCTCGGTTTTGCATATTATATATGTTTATGTTATGTGATTACGTGTTAACCGGTTAATGTGCAAAGTGCAATGACGGGGAAGGTAAAGGTCATTCACTGGGCTTGGAGAGCTCATTACCTCATCATTTTTCAGGTTTTGGAAGTTAAAGAGATACAAGGAAGCTTTTAAAAAGGCCATCTGGTAGCGACTTTTGGGAGACCCAAGTTAGGAAGACGACCCGTGTTATTTTGCTACTTTATTATGTTTTAAACTATGTTGATAAGTAAACATGGATGTATTTTGTTTGGAATTTATATAATAGCTATGAACATAATTAAGTATGTATAAGGTTGTATGTTTGGAGTTACCCTGTTCGACTTTGGGTTAAATTTTGTAAGAGTTTTCACTGCGCTAGTTATCCAACGAGACTAATTAAGTTAAGAAATTATGATAACATTGTGGGTGTCCAAGTAGGATGTTCACGGCAGTGACGTGCCTGGCTACTCTAGGTTTTCGATTTTAAATATTAAAATCACATGGAAAATTATTTTCTTCGCTTTGAATTGAATTTTAAAAAAAAGGGCAAAGAAAAAGTGATAATGATTTATCTTTTCTATGCAATTGTGGATCAGCATAGAATTTTTCAAAAAAATAATAAAGAAATTGATTGAATATTATTTACATTTTTTTACATAATGTAATATGTGCCATCTTGTAGGTTTGAACCAATAAAAGTTCACAATCCCTTTTTGATAGCATAAAGTCTAAGAGTCTACATAATTTTTTTAAAAATTTATTACAACATGAGAATTAAAATTGAAGAGAAATGACTTTTTGTGCAACTCAAGATTTTAGGTACCCTTTTTCAAGTAATCAAATCAATGCAAAGAGTTTGCTATGAGTTATGTTCTTTGCTTTTCATACAGGTTGAGTAGGTGAATTTGTAATTCTTGCTAATTGTTTCTTTACAACTTTGCTTTTGAAATTTCAATTGTGTTTGGATTTGGATGTTTGCTCTGGTCTTTCTCCGATTTGATTCATCTTATGCTCAGGATGGCTCGTGAGGAGCATCCTCAATCGCTGATTGTGTTTAGTCTTTGATGTAGCTATGAATGTGTTGAAAGTTGAATCTCTTGTTTTGGATTATATCATTTGTTGTAAGCCTGACTCTTGTACTTTTTAATTGTTTATGTGTGTGTTCTGGTCATCTTGGAGTAGGTTCCAGGGGATTGTTCATGCTTTGGTTCGACATCTCCATACGTTTGACTTTTTTACTTCAAATTTGATGACTAATAATATCAACTTATGAGGCAATGAAACTTCTAATGAACTAGTAATATTATACCTTTTTTAAAAAATCTCAAGTTGACGACATACATAGTTGATGACTAAATTAGGTGAATTGATTACTGTTCCTGTGACAAATTTTATGCATCAGAAGGTTCAATCATGATTAATTGTTGATAAGCAGTTGCTCATAGGTATTGGTGTTAGCTGCTAGAGGCAACATGTGTTCTGGATATTTTCTCAACAAATCTTGATGCATTGTGAGCTGTGACGAGGGATGATGAAGGTACATACCATAACCTAATCAATTTTCGTTATTGTTTATACTGCCACCGCAAAACACCCCTTTTGAAGAAAAAAATCAAGTGAATTCATAAAAATGGTGCAATGCCTTATGTCATGAGGTAGATTTATGATTTATTATTGATTTCTATCCCTTTGAATACACAACTTTATCATGTGACTTTTCCCTTGTGCTTGTTGCAACTTATGTTCAACTCTTACATATGCCAAATTTTAGGAAGACTTTCATGCATAAACTTCATTTAGCCAACTTTTAAGATTTCTTCTTTAGCATACCCCATGGCTGGAGGAGTGAAAATCTATATTATGAGTTTTGTGTTCTTATAATATTATTTTCTATGGTGAAACTTGCTCTTTTGAGGCAATTGCATCACTAGAAGTCTTGCAGGCTCCAATGTTATCTAAGATGTTTAGATGTTCAGGTGAACTAGCTTAATTATGCAAGTTGGCATAAAGGTGGGTCGATGCTCCATAAGCATTTTCATGTTGTGTGTCCATGGATTTTTGGGGTGAATATATGTGTATCTATTGATTTTCCTTTGCTCCCTGACTCGGACCACAAAAGAGTGGATCCTTTTTCCCTATTTTGGCAATAATCATCCTATGTTACACATGCATTCTCCTTAATTTTGTCATTTCTTTCTATGGGGGTTTCACTACAAACTAAAATAAGATATACAGACTTTATTTACGGTCAAAATTAGGAGCACATATGCCATCTCCAGAGCTATGTTATAGTTTTTCTTGGAGGCATTATTTCAGGTTCTATATCTGTTCTTCAATCATGGTTCCTTACTTTGAGAGCTGTAAAATTGGTTATGCTTATAATGCAAATAGAATATTCAACGCTTGGGTTTCTAATATACTCTTTTCTAACTTGATGATCTTATCTCTTATGTTAAAGCTTCAATGTGTTTCTCCATCTCTATCCTTTCTAATAGCTTCGTTGATTGTTCCTTTGTTACTAGTTCCATTATGCCTCTCCTTATGGGTTTTAGGTCTGTCATGGTCGTTTAGGTTGGCTTAGGGTCTTAAAATTTCGTTGTGCTCTTCAATGTCATTTCTTTGTTACTAGTTGCATTATTAACGTTTCCTGTGTTACATTTTATGTATTTGATCAATCAATTTTATCCTGTTTTTTCATTAATAAGGTCTCTCTTCTTTCTCTTTTTCATAAGTTTGGTAATTAATCTAAGTGTCTTTTAATTTTTGGCCTTGATGTACATTTCACCAGTTCATGCTCATATTATACTATCTTGATGGTTTTCTCATTTCTAATTTGCATAGGCTTCTCTATGCGACGAAAGATCTATAGTTATATTTAATTATCTCTTTGATAATGATGAAGCTCAGTTAGCTCATTCTCTTTCTTGTTAGCCCATTCTTTCTTTCTTTTTCAACTGATGATGATTTATGCACTTTTAAGAGTTTTATTTTTTTTTTATAATGATTAATAGGTATCCTTGCTGTTTGTTATTCCCATTTCCTTATTGGACATAGCCACTTTGCTTTAGAAAGGACACTAATAAGGTTTGGAATTGAAGCTTAATGTTCTCTTATGATTAATTGTTAAATATCATGAGGATGTCAATACCTTTTCTGCAAGGCTATATGGTAGCCTAGAACTCGCAAGTTCAAGTCTAGGTGATATCCTAGCAAAGCCAAGTCAATTGACTTTGGTTGGTAATTTTGGTGCTCACCCATTTATTCTAAGTTTAGGTTTTTGACGATTCTATTTCTTGGGTGGTATCTGTTAGTATCTCTTACTGTCCACTAGAACAACCACTGCTCACTAGAAAGGCATCTGACAAATGTTGGATATTAGTTGCTTGTATTTTGTGTGTCTTTAGTCGGTGTGGCCTTCAGTTTGTGTGCTATGTGCTCATGATGGATGTATATGAGTTATTCTTAGTTCATATGCTTGAGTATCATTCAAGTTATGTTTCTTTCATAAGTTAATATTTTAGGTATTTATTCTACTTCCTTTTGCACTTTTGTTTGTATTTTATATTCAAATGTTTTATTTGTTTCCCCAAAGTCCTAAGGTGGAGGTGCTTGTGTTTGTTTCTCCAATTTATGTTCCACTTGCGACGAGTTAAGTTAAATGTGAAGTATACTTGTTCTTGCATTGAAATCTCTTTGTGAAGTTATGCACACTCCTAAAGTCTATTGGAATGTGCTTTATTTTAGTTTTCTACAGACGAAGTTAATAATATTATGGGTAACAAATTCTATTGGAATGACTTTGATAATATAAATTTCATTATTACCTCATCTGTGCTTTTTGCACACTATGTGCTCGACCTTTAACCTCTATTTTTCAAATGTTGTAGCATGTGTAGTCAAATGGCAATATATGATTGATTTTATGTCCAAGAGCCTTCTATTTTATACTTGTATATTTTGGAGTTTCCATGAGCCTAATTTTAGAGTTTTTGTGGTGTGAAACAATTTCTTAGGATTGACGCATTGAGGGCAAGAATGATTACTAGAAAATTAGTTTGCATTGAGCGTTACAAGGATAACCATGGTCCTAATAATTTTTAGTTAGTTTTCTATTGTAAATCCATATATGGTAGTTGTATCTCAAGCCTTAGTTTATGTTATTTTTTTCTTTTGTGGGCAGTAACTTCAATCCAAATATCTTTGTCCAATTCTTGGTAATGTTTGTTGCTGACTCAGTATTAATAACTGATGAAAGACTGATGTTAGTATGTGATATGGTGTGGATCCTATGGTTCTTGTTTTTTAGAAGCACATTATTTGACTTTGGTCTTCAAAGTTATTGGTTTAAATATTATGATAAACCTCATCTTTTATTGGATAATTATTTTTAAGTTGCCATGCCTATTATTTTATTTTTGGGCTGGTTGCTTGCGATTATTTAGGTTCTTAGGGATTCTATGTGTATACTTTGAGTTAGTGTATTAGTGATGGATAGATTGGTCGTATTAGAATTTTTCTTCTGCGTTTTGAATGTAAATGTTTATTCAAATTCATATCTAATTGTGTGTTTTGTTGAGCATTAGTAGAATTTTATTTCCAAGCCATCCAAGTGAAAAATGTTTAGTGGCAATATTTTTTTGATTAGGGACTATGATATCGTGTTATGTTATGTTAAATGTTGGTTGGTTGTGGTATAGAGCTAAGTTTGAGGACAAGCTTGTTGGAATATAGGACCTTGGTTTGAGTTTATGTCTTATTGATTTCATGTTAACCTCAATCCTTTCCTTTTTGTCTCAGTATTTATTATTATTAGTTAGGAGACATGGTTCCTAATAGTTTGAGTTACGTTTCTCTCTTGTTCGTTTGAACAACAAGTACAATAGTGGACGGCGGGCACTCCTTTTATTGCATGTGGCTCGTTTTTCTTTCTTTGCTTATATATAATGTGACTTCATTAGGTTGTATTGTTTCTCTTTCTCAGCTTGTGTTTCTTATTTTGTTAGCGGGATGACTTCTGTTTATTTCATGGACTTTCAGTCATGCAACCAATGTATGTTTATACGCTTGTATAAAATCCGTTTTGCAAATTTAGGATCTCTTGGTCTGTTCCATCTTTGATCGCTGCCTGGTGGCGTTTCTTTTCTGGACCTTTATTCAATTACATGTTTGTGTCTTGCTTGCCGGTTACTTGGATAGTTCTCAGCCATGTTTTTGGTTTTCATAGATGGTTATGGTGGCTAGATTCTGTCGTTTGTTGATAAAGTTTAAAACTAGCTTTATCGGGATTTTCATTGGTATATAAAGACGGACTCTAGTGTGCACCTAAGTGTTATTTTTCTTATTTTTCTGTTTCGGAATTATGTTGGTTGGATTACTTACATAATATCCCCATGTTTTTTGTTTATGCAACCTAGCCTTTCTTGGAGGTGTAGATATTTCCATCATTTAGACTGTTGGTATTTTACTACATGTATGTTGTAGGTGTGATATTTTTGGGTGTTAGTTCTTCCCGTTCTTTTTCTACAACTAATTATATGTGTGATATATGATGATTCTTTATTATTTGAAATTTTATGTTAGTTTCAAGCCATTTTTAAAGGCGGAATGTAGATATTATAGAGTAATCAAAATGTGCAGTGTTTTTCTAAAGAATAATTGTCTATATTTAGACATTTATGCACCATCTCAGTCTATTTCTTAAGTGCGTTTTGGGAAAAAAATTGTATATTTTTATGATATAAGTAATTATTTTATTTATCTTAAAACATGTTTTCAAGGTATGAGAGATGTAGTCTATGTTAATTTTTGTTAGTGTTTCGAGATGGAGTCCTTTCTCTCTTAATATTAATATTTCTATTAAAAAATTTTGAAAGATAGGCATATTTTTATTAACTAACATTTCTATTTATCTTATACTTGTTATATAAGATGTTGTTATAAATAATATAAAAATAATATAACCAACTTCTTTTGATTTTTTATATAAGTTACCCTAGCAACCTATTTTTCAATATTCATATTTAATTTATTTTATGTTTTTCTATATTTTTTTGGGTAAAAAACTATTTTGTTTTTCTTTTTTTTTTTGGTATGTCTTCTATTTTAATACTATTTTCTTTCGTTACATTATATAATTTATCAAAGAATAAGTTTGATTAGTAGCACTAATGCTTTATTAATTTAAATCATTATTTAATTTTTATAATAGTTGAACATTTCTTTTTGACTTTTCTATTGGTTTTTTAATGTTCAAATTCATTTTGATTTTTCTTTTACATTAAATCATTTCTTATTAATTTCTTATTAATTTTTTAACGTAAATTTCTATCTCTAATTATTGACAAGACAACTAATTATTTTTTAATTTTCAACTCATATTAAATTTTTTTCTTTTTTTAATTTAATTTTTTTCTTTGTTAAATGATTATATTTTTTCAAAAGTAATGATTTATTACTAATTTAATAGTATATAAATTTAAAATACTAATTTAAGTTTCTCTTTAAAATTTTTAACATCTTTAAAATGCCCTACTTTATATCTTCAAAATTTTCCAATACAAACATTAATACTAAAACAGAGAGGATTCCTTATCGATACAATACTCACAAAAACTAATATAGATTGCAGGTCTCTTATATCCCGAAAATGCGATTTAAAAGGAATAAATAAATGACTACTTATATCACTAAAAGTACACATTTTTATCCAGAAATACAGTTAAGAACTCGATTGAGCTAGTGTATAAATGCCTGAAATAGATATGTGTTTTTTCATAAGAACATTACACATATTACTACATAATATTTACATTCCACCTAAGAAACTAAATAAAATTGACGTAGTCAAAACGTTCAAACACTAGTAATGATATACCTTCAAATATTCTAAGACTTTTTCTTAGAATTAAGATGGATTTTTAAACGAACAAAAGTCCATGAAGCTTGACTAAGATACCGATCATTTAAAAATGGCTTGAGATTAAGATATAATATCAAATAACAAAGTATCATCATAGATTGTAGACAAAGATTTGGAAAAGCTAAAATCCAAATGTCACATCTAAACAGGGAGTGAAATACCTACAACCTAAAGAATGTAAACACTAACACCTCCAAGATCAAGGGCTATGTTGCATAAACCAAGAAAATGGAGATAGTCTGTAACTAATACAACCAATAAAATTGAAAAACAGAAAAATAACACTTATTTGGTGCAGAGTAGAGCCAATCTTCATAACCTAATGAGTACCATCATAAAGCTAATTGTGAACTTATCAATAGACAGCAAAATCTAGCAACCATAACCATCTGTCAGAAATCAAAAACAGGGTAGATAACAATCCAAGTGAACACGACTAACAAGACATAATCATGCGCTAGTAATAACTTCTTCCAAGTAAAAGAAAATAATGCAAGTGGAGTGATTGAAGTTGAAAAAAACAAATGTTCCAAAATTTTTTGAACAGATAATCCAAATACCATTCCTAAGGCAAGCCGAACAACCAGTACCGAAAAGTTACTGAACACACCAACTCTGACTTCTTAGGAGGCAGTTGAATAATTTCAGTCCAGAAAATATATGCCAATAGGCAATGCGGTTAAATACGGAACAAAAATCGGGAGAACTAGTTGTAACGAAATTTGCAAAAACGATACAAACAAGCATATAAACATACATTGGTTGCATGACATAATGAAGTGCATGAAATAACCGAAAGCAAACCTCCTAAGAAAACAAGGAACAAAAATGCAGAAAGAGCAACAATACAGCCTAATGAAGTGACATTATACATAAGTAAAGAAGAAATGTGAGCCACATGAAACAAGAGGAGTGCTGAGTGTCTAACTGTCCTATTTTAGGTTCAAATGAATAAGAGAGAAACGTAAATCAAGTTAGTAGGAAACGTATCTCCTAACTAATAATAAATACCGAGACAAAAGAAAGATAATACATAAAATCAATAAGAAAGGGACTTAAACCAAAGTCCTATATTCCAAACAAGAAGAAACTCAACTCTATACCACTTGCAATCCACATTTGATAGAACCATAACTTGATGTGAGAGTCCCAGTTAAAAAAAAAAAAATTATTGCCGAAACATTTTTGATTTGAGAGCTCGGAAATTAGATTCTACCAATGCTTAAACCAAACACATAATGAGATATGAATATTGAATAAACATGTACATTCAAAGAGTGAAGAAAAACCCTGATATACATGAGGAGTGATACACCAACTCAAAGTCTACATGGAATCCACAAGAGCCTAAAAAATAAAAAATGACCAATCCAAAAATAAAAAGAATAGACATGACCAACCTAAAAACAATTATCCAGTAAAAGATAAGGTCTATCATAACATCTAAACCAATAGTTTTGATGAACAAACTCGGATAATGTGCTCCTACAAAACGAGAACCATAGAATCCACACAAAGTAACAAACCAACATCATGATTTCATCTATTATTAATATTGAGTCAACAATTAACATTACTAAGAAACTGGACAAAGATACTTAGAGTGAAATTAGTGCCATGCATGATTAGATACCATGACAGCTACTAATGGTGCACACAAAAGACAAAAAAACCATAAACAAACTCTTGAAACACAATTAGCATAAATGAATTTACAATAGAAAACAAACAAATTATTTACATTAGAAAACAAACAAATTATTAGGATTATGTTAATCTTTGTTAACGCTCAATATGAACAGTTTTTCTAGTCATCATTCTAGCGCTCAATGTGTTAATCCTAAAACATAGTTTCAGGCCCCACAAAAACTCTGAAACTAGGCTTATCCCAACTCCAAAACATACAACTATAAAATAGAGGATTGATTGGATGGGAAACATATCATTCATTGTCATTTGCCTATGCATGCTATGACATTTGAAAAAGAGATGTCGAAGGTGGAGTATATGGAATGGAAAAGGCATGGATGTTGGGTAAATAAAATCTGTTACCCATAATTAAATTAACTTAGTTGATAGAAAGCTAAAACAAACACATTCTAGTAGACCTTAGGAGCATGCATGACTTCACAAAAGATATTCCAATCCAAGAACAAGTACACTTCACATCTAACTTAACCCAACGTAGGTGGAACAGATTAGAGAAACAAATAAAGCGCTTACAACTCAGGAATTTTAAAAAACAAATAGCACATTCGAATATTCAATAGAAACAAAACTGAAAATGGAAGTAGAATAAATCTCTAAAGTATACTAACTTATGAAAGAAATATAACTTAAATGATACTCAAGCATATGAGGGTACTAAGAAAAACTCACATACATATATCATAGCACATAACACACCGATTGAAAGCCATACCAACTAATTAAAACACACAAAATGCAAGCAACTAATATCCAACATTTATCAGAGGCCTTTCCAGTGAGCCCGTTCTAGTCTTGAGCAACAGAGACTTACCGTTCCACTATAAATTATTTATGACCATAGAGCTCTTGTCCACTTATTACTTAATTACTCGTACTACTATATAAGTTGGATTTCAACCAAAAAGTAGTTTTTAACGGATGAAGTAACTAGCAAAATTATAAGGATGTTAATAATGTGGATATTCAATCAATTGAAAATGTCGAATTTTGGTTTTTTCCAGGCAACCTGGCTTCCTTTTTCACCCATTTTCAGTTGTATCAGTAGCTTATAGTGGACACCATAAAGGTTCAAACAGAGCATCGAGTTTGCTTTTTTAAGGAGTTTATTTCCACGTTGAAATACTTATTGTTATGCATGGGATAACTTGCCCCTTAGCCAAAGAAAATATTCTAAAAAAGACTACCCTTGTAAAATTTATTTGGTCACTATTGAACTTTAATAGCACTTCAAAAAAAAAAAAAAAAAAAGAAGTCTCATAATAGGAAGCTTGTTTTATAATTTTTTTGACTAGCCAATTTAGACTATAGAGTAATTCCATTATACTGAATTATCCAAAACCCTAATGGCTCATTTCAGTATGGGATAATAGATAAATGAGAACGAGAATTAGAGATAAGGTAATAAATTTTCTATGTTGGTACATGGGAATGAGAATACATTTAGATAATTGAAATGAAAATAAAAGACATCTATTCTCAAAATTTATTCGTATAGGAAGGAAGATGAGAATTCTAATTGAGAATTCAACTGTAGTTATTAAATATCAATATAACTTATTTTCAATTCTAATCTCACATACTAAACTTGCGATAGTAATAACTTAGATTATTCCCATTTCAAATTACTACATACCAAAGGATGATGACAACTTATAAACGAATTCCAATTCCAAAAAAAAAAAAAAAAAGAATTCTCATTTTCATCATAATTTCCATCTCTTATACCAAACGAGTCGTAAAGTTTAAACTACACAATCATTGTTTTTCTTCAGAGTAGTCAATGACGAAAGCCCTACCTTAGCTTACAAACACAGCAAAAGCCACAAACTATACATTATCAGTTCTGGAATAATTAACATGGACATCGACAGTACTGTAAAATATAGCTGCCACCATCATTGAAAATGAAAATAGAACACCAACGAACCACACACAAAATAGACAGGCTGTGTTTGATTTGATCCATGAAATTTGACTATCTATTGTATGTTTGGTATAATACTTGTCTAGCTAGATGATAAATCTCATCAAAGAGTGAAATCTAATTAGAGGGGATTTAATAAGGTAGAGCCAATTAAAGAGCATTTAATTGAAGAGTGTTATTGTGAAAAGAGTGGTGTGAGATTGAGATATCTCGAGTTTATGAAGAGCTTGGTGCTTGAGATCATTATTGAATTTTCTCATAATAGTTGATTATTTTGTGTTCGTAGTCGCCTATGGTTTTTTCAATTGAATTTTCCACGTTAAATCCCTATCTCTTTACTGTCGTGGATTTTCATTAAATTCTTTTTATTGTTTAGTCATCCAAACTTGCTTCCGCATATTAGCTCTAATTTCACCTAACATATGACTTTAGAGCAGGGTTTAATTCGTAACATTTTGACAAATCCAAATCTTCATATGAAGTTGCAGGTTTTTAGTCGCTGGGATAACACTTTTTACAAGGAGCAACATTCAACTGAGCTTTATCATCAATTTTACTTGCAGAAGAAACAACAATGAGAAATGAAATTAAAACAACAATTGAAGTAGGATACACCCATTTGAATATGGAGGGTCATAACAAATTAAACAATTGATTGTTGGAAGGAGGAAAGTTTAGATAATGTTGGATATTCAAATACTTCTTCAAGGCACAAATCTTTCCTTAGAACCATGTACTAAAGATGACATGTTACGTACATTTAAAAAAGGTAACCATGTAGTAAATTGGCTTGCCCGATTTTGATTAGCATATTAGATTCACGATTGGGGAATGTTATACCTCATAGCCTATTAGAACCCTTTAAAGAACAACTATTTAGATTGTAATTGGAAAAACTTTTGAAATCAATTAGAAGGATCCAGAGTGACTCAAATTGGATAGATATTCAGGGCATATCGTGCAAATTTAGTTCTGACAGACATTTATTTGATACAACTCAAATACATTATTGTATAATTATACGATATATTCGGAACAATATTATTTTGAAATAGTGTATCAAATATTATTAGAACCTCTGCTTTTTTGGTTTTGAGAAACGAATTTGAAAAAATCGAATCAAATACATTTGCTGAAAAATGGACAAAATTTTTCGAATTATACTTTCTCACCTCAAAGACATAGATTTGAATCTGGTTACAAATACATGTTTTTCATTTTTCTATTTTTTGATCGTTTGAGAGATAGGCTAATTAATAATTTATAAAGGCAATTAATATTTTATATTAATGTCGACCCTCAAATTTAGATAAACTATTTACTCTTCTCAATTTTTATCCCTCTTTATGTTTATAATTTTTATTCCGCCATGTTTACTCTCCTTGTAAATGGACCCTAAAAATTTATTAAATAATACAGTTGACATCACTTAGCCTTTATATTATCGATTTAAATTTATCAACCGGTTGATATGGCACATTAAGGAGAAATGAATCCATCTTTTTCAAAGCAACTAGGGTCATACTCTTGTTATGCAATGACATTAATTAAATTTTTAATAATTTAATTATTTTTTAAATTAATTATTTTTAATTAATTTCTAAAAATAAAAATTAATTATAAATTAAAAAATTAGTTTTTTTCCAATAACAATAATAAATTGATATATTAGATTATATAATTTATTATATACAGTAAATAGATATATCTTTTTATTTTTTTATTTTGATTAATATACTTTTTATTCTTAATCTCCATTATATGTAATGTTAATATGAATAGTCCCAACATTAAATTGAATTGACTTTACCTATTTTACATCCTACATGGCATCCTGCGTACTTTTAATATATACTAGGGTTATATCCCTTGCTATGTAAGGGCATTAATTAAATTTTTAATAATTTAATAATTTTTTAATTTAGTTATTTCTAATTAATTTATAACAATAAAAGTTAATTATAAGTTAAAAGTAGTTATTTTTTAAAAATAATAATAATAAATTGATATATTATATTATATAATTTATTATAACAGTAAATGGATAAGTCTCTTTATTTTGTTCTATTTTGATTAATATATTTTTTATTCTTAATTTTCATTATATTTAATGTTAATATGAATAGTCCCAACATTAAATTGAATTAAAATTGCATTGAATCTACCTATTTAGCATCATGCGTGGCATCCTATGTGTCGCTCATACACTACTTCAACTCTATTTTTAGTATATATATATATATATATATGATATATATGATGATACCAAGAAGATAAAGGGTGAATTTTTTTAAAAATAAAACTAGTCTCTTGAAATTATCTTATCACAGCAATGTGGTGTTGCTTTTGAGACGCTTTACCCTAGTTCCTGATAGGTTTGAATTACTAGGATTTTATTGAGGGCTTTATTTGCAGAAATGGCAAAAGAAAAAGGGATGGGAGAGGGATTCATTAGTCTTATAAATGATCATAGGATTTGCCCCTATTACTTGAACTTTAAAAAAATGCAAATTTATGATAGTGGTCTATGTTACTCTGATTCAGAGAGAAGGATCAAGGCTAATCTCATCTCAAACTTTTCTGAAGGAAAAAAAAAAATCAGGGGGGTGTTTCGATTTATACAACTACAATTGCAATTAATTCTCTATTTGACATTCATGCGTTCTAATTTTATTAAACATGTTAATCAAATGAACTTCCTAGCTCAGACTGTGGTTTGGTTTATTTGATTTTGTTACGTAGCTAATGAACTGTATGCTACTTGAATACTCTTTGATTTTCATATGCGTAAGTGAAGGAGATACTCTAAATCTAGAGAAGTGAAATTTGCATGGTGGTTTATTAAATTTCAGGTCTTCCCTTGAAGTTCAATAGTAAGTTGACGATTCTCACTTTCAGATATAATCATAGGTTGTGGAGGTTCTAAACCCTCTTGCTCGCAAGTATAAATCCATTGGCACACTGAAAAAGGAGCTAGCAGAGCTGCAAGAAGAGCTTGCAGAAGCGTATAATCAAGTAAGAATTAGGGCAGTTCGTGCAGCTGGCCTTGAAGGGCTGCTTGCGTAAATTTCGTTCTGGCAATTCATACTGAGGCTGCCTGTCAACAACAACAGGTGCATACATCTGAAGCACGCGTTTCAGCTGCTTCAGATAAACTGGCTTACATGGAGGAATTGTTTGATGATAGGTTATCACAAGAAAAAACCACAACTGAGCAAGCAGAACAATCACCGTCCGTCTTGCCCGATCCACTCCATGCAGTCGTTGGAGTCTCTCAAGAGTAATCTTCCACGTAAAAGATTAGATGTATCATGTCCTGTTACATCTTATTATCCCAGATTGTACAACGTTTGGTACCCTGTTGCTTTCTCTGCTGACCTGAAGGGCAATACTATGGTAAGCTATTGACAGTTTTAGACCAGGCAAACAATTTGTTATTATAGGGTCAGGGATTGGTCCAGTCCAGTCATATCCGAAAGATTGACAGAATATTCATGTTGGATTTGGTCATTTTAGATCTTTGTGGGTTCGGGCCATATTTTATTCTACTAATGGGTTGTCCACTAAGCTTGTCAATAGCTATCAGTAATTTCCAAACAAGCTTATGCTTGCAAAGGTCTTTTAGAAGGGCTGATTTCTTTTGTTTTCAGATCCCAATAGAATGCTTAAGAGCCTCGGGTCAATTTTCGTGGAAAAGAGGGGAAACCTGGTATCGTCCAGGACACTTGTGGACCATGGCCTCTTCACATCTTGGTTTCACGAATTAGGGTCGCATCCAATGTCCTTATCATGGTATAGCTAAAATTTTGTATACATTTCTTTATCGCTTGCAAGAACTTTTAGAATAATTGGAGTAACATCTACAAATGATTATTCCATTGAGCAGAATCATGTCTGCTGGGAGCTTTACTTAGTAATTTGGAGTGCATTTGTGCCCTTTGAACCAACTGTAAGACTTAGTTTGTGTTTCCAATAGGGTGTTGGATTTGGCTGTTTTCTTAAGGAATTGTGTCTTTGTAGTCTAAATAAGATGCAAGGGTCACGGTTACCCATGTTAGGCTGTCGAGTATCTAATAGGGATACTTGAGGCGAGATGAAGAGCTCAGGATCAGGGTTTTGGACCATGTTTTGGGAATTATTGGGGATCTTATCTAAGCTTGACATGAATATGAATTTCTTTGTGTAATGTTGGAAGCCTTTGAAGTGTCAAGTTATTTTAAAAGTTATTAAAATTGACATAGGCTTTTAAATATTTATTTAGAAAATTTATTAAATGGTAAATAGTCCTAAAAATAATTTAGGGGAAGAAAATGCACGGAAAGTAATAATCAATTCAAAACTTGAAAATGGTGATTACAATCATATTCATCCTTGGAGCTGAGATAACTCGGCAATGGCTTTCTGATTATAATCATATTCATTCAGATTTCATATTCAACACTATAATTTTTCCAAATTTGAAAGTGTAGGTATATATGTAAATAAGGACTAACCTTAGTAGTTGCGGAAGCGAATAGATCGACTGCCGTTCGATAGCCCACAAGTCGATTCCCGAGTCACGAACCCTCCGATTCTGGTTGTACTCCGAAGTCCGGTTCGGTGTCGTCCGGAACAGTATATCCGGCGTCTAATAGAGTCGCCGGAAACAGATCACGTATCAAACCCGAAGACCCTTAGATGGTCGGTCTAACAGTGAGGGAGATTAGAGGATTTCTAGAGAGAATCCGAGAGAAGCAACCAATGCTTGTGTTTTGTCTTTCTCGTATTCGCGTACCTTCTCTCGTATGTCCCATTACCGATTAAATAGGAGCATCCGCTCCTATCCTTATTGTTAAGAAGTTGAGACCATCTCAACTTCATCTGCCATCCCACTTATCCAGGAACCTTTCCTGGATAAGAAGGAGACTAATTAAGCGGAAATTAACGAGGCCTAAGTGGCCGTTTTATGAACCTCGTCCAACAGCTCCCACTCGGCCACGTAGGCCGTACAACAAAATCTCTAATCCTTTATATCTCCTCACGTTTCATACCGGGAATGAAGCGTGCGACCAAAAGTAACCAGTAGTGTCATATTAAGTCACCATCTAACTAACATGACACTTTCATAAGGACAACTCCCCAAAACATTCAAGACATCACCGTGGCATATATAATCCCTTTATGCCTACTGATATATCATATGATTATATTCGAATATAATCGCCCGGGCTGATATGGTGAATACGAAATGGTTTTCCTTAGCCACTAATGATGTTACATCTCGGTAAGATTGCTTTCCTAATGTATTCCGCTGAGTCTGTATATTTTTATAACTCTTGGAGTGTACATTAAAGTAGCAACATCCGACTTAGATTTCACATCATAGTCCTAAGTCAAAGGGAATTGTGTTTTGAAACAATAATGTTTCGAGGATCACACAGTGACAAGGAAGGGAAACTATTGTCACTCCACAAGGTCGTCTTTTTAGCACACACGGTATGAAGTGTGTGTTATGATATAACTCCCACTAAGGTGAGCCTGTCACTTTTATATCATACGAATTACAAGTCCAAGTTTTTCCTAAAACCTGACTTGAGTCACTGGATTAACGCACTCAACGTAATCCCGACACTTAAATTCGGCTAAAAGGCTTCAATATAAGGTTGTGTTATATTCGATTTTTCTTAAATCTCATCTTAGACTTACTAAGGCGACTATTCATGTATATTTTTCATACTTGTATCGAGTACGAAAAATTAATCAATATTGCACACCTAGTGCCAATATGATTTTAGTCTCATCCTAACCGCTACTCAAGCGTTAGTGTTGATTATACGTGTGACAAGATAATCGAAGCCTAGTGACATTCGGATGTGTCAATTCATGCAACCAAAGAAAATTATGAACATTCAAAGAAAAAAGAAACACCAATCTTTATTTCAATGAGAAAGTTCATCTAAAATGTATGTCCAAAAACCAAAAATACAAGATGTTTCAAATGACTAAACTCTATGAAGACCTAAACTCATCATATGAGTTTTGAACACATCTCTAGGAGTAGGTTTAGTCAAAGGATCAGCGATCATCTTGTTAGTAGATAAGTATTTGACAACAATCTCTTTCAACTTTATAGCGTTCCTCACAAAGTGATAACGCCTTTTAATATGCTTAGCCTTCCTATGAAACTTAGGATCCTTAGCATATTGAATGGCAGCAGTGTTATCGCACCACATCTCGACAGGATCGTCAACTCTAGGAGAAAGGTTGACATCCTGGAGAAAACTCCTTAGCCATATTGCCTCCTGAGCGGCAAGGCAACTAGCGACATATTCCGCTTCCATAGTTGACGAGGGTATGCGGTCTTGCTTCTTACTTGCACCAAGATATGGCTCCCCACCAAGGGTGAAAACGTATCTCGAGGTTGACTTGGACTCATCCAGGTCACCACCCCAATCTGCATCCGAGTATCCCCTCGGTTTTAGGTCCCCTCCTTGATAACAAAGTACCAAGTCGGTAGTTCCACGAAGATAGCGCATTATTCTTTTGACAGACTTGCCAATGAGCGAGGTCCGGGTTATTTTGGTAACGACTCACCAATCCAACTGCGAAGCAAATGTCGAGCCGTGTACATAACATGGCATACATTAAGCTTCCTATCGCACTAGCGTAGGGAACACTACTCATATTCCGCTTTTCTTTATCTGTTTTAGGACATTGCTCATGACTTAAAGTAAGACCCTTATCGACTGGAGTGTCAACGGGTTTGGAATTTTGCATCCGAAACGTTCCAGGACTTTCTCGATATATGCCTTCGACATAAACCAAGAAGCTTTTTAGAACGGTTTCTAATTATTTCCACACCAAGGACATACTTGGCTTCACCCATGTCTTTCATCTCGAAGACGGAAGACAACCACTTCTTAGTGGCGTTGATCATTTCCGAGGTTGTTTCCGGCCGGTAGTATGTCATCAACGTACAATGTAAGGAACATAATCCCTACTGTCGTCCTCTTGACATATACACAATGGTCTTCGAAACCATGGTTAAGCCATACGAAGTAATAACTTCATGGAATCTAAAGTACCATGATCCGGAAGACTGTTTAAGACCATATATGGATCTTTTAAGACGACAAACTTTGTCCTCTTGTCCTTTTGATACGAAACCAATAGGTTGATCCATATAAATCTCCTCCTCCAGATTACCATTGAGGAAGGCGAGTCTTTACATCCATCTGGACTAACTCTAAGTCCAAATGAGCAACCAGGGGCTAGAAGTAGGCGAATAGAGGTCATTCTCACCACGGGAGAAAAAGTCTCTTCATAATCTACACCTTCAACTTGTGTAAATCCTTTCGCCACTAATCGGGCCTTGAACTTATCAATTGATCCATCTGCTGACGTTTAACCTTGAAAACCCACTTGTTTCCAATGGCCTTACGTGCGGGAGGAAGATCAACCGGTTCCCAAACTTCATTCTTTGCCATTGAGTCCAACTCATCTCTCATGGCTTCCATCCATTCTGTATGGTTTGGTGAGTTTATAGCCTCTTCATAAGAGGTTGGCTCTTCTATTTCCAAAGGCATACAAAAGAAGATATCCTCTTCGATTTGAAAAAATCGTCGGGGAACTTTTCCTCGTTCGCTCCTTCGAATGATTTTAGGACTTGGTTCTTTTGTCTTACTAGGCTCGGGATCCCTCCCCTTTTCCTTTGAGGTGTGGGACTCCGAGTAATAGGAGAATCTCTCCCACTAATCCCTTGAGATGTGGGTTCGGGTTCCTGAGAAGGAGGACCGACCTCGTGATTAGGAGCTGGAGATTGAGGACGTTCCTCATTCTCTTGTTGGATCTCCTGTGTAGACACATTTCCATCATTAGAGATGGTAGGACCACTCCCACTATCTCTATTGTCTGGAAAACTATTATCCTCGGTGACACGATGGGTGTACGAATCCTCCCCTCACCGAGAGATAATTGTTGTAACTCATACAACTCTAAGTCCTTTTTAATTTCACCAATACTTGGGAACTCATCCTCAATAAAATCGACATTTCGGGATTCTATTTCCTTCATGCCGCCGGTTGGATGTTCTCCATACATGACATATCCTTTTGAATTTTCCGGATACTTGATGAACACCATTTTTGTAGCTCTAGGACCAATTTTCCCATGTGGGTGAGTTGGGTTGTGCACATAGCCAGCCGAACCCCACGGGCGTAAATGGTCCAAGATGGGCTTTCTACCATTCCATAACTCATATGGAGTGATCGAAACACTCTTACTAGACACTCGGTTCGGGATGTAAGTTGCCGTAAGCAACGCATCCCCCAAAACTAATTGGCAAATTAGCTTGGGCCATCATTGTTCCGACCATGTCAAGTAATGTTCGATTCAGTCGCTCGGCAACTCCATTTTGTTGAGGAGTGCACGGAATCGTGAGTTGCTCGCGTATGCCCTTTTCCTCACAAAACCCTTTGAACATATCGAAAGGTATTCACGACCACGATCGGTGCGAAGAGACTTCACTCTACGCTCCAATTTGTTTTCTACTTCCGCTACGAAGCGTTTGAACACATCTAAAGCTTCATAACGGTGTGATAAAAGGTACACATACCCATATCGTGAATAGTCGTCTATCAAAGTGAGAAAATAACTAGCACCATGACGTGCTTTGACATTCATAGGTCCACATATGTCGGAGTGAATAAGTTCTAAGGGATGTGACGCCCTAGAAGCCTTACCAAAAGGCTTTTTGGTCGCCTTACCGACTAAGCATGACTCACATCTAGGCAACCTAACCTTAGTGAGTCGGTCTAGAAGACCTTCTTTTGCTAGTCTAGTCATTCTATCTTGGCGAATATGACCAAGTCTTGCATGCCATTTAACGATTCGAATTGGAATCAACAAATGAAACTAATGCGAGAATTATCATAGCAAACGTCTAAATCCAAAACAGGAAAATTGTTTTGAAAACTAGCATGGCCAAACAAATTGCCACCATAATAAATCTCTAAACCATCTTCTTTTGAAATAAGCGAAAACCTACTTTAACTAAGGAGACAAAGGAAATAAGGGAACATTGCACCCCGAGCGCGTAGAGAGCATTTAGTAGGAGTAACTTATTTCCTCCACGTAGCTTGAGCTGATACGTTCCCACACCGAGAACGTCTTCAATCGTGCCATTCCCTAATGTCACGGTTTGTATGCCCACCGGATAAGGGTGAAACTCTACAAACCCAGCTCGGTCTTGAACTATGTGCTTGCTTGCTCCCGAGTCTACAATCCAATTAGGAAGAGAGTTAGCAACTAATGCATGGGAACAAACAAATAATTCAGAGACTTTAATGGAGGGGGTCACCTTTTGAGGCTCGGGACAATCCCTAGCATAGTGACCCTTCTTTCCACAATTATAGCACTTCACACGTGCCATATTCTTCTCTTTGTTGCCCTTAGCCTTATCGTTGTTTCTTGGCATTTCCACTGCAGGCCCGGGTTTCTTAGAGGGATGAGAACTTTTCTTCTTCCCTCGTTTAAACTTGTTGCCTTTAGGTTTGTTTCCTTTAGCAACTAATGCAGCGAGAACGGGAGCGGGAGCATGTGACTTCATGCGGTCTTCTTTAAGTTAAAGATGACGAACAATATCGTCCACGATCCGGAGGTGATCACTATGCACCATCGGGGTCTTGAACGTTTTCCAAGGATACTCGGATGGGATAGCACGAATCACATTCGTGACTTGATCACGCTCGGAGATCTCGATCCCTCCAGCCTTAAGATCACGAACCATTGCACTCAATGTTCGTATATGTTCGATTATACTATGCTCCGGGCCAAAAGTGTATTGCATCCACGTAAGATGCAATTGGCGGAGCTTAGTAGCGAAGTTTGCCCGAACTTGATCTTAAGTTGATCCCACATATCTTTAGGCTGTGGGACAGTTCTCAAATTCACCGATTAAGTCATCATGCATAAGGTTCGATAAGGCATACCGCGTCGAGCGGTCCTTTTGAACCACTCCGATATGCTTTCAAATCCTTCCGATCATCGTGCGGAACTAGTATCAACATCCTTGTCATCTTTATCCTTAGTAGCAGGGGATACATTTTGGCGGTCAAGAACTCTAGTAGTTCTCGCTCATTCGAAGGAACTGAACCCTCCGATGCCAAATGTCATAGTTGGACCCTACTAACTTTTCGAGTCAAGGCCATATCGGTCATAGGTTTCGTTGCCATATCTACAAATAAAAATTGGACATTTAGGCACATCTTAAAACAATTAAAATTTTCACAAAATTCTTTACTCAAGTCATATGATCGAAAATTTTGCTAAGCTCATAATCATCACATATGAAATGAACTAGAAATTTTAGAAAAAATTAATTGACACTTTAATTCCATAGAAAACATATTCATATGAATTTTAACATCAAACGAATTAACATTGAACTTTACATACCACAAAGGTAGTTAAGATGTAAAACTAATTTACATGAAAAAATTTGTACGTGATATTATTAATTCGCATGAAACATATTCATATTAATTCTAAAAACTAATTTATAGATAATATCACTTAACTCATATTATATAAAAACTAATTTTATAATTAATATGATCTCATGAAACAAATTCACATATATATATAGCATGTAAAGCAAAGATATTGCTTCTTATAAAACTAATTTATATAACACTATATTAAACATATTTATATAATGTTCATGCTAATTTTCCATCTTTGAAACATGTAATAGGAAATTACATATATTAAACAAATAACATGTCAAAAATTAAATAATTATATAAAACACAATTATATAATTTACATAATATGAAACAGATTCATAAAAATTAACCGATTAAAATAACTTACATAAAATCATAAATTCAGATTAATGTTTATTTAAATTTACACAAAGTAAAAAAATAACACGTACTAAACGTATTTAATTTGCCGGGCATGTTAATTGAATAAATCGGATGGACTAGAACGAGAACCGAAGCAGCGTGCCTCGGTAAGGAAAAACAACGAAAGCCTCGGGAACCAAGAACAATTACCGGGGCTTGCAAAAGAAAAGTTTGAAGAAGGGCACGCTTGCCCTTGATTTCTAACGCTAACCGTTCCCTTTCATTTATTCACGCAGTATTCCAGACTTTCTGTCCTCTCTCCCTCTCGGTCTCTCTGTCCTCTCGGTCTCTCGACCGAGAGTCTCTCTCCCTCACTTCATCTCCCCGTGAGTAGCCATAGCTACGGGAGGAAGGCTTCGGCCTGGCTCCATGATTTCCGGCGACACCTTTCAAAACCATTGCCTCTCTTTCCGTCTCACGGCGACCCAAAATTACCCAAATGATGTAAATCCGCCCTTCTCCGCCGAGCCAAAAATCGAGACCCACAAGCCTCGTCCTTCCTTTTTCGACAAAAATACTACCAGCATGATGTAGATCGGCCGCCAAGCAACCGATTAACACCAATCTCGAGAGGTGGTGGTTACGGCGTGGTGGCGCGTGACCCACACGCGCCACCGCCGAGGCTATTTTCGCAAAGAAAAAGGTTGATGGACGTATATCGGCGGCGGAGAAGCTAAGAGAGAGGAAGATCTAATCCTCGCGGTGGCGCGTGTCGGTACGTGCCACCCTCTCCTGGCGGTCCGATGGGTTAGTCCGATTGCCTAACCTCCTTTTCTAATTAACTTTTTTTTATTTATTTGGGTCGTAGAGGCCGGACCGGGGTAGTTTTTGCGTTGGGCCACTAATGGCCATGCCGCGGTCGCCGCCGTCGCCGCCGAGGCGATTGGCGGTTTATTCTATGGTCGTCGAGAGGGAGGGGCGCCACGGAGGCGATGGTTCGGTAGTGACAGAGAGTCCGAGTCGAGGAGGTTTAACGCAGTGTTAATTAAACGGGATTCAAATTTGTACTTAACAAATTATGCGGCCTAAACTAATCGGGCTAATGACTAATCGGGGCTAGGAACTAGGCATCCAAAGCTCGATGCCACTGTAGGTATATATGTAAATAAGGACTAACCTTAGTAGTTGCGGAAGCGAATAGATCGACTGCCGTTCGATAGCCCACAAGTCGATTCCCGAGTCACGAACCCTCCGATTCTCGGTTGTACTCCGAAGTCCGGTTCGGTGTCGTCCGGAACAGTATATCCGGCGTCTAATAGAGTCGCCGGAAACAGTCACGTATCAAACCCGAAGACCCTTAGATGGTCGGTCTAACAGTGAGGGAGATTAGAGGATTTCTAGAGAGAATCCGAGAGAAGCAACCAATGCTGTGTTTTGTCTTTCTCGTATTCGCGTACCTTCTCTCGTATGTCCCATTACCGATTAAATAGGAGCATCCGCTCCTATCCTTATTGTTAAGAAGTTGAGACCATCTCAACTTCATCTGCCATCCCACTTATCCAGGAACCTTTCCTGGATAAGAAGGAGACTAATTAAGCGGAAATTAACAGGCCTAAGTGGCCGTTTTATGAACCTCGTCCAACAAAAAGAAAAATGGTAAGAAATGGGAGAACTAATTAAATTAAGAGAGCATGTTGTAAATAATTTGATTTAGTGAGTGGAAGGCAGGAAACACCTGGTACAGCGTACCCGATGGGTCCCTTTAACTCCAGTTGAACTGCTCGGATTTGGATGCAAGGGTTGTGGGAGTGGGAGAAACTTTTCCAGCCCAAAATCTCCAACATGAGCAACCATATCGTTATCAAGTAAGATATTGCTTGGTTTTAGGTCACGACGAATGATAGGAGCTTCACAATCATGGTGGAGATACGCAAGTGCAGAAGCCACATCAAGAGCAATATTTAGTCTTTGAAGAAGGCTGAGACTCCTAACTTCAAACATCCCATCATGATTTCCGTCACTGTTACGCATCCAACTCTCAAGGCTTCCACCCGGCATGAACTCGTAAACATGGCTTTGCCTGATCAGATTGTGCAGATTGTTGATCCAAAGCTTTTGGACGATGATGGTTATGCAGTTAATGCTCTTAGAAATTCTCGACAAGCTAAAGCTTGGATGAATTGTGTGGCCATGATGACGAGGATTGCAGTGGCTTGTTCAATGGAGTCTCCACAAGACCGGATCAACTTAAGAGATGCCTCAGTTGAACTACTAAAAGTGAGAGACGATCTCACTCAAGCTACGATGGGCACTTTTCAACTCTCGTAATTACTGAGAGATGATCTGGTTGCTATCAAGCCAATGCGTCTTTGGCAGAATTTAGGATATGTGAGAGATTTCCTCTGTTTATTTCCTCATTATTTCCTCTGTTTTATGTGTTTGTGGTGGCAAGTAGGGAGAAGACTACCTTAAGATAATGCCAGTGCTCCGATTATGAACCACCTTCAACTGCTTACCACTAAAGAATTGAGAAGAAGAAGACTAGTACAGAGAGGAATAAGCCATGATTACACCCTCTTCAAATGCATGAATTCAGTAGTGACTATATTTGGCTATTAGAACATTATGTATTTTCTTGTGAAATAGTAGTTCACAACATTGTCATATAAAACTATATTTCTACCTATATATTAAAGTGGAAACATTTCTGTTGTGAAATAACCTTCCTTGACAGCCCATCAAAAGAAAATAAAACCCCAACTTTGTTTAAATCTTCTGAGATTTAAAAGAGAAGGAAAACAGGGAGTCCAGGGACAGCATAATCCTAAATGCTAATATATTGTCAAGCATCCATCATCTACGTCATGTGTTAATCAAGGAAAGCTGACACCGGCGAGGCTAATGCTTTCTAGTGATGTTCACTGGCCTTTAAGGATTACCAAAGAGAACGCCACCGTGTAGTATAAATCACATCTAAACAGGATTTGGAGAAATTTAGATATAAATAACCTTATTGATGACCAACTCACCAAAGAAATATTCTCAATGGTGGGAGAAGTGAGGAAGATGTGCAACAAATACAAGCCATAGCAAGAGATAATCTCACGTATGTGTAATTTACGTAACGAGAAGCAAGAATCAAGATCAGACTCTTTTGCAACAAACTACCAAAGCCTTTTAAACATATTTAGGGACTGTTAGTTTCACCTATTAAAACTAGCGGTTATACCGTTTATATCGTTTATGAGCTGTTATGAGCGATTACGAGCTGTTCTAATTAGCGGTTATAACTGTTATAAGTTTTATAGCGGTTATAAGCTGCTATAGCGGTTATGAGCGTTTATAAGTCGTTATCATGGTAATAATAATATTAATAATTAATTTTTTAATAATAATGACAATATTATTATTATTATTATTATTATTATTATTATTATTATTATTATTATTATTATCATTATTATTATTATATTATGAAGTATTAAGAGAAATAATGAAAATAATAATAATTATTATTATAATACATTATTATTTATTATTATTAGTATTATTATTAGTATTAATATTATTATTATGTCATGGAGTAATGAGAGCAATAATAATAATAATAATAATAATAATAATAATAATAATAATAATAATAATAATAACAATAGTAGTAGTAGTAGTAGCAGCAGCAGATAATGTTGTATGAAAATATTATCCAAAAATATTATAAAATTGTCACGAAGTACTATAACAATGACAATGACGACCATTATAATAACAAGTTACAACGACGATAATGATAATAACAATAATAATTATAGTAATAATATTACTAAAATTTTTAAATATAATAATATTTTTTAGCAATAATAATAATAATAATAATAATAATTATTATTATTATTATTATTATTATAACAATAATCATAGTAATAATAGTAGTAGTAATAATAATAATAATAATAATAATAATAATAATAATAATAATAATAATAATAATAATAATATGAATTTATAATCAGTTGTTATAGTGAGTCAGTTGTTATAGCGGTTATAACTAACTCGTTATAAGTTGTTATAGCGGTTATGAGCGGTTATTAACGGTTAGTTGTTATAAACGCTAATTCGAACAGACCCTTAATAAAATGGCGTCCACAACTCCTTGAGCTCCTGGGTGATTGCACTTAGCCTCTGCAAACACCCTTTTTGCAAGGACTTCATTCTACCAACCCCAGTCAAGGTTTTCTCCACCTACCCATAGTAATCCCGGCGCTTCGCTGATATTGCCAGCTGACGGAATGCCACTTTCACTTCATAATCCTTCAATTCAGCAAGATGGTAACATGCATCCAACACCGCGATTTGACATATTAACCAAACAATTTCTCAGATGTCGGCTTCCACTTCAATCACATTATACAGGTGAAGATTTTCGGATTGATATAAAACATGCAAGATAAGAGAACCAGAAATGCTCATTTACATACATATTTTTAGAATGGGTTCACTTCACTCTGATCAAGCACCAAATATTTTCTCTTGAAGTATAGATTGTTACGAGTTAGTGGCGGACCCAGGAATTTACGGAAGGGGGTCGAATTTTGTCGTTCTTTTTCCCGTGAAATTTGTATTTGCATCACCTTCGAATTTTCAGATTTAGAACTTGAAGAAATGGAGAGTTACGTAGCTATCTTTTTGAAATATCTAAACATTCTGACCTATAATAAAAATTAAACAACAAAAACCAAACCTCTATCGCTAAAGAATGAATGAAGTGAAATTGAAAAATCAATAAAATCACATAAATTAAGGATAAAATTAAAGAAATTAAATCTAATATCACACAAATTATACCTTAAATTGAATTGAAATTGAAAAATTTAGAAGTTGTGAACTTACAGTTATGGCAATGAAAGAGAGAGTGTGGTGCGGGAGAGGAGAGGAGGTGCCCACCGACGACCGGGGCGGGCGGCTGGCAGTGGTGGCGGTGTGCTGCAATCGTTTGGGGCTGGCGCCGGCAACTACTAGCCGTGGTGTGGTTGGCTGAGAGAGAGAGTGTGTAGGAGAGGGAGGGGGTGAGTAGAAGTGCGAGGGCTTCGGCTGGGCTGGCAGCACAGGGCAAAGCAGAGGCAGTGTCATGGCTAACGAAGGGAAAAGAAGTGAAATAAAACAAGTTCAAAAGTTAAATTTTGAAAAAAAAATGGGAGATTGTTTGCAGGAGGCTTCAAACCGCAGACCTCTCTTTTGAATACTAAAACTCTTAACAACTCAACTAGTTGCATTTTTATATAAAAAAAAAAATTTTTTTGACAGGGGTCAACACTGACCCCCTTGGGTCCGCCCCTGGTTCCAGTCGTAGAATACAACCGTCCCAGTTATATCAATTTTGGTTTGGTTTAGAACTGGCTGATAGAATCTTCATATTTAGACCAGGTCATATTCAAGTTTGCTCTGGTTTGTCCAATGACCTTGTTAAGAGGAAAACATAAATATTAATCAACATGAAAACCGTATGCAAACAAGTGCAAGATCCCCAAAAAAATGCTCAAAAGCTAGAAAAATGTACCAAGGAAGCTTCCACAGATTTGGGCAGATTCTCCAAATAAAATTCCTATTTTTGCCCATCTCAGTCTGCAACTTCATCTTCTGTTAATTCTGGTGGGATTCCTTTCCCCTCAGTCCACAGTCCACAAGAGCTTTATTTATGTCTCACAAAAACAAGTCTTTTAATTCTTTCACAAAATATCATAATCATTAAATTCCAGAATTTTGTCCGGCGACGTTTATATCTACTTGTATATCATGTATAAGTTGTCCCGGCCTTTATACTAGATTCAGTCCACTTATCTTTATATCTACTTGTATTTTCCAACTATCGATCCTGTAAAAAATCATCTCTCTCTCTTTCTCTCTTGAACATAAAAGTGTAACCGTTGTCCTCAAATTTCTTCTTGTTCAACCGTTTAAGCCTACCAATTTACTTCACCATTTTCATTTTTAGGATTTTTGCGAAAAGTTTTTATCCAAGACCTAAAAGTTAGACGGGTTTGAGTTGGGGTTAGGTGGAGTAAATTTTTCATAGGTTTTATTTCAAATTACTATAATATTTATTTATTTTTTGAACGAGAAATTCTTGATAATTCAACCAGTGAAAACTTTTACTTAATTTAAGGATGCGGATTTTTGATGGAGTAAGCTCACTTCACTACTTCATGTTAGACGGTCATTTACTTGTGTAGTGATTATTGTGGTTTGCCAGGCAAATCCTATGGTTTTGGCAATTAGACATGCCCTATATGTCATGCCGAGGTAATTTCTTTGATCTACGCTATATGTTCACAGACTCCACATCAATATCATATATCATCCCGGTCAAGAAGACTGTTAGTTTCTTTGATCTACACTCATGTTGATAGAAGCCACATCAATATCGTATATAATCCCGGTCAAGAAGCCTGTTAGAACAACTTGACAGAACTAAGCAGCAAACCACGTTGCTCTATTCTGCACAACCATTCTATTATCCAGATAGCAACACGTTCTTTGTCAGTTTTGGCATTTTAAGACTTGAAAGACTTCAGATCCCCATTTGGACTGTGGTCGACTGCACTATCCTGCAAGGCAAGCAGGATAAATTTTCCAAGTCCTAGTCTTCTTGCCTTTGATCTTGGCATGCCATCATCACTTCATAATTCATATGCTACAACAGAACTGTTTCCAGAGGATCTGACTTAGCGATATGCCTGGCAAGAAAATCATTTATGTATTCATTATTTAAGCTATAAATAATTCTATTGCTGTTAAAAGATAAATTTTGTTTTGATATTTTTATTGTTTTTCTAATTTCACTTTAGGCGTTTAAATATATATGAACTTTTATATTTAGATTAATAATACATATTAATCATATTGAAAATCTTCAATGAGGTTATCTGATTTTGGAGTGATTCTCTGTAGAATCGATGATCAGTCAAAGTCTTCTCAGTATATTTGGCCAGACGTACTATGCTATGGAAAGAATATGCCACTTACAAACAGACTAGCAAGTCTTCCTTGAAAACTTGGTTTTTTCACCTATGCTAGACTTCATATATCTCACCCTTTTGATCCTTACAAAACATGCTAGCTGACGTATACTTTAATTTGATTTAGGTTTACAGTAATAAAAGATACTGAACTCACGGAAAGAAACATAATTCATCCGTTCCATAAAATATGAACACCTTTCTCTCTCTCTTGATTGTGGTTACCTTTGCCAAATTGTGATTGAAGGGTTTTGACATTGATCATTATCCTTAATGCCAACTTTGATTTCAGATGGATTGGTTAATTTTGATCTCGGTAGCATTTAGGCTAACATGAAATTAATTGGCTAAGGTTTCAGTACGTTGGTTCAAGTTTGATATTAAATTTGGTTGTTACGCCCAAGTTTCACATGTCAATTTTCGGTGGTCCGGTGGTCTGCTCAAGATATCACTAAAATGATTGTGAGTTCATTTGGCTAGAAGACTATTCAATTAGATGAGCACACTTTATCTTTCGTGTGCTAGGTGCCACAGGCACCTTGTGCTAGCACTAGCAGATATGACAGTAGTATATATCTCTCACAGCATAGGAGTTCCAAAACATCTCAAACTCAAACAAATAATTAAATATGGATGTTAATAATGTAACATTACCTCTCTTCTGTATCACAAATAAATCGCACTCATCTTTCCCTTGTTCAACTCCTGTTCATAATAAGAGACGCATGATTGTGCTCTTTACGATCACCACCTTCATACTTTCTGTTGTTGCTAGTGCTAGTATAATTTCTGGCACTAGTGGAAATGGGACCGAGGATCTTGCATTATTAGCCATAAAGAGCGCGATGAAAGACCCCGAGGAGCCTTAAGCTCCTGGAATCATTCTCGTCACCACTGTTACTGGGAGGGCATCACATGAAAGGTTGTTGATTTAAATCTCTCACTGAGTGGTATGGAGGGAACTATATCTCCATACATAGGGAATCTCAGCTTCCTCTGCTCCATTGATCTTTCCAAGAACACACTGAGAGGTCCAATTCCAGCTGAAACTGGTTTCCTATCCAGGTTGTCCCACCTCTACTTGTATAAGAATTTGCTAACAGGTGAAATTCCATCCACCATATCTAATTGCTTGAGTCTTCAATACCTCTCTGTAGGTGGGAACTCTCTTGTGGGCAGAATTCCCCAGAATTAAGCTCTCTCTCTGAGCTTAAAGGCTTTTTTGTTGTTAAAAATAATTTGAGTGGACCTATCTTTAGCATCATTCAGAACCTTAACAAAGAGTTAGCAAATGCTCCTTACAATATATGTTGATGATATCATTTTTGGAGCTACTAATGAAACTCTATGTCAAGAGTTTTCTGAGTTGATGAGACAGGAGTTCCAAATGAGTATGATGGGAGAACTCAACTTCTTTCTTGATTTACAAATCAAACAAGACAAGGATGACATTTATGTTCATCAATCTAAGTATACCAAGGAGTTGTTGAAGAAGTATAAGTAACAAGATGTGAAGCATGCAACAACACCTATGAGTAGCGAGTTTAAAAGCTGGACTCGGACGAGAAAGGTAAAGTATGACTGGATCTCTACTCTATCTCACATTCAGTAGGCCAGATATCATGTTCAATGTCTACCTTTGTGAAAGATTTCAAGTTAATCCAAAAGAATCACATCTCACTGCGGTGAAGAGAATTTTCGGATATCTTGCAGGAACTCGGAATCTTGAGCTATGATTTTCATAAGACTCGGAACCGACTCTCACTAGATACTCAAATGCTGATTATGCTTGGATACAAAGTTGATAGAAAGAGCACATCAGGAGCATGCCAATTTACGGGTCAAGCCCTCATCTTCGACATTCAAAGAAAGAGAACTCATTTGCTCTATTCTCGAGTATACTCTATCTTCTTACGTTGTTTGTTGGTCCACGTATAGTAGCACACTACACTTTTCATCTCATAGAGCTCACAGTCTTGTAAGCGAGTTGGAACGCTTTAGTTTCGTTTTCTCTTAGAGGACAGCCTCCAATCCTATCTTCTATCCTTAGGGGGCATTGAAATCCCCTAGAATAATCCAAGGATATGTAATATCAACTTGTTTCTCTCGTATCTTTTCCCACAAATATTCCCTAGCGGTGGCATCATTCATACCATACACAAACGTAACGAAGAACTTGGATGAATTCGCTAGTCTAACAACTTCGCGAGTGCACCATTTGATATGTAGTATCAACCATCCGTATATCATATTCATTAGTATTCCGCAGAACCCAAATTCTCCCTCCGGGGTGATGTTCATTATTTATGTTACTCCATGGATGGCTTAAAATATATTAAAAATTGCGAGATTCATATGAATTTCTAACAATTTTTTGTATTTACTTGGTTAATTTTGGATGAGTAGATTCTATATTTGAATTTTTGAAGGAAATTGTTCTGTTTTGGAAGCAGAAAATTTTGTTTGGGAGGGGGTGAGACCTATTACTACGGAGTGTAGATTTTTTCCATTTTTTCTAACTGTTTAAATTTTCTTGACTCCATGGATGGTTTAAATTTTCTGAAATTTTTACTATAGATTTATATGAATTTATGAAAATTTTCTGTATTTTTGGTGAATTTTTGGATGAGTAAATTCTATGATGAATATTTTGAAAGAAATTATTTTGTGTCGAAGCGGAAAGTTTTGTTTAAGGGGATGAGACCTATTACTAAGGTTGGGTTGAACAATTGTAGTTGTACATGACCTATTACTACGGTTGGATTAAGCAACCATACTAATAGATCACCTATTAATACGGTGTGTAGATTTTACCCATTTTTTCTTAGTGTTCGAATTTTCGTAACTCCATGGATGATTCAAAATTTCTAAAATTTTACTACATATTCATGTGAATTTATGACAATTTTCTGTATTTTTTGATTAATTTTGGACGAGTAGATTCTCTATTATGAATTTTTGAAAGAAACTATTCTGTTTTAGAATTAGAAAGTTCTGTTTTTTTTTGGGGGGGTGAGACCTATTACTACGATTGGATTGACCAACCGTAGTAATAGGTTTTAATTCCCTGGTTCGAGGTCTTTTCTTTCTCTCTTCAAAATTTCTATATTTTGCATCTCACTCCTCTTTAATTATTATCTCCACCTCTATTCTCATCCCTCTCAAACTAACTTATCATATCTACCTTCATCTTTTCCATCCTCACCAGTCCTTTTCCCAACAGATCTGTTTAGATTTGGCTTTAAATACTAACTGCATGAGAGAGGAAGAGTTAGCAGTGTTATTCATTGTTCCTTCTTGCTTCGGCAACGTCGATTTTTTAAGGAAATCTTATCATTTTGTTTACGTTTTTTCTCAAATATTTGGTGATTTTATTTCATAAATTTCTTAACCTCTTTCATAAGTGGATGGGAGATGTATTTCCGATTTCTTCTTTCAATTGATGTAATTATTATCATATATTCACTTATTCAATTTCCGTTTTTCTAAGGTTTTGATTCTTCCTTTTGTTGACAATATTCAAGCTTCTATTTTTTAATACGTAAAATTCGGCCTCTTGTTTCAAATCTAGCTTGTTATCGACATCAACATCGACATTGAGTTCGTGGTTAAAGGAGAAGAGGGATGGAGGGTTTGAGTTAATCGTGAAGAAGTTTAAGAATTTTAAGGTCTTTGTTCTCCATTGATGGCTTGAGCTTCTGGAATGATAAATTAGGTTTTAGATGATGGATTGGATTCAGTATAATTAATACTTGAAGAGAAGATGAGGAGGAAAAATTCCAGAGCCATAAACTCTCTCTTCGCCTAACAGCAATGTTGCAGCTATTCACAAATAAAATGTAATATAAATTGATTTTCATTCTTTTAATTTTCTAATTTTTCTAGATCACTAGGATTTCTTGCATATAAATTATTATGTTTTAAGATATTTTTCCCTTGATCATTAGTTGATTATTTGCTTAAATTACCCGGTTCTGCAATGGGAGCTTCTTCTGCGGGTAGACATTGTCCGGTTTTTATTCAATCTGGTTCATTCCGGTCCGATTTTATCAATCCTGTCTAGATCTAAACCAACTCTTAATCAGTCCAGTGTACGGTCATGTTCTTAATCTTATTCGTTCTTCGGTCCACACTGGTCCAATCAGACACATTTTAGACCAATGAACACCCCTATTTTTTGGCATAAGATGATATTATGTGCGAGGTTTCTCCCAGGCATAAAGGCACACTGTGTTGGCTCCACCAAATGATAGAGTACCTCTCTAAGTCTCATGCTCATCAATTTAGAAATGCATTCGTAGCCTTATTAATTAGGACACTGAATCTTTGGTACTAAGATCAATTTTTTTAATTCAAACTTAGAGGTATCTTTTAACTGAAAAAGTTAGGTGGTAGTTTTGAATATATAAGAACTCATCCATACATGACTAAAGTTAAAGTGATTTTCATGCTTCATCGGAGTGGAGAAAAAACAAATAGTTGGTGCACATAATAGTAGGAAATTCATTTATTTGATAGCATGGTATGATAACTAACCATGACACTTGTACATAACTATTACATAAAAATAAGACTGAAACACACAACGTTTATTGAACATAGATAGACCATGAATTTATTCATCGCATAATTGGCAGCACTATATTTGTGCTTAGTTCATGGCAACATACAATCATGCTTCGACCAGCAGCTTGATCAATTTCTGTTTGGTCATAGCTTGAGTGATCGAGTCTCACCAACACTTGAAGCGAAATTCCGAGATAGCGAAAGTGCAAGTCAGCCCTGGGCAGCATGGAAAAAGAGGGCCACAAGATCCATTAGATTCAACGCAACTGTCTAATGCCGTGATCGGCTTCTTTGGTTTCATAATAATTTCTATGTTCTCTAATGGTGAAATATGTCCTCCTCTCAGCAACGTCAGAGCTTCTTGTTCTGCAATCACTTCCCTCACGATGTTGCCTCCAATTGATGTCCTTGCAAATGTTGGAGCTATATCATAAACATCAAAATTTTTTTGTCAGACATAAATGAAAACGACAATAAACGTAGGAGATGTTTAGGACAAATGAAACATCATAGGCATACTAAACACTCAAGTCTTTATGCCTACAACTAGTTTTTGTTGATAATAATGTGACTTGTGCATACAGTACAGGTACATCCCCTCTAAAAACACTCAAGTCTTCATGCCTACGGCTGTTTGCAGCAAGAGAAAGGGAGATCTCAACACTTCCGTTTGAAGATTTTTCAGAACTTGATATCTCTTACAATTCAACTTTGAATAGAGGTTAAAGGTACACGAAACACACATCAAAGGTTAAAGGATGCCCTTACTCATGCCAAAAAAAGTACTTTGAGAGCAAAACAAATGGAAAATTTTCACATACTCATGAATGTATAGGTCAATATTAATTTTATCACTGACCCTTTTGTATTATTAGTTCTGTCAAAGTATATTCACAGTTATCCTTTTATAGTGACTAGCACTCAAGTTAATATCGGATAAGTCATTATATTATAATGGATTTTATGCTCCATATGGTCGAAATGAAAGAGAGGAATTAAAAGAAAAGATGAAGAACATTAGAATGGAGTCAAACCTAATACAGTGAGAATCAGAATCCCAAACAGCCCAAGCTTGAAGGAAGCTGAGGAAATTCGAGCCATGGAGATATTTGACAGTCTTTGAAGGAAACTTGACTTGTATTGTTTAGTAGTGATGGCTAAACTCGTTCACAGCATGGCTTATATTTATAGTGCGAATTAGGGGTGAGCACGACTGACGGTACCTCGAAATCGGACCGGAACCGGTCAAACGGTAAGGTTCCGGAACCGGAACCGGTCAAACAGGTAAGGGTAAGGTTCCTAAAATTTAGGAACCTGTCAAACGGGTAAGGGTAAGGTTCCTAAACTCAAACCACTGGAACTGGAACCTGGAACCTGTTTAGACAGAGTTCGAGTTCCGGGTACCGGAACCCGGAACCTAGAACCGTGGGTACTCGAACCCGTTACTAAAATTTTCAGAAATTTTCAGTTTTGAGGCCCATGAAATTTTTAATTTTGAATTTCTAATGTGTGGCCCAACTTATTAGAAACCCTAATCTCCTTCCTCCTCGTCATTTCGCATTGCTCCATTTCGCGTTCCTTCATTTCGCCTCTCTTGCGTTGCTCTGCTCTCTCTCTACTGCTGCTCGTTGACTCGCGTTGTCCGCTCTCTCGACGAATCGAACTTCATTTCGCGTTGCTCTGCTCTGCTCCTTCATTTCGCGTTGCTCTGCTCTACTCCTTCATTTCGCGTTGCTATGTTCTCGCTCCTTCATTTCGCGTTGCTCTGCTCTCTCTCTGCTGCTGCTCGTTGACCTCCTCCCAGTCCTCGTCGGCATTGGTGTCACCTCCTTCCTTCCTCCCGGTCCCAGTCCTAGTCCCAACTCTTCCTTGCGGCTTCGTCCTCATTGGTGCTCTCATTACGAAATAGGTAATTTCTTAATATCTTGTTGTAAACAGGGTACCTCAGAGCCGAAGCCGGAACTTGAGGGTAAGGATAAGGTTCCTAAAATTCGAGAACCGGAACTCGAGGGTAAGGGTAAGGTTTCTAAAATTCGGGAACCGATCAAATAGGGTAAGGGTAAGGTTCCTAGTTTTGGTACAGGGTACCGGGAACCGCTCACCCCTAGTGCCAATTAATCATGCATATGAGTGCATAGGTGATGTGGGTCCTCCATACTTAAAAGGTGAAAAAGTGGAATCTCTCCAAATATTTGTTTTCATTGCAAATCTTGGGATGTATAGGAATGATTGCAATGTCATTTATTTGATTTTTGTGACATAAAAATGTTATACCGATTCCATATAGAAAAATATAATGGCCGGCATGAAAACTCCAAAACTTATTCCTAATTATTTTTTACCTTTTTTGTCTAATTGAAGTTAAACAATTATAATTTTTTTTGATAGAAAGAGAAATTTTATTAATAGAAATTCAATCGACATCTACAAAGATAATTTCTTGACAAGAATAAATCTGAAATATCAAAACAAATCTTTATTTCGATAAAATTAATGATATGCTTTCATCCGCCTCTATACTTGCATCATCAATCGACTATAAACCGTGTTATTCGATTTCTATTTGTCTTTTCGAATACTGATGTTATAATGTCACTTCATTGAATAAATCTCCGTGTAATATAATAGATCCAACTTGAACGAAATATCACCTTGATCAAGCCTCGCGAAAACCCATTGTTGAATTATTCCCAATCAAAATTAATGAAAACTAATTGATAAAGAAGACCAAAAATATACTCTCTAATTGAATCAACAATTGTAATAAAACTTACATATATTGGCAAGAGAAACAACTCGCACAAAGGGGGAAATAAATTTTTACAAGGAGAGAAGTCCTAATCCTTAAAAAAGAAGACAAATTCAAACTTTTACAAGGAGATAAAAATTATTAGAAAAAAATAGCAATACATCAAGATATGGATTCAATTGAAAAATAAAGTAAAATGAGTTTATCACAAACTGTATTAAACTAAAAACAACACCAACAATATAAAAAAGAGAAAAATATAGGGGATGAAGAATTATGTTAATGATTATATTTAGAAATACTGATGTCATTTAATGATGGTAATAAATTAGATGAATATTTTTATCTAACGATATTGCACAATTTACTACATACGATTTTTTACCAAACCAAAAAAATTGCTATAAGGGATCTACATAATTGTTCCGTATAAATAATATTGTCTTCATCTTTTTATATTGTAGAATCAGTTGGCAAATTATCAATACAAATGGGAACAAAAACAAAAAAAATATCAATACAAATAAATCTTGACAACTCTAGCCTTAACTTGAAATAAAAAATAAAAAAAAAGTTGGCAATAATCAAAATGCAACAAACGTCGAACTTTTGTACACATATTCACACATGCACACACAGACCTAGAAAGAGAGTTTTATTGAGAACTGAAATTAGGGTGAGAGAAGTAACTCTAAAGTTATTATCCAATAGCCCACGATGGGGCCCACCCTTTCCGGCCACCCGATGGCCCCTGACTAGTATGAGAAAGCTATGCCCATAACCAATGGGCGACGCTACAGCGTTCTCGGAATAGACGCAACCCACCACATTGCTCCCCTGGGAAGCTGATTGATTAATCAGTGTTTGCATCCCACTGGAGAGCTTTGTGGTTAAATATTAAACAACCGTATCAATGGTGAGGTCTAATATCTACTACAAGCTTAGTATTCTCCCAATCAGATGGGTCCTTGACGCCAGATAATCTATGTCTGGGAATTGTTGGTCACAACAATTTCTCAGGTGTGTGTTTGGTAGGAGTTAGTGACAAGGCAAATGTCCAAGCATTGGATTATAACAATCAATGCTTCAATTTTATAGTTCTAAGTTTCATTGTAACTAGTGTTTTCCTAGGATACGTAAATGATAAATAAGGGTTAAAATGAGAGATAAGAAGTCTTAATCTTGACCACTAAAATTTAATCGGAGGATCTAAAATGTGCCTCGTCATCATCCAACTTATATAACCACCGGCTTCTTCACACAAAACAATCATACCTTTGTTTGTGTCTCCAAGAACATATAACTTTCAATTGATAAGTTCATCCTTTGTTTGTGCAAATTTCTATCTTTTCAGGTGATCTTGCCCTTTATGATGAAGCATATGTACTTTCGAGGTGCAAAGGAAGATAGGGGAGGCCATAAAAAGTCGAAGAGTGAAGCACGAAGTCAAGCCAAGTCAGCACAAGCGGCAACACAGAGCTGTGCTGAAGAAAAGAAGGAAAAAAGGACCTAGCACAAGCTATGTTGAAGCCCAAGAGGCCAACACAGGCTGTGCCAAAACTCAACATAGGTTGTGCTAGGGAATTAGAGCTCGAGAAGATGTTGTGAGGTTGCACAATTGACAGCACATGCATTACTAAACTCAGCACTACTCGTGTTGTTTCTTAAAAGTTGTCCGCCGCAATTGTACCTCGAGCATAGGTTATGCCAAAGTCAGCACTCGCCCGTGTCGATGGACAATTTTCAGATTTTCAGCTTTTTTCTCCCAAAGACAATTATTATTCGGTATCTAATTTCCGTTGAACATTCTGAGTTTAGTTTTTCTCTCTACTTTTGAGCACTCTATTCAATTGTTAGGGAATCAAAGCTTAAAGTTAATTTTTAATTAATCACAATCCAATTCAAGCTTAGGTATTATTATTCTTCCTCTCTTCTTCTTCTCTCGTTTATCTTTCATTCTTGCTTTTAGTATTTCACTTAATTTGTTGTCATACATCATGGATATGTATGGCTAAAATCCCAACTTAGGTTAGGAAATTGCAACTAATATGCTACTTTAATCATGATTTGTGCTTCATTTACCATTTTCGCAATTGTTTAGTGAATTTTCATCTTGTTGTCATATATTAAATTGGCGTGAGATTTGAGAAAATCCATTCCGTCGTTGAGAGACTTTTATATTCATTGTTATTGGGAATTAAGTAGACTTCGAGAGAAGAGGTTTAATTTTACCTCAACTTAATGGATGATTACAACTTAGATATGAGAATAATTTAGGTAGTTATTAAGGAAACAATCGATAATCTTACAATTCATTGACTTTGATTGTGTGAGAAGAACAACTAATTCAATTTAGCTAGCTTAATAACCTTCAAGAGAATGCTTAGGTAGTTCAAACTATTTCGATTCCCTAATTTATCGCAATTGTGAATAGTATACAGCCATTTAATTGAGATTTTTGGCATGTTAGTTTTGCGAATCCATGCCTAAGGCTTTCTTCATCCGGTTTCCTTCCGTACTTTCGGTGCTTTCAACATCAAACAAATCGACCTGTTATTCTCGCTTAGCTCAAAAAGGACATCAACCTTAGACTTGTGCGAGACCTACCTCCCCGAGACTATCAATCGTACTCCCTGTAACACAACACATTCATTGTTTGTGCTGTTACAAGGATCGTGCAATGCGTCTTCTATCGATGGTCCTTTATACTCGATATTAGGCACAAGGGAAATTGGTATCCCGTTTTCATGCATCCGAATGAAATTATGCTATATGCAAGTCACAATTATAACTTTAACTCGGCGCTCTTTACTTGTCCGAGGCATCCTGTGCTTCAAAAATTAGTCATCTCTTCTTCAAGACTAAAAAGATTTGTTTAACTGTCATCGGTAAGGAGGAGTGCCGATAATTAAAATTTTCTTTGACCCCAAATAATAGACCAAATTTCCTGAATTTAGGCACATGAGATCGAACAGCCGTTTCCTTGTACAATATTAAATATCCAACTATGTTACGATATCCAGAATCAATCAAATAATATTTACATGTGAAGCAAAAATTTATACCAGTTACGCATTTAACATATGAAATATGTTACAATTATGGAAAAAAAAAAAACCAAGATCTTAATTAGGATGTTCACCTTCGGAGGGTGAGGAAATTTAAATTTTGGATTAGTGATACTATATTGAAGTATTTTCATATCATATACACTACCTTCGCATCCAACATTAATATAAGTGAATAACATATCAAATGAGCATACAGCCAATATATTATTTTCATATCATGTGGATAGAATTTTTTTATTAATTTTAATTAAAAAAGATAAAAGGGAAAAGTATTATTGAACTTTTTTAATTTTTTAATTTAAGTTTTTATATTATTTTAATTCTATACCTTTTTTGTCTTTTTCTCAAACTACGGGTGTGTTTGTTTGGAAGGAAAATATTTTCTTGGAAAATTATGATTCATTTTCTGCTATTTGGTAAATAAAAATTTGGAAAAAATTTTCCGAGCTAAAATATTTTCCCCATCTAGCGTAAAATAAATTCTTCCCTTTTGGGGGAAATTAATTTTCCAATCTCTCGGCTAACCCCCTCTCCCTCTCGCCCTGAAGGACCCCCACCCCGAAACTCCACCGTACAAAATGGATTTGGATTCGATTCCCGGTGGCCGGATCTCCCACCGGACGTCCTCTCGGCGATCGTCGACCGTCTTGACCCGACGCTTGGCGTCCTCCGCCTACGCTCCGTTTGCCGCTCCCGGCGTTCCTTACTTTCTCTCTCCTCCTCTTCGACTACTCCCTCGCCCTCCGCTTCCCTATCGAGCTCCCGTCTCCACCCTCTTCCTCCTCTCCTCCTCGCCCGTCGACTCATCTCTCTCTTTTCCGGAGAACCGTCTGTCTTTTTCTCCTCCTAATGACTCCTCCCGTGGCTTCCTCGTCAAGGTTGGGGAAGCCTCCTCCAGTCATAATCCCAATACCTTCTCTCTCTTCATCCCCCTCTCTAATGACAGGCATCGCAAACCCAGTTCCCCTATCAATCTCCTTGATTATCGAATTTCCGAGATTTGTGCCTCTTATGTTGTGGAACCTGTCAATGCTAGGGTTTCGTTGATTGATTTGGGAGGAAATTAATTATCGAATCGTCCGGAGAGTTCGGAGTTTTCGCACGGCATCTCGTGCGCATTTCGCACGGCCGTGCGAGAAGTTACATAAATTCAAGTCGTGCACGGTGCCCCGTGCGATACTTGCACGGCCGTGCGTATCCACCGCAGAAACCCGCACAGTACTCCGTGTGACCTCGCACGGCCGTGCGGCTACTTGTTTCGACTAATTTGTTTTAGGGTTTAGGGTTAGAGTTTCGGATTTGGATCACATAATTTGTTGCTATCTCTCACTAGTTTACTGTGAATTTGAGAAACCCGTGCTTCCCACGAGCTCACAGGCAGCTTTTCATTTTTAAAGAAGACTCACTAATCATTTTTTTGTTGGAGGCCCATGCCATAAATTCAATCCTCCTCCCAATCATCTGCTTCTTCAGTGCCAACCAACCTCATCCTCCCTCCATTCAACAATTAATAAATAATTATTTTGTTTTACTTGAAATTTTTCTTGTTACTTATTTTAGTAAATAATTATGTGTCATGCCATGCTCTGAAATTGTATGATTGTAATTATGTAGGACCTACCTTATAAAAATAATAAGCAATGTATATTATGAACGTAAATATTGACCTTTTATAAATATATATATCAAAGAGTTATAGTGGTTGTCGCTATACTACAATTACAAAAACTATCATGAAATAGATTGATCCCGATCATGAAATAGATTGATCCCGATCACGTATGTATCGAACTAATCAATCACAGTCATTTATTTTTTTATTTTGATTAGGTATAGAAAATAAATGCTAAAAATCTCATAAATATTTTTAAATTTATTTAAATTATTGAATGGGTTGTTTGATACCTAAAACCAAAAGAAAAAACGGAAGACCTTCATGCCCTCCCCCCAAAAAAATCTCAGAAATTTCCTGTCACCATTATTGGGGGCCCTTCACTAACGACCATGGCACCATGGCCTAGTGAAGCTCTGGTGAAGGCCCCAGTTGCCTTTTGCAACTCTTCATCGTCATTTCCTGTCCTCTCAACCCCAACTCCATTATTACCATCACCATATTTCCGACCTAATACTAAGGCTATGTGCCCTTAGATTAAGCCTTCTCTATTCAGTCCCGTGGAGGTGTGGGAGCATGGGAGATGTTAAACTGGCGAAGCAGCCATTTTTCCTGGCATTATCGATCGACACTATGGACGTCCAAAAGGGAGACAATGGACATGAAATCAAGGGAGGGGAAGAGGTTTACACGAACATGAGGGATTAGAGAAATAAGTTGGTTTCATTTTTGTCCGGGGAATCTATGAAAGGCTTATAGAATTTTAGCCGGAAAACTGGTGGGGAAGATGGCAACTTCAATAGTGGAATATTAGGTTAAACAAAGGAAGATTGACTTAATTACTAACTTCTCTTCAATGAATTTTTTTAACTTCAATAGTGGGAGATGTAGCCTGTGTCGCATTTCCTTTTAACTTCATTTTTTAATTTCAGGGAAAGTTACTCCTGAAAGTGTCATCTACAACTTTGGCACAATTCTTTTGGATTTCTTCCATCCAATAGTTGAGAATTCTTTTGAGTTAATCATCTTACCACTAATGGTCAAATTATTTCACTACCGGTGGTAATATTATTGAGTAAACTTAGATCCTCAAGTATTGGATGAGAGGATTGCAATCCTTACAACTGGAACTGACCCAAAACCTTGAATCACTCTGCTGAAAGAAGGATATGCTAGGAAGAAACAGAATGTGGGGTGCCAAATGCAGTAGGTTTATGAGTAATTTATCATCTTGGACTCTGTTTGAACCCAGCTAACTATGGCCTAGTTTGATCTATTTGGAGTGCCAAATTGACAATAAGGACATATTTCCCGAATAGCTTTTTCACTACAAGTGTACAAATACAGTAGAATCTGAATCCATGCCTCCCAAAAAACAAAAGGCAAAGGAAGAAGAATTGACACAAAAAAAAAGAGAAATCAAAGCAAATGCCTAACTTCGTATTTTGTTTCTGAAGATTTGGGGATAAGAAATTTGATAATTTCTTAACATCAAATCTATACAAGTACACAAACCCATGAGTAATGTCCCAGTCGCGGTGACAAATCGATTCTCGCCATTGTTTGTTTAATCGATGTAGCAGTTGACGTCATTTGGTTTTAATGGGGGATTTCATGCCATTGATGCATGGGATGTTTAGTGTAATTTCCAGGTTTAACCATGTGTAGGCCAAGTAGCTCGCTCGGACACCAAGTACAAACACCAAAACTAGCATCAAAGCATTTGATCCTGCATGTTGGATTTTTAAAGTATCTGAGTTCGATTAATTTCTGAACGAATTTGAATTTGGGTCTGAAACTTTCAGATTCAGATCTTACCCGTTACCCAAAAAGAATCCCTTTTTTTTTTTTTAAATCTTGAGTAAAAAAATTGTTGTTGGTTTAGATCGTTGGCCTTATGGGCTCTCCTTTCTTTTATTTGCTTGTAATTGAGTTGCTAGTTACGTATAGTTTTCGGCAAAACATCACTAGTAATGATATTTGGGTGGATACGTACCAACAGTAGTTGCTTAATTTTTTGCTTAGTTGCTTTAGAATGTGAACTTAAATGGATTGGAGTATAGTATTGGGTAGTAATTTGTTAAGAAGTCGTGTACAATCACATTATGAGATAGTGTCTCAAGTCAAATTTATCAAAAAGTTGAATTAAAAATATCAAAAGATTTTGATACACTAGATCTGTTGAATCCAAGCGATCTCAGTTTAACTCCCATTTTTATAAAACTTATAGATCCGGGTCAAATCTAAATATAGGTCTAAAAATTTAAATAAATTGATGAAAATTTATCTTAGAAAATCAAATTGTGTCAAAATTTTATTAGAAATTAAAAAAGTTAATTAATAAATATTATTAAATATTATTAAATTAATTAATTATTAATATATCAAAATCATAGTAATAAACATTATAAAATAAAAAAATTATTTAAGTAACATTTACGGTGAAACGGGAGTACGTTACATTACATGTAAATCAACCACATTTCAACCCAAAAAAAAGAAAAAGAAAAAGAAAAAGAAAAACCGGACACTCACAAACTCTGTCTCTCTCTCAATGTTTTAGAGAGCGACGCCGCAGTAAGGGCAGAATCGATACTCAGCCTCCACAGCCTTTGAGCACGAATGGCATCTAGTCACATCGGAAACCTCCGTATACGGCGCTTGCGGCGGAGGAAGAGAGATGGCCTGAGGGAAGAAGAGATTGCAACTATCACAGTGAAGCAGAGGCTCCTTTCCCGGCCACCGCCAAACGGGGACGAAGAACACCTTCAGAACGTTCTCGTAGTCGACCAGATCAGCTCTTGAGCCGCAGTTGATGCATCTTCCCACTCCACTCTTCAGCACTTGTCGAACTTGCTGGTCTACTCCCCGATGAAGAAGAAGAACATTTTTTCTCTCTTCGAATAAGCGAAACGTTTCGGGTTTGGGGGTTTGAGTTTAGGGCTTTATACTTGGAGAATTGGGGTTTCTAGATTGGATTTGGATGGAGGGGTTCTCGATGCTTCTGTTTCCAAGGGCATTGTAGAGGGGAGTCGAAGTATCTGGGCTTTCGGTTTTGATTCTGGTTCCTATAAGAATTGGTTCGGTGGGAACTTTCTATCAATTTTGAATATTATAAATTTATTATTTTTTGTTTATGGAAATGAGGCGAAAATACTCCCAGTATTAATACTCCATCCGTTTTAAAATACATATCGTTTTAAAGTTATTCAAAAATATATAGGAAATACAAATTTCATAATAATTTTATCTTAAAAGATTAAATTATCCCTATATTTTATTAAAAATGAAAAAAGTCAATAAAAAAGAAGAGAAATAAACCAATTAATAATGGCAAAGTTGACAAAGTAGTAATTAATATGTCATTGGAATTGTAAAGTGACAAGTATTATGAAACAAGAAAATTAGTTAAAGTGACATGTATTTTAAAACGGATGGAGTACTTTTTAAAAATTTAACAAGTTGAGCTAACTAATGCCTACATAATAATACTCCTTCCATTAAAATATGCTCCTTCTATTTCAAATAATTTGTCACTTTAAAGTTATAAAGGAATAATAAGAAAATACAAAATTTGTAATAAAATTTGTGTTAAACCATGTTGCCCTAAGATTTGTTGGAAATGAAAAAAATTAAGAGAAAAATGAGAGAAAAAAATAAATAATAAGGACAAAAATAGTAACTAATCATTAATACGTCAATAAAATTGTAAAATGACAAATATTGTGATACGAAAAAGTTAATTAAAGTGACGTGTATTTTGAAATGGATGAAGTGTGTCACTTTAACTAACTTTTTCGTTTTACAATATCCGTCGCTTGACAATTCTAGTGATGTATTAATGATTAGTTTACCAATTTTTTCTAATTAATTATTTTATTATTGATTTTCTTCATTTCTAATAAAATCCTAACGTAGTTTAGTCTTTTAACACAAATTTTATCATGAATTTTATATTTTCTTAATATTCACTCATAACTTTATAGTCTCTTATAACTTTAAAGCAATAAGTATTTTGAAACAAATATAATACATTGATAGCTACCTATCTCAATTTGCTCATCTTTATTCCTTAGTAACAAATTATTAAATAGTATAAAAAGTTTGCATTAAGGTAATAACATGCTATAATAATTGTAACTTTTTAGCATAAGATAAAAAAATATTGCTACTCAACTCATTTGCACACTAAAAATATCTAATTTAAGGGTCACCTCGTAGGAAGGGTTCTCCGCCCACTAGACTTTATTCATTTATATAAAATTGTTTCCGATTGCTGTATTTCCTATTAGAAGTTTAGAACTAAAAAACATCAGTCCTTGGAGGCATTTTCTTCCACCATTTGGCTACCTATTTGTTCATTAGGAGTCTTCCTCTCGAATAATTTTTCATTTATGTCTCGTCAAATCCGATAATAAATTGTTAGTTATTGTATTATTATCGTTAGTTTTTATAATAAGAATTTTTTATATAAATATAGGTTTATTGGATTAAAATAAATTGTAATTTGCTGGTGTTAGACGAGTATATATCATACTATAAACCTATAAACATGCACGTTTATACACTATATTTCGGAATATCTGCTGCTTCTAAACCGTACTTCTTACTCTTGAACAATTGTATACCATATTTTGGTTTAATTATCCAAAAGTAATATAATTTAGTAATAATAAATACCCTTAAAATATAGTCACGGATGTCTAAGTTAAAAATATGACATATAATCATTAAAACTCTCAAAATATAATTGATTTTAATCTAGATAATCCTAATAGGTAATGAATGAAATTAATAAATTTAGAGAAACCTATGGACGTGGTTTCAGGCTGGTGGGAAATGAGCATTGAGGGTTTCCCATTTCTAGTTCATGGCCTCCTTCTGCTGATGGAATCCAGCAAGCTTGTTGGGCCCATGGCCATATCCCCACGGTGGGCCAAAGTTCAGCCGTTAATAATGCAATCTGCTCTTGGGCAACCTTTGGACATGGTTTAGCCCAACAAAACTGATCCGTATGCATACCCAACCCTCGAATCGAATGGACTCGTTTGAAAACAGACCCAACACATGAACTGATCGAAACTGAATTTGAAAAGAAATTTCCTATAAAATTACTTTTTTTACGACACAAATTTGTGCGACAAGACTTAAATCAAATATATGATGATAGACGTATAATGACCCATATAGACAAGATTCTAATCAAATATATGATAATAATTGTTAAGATAAATTATCGGTTAAGCAAGCCGACACCTGTAATTAGACACCGGATGCTTCTTTGATGTTCTAGTCGAATTTGGCTGCTCATCAATTCAAACAATGTGTGGCCCCGTGTACGAAACATGACAAGCAAGGCCTTATCTATAACTTAATAATCAAATCAAATGTAGCATATGAAATTCAAAGTCACGTTTAAATGCCCTTTGTACAAAACTCCATTCTTATATACTTTAAATCCATTCATTCATGATGGCTCATCTTTTGTTGTCGTTTTCACTTCTCCACTAGTCCAAGTAAATTATCTCCTCAATTCTCTCTTCCTGAAGTAGTCCAAGCTACCCTTGAAATTGTCCTGAATTGTTGCCCATTTTAGCCATTTCATTAGGATAATGGTTTTTTTCAAATTGAGGACATGCTTGAAATTACATTTAAAAAAAATTGAATAGAAATAACATACATAACAAAAACGAATAAAAAGAACGGAAATGAATAAAAAGATAAGAAATGAACAGAACCGATTAACATAAAAGAACACAAACGAACAAAAACAGTAAATAGATGATGATTTTTGTGTAACATCGAAAAGGCCTTGAATCTAATTGTTTTAGCTTTTCGTGAAGAATGGGTAGATGTAGAAACTCATTCTCTTATATATTGCTACTTTTTTAGTCAATGGGAAGTGAACTCACCCGTTACGCTTCTTTTATAAAATGTAAGCCTAATGTGCTAACCAGGGGAGAGAGGGTGCACAATTATTGAACTATATCCGACTAAGATATAAAACTCCATTCTCTTACCTTAACTCACAATTATACATTGGCTCCTTATTACACGACATGCATCACCTTTAAGAAAAAGAAGTTGCATCACATTTAAGCCTTTCTCATGTACAAATTTAAAAGGATCCTACCTTCAACAAGTACAATTTGATGAATCTTTTATTAAACATATATATTGTTTTTATGATATTGTACTCCCTTTGATTATGAGCCTTAGGGGATCAATTTTCTGCGTTCATTGTCAGAAAAACGCAATGTAATGACAGAAATTAGATATAGAACATAAGTTTGTTTTTGTTAGTTGTGGAAATTAATGATAAAATACTGACACGTTGACGTAGTCGAAACTGATGAAAATAACAGATGATAATTCCGTCACAAATTAACAATATACTTTTCTTCTCATATGTTAGCTCACTAGATTTTTCTTAGAAAAGGGTCCTATAGGTTCCAACTTGACAACCACCACCCTACAAAAAACCAAAAAAAAAAAAAAAAGGAAAAAAGAAGCATGTGGATCTATATAACAAGGCATTCTTTCATTCAATGGTATACTTGGAATTGGAACAAGCAATTAGTCAAATGATTGGATATCAGTTACTGTTAACAAGTTTGAAACATAAAACAACTTTGGCCATAGTGGTTAAAATATTACTATACATACTCCTCGTTTTGTTTTACGTATCACTTTAATTAACTTTTTTAATTTTATAATATAAGTTACATTACAATTTTGATGATATATTAATTATTAATTTATTATTTTTATTTTTATTAATTATTTTTTTCACTTTTTCTTCATTTTGAATGAAATTCTAGGACAATTTTAATAAAAATTTTACCATAAAATTTGAGTTTTCTTAATCCTCACAGCCTAATTGTAAAACGAAGGAAGTATTAGCATTTTGCTCATTTTAATTTTGTGTTTGGTACTTATAGTCAAGTCTATTCATCAACTTGACGTGAAAAAAACTTTTGACTTGAATATCTACAAGACACAGTTACTTGGGAGACTGATAAACGTTAGGTTGTTTGTAATTATCCTTGTACTAATCATACTTATCCAATGTAAAACAGTAATTGGTTTTGATGTTATTTTTTTATTTTGTTTTGATCTTTTATTTTATCGGAGTCGAGTTATTATTGTGTCATATAAAAGGTATAGTTTTTCTCATAACAGATTTTCTCCATTTACATACTCTGAATTTAAAATGCTATCTTCCAAAAATTTACTTGGTTGATTGCTAGTCCAATTGGCCCACACTTGACTCATACAAGCTAAGGATGGGTCATGGGTAAAATTAATCGCAAATCTGAATTTGGATTAATTCGTCACTTGGGTCGATGTCATATTTTGTTGAAAAACGTTGTTTCGTCCCACACACAACAAATATACCAACAATGTCTCATTTTTATGTGAAAAATACATCTACCAAAATTAGGAGAAATATCACAACGATCTAATAATCAATCAATAAATTTATTATATTAAATAATTTAAATTATAACGGGATGCTCGCAACAATATCCAAAAAGGATTCTAACTTCAATAAATAGTGATTGATGTTAATATTTTTTATTTTAGGAATTTTCTTGTATGACTGGCAACCCATTGGATTTTTATGGGTGGTGGACTGCTTTTAACAGCAAAAAAGAAGAAAATGTACATATATAAACATGTCATATTTTATAGTATGTTTCGAAGTTACAAGTTATATGAGTGGTTATTTATTGATGTTAATGAGTTTGACTCACCACTATAGTTAACAGTTATAAATAGTTATATTATATTTATTTTAAAACTTTTCAATTTATTATGTTTATATTGACTGAACATGGTCAATTAAAATATATATAAAATAGACTAGTTACGTGAAACAATAAAATCAACGTTAGGTTGTCTGTAAGCGTCCTCGTACGGGTCATATTGATCTATCACATAATAGCTATTGGTCCTAATAATTCAATTGTGTTTTTCAAAGATATCTTTGTTGGATGTTAAAAGAACATTACTCGATAGGCTGCTAGTTCAATTGGCCCATACTAGAACCTACAAAGATGGGAAATAGACCACTCAATTCAAGTGAAAATGTAATGTAAAATTATAGGTGATTACCGATAAAATGGCTCATATGTATGTCTATTGAAAAACAACCTCGGGATCAATGCACAAAATATAATAATCGAGAAGAGTATACCATTTTTAAGCAAAAAAGAACCCTTCACAATAATATATACAAATGTGATAATCGACAGACAATTAATATATTTTTACTACTCCGTATCTTATAAAAAATACATCACAGCAGGATACTCACGATATTCTTCCCTCTAATCTTTCTTATAACACATACTTCCAACTAGATTAGGGTATATGAAATGCACCATACACTTGTTTGTAAAACTCACTTTCTTCCCATAAAGGTGTTTGATCCCCTAAGTAGGTTACCTCTCAACCTCTTCATCCTTTTTAATCAAAAGTTTCTACCTCCTTTTTCTTCTTCATATTTTCAAACCCCTCTCACTCCCCTCCTCCGTTAAGGATGTGTTCGGAAAGAGAGTAAAGTAGAGGAATAAGAGTAAGGAGTAGGAGTAAAGACGTGTAGATAAGAGTAACTAGGTTACCTTTGTTTGGGAGTTTTTTTGGAAGAGTTCCAAAAGTGAGTAAGAGTAAATGATATAATTAACACATATGTCCCTAACTACCATTTGATAAATAAGGGTCAATTATGTAAAATCTCATCCTTACATCTCCTTATACTTCGTTTAGAAGAGAAAAAAATGAAGAGTAAAAAGAATAAAGAGGAGTTAGAATTAGTGCTCTTTACTCCCTTAACTCTACTACTCTTACTCCAAATAAGAATAAATAGAAATATTTATTCTTTTTACTCCCTTTACTCCCATCCAAACAGACCCTAGCCAGCTACTACACCACACTCTCTTTTTCTAATTATCATACACAAATTGACTTGGACATCAATACCACACACTCATTTATACAAAGAGACAAAACAACTCTTCATATATCAAATTCAACCTCTAAGGACATTATTCGATGCACGGCTTTTAGTCTCTATAAGATTTTAATGTATGTGGTAACAAAATCGTTTATATATTGACAGATCCAATTATATTAACAACTTATCATTTTATTCTATTTGATAAGAAACAACTCTTATATAAATAAAATGTGAACTCAAATGAATTATCATTAACAGGTGAGCGAATTCGAAATAAATAGGGACCCGGGACCCGACTTTATCGATAACTTTATTTTAAAGGGCAAAAGAACAAGAAACACGGGCCTAAAATAGCACAAACCACAACCGCACATAGGGAAAGGAAAAGGATATTCGAAAGATCAAGAAATCAATTCATACCGACCAATGGGATTTTGCAACGTGTATTGAAGACTCCATATAAATTTTGGATGTGACAATTTTTGACACATTTTTTAGCAATTTTTAAGTTTGATTGATTATGTCAGTACCTAATCTCTGTGTTTTCTTCCATCCTTTTCTGCTCAGATTTTTGGGGCTAGGTTTAGTAGATACAATCATACAATACAACCCAACTGCTCTTCAAAAGTCCACTCATGCTTCAGTATAGGAAAATATAACAGGCGTTCATTAACACAGGTTCTTAAAAATTAGTTGTATGGATTGTTACAAACTGTTATGAGTAGTAATCATTGATAGAAACTATCAGTTACTGAACTTATATAATTATCGTTTAAGCTGTTACGAGATGTTATGAGTTATTAAGCTGTTATAAATATGTCAAAACAAACATGCTTTTTAATTTAATTGGTAAAATTATTGTAAATTTAAGTTTAAATGTCACCTGGATTGGACTTTATAACTCCATTTTATAGTATCAACAAGTCGCAAAAAAATGCGATATAGTGTTGTGTACTTATATATATAGCCATCAACCATTATTGAATATCAAGTTATAGATTCTGATGCTCTAATATAATGGTTTACTACTCTAACATACTCTCGCGTAAATATTCTTTAAATTTCAAGTGTAGATGCCATAAAATTTCGTAGTATTATTATAATCAGTAAGAGTACAATTAAGATTTAAAAATTCAAATGAGAGGAATGCCCCATTAGATCCCCTTGCATATGAAGTATACAAATGCACATAACACAACAATGAGGAGCATAGACGGACGTACATACATCTCTAAGAGAAATTTTAATGTTCTTCTTTTAGGGCATTTGATCTTTTTAATAGTAGGTGATTTGACATTATGTATTCGCACAATGACGATATAAGGTGATTACTTTTAGGTGCCTAACTTACTTAGTTAAAATTTATATATTATATTTTAACCACATTTAATATAGGACTATGTTTCTCCAAAACCTACTTTTCCATTACAAAATATGCTCATATAGGTACAATGATGTGTGATGATGGAGTTTAAAATGTGTTTGTAAAAGGGTTTTATTTATATTATTATCAATAAATATGTATGAAAATTCTTGCAACGTAGAGGATGTAAATGTAACAGTGAGACTTCATAACACATGCTAATTTGACAATACAATTAGGTGTCATATTACCCATTCTAAAAATATGGTTAATTAAGCAAGAAGAGAATAATGAAAGCATGGTTTGTATATTATGAATTTACGACTAGATCCTCCACGAAATGTAACTCGAAACCCTAAACTACCTGAATAACCATCTTGTTGTAGTATTGATATAGGACCACAACGTGTAAACATTACAGTATACATCAGAGGGAGGGGAAATAACAAAGTTACCCCTCAACTTATATATAAATTAAAAGTTTATGCCAAAGATTATATATATAGACTTATTGTGAGCTTGTTGAGGATATACCATGAAAAATAGCAATCTAAAATGAAAAATTGACTGTTAGTACTTTTTATCACATCCCGCAAAAGCAATTCCTGGTGTCTATATAGTCCATTAATTAGTCCAAATACTTAGTCTATCTTTAGTCAACGATTCTCTCTCATAATCAACCACATGCCAAACTCGTGTAACATGGATGTACAGTAAAATTTGGATAAGTCATATAATATTAGTTTTGGATAAATTCGGGCGAATGTATTTTAGGTATATGATTTTTTTAAAAAAATTTAAAGAATTTACAAAGGAAAGTACAATATAAATCAGGGAGAGAAAATTGAACTTAGGATTTATATTAATGTACTCAGAATTTTAGTGGTAACCATTAGACGAAGATTTTATTGGTTGTTTTAAGTATGGATTTGAAAATGGTGAAATCGAATTAACACATGAGAACTTACATACAAAACGCACATAAACGAAACGAACATAAATAAATATAAACGAACATAAATAAGTTGTTATAAATAATAAGAAACGGACTGAACATAAACGAATATAAATGAACATTATTTATTAAATATGCATACATATAGACAACCACCGTTTTAACTAATAAATATAACAAATAATATCGTTGTTCATATATGTATTTTAAAGACCGTCTATATCCTGTCCTTTTCCATTTAATAATGCCAGCCTACAATACAAGCAACTTTATAAACAAGTTTTTAAAAATTAGAATATTAATATCAATATCAATATTCAATTTCTTCCAAATTTTTATTAAAAAAATTGTTTTGTAGCTGATTAATGATTAGGTATGTTATGATCATGGGAAAGCCAGGCTTTTATCGTACATCTTAATTATAAATAATTGATGCATTAATAATTGTAGTAGATAAGACGGTGGAATTAAGAAAAGTGGGGATTTTTTAGGTGATTAATTGTCAATAATTGCGGAAGTCAACGACAAAATACGGCATAATATAATTACTCCCATGCGCGTTTATTTGATCCAAATCTAGAATTATCGATGAATTAATTTATGATTTAAAAAAATTAAAATTAAAAGGCAGAAAATTTAAAGAATGTCTTGATTGGTAACACTTTCTGCTCCCCTACGTGCTAGCATAGCAGCCACCTACGGCAAAATAAATAATGCTTTGTTTCAAAGCAAATGTTCCAGAAATAAATAAAATTAATGTTTTAATTTAGACATATTAATATGTTTTTTGAAATTTATTTTATCATGAACCCCGTAATTGAGTCTATAATTGGCTGGCTAGGTAAGCCAAGGGCAATGTAAGATATAATTTATAGTGTTTATGGCCAAATTTATATCATGAAATTAGATTTATGAATTCATTGACATGATATAATTTGGACGAATGAATCTTTAAAAGAAAGAACGATGGAAATATAGGATGAGTTTTAAAAAATTAAAATAAAATAGATTATATCATAATTTGATTCTATAGATATGACTCCATCTTATAATTTGTATGTTTCTGATGCAAGGTTTAAGTTATTATTTCTTTTATTTTTGTTTATATAAATTAAGCATAAAAAATAGTACATCAATTAAAAATATATTAATCATATTTTAAAATAAATCAACCTCTATTACACACATTCTATTTTTTATTAAAATTAAATAATTTTAAATTTTTCTTTTTGTCAAACACATTCATTTGTTAAGATTTTTTTATTCTCTAGTGTGAGTTTTTTTTTTTTTTTTGGAAAATTGGATGAACTTAAACCAATCTTTGGGCAATTGGACAAAAATAAGTAAGTTTTTCTCCTTCCTCGGATGTAAACAAGTATAACCTTTAAGTATTTTTTTTGGTCAAACTACCATCGAGTTTGACCACCTTTAACTAATTGGGACGCTAGTTTGGTAGACATGAACAATGACATTGTATTTGTTTGACTTCTTTTGAAATTTCATAGACTAATCAGAATTCTTTTGAAATTTTGTAGACTGGTTAGAATTAATTTGTCCCATTATGCACTTATTTTTCTCACTCTTGCAAAAATTAAATTTTCCAAAGTGAATAGACTCCCTAATTAAGCCAAATTAAAAGAAAAAACCAACAAATCTAGTAGATTTGTCATTGAAGTTTAAAAAGTCCGTCCATGTCTGCTTCTCGATGAGTCAAAAATAGTCAACCTCGATGATGATTTGACAAGAAAAATACCCCTAAAGGTAATATTGTTCATGTCCAAGAAAACAGAATGACTTAACTTTCATCTAATTACCCCAAAACATATTTTATTTTCATCCAATTTTCTTTTTTTTTTCCTCTCTCTTTGAGAATATTGGTTGTTAATTAGATATATTATATTTGGAGTGGAATTTATTTAATGCGTATAATGTTTCTATCTAACACATTATTACAGAGGTATACAGAGTCATTTCTTTCAGATGAATACTTTCTCCATCCCGAAAGAATTGTCGACTTTTTTATTTTTTAATGTCCAATAATAGTTGTCAACATATCTGAAAATATATTGTCCCGAGTATAATTTTTTATTATCTACAAATTATATACTTATTTATGTGCAAACAATAACATGAGATATTTTATTAAAAAATAAGAGTAATTATTTATTGCTGCATAAAAAATACAAATATTTCATCAAAAAAGTGCAAATATTAAAAATTCACAACTTTATATAAATTTTAAGTTAAATTTATTGATTTTAGTTTTAGTAATAGTAGGGACAAGTAAATAAAACGATGTTTTCTTATTTTTATATTTTTCTTAAATTTGATTTTTTTAGAACAAAGAGAATATACCATTTCATTAATCCATCTTTAATTTCATATCGAAAAAAATGTAACATAATTCAATGAAATAAGTATTTAGTTGACATGACAGATATAAAAAGAAGATCTTTAAGGTATATATATAATCACATAAAATTTAATTATCAACTCATTCCTTAAATAAAACAAGTACAGATAATAAAATTCAATCGTTCTTCACAAGTAAAGAGCTCTTTAAATTTACAATAACTTCAACCAACACCAGGTTGCAAAAGTCTCAGAGAATGAGACTGAAAGAAAGAGACATATATAATTATTGGTAATTAACTTCTCTGTAAATAAAAGAACATTTTAAAAAACGAAAATATTAAATCTTACTATAAACTCTTACTGCTCATGACATTTTCCTGTAAGGGTAGATAAAAAGATTAAAATTCTTTTGTGAAAATGTCCAGAATTTTTTATAATAACATAAGTTGTATTAAAATTATTAACTAGTCATAAAAACTATAATAGGTAACTCGATCTCCAAATACCCTTATATAATACCCATATAGGCCTGGTTGGGGTAATCGTGATATAGCCCATCTGAGTCAAAAGAATTGTAGTGTAGCTCGTGGAAATCGTGACCACCATCAAATCAAAAAGATTTATATAAATCTTTGAATTTGCAATTTTCCACCTACTTGGAGATGCAAGATGGTACGATAGCATGTGTCTGCGTCATTTCCTGGTTGGCAATGCCATATAAATACATAGGAGTATATATTAGTATATATTTGCTCGTACTTTTCAACATCTTTATTGAATTTTTATAAATTTTTAGCTTTTTTATTCTTGTGATGAAAGGGATATAAACATTAGACTATTAACAGATGAGTAGAAACCGAATTTTAATTTATATTTCAGTTATAAAAATGCGCACGGTAACAGGGGAAAATATTTTTCAAGGAAATTATTTTTCATAGGAAAATGAATTTTTAAGGAAAATCATTTTTCATCCACATTTTCCTTTGTTTAGTAGAAATTTTTTTCTAAAATAGCTACTTAAATGCAAAAACCAACCATAAAAACCCCATAAATATAAAAAGAAAAGGTAAATAACTAATTTAACTTCAAAACCCATATATATATATATATATATATATATATATATATATATATATATATATGTTGAGCACCTAAATTTGATAAGTTTGTACATCTCTCTATTATCAAACTTTTCCACATATAAAATAATAGAAATTAAAAATAAAAGAAACAAATACTGTAAAAAAACTTTTTCATCTATAAACTTTACAACAAAAAAGGGAAAAAACAAGGACAAAATTTGGAAAAATAAACTGAAGGTGGCACCAAGAGAAGTTTAGAATTTGAATTCACATTGATAAGACTTTATTTTTCCTTTATTGAGGTAGATGAAAATTAACTTCCTTCCTCATAAAAGGAAATTTATTTTCCCTTGATTGAGGGAAATTATTTTCCCTAAAAATATTAATCCACCACTTATGCTACCAAACGACGGAAAATAGAATGATAATTTTCCAGGAAAATACTCTCCACTGAAACAAACACACCCATAATATGTAAATTCAGTATACAAGTGAAATTCGACATAAAAATGTACGTTAGTATTTTTCTGTTGCATTCTGTTTGCATGAGTATGACATAAATTTGTTGTGCATTTTTTAAAAAGATAATTAACTATTTGAATACTAGATAGTTAATTTCGTAGCATATAGTAGTTATTCAATGGTCAACGTGTAACTATTTAATTGAGCGGTTCAAGAAAATTTATTTGGTAAATTTAATGGTTGTACTAAACTAGTTAATTATTGTAAATTAACATAAAAAGTATAAATAATTTTTTAAATATAAAATTAATAAAGAGATATTTTTGATAAGAAAATATGAAACGCTACTTTTAAATGTATAAAGTTAATATTCTTAACATTTAGAAAACGCTGCGTGAAACATTATAAACTACCACAAACGCTAGTTGAAACGCTATTTTACTAAAAACTAAAAAGGTTAAAGTTTTAACTTGGTCAAAACGCTAAAGTTACTCCAAATATTGGCGTAAAAGGGCTAATATTGAGTGGTGTTAAAAAATTATGTGTATCATATGGTGGGTGAGCATAATTTTACAATATTGAACTACGAGAGTAATAAGTGTCTACTAGTATTTCTCTCTTTATTCACATTTGTTTTGAAGAAAATAAAAAATAATTAACAATAATACAATAATAAAATGCTCAATTCACACAATAAACAAATACGTCAATTTTAGAGGAAAAATACAATTTTTTAAAAACAAAGGATGTAGACTTAGGTGTGCATCATAAAATCAAGGTATTATATGCGATAATTTTGTCATAATGTTGCATTGTATGTATCTCTAATAAACATAAAAAGACACGATCCTTCATGTTCCCTATCAAACAAAGCCAAAGACACGTAGGAGAATATACTCCCTCCGTTGTATAATAATGGTTCTTTTTAGATGGTAAGCAAGTACTAAAAATAATTATAAATTTATGACAGAAATTTTATTAAAAGATTAAGTTATTATAAAATTTCATTAGAAACGAAAAAGTCAATGAAAAGAAGAGAAAAAAAATTAATCGGGACAAAAGTGGTAAACTAATCATTAATATGTTATTATGATTGTAAAGTGATTGATATTGTGAAATGAAAAAATTAGCTAAAATATGTAAATTTTTAAATGCTCGTGGCAGCATATACTCTCACGAGAGAAAGATTAGGCCCATAAAATATTTTTCATATTTTCCCATTCGTCCAAGTATTCGTTGATATATGATAAAGAGTAGATACTTTCACGTATTTATAAAATGTTTTGAGAGAGAAAGATTAGGCCCATAAAAATTTTCATATTTTCTTGTTCATCCAAGTATCTCGTTGACATATGATCGGGAGCGAGATACTTTCACGTATTTATAAAATGTTCTGCCTAAAATAATTAGTTTTGTAAAATGGAAGGAGAATAAACTTTTCCAATTATTTTCAACAAGCATAAAAACATGCACCATCATGTTCTTTGATCAACCCAAGCATGCATGTTCTCCATCATTAGTCAGTAATTTTTGAGGTCTAGAGAGAAGAAAGAAAGCTCTTGAAATTGGCCTAAGGTAACGAAAGATAGAAAAATTAAAAATTTTGAAAACTTTTGGAATTTGCAAAACTTGTCACCATTTCTTATACTATATACAACAATTAAAAGAATAAAAAAAAAGAAGAAAAACAAAATATGTGCAACAACCCTCTCACTTGCCAACAAGCAAGGACAAATGAATTTTTTTTCTTTTTAAAAGGTACGTCGATCGCCATTAACTAAGCAAATATTTACAACTTACTTCGGTATATCCGAAGTTTACATGCTTCTCAAAGCGATTACAATCTAGCCAACCAAGGTTTATATACTTGTTTCCTTGTACAAAGTTTGTTTTTCGGATGCCATCTAATCCTTTCTACTATACTATCCAGATGTATCTGTGCTTCCCCGGCGGTCATGCGGTTCCGTTCCTGCCGGATGTGGCGCTACCATAGGTGATATGATTGCCATATTTGAGTGAGAAATCTTTCTCCCTCGAAGCCATTGGTTCCAGTTCAACCTCCAGTCATCCGCAAGTTGTAGTAATGTTAGTACTGTTCATGATATCCTGTGTGAATTGACGTTGTAGAAACAAATGATCCACACTTTCCTCGGAGTCACAAAATGTGCATTTAGTGTCAATCTCATGGTTCTAGTGCCTGATTCTTTCTCTAGTAAGTAGTCTCTTCCGGAACACCAACCAAATGCATATTGAGTGTTTTTGGGTGATGTGTTTGTGGCGAGCCATCTTCCACCAATCAACCTCCTGCTTTGGGCTTTGTAATGTTCTATATGCTTGACTGAATATGGAACTTTCCACCTTTCTCCTCCCTCTATCTCTCTTCCTGGCTGTCATACCGGTTGGTTAGTTGTTTCCTCAACCTCATAATCTTCCTAAAGTACCAGCTAGCATCGGGTTTGCATTGCACAGTTTTCCAATATGCCCCCTTCAAGTATGTATGATGTATCCATCTCATCCAAAGTATCTCTTGATTTTGGGAGATAGCCCAAAGAAGTTTTCCAGCTAAAGCTTTATTCCAATCACTGCTGTTCTTGACACCCAACCCTCCCGATTTCTTAGGGGTGCATATGTCTTCCCGGGCAACTGGAACATATTCCCTCTACCGCTTTTATGCATTCCAAAGATAGTCTCTACAAGTTTTTTCTACAATTTTAATGACCTGTGCTTGGTAGGACAAAGACTAAACTCCGAGTACATGTGCATATTGAGTAGTACTTAATTGATTAGTTGTATTCTTCCGAGCATAGTCGAGCTTCTTTGCCCCCAACTCTTGATCGTTGTTGTGATCCTTGATGCTAATAGTTGAGAATCTTCTAAATTTAGATTTCTTGGCTTGAGGGGCACTCCTAAGTGTAACAACCCGACCCTAAATCACATTATTTATTTTAAATCACATTATTTATTTTATTAATTATACTATTTATATAATTGAGCGCGTGCACTTCAATTCGATATTTTGTATTTACATTATCCTTATACATGTGTTATGCGGCTAAGGCGACGGAGCGGCCCTAATAAAAATCTCATAATAAGATTTTAATTTGTGAACATCGTTATTAAAAGCAAAATTAAAAGTAACAATAAAAGAAAACAAAATAAGTAAATAAAGAAATAAATCAAAATAATAAAATAGCCAAATCAGATTTTTCTAATGAAAAATCCAGAGAAAGAATTCTCCGGAATGTGTAGGCGACTTAAAAATTCATTTCATTCCTCACTCGGGCTCATCCTCTCTCCCGTGCTCCCTCCCTTGTTCTTCCCTACCTCTCCTCTGCTTCGCCCTACCTCTCCAAGCCTCCCCTCGGTCGCGCCGGTTCGGCGACCGGGCACCACCAACGCCGGGCGAGGCCGACGCTAGCACCAGCCTCCCTCTCTCACGCTAGCGCTCTCTCTCTCTTCTCTCTCTCTCTTCCTCGAGTGCCTCTGCTCCTTCCCCTGCCTCCACCTGCGGCCTGCTCTCGGCCACCAAGCGCCACTCAACGCCGGCTAGAGCCGACGCCGGCGTCGTTAGGGAGACGCTGACGCCTCTCTCTCGCCACCGCTCTCTCTCTCTCTCGCGGGCGGATGCCCTGCCTCACCACTGCCGCGACCCACTCTATCGCCCAACCATCAGCCGCAACTCGGCCGTCGGAGCTCGACGCCGGTGTTGTCCCGCGATCGCCGAAGCTACTGTGCACCACCAACATCCCCTCCTTCCTCTCCTTGACTCCTCCTCTGTGAATTCGAAGGTAAAACTCTAAACCCTAAATTATCAAGTTCATTATCTATTTGAGCAATTGTAGCTGTAAATTGAAGTATGATTAGAAATATATTGGTGGAGTGAATTTAAAGATTAATTTGGAAAATCCGAATTGGTGTGAATAATCGAGTTGTGGCATTTTAATGGATTGGTTGTGTATCGTATGGATGAGAACGAATGTGATTCTCATGGGGAAATTATGAATTAGTGAATGAGTTTGGGAGATGTTTTATTATAGAATTGGGTAAATTGATGGACTTGTTATATGTTGGAAATGGTTATATTGAGCAAATGAAGGGGAATGCATATGTAGAAGTGGAATTTCGGTAATGTACAAGTGTATAGGTGTGAGGAAATATGAGCCGTAAATACACCCGATTGTGGTTGTGAATGTGAATTGTGTTGAGAGAATAATGTTCATCACCTTAACATGGTATATGTATGAATTTTGGGCGATTCGGCAAAGTTGTGAAACCTTCGATGGAAGGGCATTTGACGGATTAATTAATTACTTAACTATGGGTTTTGAGTGCAGAGAAGGGAGAAGTGAGGAAGGAATTAAAAATAAGTGTTGTGTATATATATGTACACCATTTTCAATCAAAGTCAACTAGCAAATCGAATAACACCAACATCATTGGGTATTTAGCTAGCCCAATCAACTTCTTTAATTAATATAAATTGTATTCAATAATTGAAACGGAATCAACGCAGATAAAGCTGAGTAATACAAACATTAGTTTAATCGATTTTCATATGAATATAGGAAATGAAATAAATTGTTAATACTTGTACAAACTCAAACATTAAAGCTCAAGAAAAACATTATTAACCCTAGAAATCCATTTTAAACGGAACTAAGGCCACTTCCGTTGCCGAATAGCCGGTGACTCAAATTTCTGCAAAAGGGGAGAAACAAATATTCTCGGTTCAGGTACGTTCATTGCACTGTACCTTTCGAAAACTCACATGTTTCATCAAATCTCAACATTTCTCATATATACGACTAATAATGAATCATTTGCAAATCAAGTTTTGCCATCTCATTAAGTGGTCCCCGCCCAATTATCAATTATCGGGGCTTAGGCCCACCAATTATACCGCGCGGCGTCAACTCCGGTTATCGGTCGGCCGGGGGTGAGCACTGTTCAACGATCGTATCAATTACCAAGGGGTTCCACTTTCGGATAATAACCTAGGCAAGCAAGTTTTACTTATATTCTCTCCCCTAATTTCAAACTAAAATGAATTGAAATGCGCGCGTTCAATTAAAATATTTTTCAAAGTTGCTTTACGGTGCGGGAATATTCGTATCGAGTTTCGACTCATTCTTCGAAATATTTCACTTGTTTTTGTTTTTAGGGAAATCATGTGTGAACAGCTCATTGCCTAAGAGGTCCGCCGCAAGCAAGACTTAGCTGGAAATATCGTTATCACCGATCCGTGATGGATCTAGAAGCTCACGAGTGATTTTTCTTCACATCGGGTTTTTGGGTTTGCCCTTGGAAGGTATTACATATGGCATATTTTCGGATAGTCCATTGCAGGGGTTTGCATAATGTATAAAATGTCTCGTAAATGTATGTTGGGAGTTGGTTTAATGATGTGGTATACTTTAACTCTTTGGGACACCAATACCTACTCTTATCGGGACCTGTATAAGCGTAAGTGATTGAAGCAAGCCTTCTTATATACATTCTGTTTAGCCTCGGTCCTATTTCTAGGACGGCGGTAACGCCTTCGGTCGTTAACTTCCGCTGCGACCATACTTCATATTCTCTAATCGGGGATTATGAAGTAATGGTGATTGAGGGCGTTACACTAAGTATTTGATTGGTATATGCCCTTTAGCCGGTCCAATGATGTCCAGGATCTGTGTTTCCAATTGTTGGTCACTACCTGCAGTAAAGATCCGGGATTTCTTAATGCTGGCCTCCGAACTTGATGCTTACGCAAATTCATTAAGGGTCTCTATAACACATGTAATAGATGGGATGTTAGCTTTGCAAAATATCAAGAGGTCATCTTTAAAAATAAGATGGTTAAGTCCAGTCATTTTGCGACTTTGTGTGGTATTTGAATCTTAGGTCTTCAATTTTCTTTTAGAGTATTCTTGATCGATATTTCATGCCTAGTACAAAGAGTAGAGGAGACATAGGGTCTCCTTATCTTAAACCTCTGTCATTTTTGAAAAATCCATGCCGATTTCCAAATGAATATTTTTCATTTATTATATAATGTAATGTTTTTTTGAACGAAATGTAATGGTTTTTCATAATCAAAGGATTTTGCAATTAGGGTGTGTGTTTGGTTGGGGGAAAAGCATTTTCCTGGAAAATGATTTTCCGATTTTCATGTGTTTGGTAGTAGAAATTTCAGAAAAATCATTTTTGGGGAAAATGAATTTTCCCCCTTCAGTGGAAATTATTTTCCCCTGTGAACTGAGGTAAGTTGCATTTTCCGTTGCTCCATCTCTCTCCCGTGAACAGAGGTAAGTCTTCTCTTGTTGCTCCATCTCTCTCCACTCTCCATACCTTCACTACTCTACCTCTCTCTCTCTCTCTCCAAGCTCTATCCCTTCGCTGCTCGACGCTCTCTCTCTACAGTCTCCATCCTTGCTCGGCGCTATCTCTCTCCGAGTCTCCAAGCCTTCCTCAAGCAGCAGTGTTGGAATCTATTCTATTGAACTGTCTTGAAAATCGGAAATGGTTTTTAGAAATGAATTTTTAGAAACCATGTTTAGGGTGATTTGGTGGCTCGAGCAGCAGCGTGAGGTGCCTGGACGGCTAGGGAGGTGGCTCCGGCCCCGGTCGAGGCGACGACGAGTGCAGCGAGGGACGAGCAGCCACAGCTTGGCGTAGAACGAGAGCAGGAAAAGAGGGAGGAAAGAGGCTGCTGGCGGCAACGGGGTGGCGGCCGGGGGTGCCGACAGCGGCGCGAGTCCGGCGAAGGCTGGCCGGATGCAGCAAAAGGGGAAGGCAGAGAGGGAGATTGAAGGAAGGGAGGGAGAGAGTAATTTGAAGAGTTGGTTTTCTTCGTGAAAAAAAAAATCATCGGTTTCCTCACCTCTCCATAATTTATTTGGGCCAAGTGACTTCTATAAAATCCTTCCCCTTTCCTTTTTTATTCTACCAAACAAAGGAAAATGTATGTGAAAAATAATTTTCAAGAAAAATCATTTTTCATTGGAAAATTATTTTCCGGGAAAATGATTTTCCCCTAACCAAACACACCCTTTATAAAATAACTAGTTGTATTATTAGTAATAAATAGCATTGATAACAATTATTTTAAATATACTTACAAAATGAGTATCAAATTAACTCGTGTAGTGCAATCGGATGGATGATATTATTTTAAAAATTGAGAAAATTTTAAAATAAAAATAAAAATAAATCAATTACAATAAGCAAATTTATATTTAATTATAATATAATTAATTAACTATTTTTTACAAGTATTGAATTGTACATAATTATACTAAATGCTGATGATAAGTTTAAAAAATATGTCCAAATTTTCAATATAATTTTTATTAAAAATGCATTTGATGAAAATTTTCATGTGTATGTAACATATACTTCACCAATACATATCAAATACCTGGGATTATGAATCTTGAGAATTATTATTAGCTATGAAAAGAAATGAACCCTTCTGGTATTTTTCCTAAGTTTAATCTTTTAATCTTTTTGTAATTTTAATAGTACTTTTATATCATCTCTTCTTTTTTATGACTAATTTTTAAAATTTAATATTTTTCTATATTTTTAAAAATTTTATCGCTTTTTTCATGATGTCAGTATATTATCATATTCATTTCTTTTTTATTTTAATAATTTTTATTAAATATTATCAAATTGCAATAAATGATATGATATTTTTTTTTGGTGCCATTGCCAGTACCACTATTTCAATAAGGTGAGGGAGTTACGTCATTGTCCCCACAAGTATTAACTCATAGGCTTACTTCATCATCAACCTTTTCAGTCTGAAAATAATCTTCTAAAAATTGTCACATTTAGAATATGTTTTAAAAGAAAATCGTGACAATTTTAAAACAATAAAAATTGAATTAATAATGAACAAAAGATCAAGAATATTTTTAACAAGATATTTAAATTAATTTGACTTTTTTTCCAAAATAAAGCATGATTATTGCCATATTCTCTTCCAAATTACCCCTAAAATTCTCCACTTTAGTGAGTTAACCCATGAATTCTCCTATAAAATTTTCCCAATCTCTTTAATTATTCTTGGGAAAAAAATGTTGAGCAATCTTGACTGTGGTGGAATATTTGATCCATCCATTCAAAAGCATATGGTTCTCTCAACCTCTTTAATTATATTACATTATTATTTTCCCATTTTTGTGTCTGTGTTTTTTTTTTAAAATTTGAAATATCCAGAGTTACTTCTCAGTCAATTCTTATGAAAGGACTTCATTGTTAGACCCTATTTAGTAACAGACGTTTAGAGTAGCTTTTAGTATTTTGACCAAGTCAAAACACTAATCAACCAAATATTAGCGTTCGGTAAGGTAGTGTTTTAACTAGCGTTTGCAGTAGCTTTTAGCGTTTCAAATAGTGTTTCTAAAAAGTTAAAGAATATTAGCTTTTCATATTTGAAAGTAGCGTTTCATATTTTTTGACATAAAAATCCCTCCATTAATTTATATTTGACAAATTATTTATATCCTTTTACGTCAATTTACAATAATCACTTGTTTATGTAGGTGATATCTGTTAGATTTTAACTGTTAGTGGATAAGCTGTTCAAATGAACGGTTGAATAAATGTGTTTGGTAAATTTAATGATTGAGTTAGTTGTTTATTGTAAATTGACGTAAAAGAATATAAATAATTTGCCAAATATAAATTAATAAAGGGATGTTTTTGTAAAAAAATATAGAACGCTACTTTTATGAAAAACTAATATTCTTAACTTTTTAGAAACAAGACTTGAAATAAGATGAAGTAATACAAATGATAGTTGAAATACTACCGTACCGAACGCAAATATTTTATTAACGTTTTGATTTGGTCAAAATGTTAAAATTTACTCTAAACGTTATTGTTAAATAGGGCCATAGTCAACCGTCCGTCTTGGGAGCACATTTTAAAAGACTTTTTTCAATTATTATTAACAAAGAGAGGCAAATGAATCCATGACCATGACCGACTTATGACAAAACGATGACAAATAAAGATTTTAAAATAAAATATAACCACCACAATCTCCTTAATCCTAACACTAGATGGTTAATTTCAAATATACTCTTGGTAGAAGATTTAAAATATACTCATTCTGTTTCTGAAAATGTGTCAAATTTAGAGAAATATTTAAATAAGAAAATATTATTTAAATTACTAAAAACTTAATAATTTTAAACCATATAACGTAATAATTTAAGTTAAATAAAAGATATAAAACGTGTCTTACTATAAGATATATATCACTTGTTTGCAATAGGTTGGCACAACAAAGGTCCCTCTCAATAAAAAAAAAAAAAAGAGAAAAAAAGAAGAATAGGGCAATCCATATAGGTCGATAGGGAGTGGGATAGATGCTAGGGTAGGTCCTCAAAATGAAAGGTTCCACTAAATAATTTAGTTATAGCCTAAATTTATAAAATTGCTTTCACATTATAGATTTTTCAACCTAAAAAAGAAAAAAAAGGGGTACATGGAATGCAAATCTTATAAACCCAATAATTTCTCGAATATCATGATAATATAGGGTCCTCTTTATAAAGCTTAAGTCACATCAATTTTCCACAATTTTATACATCACGTGTTCTTAGCTTTGGCTTAGCCTATCTTCAACATTTATTTTGACCTTTAATTCAATGGAAGGGCCCATCGGATTTAGTAAATATCTTTCAAAAGAAAAAATAAAATAAACGATATTTTAAGAAAAATCAATGACATACAATGAAACGCTAAAAGATGTGATAAAATAAAAGTTAGTTTTATAACTTGAATCATTTACAAAGAAATTTAAAGGTTAATTATTACAACTGAATCAAGGATATCTCATTCAATAGATACGATAAAATACAAGAGATTCGATGAAGTGTAAGAGAAAGTCAATCAAATCAAGAAGGATCCGAAGCAAGAAGCGACTTAGAAAAAGTGGAGAGATAAAGAAAGTTAGATGAACCAGACTTGAATAAACTTTCCATCCTAACTTCTAATTATAAATCGCTTTGATCCTTTGAAATTGACTTTGATAAATCCTCTTAGTAACTTGTTCTATATGATGAAGTGGGTTGAGATTGTGAGTGATAGTGGATAATGAGTAGACGATGATGTGATATCCAAATCAAATCTCCCTCTAGTATTCCACTCAGCCCATGTTCGTGTATCTCATAAAATGGTGGCAATAAAATCATAATTTTCATTACTGAAAATTAGAACATTTCGAATCTTACATATGCTCCATAACAGATTAATCATATGAACCAGTTGATTTTGTTGGTGTAAAGTTCTAAAACCAAAAAAATAAATTTTAAATAGACAAACACTCTAATTGTAAGACATTCAAATCAAGTCATTTACATCTATAGGCTAATTCTCACGATTTGTTTGTGTATGATCAATTTTTAAAAGGGTGAGATGGTGGTTCACTTTTTGAGTTACAAAGTGGACAAATAGGATCTAAATTAGGACATTTTTTAATTAGACTGACATGACATAATAAGATATTATAATAAATACTCCTTGAACAAATTTTACGAAGCTATATTAAGGTAAAATTAAGATTTTGACTCATAATATATATTTATAATGGCACGAGACCATGATGGAACTAACCAATTGTATATTGGTCACCCCGTACAAATGCCATAGGCGAAGAAGGAATTGTTGATATATGAAAGCATATGGCTTAAAAACAAGGAAGAAAAAAGAGTCAAAATTGGGCAGACAAGCTTGGTTATGTGTAGTTTAGTTGAAGGGTTGACCCCACTAACCTCATATCGATATGGGATACTTGGTCCTTAAACTCGTGCATCAAATTGTGTTACTTTTTGTGTAAATTAGGCATACGGTAAATTTAAATTTTTAGTAATAATTTTTACCGATTTTATTTGTGACTCAACTGAGATATTTAGGCCATTGCATTGTGTCACTTTAATATATATTTGATAAATTTAATGTTTTCTTTTTAATTATGTTAGAAACTAATTTACCAAAATGTGCTTCTTTGTAGAGCTTGTTCGTTTCATTTGTTAAAACTAGCGTTTATAGCGTTTATGAGTCGTTATGAGTTGTTATGAGTATGTTTGATTTGTTATGAGTTATTACTGACTGTTATGAGTTGTTATAATTAGCGATTATAAGCTGTTATGGGTTGTATAGCGGTTATAAGTCTGCTATAGCGATTATAAGCGGTTATAACCTCGTTATAATAGTAATAATAATATTAAATAATTGACTTTTTAATAATAATAATAATAATAATAATAATAATAATAATAATAATAATAATAATAATATTGTTATTATTATCATTATTATTATTATTATTATTATTATTATTATTTTATTGTTATTATTATTATTATTTTATTATTATTATTATCATTATTGATATTATTATTATTGTTATGAAATTGTCGAAAGAGTATTATAACGATGACAATGAAGATCATTATAATAACAAGTTACAATGTCGATGATAATAATAACAATAATAATTATAGTAATGATATTACTAAAATTTTAAAATATAATAATATTTTTTAGCAATAACAACAACAACAACAATAATAATAATAATAATAATAATTATTATTATTAATATAGCAATAATCATAGTAATAATAGTAGAAGTAGTAGTAATAATAATACTAATAATAGTAATAATAATAATTATTATTATAATTATATTAATAATAGTACTAGTAGTAGTACCAATAATAATAATAATAATAATAATAACAATAATGTATTAATATTATTATTGTTATTATGTCATGGAGTACTAGTAGTAGTACCATTATAATAAGAAGTTACAACGACGATAATGATAATAACAATAATAATTACAGTTATGATATTAGTAATAATAATAATAATTTTTTTCTTAATAATGATAATAATAATAATAATACTAATAATATAATTAAATAATTATAATAATTATTATTATTATTACTACTACTAATAATAATATAATTATGTTATTATCATTATTATTATTATTATTAGTAATAATAATAATAATTATTATTATTATTAATATGAGTTTATTAGTTGTTATATTAGATAGTCTGTTATAGCGGTTATAACTAGTCTGTTATGAGCTATTATGAGCTACTATGAGTCTGTTATAGCGTTTATGAGCGGTTATGAGCGGTTATGATCGGTTATTAGCGTTTATGAGCGGTTATTAGCGGTTATTAGCGTTTATGAGCGGTTATGAGCGTTTATGAGCGGTTATTAGCGGTTAGCGGTTAAAAGCGCTTTTATAAACGCTAATTCGAACAGAGCTCTTAATTTGTTTCATATAATATAAAAATAATTTAGATTACTATACACACACCTTTTTATTTTTAATTGCTTTAAAGTACCCCCTAAATTACAAAATATATGCTTCATAATCAAATGCTAGGTATTTTTAATACAAATTAGATTCTTTTCATTATTTATTCCTTAATACTTTTTACTACTAATTAATTAAACCCTTGGTATGTGAAAAAAGATAGATGGGATTGAGTATAGGAAATAAGTTAATAAAATTCTCATGTTTGGTATGTAAAATAATTATGTTTATTTTGTGTTTCAAATGATTTTGAGCTTCAAAATGACTTTATCAAAATTTTTTTAATGTAGGTCTTATTTAATAGATCTCTCTATTGGTAGAAATGCTTTCGGAGGTAAGACTGTTTACGTATATATTTCTTCAAATCTCATACAAATGGGAACCAAAATAAAAGAAGTTGTTTGAAATGCTAATTGCATTCTAGTCAACATGATACTCACTTTTATAAGCATTATATTCTGGTTAGTGGCGGAGTCACTTTAAGGTTAAGGGTGTCTTGGTAAAAAAAAATTAAAAAAATATTTTATTTTGTGAACAAAAATTTCAAATTATAGGTAATTGGACACATTTAAATTTGACCTAAAAAATTGGACAACTTATTTCAAATTTTTGGCTCCGCCCTGATTTCGGTGCTACATATTAATAGATGGTTAGACTAAAAGAATTTATTTTTGAAAGGATTTGGAGACTTAACAAAAAAAATATATATCTCATAAAACTATTATAGAATACGATAAAATTTTTAAGAGTGCGAGTATATTTGTTGCCACAAAACGGCAACCACGAAACCAACATAATTCCCGCAATTATGTACGTACATCATGATTTAATCTCAACCATTAAAATTTATAACTTGTGATTTAATTAAAAAATTTTCTTATAAACTTACAAAATTTTAATAAATGAAGAAAAATTTACTTTTTTTAACTAGTGTTTGGCTATACAAAATTATCCTTCAACTCAACACAAACTACAAAACAATTAATAATTGCCATCACCCTTCCTTCCCCTTCCTTTACATTGTTCGTCCAAGTTATTGCATTCCTATCGGTTACCTCGGTTCTTCCGGCAAGCACCATTTTTTCCAGCACATCAATTCTTTTCGGGCCATTTTCCGACAACGTACAATATGATTTTGGTAATTCTAACACTCCTTCATCCTCTCCTTCCTCCTTCTCCGCGCTATTACTTGTTCAATTTGAGAACCTATTGTTGGAGTATTAATGAACAAAAAATAAAAATCAAGCACATTTAACGATTGAGATTCATTCAAGCAACCAAACCTCAACCACAATCGGACCCAAATGATTATTAGAAAAACGATCAAATTATTCTTCTACTAAAAGCACCTATCTTCTTCTCCAATATCAAGCCAACAGACAAAATCCTAACTTAAATCAAAGAAAGAAGTAAAAATAACTATTTCACGGACAAAAAGATCAACTAGATTGAAGACAAGCGATTACAAATCAATAATCTTGACAATTGGATCGATCATCAATTGGCGGAAACAATGAAGGTCACCCGAAAACCATTTGGGGGGTAATGAAAGTTATTTGATTTCCTTTTTTGGGCTATTGTTTTTCGGTTTGAATCGAATGAATGCAATACTTGGAGATCCAAACGAGGTCATTAAAAAATACTTTTTATTCATTTATTATATTTTATAAATTATTTAAAATAAAATTTAAATTTAAATTAAATGTAAATAAATTAACGGATGAGATTAAATCATGATAAATATAAGGTTCATATTGAGGGAGTTATTATGGTTATCATGGTGTCATTTATTGGCAATTTTTAAATATAACTCCGTGCAAAATTAGGGTCCGTTCGTTTTAGCGTTTATAAAAGCGTTTATAACCGCTAACCGCTAATAACCGCTCATAACCGCTCATAACCGCTCATAAACGCTAATAAACGCTCACAACCGCTAATAAACGCTATAACGACTCATAGCGGCTCATAACGACTCATAATGACTAGTTATAACCGCTATAACGACTATCCACTATAACGACTAATAAACTCATATTATTATTATTGTGATGATTATTATTTATGATAATAATAATAATTATAATTATAATAATAATAATAATTATTATTATTATTATTATAATAATAATTAAGAAAAAAATTATTATTATTATTATTACTACTACTACTATAATAATAATAATAATAATAATAATAATATTAATACATTATTATTATTATTATTATTATTATTATTATTATTATTATTATTATTATTATTATTATTATTATTGTTACTACTACTAGTACTATTATTATTATAATTATAATAATAATTATTATTATTACTATTATTATTACTACTACTATTATTACTATGATTATTGCTATATTAATAATAATAATAATAGCGTTTATTATTATTATTATTATTATTATTATTATTATTATTATTATTATTATTATTATTGTTATTGTTATTGCTAAAAAATAATATTATATTTCAAAATTTTAGTATTATCGTTACTATAATTATTATTGTTATTATCATTATCGACGTTGTAACTTGTTATTATAATGATCGTCATTGTCATCATTATAATACTCTTGCGATAATTTTATAACAATAATAATAATATCAATAATGATAATAATAATAAATAATAATAATAATAATAACGATAATAATAACAATAAAACAATAAAAATAAAAATAAAAATAATAATAATAATAATAATAATAATAATAATATTATTATTATTATTATTATTATTATTATTATTATTATTATTAAAAAGTTAATTATTTAATATTATTATTACTATTATAACGACTTATAACCGCTCATAACCGCTATAGTAGCTTATAACCGCTATACAACCCATAACAGCTATAACCGCTAATTATAACGACTCATAATGACTCAGTAACTGACTCAAAACAGCTCAGTAATGACTCATAACAACTCATAGCGACTCATAACGACTCATAAACGCTATAAACGCTATAACCGCTAGTTTTAACGAGTGAAACGAACAGACTCTTAGTTATGCATACAACCCCAGCAAAGCGAATCACAAGTAGTTGCCGTATCAAAGTGATTTCATCATATTTGCAAGTATAGGTGCAAATTTTTTGGGGATTTGTACCATTTCTTCGTTTGATTTCTCCAACTTTCTACACCATTGATAAATTCAAACAAATTGCCCAATAATAATTCAAGAAACTATGAAAAAAATTACTTATTGTGTTGAATCTCGTCGTAGGATATTCTCTGTTGACTACAAATTAAATAGTACTCATTTATCATGTACTTTTTAATTTGATATATTAGTACATCTAGAATATCGGGATACGTGATATCTGAAAACTATAATATGTGGGTGCCGAGTTAGTATAGTTGGTAAAGATTTTAAAATTTATCGTAAAAATTCTATGCACTTTATATGCTCAAAAAACAGTTCAAAATTGAAAAAGTACAGAAGGAAACAACATTTTTTATAATAGGTTAATAAACTTTAGACATCTAAGAGGGATTTTTTTTTTTTTGGGAAGGAGAATGCTTAAGACAAATAAGCCAAAACCTCCGTTCTAACTTTGATCTAGGATATGTATATCTATCACTTAAACTTCCTCACTTCATTGGATCATATATATGTAGAGGGTGATGAGTTGAAATGCTAATGGGTCCAAAAAAGGAAAAAAATATAGAAAACTCTAGAATTCTTTTAACACAAAAGCATCTTAAAAGTCATGACATAAATGCGATTTCTGTTTTTCCTATTATATATGGCATGAAGATTATCGAATTTTTTAGCTTTAGAGCCTTATAAAGATATTAAAATGTATCGAGTTATTTAGATTTTCAGTTCAATTGTCGTGATAATACCCAATATCATCTGAAAAAGGGTAGGTGATCGGAATACCTCTCCACCTAATTCAACTCAACTACTAGTAAACATAATGCACAAAGGACGAAATTGGTGGACTCAAAACTTTGTGCAATTTCCCATTACATGCTAAAACTAGTAAATTTTCCTAACTCGAAACCGACTTTTATGCTCAACCCAAAAAAAAAAAACACATTTAATATTGGACCACTTTAATCAACATACTAAATTCCACGAACTTTCTACGACGTAATTGTTTTTCTTAATTGATGCTTTCCAAAAATAATGGTCCCATAATCTCCATTCATGAATATTCAAAAATGTGTGTAAGAATAAAAGGTCCTTCCATACAAGACTTCAGAGTCACTATATAGCCGACTTTCTCCTCCCAAAATTCCAAGAATAAGAAGTACAACGAAAAGATCAGAATAGAGTATGACTCAAAATTGACACATAAAACTAATAGCTTAAACATAATAAATTAGAAGTTTGAATTTTAAAATCCACTAAACATTATAAGTTGCTTGATTAAGCCTAAGCCTACCAAAGTAGTCCAAGTATCTTGAAATCATGATTTACACCTTGGAATATATCCATAGCCCTATATAGTGGACATCCAACCAATTATTATATTATATTGCCCCTCAAAATTAAACCCACCACCTTTAACCTCGCCGACGTCCTCCACCATCAGCCGTTTTTTTGCCTCTCTTTCTCTAAACGAAATTCCAATTCCCCATTTCAAATTACACTTCTAGATAATCCACACACTAAGACACAAAATCATGTTTTGGTTCTTCCCTCCCTCCCTCCCTAAGCTGGGTATGCTTATATCAATCTAGATTTTAACATATTTATTTATAGATTGTCTGTAAAATTTAATTTAAAATCAGATATGAGATAATGTCTATGATTAGGTATTTTATAACAGATTTATTTGTTTGGATAAACAAATCTGAATAGATATCAATTTTTTTTTAAATTGGTCGATTTAAACATAATGTGATATACAACGTAATCAAACTGATTTGAAGTTATGTCTCGATATTCCTGCCGTCCGAAGCCGAAAGAGAAAAAATTAGGGACAAAAAAGCATAATCTGAAACGGAGTTTTATGATTTCATCACCTCCCCTCCCCCAAAATTCCAACCCCTCTCACAAGTCACAACTCATTAACCCCACGTGTTTAATTTATCACATTCTCTCTCCTCCCCTCCATCTCTATATTTCTCTCTAACCCTCGCTACTATAACCACCTCATACAACCCCCTCCTCCCTTCCCCTTTATCCCTCCCACCCTTCTCTCCCTCTTCTCCATCTCTCTCTTTTCTCTCTCTAAACACCATGAAGAGAAATCCTCCCAACTCCATTCTACTATTAGCAATCCTATCTCTTATGGCCATCACAAACCTCATCTCGATCACAGCCGTCGAAATCATGCCATCATCATCGTCGTCGTCATCATCATCGGCATCGGCATCAACCGCCGCAACTTCCGACGACTACTACTTCCCCACCGCCACCGGGAACCCGATAGTCAGTGGCGGCCACAAGAACAAGACCACCGCCGCCGGCCGCGGAACCCTCACCTCCAAATGGAGCTCAGCCGAGATCCTCGCGGCGGCTCATCGGCCGTCAACGGTGGCGTGGATCAAGGATGTCCGACGGCGGATCCACCAGCACCCGGAGCTCGCCTTCGAGGAGTTCGAGACCAGCGCCTTGATTCGGGCTGAGCTCGACGGGCTCGGAATCGAGTACCGCCATCCGCTGGCCCGGACCGGCATCCGGGCCTGGGTCGGGTCTGGTGGCCCGCCCTTCGTCGCCCTCCGAGCTGACATGGACGCGTTGCCTATTCAGGTAATTTTGATCTTTATCGAGCTTCTATATTTTGTTTTGATTTTTCTTTTTGAAAATTAAGAATTTGTTGAATGGTTGGAATTTGTGGGGTTTTTTTTTTTTTTTTTGGAGGTCCATCGTTGTCTTGAGTCAAATATATATGAAGTATGATGAGTCATGGCTCATGAGGTGGAAAATGATAGTTTATATTTACAAGTGTGTATGTGTGTTATTTTTCTCTATTTTTTATTATTATATTATTTTCAATAAGTACTATTTTTTTCTCAAACATTTTAAAAAATATACGAGTGTTACTTAACTATATTTGTATGAACTTACATTTTTTTGAATTATTGGACATTTTTTATGTAATATAAGTGTCTCACCAACTTTAGAAAGATGCGTATAAATGTGGTCCCCGATAATAATTGCTTTCTTGCTTTTTATGTTTGTTCTCATTAGTACCATAAAAATCTTACAGATCAACCGTACTTTAATTTTGTAAGTACTAGAAACCTTTTAGAACAAATATTTTTAAGTTTATACAAATTCGTTACCTTTTTGTGTCAGAAATTTTATATGTATCAACTCAACTTTGGCTGCATATGTGCAAAACCAACATTATGGATATACATGTTTGCAAATTACAAGTGACGAGGTGATTGGTTGGCTGCTCATTCGCCATCAAGCCACCCTGGGTTGGATTATAGGAAAAATTAAATTTCATCATAAGCTTTGAGGTTACCTCCCTCTTTTGAATCTGGTTTAACCCATTATTTATTGGATTATTTTGAGAGAAGGGTCCAGCGTGTTAACCCCGTTAAAAGATATATGTATATACAAGTATTTTCTTTTAATAATTTTCTGACTTTTCCTTTTATGTGTATTCTTATTATTTTTATTTTAAAAGTATAGCTATTTTGAAACCAAATTTTTTAAAAAATACAACTACAAAAATAATTCTTAATCACTAGATGACAAGATATTTTTGTATGCATATTATATGGCTAGTTTGATTGATAAATATGTATATATGTGGTCCCGATAATAATCGCTTTCTTACTTTCTTTCTACTTTTAGTCTTATTTATAAAGTTTCTAAAAGAAAATTTGTCACGATAGACAAGTTTTTTTAAAATTCTATCTCTTTTAAATATACATGTGACGGATTTTAAGAATATTTTGAAACAAAAATTGCAATTAGAATATGAATACTGGTAGATATTTTTATATGAAAGTCTTTTCATCCATGTGAAATGAGTTGAAATTTGGTGGTTCAAAGGAAATTAAAGTTTGTGATAATGGAAAAAATGTGGCCTAGAAATCCTTGGCTACAAAAGGTTATGCAATTGGGAAAAGATTCGTAAATAGTTGCTTATTCTTTTCGTCTTTTTTCGGATCAAATTTTAAGGAGAATAAAGTGGACTTAGGAAAAGATTTAATAATAAAAACGTGATAAAATTGCACAGAGGAAGAAAAAAAGTAAAAAGGTGAAGATTTTTTTGCTGAAAACAGAGGGGCCTAAAACAGAGAGAGTATTTTTTCTTTTCTTTTTTTTTTTTTAAAAAAATGGGTAAATATATCTAAGCAATCCTTTTTCTGCGAAAACAGAAACTGATGTGTTAAAATTTACACTGGCGAATAATGTACTAATCAAATATAATTATGAAATGTTTTCAATGTTAGAAATTCTCAGAGGAGAAAAATTACTCTTTTTAAGGGTTTATAGACTCACTCTGTGTTATATAATACTACTACTTACATATACTTATGTTTTGTAGGTATTTTATACCATTGTGAAGATAAAAGTGTCCCTTTTTTAGTATTTTTGAGTTTTATAAGTATTATTATTTTTTATAGGTATTCTTTTTAACAATTTTATAAATTTTGAGGATTTTTAAATATAAATTTTAACAATTATTTTTTCTAATGGTGTCTCGGAACACCGTTAGCGACAACAAAAGCTCCGCCATTGATTGTATATCTCTTTAGTATTTTGTTGTGGAAATACATCTAAATTTTTTATGTCTTTTACAGATACCGGGTCCATGGACCCGGATCATATAATAATTTTTAGATTTATAAGTCACTGTTGTTAACAATTTAACATATGCATTTTTTAAGTACTAAATACATTGAGCATATATATAATATAGTTTTGTTTAATCATATTTAGCTTTATTAACAATGTCAATAATACACACATATTTGAAATTTTACTCCTTTATACATAATCACTTATCTCATTATGATTGATTAATCACGATACCTTATTTTCTTATTAAATGTAATGATAAATTTCTAATAAAATAATTTCAGAAATTATAAATTAGGAGATATAATTCTTCTAATTAAAATAGGTCACGAATTGTAAATTAGGCAAGTCAATACCTTGGTAATCTAAACTAGACTACAAATTCTTGATGTATTAACATCCTAAAATTAATTATGAACTTTTAAAATTTAATTTAAAAAGGAGTTTAGGGGTGGGGGTCTCAAATCTTAGTCCGGAACAATGGGACCCAAAAAGTTTTTAAGTAGATTTAATTTTCCAGAAAAAGGTCAATATGGCTGTCTGACCCTCATGTCATCCTCTACACTTTTCGGTAACAGAATTGCTATGTGTTCCCCTTTCATCACTCTCTCTTCCCCCCACCTTATTCTCTTTAGTTGTTGGACCACAAAATAATTATATATATGCTATGATAAGCAATTTATATATTATTCCTTAAGGACTCATTAATTGTTAATAATAAACAATAATATACAAATAGATGAGACAGAGTTAATACGACAGTTTATTGAATTATTGAAAGTTTATCCTAATATTTATAATGGAAAGTGTAATAATTTACTATTTTCATTAGTTTTCTTTTTTATTTTTGTACTATTCATAAGTTTTTCTTTTATATAATCAATGTCTTCCATAACAAAAAAAAAAATTAGTGTCACTATTTAATAAAAAAACTTGGTTAATAATATGAACACAAAAGCTTAATTTATATTTTGTCTGCTTTAAAATTTGATAAATTTAAAATTATATGAATGTATGATTTATATAAACAGAAAGGATTATAATTAATTAGTGTTTTGAAAGTTATTTTTAGATCTATCAAAGGGGCAAATGTGATGGGGATATTTTATCTACATAAGAGTAAGAGGTGTCTTCAATCCATTGGTGAATAATAATTACATTTTGTCTAATATATAGGTGTGGAAAAACGTCTGGGACCAGACAAAAAATTAGAAAAAACAAAAATAAAAAAGGGAGTTGTTTTTAAAGGAGGGGGTAGAAAAATACAAAAGAAATGATATTTAAGGGAACCCAAGGAGCGGCCAAGTGGCAGACTACTTTGTGGCCACAGCTTGAACGCCCAAAATAGAAAGTTTTCTATTATTTAGGGTTTTCAATTTCCGTCACATGGTTATGGGGTATGAGAGAGAAAAAGAAATGGCCTTCAATTCTTTGTCCCTTTCTATGATTGAGGTATGTGGAGTCTACTACTTATAAATTATTATAATATATAACCAATTTCTCCAAGCCTCGTCTCATAATGTAATAATGGGGGTTAAGAATTGGCGTCTAATGTTGTTTTTATAAGAATTCTAGAGAATTACTGTTAATTTTAGTTTGATATCTATGCTTTTTGAGAAGTGAAAAAGGTAAAAGCGAGATAATTCACAATTTTTAAGTATAAGATATATGGTATAATAAGTTTTTCTGTAATTTTGTAATTTGAGGTTTAAGTTATTATATTAAACTTTTTATAAAACTGTATGTGATTGAACGACTTTTAGAGTACATATTTAAATTTTTTATTTAAAATATGTGAGTTTGTGCATTATTTTGTTACAAAAGTAAAAACTAGTTAAGCATAATATCCTAGCAAAAAAGAAACAAGCAAATAATTTTTAGAAAATTTTGTAGTCTATTTAGCTTTAGGCAAGTCAATCTAAATTCGAGTTAAAATTAAGTTAAACTTTAACTAAAACTCTGTCTACCTCGCAAAATATGACAAAGGATATTTTAATTTTTAACCTTGTTAAATTTTACCAGTATAATTAATTTATGTGTTATATAGTGCTCCATATATTATATAGTCCAGAAGAGTTGTACATCCAAATGTAAGCTTACTAACACATGCAACAATACCTCCTAATAAACTATCCTTTCTTAATAAAAATTAATAGTTTACGGTCCAATGATTAACTTTTTCCCAACGGCTTAAAAAAATAATAAAAAAATCTTGGATTCTGTTAAGGGAAAGAATGTTGTTTGCTAAGGGACAATTGCGATGTGTTCAATTTGCATTAATGCAACTTTTTTGTTGAGCTGTTTGTTACAATGACGTCACACTCTGTAGCTAGGTATCCTAAGCACAATACATTTTAGGGGATTTTCCTATCCATATATAACCATTTTCGATATGTATAATTTGCACATAGTAATATAGTAGATTTTTTAAATAAAAAATAATGTAATAAATTTTAATAAGCTATTATCAATTAATAAAATACACACATAATAATTGCATAAATAATTGAGTTTCATTAATAATTAAACATGCCTACAATGATAAAGGTAATAAGTTTATAAATAATAATTTAAATTAAAATTATAGATACCTGTATCGGCTAGAAAATACAATAGGTAGTAAATATTAAGAGAAAAGTTAGGATAATTCACCTAAAATAAAATATTTTTTGGATATATTTATCTCTAATTTATTAGATGACAAATACATTAATTTGAATTCTTTTAATTTCTGTTTGTACTTCCTGGTAATATGTATCAATTTGTAATTATGGTTTCTCGAATATTTAATTCATTATGTGTTCATTATTTTGACATCTAGTAATTTTATATTTTAATTCTTCTACTATATAAATATATTTTAAATATATATTCATATATATATTTGAGAAGAAATTGAAAAATAAAAAAGAAATTGTGGGGTGGACGCAGGAAGCCGTGGAATGGGAATACAGGAGCAAAGTGGATGGGAAAATGCATGCTTGTGGGCACGATGCACATGTTGCAATGCTTCTTGGTGCGGCCAAAATACTTAAGTCTCGTGAACATCTTCTCAAGGTATAAAATTAATTACTTCACACCTCCTCTCTTTTACAATCAAAAAACATGTGGGAGTTAATTTTTTTAAAAAATAAAATTTTGGTCTAAACGTAAAAGTCAATTGAGACAACTAGTAAAATTTTTAAAGTTATTACTGTAATTTTAAGCTTGAATTCTACTTATATTAATCCTTTTACGCCTCAATTATATAAAATAAAAATTGATTAAAAATTATGTATGTAAATCTAAATAAATATCAAAGTATTGTTTGTTATCCACAATAGAAAAAGATTGGAATGCTACATAAAGAAATAGCAGAATTATGTCCAAAATGGAATACTTACATAGGTGATATTGTGAAATTAAATTGTTAATAGTGGAAGGATTGTAACATATGTTGTTTCATAGTTCCTTTTATAGGTTAATATAATTTTTATATTGATAGTAAAATATTTCAGGATTAGCATGAAACTTGTTAATTGAATGATATTTTCAGCATTGAAAGATTAGACGCCCAATTGGTTATAATGGGCACTGATTAGTGATTAGATGACCAATCGGGCAAATAATAGTGTCATGTCATGTCTATTTTTCTTGGGAAGCCATTGAATGTAGCCATATATTGTATTCCAACCGATTTTGAATTGGGTTAGAATTTTAAATTCATTTTCATTGGTCAGTTACATAATTTAATTTTTTTAAGATTTAACATAAATTAAAAAAATAAAAAAAGTCAGCTAAAACTAAATTAAATTTGAATTTCATTAAAAATTTCAACTGAATAAAACTTGTAACTTAATTGATGTGAACAACTAGACCAATTAGCTCACATTTAAAATGGGTTCAAATCACCCCATCCGTTACTTCTACAATAGGGTAGGGTAGAGTGGGACAACCTTATTACTTGGTCCTAAGTTAAATAAGACTAACTTATACGCCCTAAGCATCAGATAATAATGATGTCAATAAAACGTACATCGAGCTGATTTGAGCATGATGGGGTAGAGAGCTCATCAATGACCTCATGAGGAAGCAAACAGTTTTCATGTGAGGACAGCAAGATGTACATGTTGGGCTTTTGATAGGAAGAAAGGGGTGACCACCTCCACCACTACTTATGAGGGTAAATTGGTAGTTGGGAATTAAACATCATCAACATTAACAACCAAATCCAAAACAAGCACATTCAACAAAAAAAAAAAAAACTTGCATGAGGTTTAATTGAATGTTAGGTAGTACTTAACATCAAACCCCATTTCTTCTCTCTCTATATATTTGTTTCTTTCGCCCTCGTACAAATGTTTGTAGTCGGTGATTATGTTTTTGGGTGGGAATAGTAGGAATCTTTTCATAAAAATTTCCTTAGGAGGAATAACGAGGAGTCTGAATTTACCGGCTGCTTGATTTATTTAATTGTGTCACATTATGTTAGTATATATTTTATGTCGCTTGGTTACTGTATATAAAACTATTATTTACGAGGTTAATAATTTACTACTTTGAAATTTTAAGGAACAAATAGCTTAATCTATTTTCTTGGCAAAATCATCTAAAAATTACATTTTGACCCTTAATTATAGTACATTTTTGTAACTTAACTTTCTTTTTTGCATTTTTTTGCCAGAGATCGTGGTCAATATATGTTGTCATAGACAATATTAACTCACTTCAGTTAATGGTAATTAGTACGATTCCATCTAAGTCATTGAAAAAAAGTAAAATAAAATTCAAGACAAGATGTTTCTTGAAATTCCAATAAACAAATCAGTTAAATTACAAAAAAGTATCTTATTCGGGGAGGCAAAACCTAATTCTATACATTTTATCAAGGAAAAAAACTAAGTGATTCATCCCATAAAAATCTAGGGTTGTGTAATTTCTTTTTTTTTTTTTATAAAGTGGTGAACTAATTTAATAAGTGGTCATATCTTATTTAATAGTTTATGGTCATACATTATGATAATAAAATGTCAAATAGTAGTAATATTAGGTTTTAGTTTCAACTTCCTTTCCTTATTGTACTGTACTTACAAAAATAATGTCTTAACTTAGATTAATTTTTGGGGTCATAAAATTTTTGTTGACCTTGAGATTGATGGGTCATTGTTAAAAAGCTTAGAAATTAATGTGGGTTCACACTCATTTATACTATAAAAAAAATAAAAAGAAGCAATTTTTTTTTTTTTTATGTGGTTCAATTGTGCCCACATCTTGGTGGAAGAAAGGCTCAAATCCAGATATGGATTGGGTCTTGTACGAATAAAATAGACATCTTGATTGTAGGACTTTTATGTGCACCAAAGAAAGTCATATATGTTCAGATTGTGAACTAAATAATTTATTTTCTTTTTAAAAAAAAGGGCAAACAATGATGTACCTTTAGAGAGATTATCACTTTTAGATTCATAATAATATGTTTTTTTTTTTTAATGTTTCCAAAAAGTTTCAACCTTGAAAGTTGTATTTGTGGGATGCTGTTTTTGTGTGCTTCCAAGTTAAATGAGAATTGATAGATCAATGCATTGAATCTGCGGTGTTTAAGTGCATTTACTATTAAATAAAACATATTTGGAACATATAAAAATGGACCCCATATATAAATATACATAAAATTTTAGGATCTTTTATTTGTTCTTTCAAGCTACTAGTGCAAAGACTTGAGGGGAATCATTGGATCCTGTACCTTAAAAAGGATAAATAGGTAAAATATACAATATACATGTATTAGTAATTAAAATATTCTGATCTTTTTCTCTTATAAGAAACATGCTAAGATTCGAATCTCAAAACAAATATACTTATCTTTTCTCACACCTTTATAAAATAGATTTAGCGAGCCGATCCAAAAAAATTAATTAATTTTAATCATAGAATAAGTTTATCTTAATCCCTCTAACCAATGGTGGCTAGTCTTAATTAAATGATGATATTTGCACCAATAATAATGATATTTTCCCATCAATCCAAAGCATCCGAGTGCTAATTAGCAAATATGCTAATTTGAATTAATTAAAATTTTCATGAAATCAATGGCTCTCCTGTTCTCTTAATCTTTATCTTATAAGTTTATTTATGATACACAACTAAGTTTAAAATTGCGGCTCTTAAAAGAATTAATTATGATAACTAGTTTAACAATTGAGGATGTCATATTTCTATATTCGTTATTTTTCGTTTTTAAAATTATTTGAACTTATTTATCAATGTAATTAATTTTGAGAAAATATGTTTGATATCTGACGTGTAGTTGAGTTTCTTATCCCTATATCTGATTATTAGGTAATTGATTCTTTTTGTTACTTCGATGATTCGAAAATGGCAATTGACATGCTTGAGAGCGGACCAATAGAGAGAGATGTGTATTTGTCTATGGCTGTCATTTTCTGAGAAGCTCTCTGATTAGATTTTCCTTGCTGTGATCGATAATGAAATTAAGGAAATGAAAAAGAAAGAATTGGAGGGTTGAGGTCACCGATGCATATAAGAATCTTTTCATTTTAGTATTGGGGCCTTCATCGAGATATTGTTCTTTATCACTCTTATTATGAGTATCTACCTTGGCATCCCTGTGAGATAACGACTAATTTTAGACTATGTTATCTGAACTTTTCGATTTTAACTTTGTGGTTATAATATGATGTGAGCATCAAATTATTGATGATTTTTCTGGGATGGAAAAGAATCTGAGTTATGATACTAAGGTAAATCCTTAATGTTAGTTGAAATTAATTGACCTAAACTTTTTGAAACTAAGGAGAATATTTCCATTGTTTCTTGGGAAAAAGTGATATAAGTTTTAAGATTTTTCTGTAATAATTTTAAATACCCTTACTTTTTCATGTAAATTTTTAACTCCCTTTCACCATCCCACTGAAATGTTATATAATTCACATAAATCTATACTAAATCCTTTTAATATTTTTTAATGTCTAAAAATTCAAAAATACTCTTGTATTTTATATTTTTAGTTAAACCTCTCTCTCACACACACCATCTTCCCTCCTCTATTTTTCTCTCTAGCTTCTTGGGTTGTCTGTACTCCCTTAGTTTTGTATGTCAAATTTAATTTAACAATATCTTTTTTTTTTTTATAAAAAAATCTTCGTTAAAACCTAGGCTTTTTATTGTAGAGAGAAAGCAAGCATGTGGATGTGGGGAGAGTGAAGTTCACAGTTTTGGGTAATGCTCCTGGGAAATTAATACGGGAAAAGGCACTATGAATCTCTCAAATTTAAAGACATTAATGTAATTTCCGCTCCTTAGTCAATCACCTCAATGAAGCACTATTCCTATTAATTTATAAAATTGCAAGGGAGTTAAAATTAATATAAAAAGACGAGGGTATTTAAAATTATTACAGATAAACTTCATGGAGATAGGTGTGATTATCTCCTCACTTTAATATCAATTTGATTTTTTTTTGTGATGTGACTTTTACCAACACAAAAGAAAAGAAAATCAAGCTATTGTCACACAAAAAGTACCTTGTGTTCAAATACAATGCCACTAGGTTTAATTACCTTTCCAATTAAGGATAATCTTTTGGTACCTTAATTATGTGAAAGTACCGTTAAATACGTTACCTCCCCAAATTCTACTGTGGTGGATCTATAACGAGTCATTGTTAATATTTTTTAACTTTATACAACGTGACTAACGATGATTTCAATTACAAAAAACAGGGGACTGTGATCCTCCTATTCCAGCCAGCAGAGGAGAAAGGGAATGGAGCTAAACAGATGATAGTAGATGGTGCATTAGAAGATGTCGAGGCCATATTCGCGCTGCACGTTTCACACCAGCACCCAACGGGCATCATTGGCTCGAGGAGTGGGGCTTTGCTAGCCGGTTGTGGGTTCTTCAAGGCTGTGATCAGCACAAACCATGGCTCGATTCACAGCCACCAGAACCATGTTGATGCCATCCTAGCTGCTTCTGCTGCAGTTATAAGCCTGCAGGGAATTGTTTCTCGTGAAGCCAATCCTTTGGATTCTCAGGTGTGTTATTATTCCCCATCCTTACTCATTTCTTGGGAATTTTACTTCACCGGTTTGTTATTAGTCCCTAGGGCCCAGGACCCAGTCTTTTACTGGTTCCTCTGACACACTATTTACTAGACTTCATCAAAAATGTAGTTTCAATACAGTTAAATTTCCTTCCAAAAGTGTCATTAATTGAGATTACGAGTAAAAAAATGCCACTACAAATGCCTTTAGAGAGAAAAAATGTCACTAATTGTAACTAGTGAGGGCCCTAGTGACATTTTTTCGCTGATAAACTTACAACCAATAATGGAATCTTTAGAGAGAAATTCAATGTACTGACAAAATTGAATTATTGATAAGTCTAGTTTATGTTGAGGACTGGCCTCTTTTGGGTTGATAAATATCTCAGAAAGTAGGCAACTTTGTCAAGTGGATTAAATCCGCATGTTTTTCACACGTTTTTTAAATTCAGGTTGTCTCAGTCACAATGGTAGATGGGGGCAATCAGCTTGGAAATGTTCCAGAAATTGTTGTCATTGGTGGCACCTTCCGGGCCTTCTCCGACATGTATCAGCTCCTCCACAGGATAGAGGAGGTACACCCATCAACATGTCATCTTTATACTTTGGCAACATTCACACATTCTTACATTTACAATTGAAACTCGAAACATTTTCAACTAGACAAGTAGATTTTAAAAAAGAATTTAATTTCACTTTATCCAAATCCACCCAATCAAAGACTCTCGTAATATCCCCAATTTATGAGAATTTAAATATTCTGACGGTGTTACTTATGTCATCAAGTTGCACACCATTTGTCATGCCATGACTTGGGGAGGGAGGGGGTATTGATTTATAAGGTCAATTGACTGAATCAATTACACAGCCAGCATTGTTTGTATGTTTATGTCAAATTTATCGGCATTCTATCAATTGATTTGAACTTGATTGAATAATCCATTTGTCAGCGGCATTAAATTCAAAATGTCCTTCTAAGATAAATGCCCTTTCGATAAAATTAACAATGCAGGTGATCAAGGAGCAAGCAAAGGTGTTCAGGTGCACAGCCACAGTGGACTTCTTTGAACAGGAGCTATCAATATACCCTCCCATGGTTAACGATGATCGAATGCACGAGCACACAAGAAAGGTGACAGAGGACATGCTGGGGCCGGAGAAGTTCAAGATCGTGGCCCCGATAATGGGTGCAGAGGACTTCTCCTTCTACTCCAAGGAAGTCCCAGCCGCGTTCAGCCTCATTGGCATGAGAGGTGAGAAATTTGGTTCGGTCACCGGCCACTCCCCACACTTCACTGTTGATGAGGAAGTCCTCCCTATTGGAGCTGCCACTCATGCTGCCATTGCTGAAAGATACTTGATTGAACATGGATGAACATAAATGTATGTGTATATATATATATATATATATATGCTACCATTCTTAATTTGGGGGTTTTTTTGGGGGTTTTACTTTTCCCCCTTCTTCATTTCCTCCCAAACTAAGGAGCATGAAGTAATTAAGTAGGAGTGTATGTTATCTATTTTCCCCTCATTAGGGTGATTTTGTTTATGTTTATATAAGGTGGATCGTGTATTATATGTATATCATCCTATGGGTTTCTTTTTATATGCATTTTTAGTTTGATAAAAGTGAGTTACTATAGTTTGAATTAGATATCGTTTTGTCTCAAAATTTAAAAATTTGAGCTTTAAGGAAATATAAATATATTTAAATTCGGTGTATTTTGGTCCTGTTTGGCAATCGGTTGTTGGTTGATTGAATTAATCTGTTAGTTGTTGGCTGATTGGATTAGCCTTTTATATTAGTTGTTTACATTTAGATGTTTCAGAAAAAGTGTTTGGTAAAATTAGTTTTTTCTAAAAAGATGTGAGACAAAAAATTAATTTACAAAAAGTCAATCACAAAAACTATTGAAATTAGCTTTTTAAAAATGATTTTTGGGGGCAAAAACTTATTACAAAACGTCAACTTATCAAACACTTTAAATAGCCTTTTGATTAAGTCAAATAGTCAAAATTCACTCAAAAAGCCATTTAAAAAGAAAACCATTAAAAAGTTATTTGCCAAACATGACTTTTGAGGAGTTCACCAATGCGAGCGAAACTTTGTACCTTTATATCTAGTATCAACTATCAATCACCAAAAACTGTTGTCATTAAGCAGCTCAACTTGGATTAGGTTATTGATCAACAAAGCTTCCTCATCAAATTGCAAAATCCATTTAACCTAAGGTTGTGCTAGTTATGCATCCTGACAGGCTCCAGTCGATCTTCATTAAGCATGGCAAGAACCGTAGCAGTCATATTAACCTGGTTAACACTGCTAGGCATTGAGCTTTCACCTACCACTGATTCTTACCTTTGGATAAAGGGTGTGTATGCTAGCTTGCTTCATAGCTTGCCAAGCGTGGATGGCGATGAGCTTTTTGAGTTGAGTCAAGCTTGTTTGGTTATCTAAGTTGCACCCGAGTATCCTAATTTGGGTTCGTGAGCTCGCCAAGCATAATCAAGTTAGTATAAACAAGCCAAAAGAGTTTCTAGAAACCTTCGACAAATATTAGGATTTAAAATTGAAGTACTTAAACTTTTTATATGATGCTTGATTTGATATAATGTAATGGTAATGTATTGTAATTAATTTTATATGCAATCAAAATTACATAGTTGTGGTATTCATAATTATAATATTTAATTGCAATACTCTCGTATAATCAAACAACATAATAAAAACACAAATATAAACTTGTGTTGCATTATGAGGTTGATTACATCCAACCTAATATTACATAATTAGTGTAAAGAGAATTACTTTGAGTAAGAAGTATCATTCATAGTCAAAGCAACGCTACATAATACATCACTTAGCCAATGAAGCTTATCTTTGGATGTGTTGAGCTCGAGCTCAACCTTACCGAGCTTACCAAACCACAAGTTAAGCCCGAGCTTTACAAGCCGGGTTTGAGCTCGAGCTCAATTGGCTACAATGTTACTCATAGTTGGTAGGAAAAGCAATATTTTTGCAATAAGTTTTAGAATCAGATCCTGATATGTGGCTGTAGATTATTGCAAAATTACTTATTTAATAAAACGTGGCATCATCACCTATTGTTTGTGAAGAAACTTATATTTTAATTGTGAGGTTGGGTCCAGACATTTGAAGGGAAAATATTCTTTGTACATTGATTTGAGTAAAATGGGCCTGATGAGGAAAAGACAAGTAAGGCCCACAAAAGCCTCTCAAGGCCCAACAGAAGTAAAGCAAAGCCAGAAGCCTCGGTGGCGGATAACAGAACAGATGGCTTGGCTATACTTTAAAAATGAATTAGTGATGTCGACTCAAACCAAATTAATTATTATGCATTAAAAATTCCTGTACTTGAAAGTAACCACATTTACCCCCGAGTCTTCCTCCCAACTCTCTCTCTCTCTCTCTCTCTCGCTCTCTCCGCCGGTGATTTCGCAGCTCGGCGACTGCCTACTCCGACCGCTGACTTCTCAACTCCTCCATCTCCGCCTCCGCCGCCGCCCCCACCAGGTTCGCTTGCTTCTACTTCTACTACTATTGCTGCTACTATCACCACCATCATCACCATCGTCATCATCGTCGTCATTCTCTCTTCTCTTCACCTCTCTCCCACTGTCAATGTCGTCAATGTATGTGAGCTTCTCGTTGCTGTCTCGATTGCGTGGATTTTATCTCGTTTGTTCTCCCTGTGGAGGTCAACATTTGATAATGCATTAACTGTTCCTCCGATGTCGAATCGGGGGATGGTTTCTCTGTTGTGAGCTTCCGAGCTGTTAATTGTCTTAGTTTGGCGCAATGTGATATGGAATTCAGATTTTCGGTGTAGTTTTTGTTGGCTGATTTGATCCATGTTTGACGCTGACGTTTGATTGTTCTTTTTTTTTTTTTTTCCCTTCGTAATATGTGAATTCTGGATCAATATTTTTGAGGAATTGGTGGAACGAATTAATAAATTTTATTATATTTTACTTGTTAGAGATATATTGACTAATGTCTCTATCACCTTGTAACCACCTGATTAAACTCCGGATTATGGGTGGACTGGATATGAACTGGGCACCTGCCATTTGGCTGGTGACAGGCGTATTGGGTGATGCATGCGTGTGGTGGTCCACCTGCCCCAAGTCTGACCTATTGCGTTATATGCAAAATTTGTGGCAATTTGACAAGTTCAGAACCGACACACAATAAGCTGATAGAGATAGATGTCTGGATTTTGAACTTGCCTGATTTTCAGAAATTTTGCTAATTTTTTATCTTCGATGATGTCACAAGTGTCCATGCTTATGTCACAAAAGAAACGAAAGGCCTATGAAAGTTATAAATGTCCTGAAGTTGGAGTGACATAGATGATAGACGAGGTGATTGTTTGCCTTATTGCTAAATAGTATTGTTGCTAATCTATCGCCCACAAAGGAGGGGCATGCTGGCGGTGCTTTAGGGTGTGACAGGCTTGGAGGTGGTGATAGTTGCAATGCAGGTACGATCAATAAGAGCTGGTTGCCTGCCTTCTTGCTTTAGATTGACAGAAGTATGCAAAACTTCGGAGCTGAACTGATAGATGTCTAGGTTTTGAACTTACCTGATTGCCATTCGCCAGAAATTTGCATATGTTAGATCTACGATGATGTTTCAAGCATCCACATTCATGTCATAGTGTTCAGTGCCCAAATTAAATATTTGAGGTGAAATGAAGAGCCTATGTAAGTTATTAATATTCTTGAGTTAGAGTGACATAGGTATAAGGGGGTTGCTTACCTTGCATTTATTAGGTATTATTGAATCTCTCTCGTCCATACCTAAAAAAGGGGAGCCATTCTAGTGGTGTTCTAGAGTGTGATGGGCTGGAACTGGTGTCTATGTATTTCAAGTTTCAACATTTGCATATTGTGGTTCAAATTCAAATTCAATAGTTTAATGCATGTACTATTAAATGTGTACGCTTTTTCATGGAGATGATTGTTAGCTAAGGAGTTGGAAGTTGGAGCATAGTTTCTGAGTACTAGACACTGCAAAAAATTAACCTTCTTAGAGGCTGTTTTTGTGAAATTCAGACTCAACGATACATCAGTTGGAGTATGTAAATTGAAGGGCTTGACTTTTAAGAGATTTGGGCAGAATTGTTTTTCCCTTTTGTATTGAGTGTTTCTGCAAGAACTTTTTCTGTTTATCTGAAAGAAAATCTGTTATCACTTAACATTAGAAACTTAGAGGGAATGGTTATAAGCGATGTTGGCATTTGTGGTCTGTTGTGTTTGGATTTTGCCCAGCTCTTTTGTGTGACTTTGGGATACTATTTTAATTGTATGAGTAGGACAGGGAAGATGCTTTCCTGTGAATGGAGTTTCATTGTTTTGCTGGTGAAATGAAGCTTATACATATGTAGTACAAGAAAATTCTTGACAACTTATTAGATCTATTTTCCAACTACTACAGATTGCTGGCTGGCTTCTTGGTGCTTACAATTAATCAAACCTTATAGAGTTTATGGATACTCAAGCTAGTTTTAGTAATAAACCAGTGAGGATCATATTTGAACATGCAAAAACTCACCTAGTATGGATCTAGTTATTTGATATTTTCCTTTGCAAGAAAATGCGTGCTTTCTTTCTACAATCTTCATGACATCATTCATTTGTTTTGTGTTTGACTACAATGAGGTAGTATCTAATGGTATTCTGCTGAAGCAACTGAAGATGCATATAGCCTTGCCCCTGTCAAAGGCCGAAAATTTTTTGCCCCCAAGTTTCTTTTGCTTTTGATTAGTGGTACTAGTTTATGGCATAATCCTCTTTTTAAATTAATTTTTTCACTTAAGAAACAGGATCTCCTTATCTCCGTACTCTGAGTACCCTCTGGAAGATGCAGATTACTCCTTCAGGTAGCCCACATTCTCTTGTGGTTGGTACAGAATATAGCACGAAACGAATCTCTTATGTTTCTTTCCTTTAGATTTTACTTGGGGCAAACTAATAAGTTGGATGCAGGTAACAGATCCAAAAATGGGGAAGATTTTCAGAATTTGCATCTGCATCTGGAATACTTGAATTTGTTGACAAAGAAATCTTAATTTCCAATTACTAAAATAGAAGGTTTAATGCATTATAATAAGAGAATAAAATTGAGTTGCTCAATAAGTAGCCAAGAGCGTGAGTTTCCTTACTTATATTGATCTATACATTAAAATTTTTTAAGCTCATTTTTAATTTATTGTTGACTGAATTATGGGTCAGGTTTGGTTGTCCGCCCAGACCCGTTTAATTTTTTGAACTTGAACACAGACCCTATCAAACTCGATAGGTTTGTGAAGTATGGACCGAGACCACACCGTTGGGTCTGCGGGTTCATGAGTTTAAACGGGTCCTAAATGAGTCCAAACTATTTAAAACTAAAATTGTTAAGAAATAATATAATCTTATCATTCTTTTGTCTCATTTAATAGTATTACACATTTGTAAGCAACACAAATTTCTTATTTTTTTCACACATGCATTTAGGTAACCTATAAATTGACAAATTAAAACAAAGAATCAAAAATCAAACAAAATGAACAAATTTGAAAAAAATATGAAAGTGTTTGAAAATTATGCATGATGATTGATGATGAGCAAACGAGGCAAGAATTGATTGAATAGTTTAGAAGAATTAGGGCAAGCCAAACTTAAGACATATTTTTCAAAAAAACATTTAATTGGGTCCATGGGTTGGGTCTAGGTCTCAAATTTCAGACCTAGACCTAGACCTAAACCTATTTAATACTACTTGGACCCAGACCGATTGGGTCCAAACCGATTGGGTCCAAACCGATTGGGTCCAAAATTTTTGGACCTAGAACCGCTATTCGGTCGGGTCTAGTGGGTTTTGGTTGGGTGGAGGACCCATTGTCATCTACTTCGCAACAATATCAGCTATAGTCTAATCATGAAGTTGCTTCGCCTCAAGTCTTGAGGTTGAGGGTGCAAGTTGTACCCTTTGACTAATTTTTAAATGTTAAGTTGTTTCTTGTTCAAGAAGCAAATAGTTACAATGTTGCCTGTTTGTTTACTTCGAAGGTCTCAACGCATGGGATCATGTATTTATGAAATTACTGGTCCTTTGAATTCTGGAGTTTGGTCTTCTGTATATAGGATACTGGACAATCTTAGATTCTGTAAACTAACACCTATCTTGAAATTCGTTTTTACTGTTCGTCCTGTTCTAATGCTGTCTTTCTTTCCCCATAGGCAGTAGTGCTTTGACAATGTCCTAAGTTGGGAATTGATAATAAAGATAGAGGCGGGATAACTTATATCTAACATTGGAGCCAAAAATTAGGCTATCAGTACTTTTGTTGCTTTTTGAATGGTACTGTTGTTTATAAGAAAATCCAAATCTGTCCTTTAGAGTCCTGAAGCCGGGAAGGGTTAGAAGAGAGTGTGTGTGTATGTGGGGGGGGTAGACTCAGCAGCCTCAATTAATTATTACTGAGAGGTTATTTCCTTTAGACCGTAGATTGAAAAGCTTTTGAGTGCTTACTGTCGCACAAAATAGTAGATGATATTCAAGAAGCCTTTCACTATGGTCAACTACAGTCAAAGCTAAAAAAGGTTCCATAAAGTGACTTTTTCGGATGTCTGAAAAAGTAGACAATAAAATCGAATAAAGAAACATCCCGGTTTTTCAATGCACAAAGCTAGGTGATTGGTACAACTAATGAGCTGCTCAAACGTATCATGAGGTTATGGACAACAATATTTTACTTGTAAGAAGAGTAAATTGCTGGGTTTTGGAGAAAATAGGAATGTAGGTTCTACTTAAAAGTTTCCCATTCAAATACCAAATTTGGAAAAGAAGAAATAATGAGCCATTGTTGGATATTCTTATATTTGTTTCCTAAATACTTCTAAAAAGTTCATGAACTGGGACCTTTATGCCTGTACATACAAGTGGTTTAATGAGAGCAAGAATTTCCCGGTTGGGATCATTTCAAGGAAAGTTAGGTGACTATGTGTAATGTAGGAATATATTAAGTGAGAAACAGTGATGAAACATGCTGCTTCTAGCTGAATGCACTTGATTTTTCAGAAGATGTGTTCCTTGACATGATAGCTCAAATCAATTCCAAATCCATACCACAGAGTCCCACCTATGTGAGCTCTTAAATTTTTTTAGCCTTACTCCTAAATTGCAGAGAGGTTGTCTCCTTTCGACCCTAGATTAAGAATCATCGACTTCCTGCTACTTAGGAAAAGCAGGGGACAACCCAGTGAGAGTGGATGTTCTACCAAACTGGTAAAAATAGCCATGGGGTTGTTTGTAATGCTTGACGCAGAGACTTTTCTGAATTCTGATTTGTTTATTTACCTCCTTCATGGGGTGGACGGGCGTGGGCGTGGGCGTGTGCGTGTGCATTGGGGGGTAGCTTCTGCCTTTCTATTTCACTTGCAGTCTTCCTGAATGTTTAGACCTCTTGCTCTTTGTATTTTTCTTTTAGCACTTAACTTTGATATGGGTACATTAAGATCAATGACCTGCGCGGTATTTATGCTGCGGACCCTGTTTGCCCTAAAAATGTTTCCATGCTTAGTTGCAGAAGTGCATCTAGGCATACATGAAAAAGGACCCTAAAACTTTTGCCACCTTTGAAAAATGATCAGGCCCAAAATTAGATCTGCTATCACTTGATTGCAGTCTCTGACAAAAGGAGAGACATTGTTTTTATTTTTTAATAGAAGCTGAGAGATTACAACCCCCTCCCCCTAAAAAAAGAATATTCTCTATGGAATTTGTTGGTCGTTGGCTTACTTGGTCAGTTGGTTAATTTGTTGGTCATTGATTCTTTGGCTTACTCTATTTTGCTATATGTCTATGTTATCATGTAAATCAGTAAATTACAGTGAGTGTAAGATGCATCAGTCTAATATTTACTAGTGTCTTTTGTTTAAAAAATTGTGTTTTTACAACATTTAGTCTAGTTTACCTCTAAGCAATTTATTATTCTTTGTCCAATTGGAGACTATAGATCAATTCTAGTCTGTTTTATGGTACTTCAAAAGTAAACAATTGGAAAAGGATGAGGAAGATGAAACAAGTGAGAGTTGACTCTAATATGGTAATGTTGTCAATATATGGACATGTTATTCCAAATTCCTTGATCTGTCACTGCTAGGTTGTTTAGCAGTATAGATTCTCTCTTCTTTTTTTGTTTTTAAGAAAGGCCCTTGATCCTCAGTTGTAGCTATGATCAACTTATGCCTAATAGGGGCTTGCCTTCTCTTCAGGCCCAAAAAAAAAAATTTCTTATGCTGAATGACCAATTTTTTCCGTGAGTAGGAATGTGGAAGCTGAAGATAGCTGAAGGGGGTAGTCCTTGGCTAAGGACTACAAACAATCATGTTGGAAGACAGATCTGGGAATTTGACCCAAATCTTGGAACTCCTGAAGAGATTAGAGAGGTGGAGGAAGCTCGTGAAAATTTTTCGAGGCACCGGTTTGAGCAAAAGCACAGTTCAGATTTACTTATGAGGATCCAGGTAACTATATTTGGATGTTTCCTGAAGAAAGCCCTTTAATGATTTTCTATATTTCTTTGCTAATTTAATTATGAGAGGACACAGGAATTAAATACTCTAGGGAAAAAGAAGCAATCTATCTGGAAACATCCTGAGTACAGAAAGATTATGCTGAAGACAAAGACACGTCTAAATTTATATTAGAAGTAATCTTCTTTTAGATCAAGGCTCTGCAAGTAAATAACTCTTACAATCGGAAACCAACTCTTACTATAATATGGAAACCAAGATAAAACAATGTATAGAATGTAACATACAGAAAATTGGGAGATTTTGTCCAGAATTTCTGCTGTAAAAGTTTATCATCCAGATTATTCTATTATCTAACATTCCCCCCATGTTGGAAGTCTAGCAATGGTTTCCAAATGTCAATGTAATGAAACTCAGTGGAATTGATGCTCTTGTTTGTGTTAATTCTAGTTCTTGCACTGCTTATTTCTTTTTCTGCATTTATGAGTTTCCCTTTTAGGTGAAAAGAGAACATCAAGGAGCACAATTCTAAAAGGGGGTAAGGGACAGTCTGGTAATATACAAAGATAAAAAATCTTGTATACGTTTGCTTTTTAGAACCTTGAATTTGAATGTCTGTCCTTGATTTAACTAATTTTTTTCTGTAACTCAGTGCTGACCTCATGAGGCCTAAGCCTGAATGATTGACATCTGATTTGTGCTTATGCTAAGAATTAATATCGGAAGGAGCCCTGTTTCTCTTTTAATGTGTTGTAGAGTGTCAGAGTTTTACAATTTTGCCATCTGACGACACTCTTTTGTTTAACCTCTCTATTGCCAATGTAGTTTTCCAGGGAGAATCCATGCAATGTAGTCTTACCTCAAGTCAAAGTAAAAGATGAGAGCGATATTTCAGAGGAAATTGTTGCCAACACACTAAGAAGGGCTCTTGACTATCATTCGACTCTCCAGGCTCATGACGGGCACTGGCCTGGGGATTATGGTGGTCCTATGTTTCTTATGCCTGGTTTGGTAATCATATTCTGCTATCCTTCTAAAGTCTGGATGGGTGTGTGCAGATGATTTTGTGGTTTTTTGTGGAGAAAAATGATCGACATGAACATTTGATTATTTGTGAGCCTTTTGTCTCTGCAATCTGGCTAGCTTAATACAGGATACTCATTTGGATTCAGTATATCAGGTAATTGCTTTGTCGGTTTCTGGGGCATTGAATGCAGTCTTACAGAAAGAGCATCAGCGTGAAATTTGCCGCTACCTCTACAACCATCAGGTAAGGACAACTACTAGAGAGGTTGGCTTCTTGATGCATATTCAGTTGGTCGTGAATATTTTCCTGGTATTTTGGCTGCAGAACAGAGATGGTGGGTGGGGTTTGCACATTGAGGGACATAGTACCATGTTTGGTACTGCTTTGACGTATGTCACTTTAAGGTTGCTTGGGGAAGGGCCTGATGATGGTGATGGAGCAATGGAAAAAGGGCGCAAATGGATTCTGGAGCATGGAAGTGCTACTGCAATAACATCGTGGGGAAACTGTGGCTTTCAGTTCAGTTCTTAAGACTTGTCTTTGTGAAGTGTAATGTCCATTCTCCGGGTTCCTGAGATATTGATTTATGTTACTACTTGTCCTCCAGGTACTTGGAGTTTTTGAATGGGCTGGAAACAATCCCCTACCTCCAGAAATATGGCTTTTACCATATTTGCTTCCCTTTCATCCAGGTTCTTTAGTTTATGCATTTGCTTCTATGTGATTCACTGTTCTGATAATTTTCCTTGAGTTTCGTGGGATTTTACTTTTGAAAATAGGTACTAATATTTTTGGGTCATTCGGTCATTGTTTTTGCAATCCCAGCTGCTGATCCAAAGAAAAGAATTGCTATCTTGCCTCCAGTTATTTATAGATATCCTCTCTTTTTTCAGTCATTGAGAAATTCTTCTAAAACCTTATTTGTACAAGCTCCATTGCTCAACATAATGTAATCCAGACCTGGTCATCTGGCTTGGTCATCTGGCATAGTGTAACCCAGACTTGGTCATCTGGCTATAACCCACTTCAGTAGTGTTAGTACTTGACACAGGACAGTATAGGACTATGCGGTTTTCTGAAGGGTCAATTATCCACACCCTATCATGTTTTGCTATTCATGTGGATACTTGTGAATTAAGAGTCAGAGTAACAGATTAGCATAGCATCAACATTTAAATGTTGTTTTTTATTTGTGTACTTTGTTATATATGTTGTCTTTTGGTTGTGCAGGAAGAATGTGGTGCCACTGTCGTATGGTATATTTGCCTATGTCATACTTGTACGGAAAGAGGTTTGTTGGTCCTATTACACCGACAGTTTTGTCTTTACGGAGGGAGCTATACAATGCCCCATATCATGAAATAGATTGGGACCATGCCCGGAATGAGTGTGCAAAGGTGATTAACTATTCATGTGTTTTTTCTCCAAGGAACTAAATATAGGCCTACTGGTCATAATGTCTCGTGGGGCCTTAGTGCATTGTTGGTGTTAATTCCGAAATCCGTTGCTTGTAACTTTTGCCATGCAAATGGACCTTGAGCTTTCCAAAGTTTTAGGTTGAGGATTAAGGATAACATCAGTGTCAAAAGGTTTTGAGGAGCACCCATTGATGTAGAATTGAAGGGATGAAGTGAGGGGTTGGGGCTTAGGGGGACTCTTAATTTCCTTTTGCACTCATTATCTGAACGCTAAATCTCTAGACCCCCTAATTTTAACTCCTGGACTATGGAAACTGAAGACAAATGAAGTACAGAGATGGATATTAATTTCCAATGAAACACAAACCACACATCCTACAAGGCATTGGGAGGTTGGATTTATACTGATTGCTGTCTTATTCTTAACTAGTTGAGACTGATGTAAAGGATGCTTGTAAAAATTTTTAGCCAGGAACGTCATGGGTAGCAAGGCAGGGGAAAGAAAAGAACCAGACTCATTTTGCTAGCCACCCATTTGCAGCAAGTAATAACTTTGGCAGCTTCCGCATTGTGCTAGAGTAATTAACTCAAACTGCCAGAGAAAGACAATAGAGTAAGAAAAGTCAAAAAACAAGCTGCTGGTATTGTCTTCTTTTCCAACTGACTAGATGCAGAACATCAAATAAACTTTCTCAACTTATTATAATTTTAGAAAATAATTTTCTGGAATTCCAGAACTGCTTTTAGCCTAATCTTGTCTTCACTAGAGCTAAGCATGAAGTTTCTGGTTTAATTGATGGTGCTGTGATGTAGGAAGCTCTGAAAGCAATTCCTACACCGATGAAAACTCACAAGAAACCCAGGAAAATCAATTAAATTATTATTCAAGTCTGCCTCTATAAAGCATAATACGGAGTTTAAATAGCAAAGTACCCTAAAACAATAAGGAAACTAAAAGAAAATGAAATCTATGAGAATAATATTTGCTAACTAAGATGATTAAGAAATAACTAGGAGATAAAATTATTCCTAAACAAAAATTCCTAAATTTCTAAATTTCCTATTTTTCCTAGAGTAGATACTTCCCTAATATCTTTTGGGAGATAATGCATCATGCTGTCTGTTTAATTGCATCCAGGCTCCTAGCTCATGAATGCTTCAGGTTTAGCTGAACCATAGGGTTATTTTGCTGGGCCCAGACTGGTGTTCAGGCCACCAGTTTTCCAAAAAAAAAAAAAGGTCGAAAATTCTACATAGCAGTCCTTAAAATTGTGAAGTGGATACGTATAAAAATTAATTCAGTTATCAGATCCTAAGAAGGTCAATATGGGTTACCTTTGTACAAAAATTTCTGGATTCACTAGTAAACTGGACCCAGCTTTGAAAAATATAACTATGCATTAGTCTCCACGAATAATTCCTAATTATGGCTTCCACCTTGGTGGTGTTGCTTTGGTTTAGTTATAACTTGAATGCTAAACACTACAATTAGAATGGGTAGCTTATTGAATCGAGCTCTGATTAGAGCTATCTTTCAATATGATTTTTGTCCTTTCTCTTTTTGTACATTGGTATCACCCACTCATTAATAGATATTTTGATTACATATAAATAAAAAGCTATATTTCAACAGATAGATCTCCCTTAATAAAATGAAGCAAGCTGACAGTTGCTCTGAATAAAGATTAAATGCAAATTCTTCTATACAATCTATATGAGCATATTTTCTCAAATCATAGTCTGAATCATAAGATTGACTTGTTGAACAACCTTAATTTACCTGAGTTGTTGGTGGACCCACTCGAATTACCCTAAAGCTTTTCAAAAATGATTTAGATCAAACTCTTGGTCAGATGTGGCCTTAAGTCTACATTACAGATGTTAGCTTCTTAGTCAAAGTTACTGAGCGAGAAGCTTGTTGTGAAGACTCTAAGCCAGCTACAGACTCAACAGCATACTTTCCTATCAATCTAGATACCGGGAAACTGAAACATGAAGTAATATTGCTCACTGTCCCTGTAGTTCCTTGCCTGTGTATTGTGTGTCAAAACAATATTTTAAACATCTTCCTCTTATACGCAGGAAGATCTGTACTATCCTCATCCCTTGGTTCAGGATATACTTTGGGGATCTCTTCACAAGGTTGCTGAACCATTGTTGATGCGATGGCCAGTTAAAAGATTAAGAGAAAGGGCGCTTACCACTGTCATGGAACACATACACTATGAAGACGAAAACACCAGATACATATGCATTGGCCCAGTAAACAAGGTTAGTACAGTGGCTCCACCTCTACTTTATCCATTAATTGGGCTCTGAACAACCAAGCTACCTAGTATGTGTTTTCTCTTTTCGTCAATAGAATAGCAAAAGCCATATTTCTTGGACCCTGGATTTAAGGGTGCAGATTAAATCACGAAATGTAATGAAGACTCTGTTGTCTCTGTAATTTTTAGTAGAAGCAAATAGTGGTCAAGTCATTTGTTGAACCCTAGGTTATCTTCTGTATTATGTAGGTTGTATTTTATGTTGGTGGTGCTATAAAACTTCGATTTTTAGTTGAATATGTAAGCAAAGTGCTGATAATTCACAAATAAAGCATGCATTCATGGCGAAGGTGCATCCTGTGGTAATAATATGTAGAGTTAATGTTGAAAATTGAAATCTGCTTCCTACACCCCTAAGGAAAAAAGGAAATCTGTTTCTGTTGAGGGTTCACTAGACAATGTTCTAGAGTTTTCTATTTCCCTCGCAATTGGTATTCGGTATCATAAGTTTTTCTTATTATACTGGTTCTTATATGGCTATTTGGTATATTCTATCCTGCGATTCTATGCCACATTCCCTGTTAATGTTGGCTCTTTAGGTTAAACTTCATTTTTCCTCTTCAATCACATATGAATATTCTCTGTTTCCTAGAAATACTTTTTCTAGCCTTCCCCCGTGTTGAACATAGCTTTTTTATTTTTCTTGTGTTGTTCTTGTGCTTGGCAGCAATCTTAATTCCCTCTGTTCGAAGGATAAACTTTCCTTTCTACAGTATCTAATCATAACATATTTTGCAGTTTCTGTCCTGTGTAGTAAACTAATTTTTCCTGCACAGATCTGATAATGGATATTCTGATATTATTCAGACAGTCTGACCTGTAGAATGTTTCTTCTTATCTATGATATGGAAACAACACCATGCAGGTATTAAATATGCTCTGTTGTTGGGTGGAAGATCCTAATTCAGAAGCTTTCAAGCTACATATTCCTCGAATTTATGATTATCTTTGGTTGGCTGAAGATGGCATGAAAATGCAGGCAAGCCTGCCCTCCCAACCTAAAATTTTCTTTCTATTTGAATGTAGTTATAGGTGTAGAGCATCTGTGGTTGCACTTCTTTCAAAATCTCTCATGTAGTTGTTTGTTTGTTTCACTTTTCTTTTTAAATGCTAAACTTATGCTCATATGGTGTAGGGCTACAATGGTAGTCAACTATGGGATACTGCCTTCGCCGTGCAAGCAATTATTTCGACCAATCTTTCTGAAGAATATGCTGCAACTATAAAAAAGCACATACATTCATCAGAAATTCACAGGTAAATTAATTGTTTCTTTATTTTATTTTTTAATGATGTTTGTCCATTTGAGCATTGATATCATATATGTGATAATCTCAGTTGCTTCTCAATTCTGGCTTAGATCAAAATTCTTTTGTTTGAAGGTTTTGGAAGATTGTCCAGGTGATCTAAATTATTGGTACCGCCACATCTCTAAAGGGGCTTGGCCTTTCTCGACTGCAGATCATGGTTGGCCCATCTCAGATTGTACTGCAGAGGGATTGAAGGTGATGACTTCAAGTTTAATTATGATATATTCTTTTTGGTTCAACTTTCGACAAAACTCCCCAGGTTATTTTCTTTTTCATCTACAGGCTGCTCTTCTGTTATCAAAGCTACCTTCAGAAATTGTTGGTGAGCCAGTGGAAGTGAAGCGTTTGTATGATGCTGTTAATGTAATTCTTTCCCTACAGGTAATGTGTCTGAATCCTTGCTTAATTTCCATAAATCTATGCTTTTTGATTACATGATTTCCAGCATGATCATGTTTTGGAGAATGAGGTGCTAGACATGCGAATTCTGATTGTACATGTACAACTGAAGTTGTGTTACTTGGTTGCTTCTCATACCTTATTGCAAATTCTCTATGTTGAAATTTTTTAAGTTAAAAAATGAAGGTAAGATTAGTTGATTCTGGTTAGAATCTCTGTTAACATAATTCACATGGTTATTAGCTTCTGAAATGGTATATGGAAAATTCCTGGATCTGCGTAGCTTGGTTGGCAAGGAATTATGTTCTATCACAATATTGTCAATGACTTTATATTCCCTCCTTGCTTCATATGTCATGGTGTTTAGTGTGGATGTTCTCTCCTCCTGATTATAATCAAATTGTACAATGAATTTGTGTGGAACCATCTTGGAAAACATCTTCAACTATTTGTCTCTCACAAATGTTCAGGTTCTTGTGCAATCGTTTAAAGAGATATCATTAATGATGCATGGTAATAAAAATGTTAAAAATGATAGGGGTTACCAAATTCTTACCATATGTCGAAGGAAAAACAATGTTAAACGTTTCTAGTTCATTGTTTCTACACTGCTACATGTTGATAATCAGTTTTTATGTCCTGTTATTTTTGGTTTTACCTTTTATGCTTCCTTGTTTTGTTTTGCAGTGGAAGTAGAACCCCCCCTCCCCTCTTTCTACAACTTGGAAATTCTGTTATGTCTTACTTTTAGTGTAGTTTCTCACTTGCTTTGTGATGTGAAGAGAAGAGCTAAAAATCATTAGTTATCTTATGTTCTTGATAGATAATACATCTCTGGTTTATAGATTGCAGGGGAATTGTTAATTAATGTACTGCATCATGTTATTTCTCTACTTTTCTTTTCCCCCTTAGCATACTAGTACTAGCTACTCCAGAATGGGGACTTAGCTATTTACATGGTATTGGAACATGAACTCCAATCCAGATCTTATGATCCTCCAATCCACTGATTGGTAACTGTGGTTAGGGATCTTCTTGTCAGCAGCAGATAAGCACAGAAAGGGATAGACTGAGGTTGAAAAAATATGTATCTCAAAATTCATCTGTAGTTTAGATTGAAATGTAGCTGCTACTTTGCATTAAGGAACATCGAGCTACCAGTAATTTATAAAAGAAACAGTGTGAGAGTAGTGGCCCTACATCTGCCAGAAGTTAGACTAAACTGGAGTGAAACTAACCAGGAATCAATCCAGCTCACATGTATTCTTCACGTAGAAGCCAGAATGGAAAAGCCATAGACAACTTTAAGTTGGGTAAATTATTACACCTATTTTTCAATTGCCTCAAACTTCCATGGCCCGGAAGGCCATAGTCCCTCTAAGAAGCTACCATCTCATAGCTAGTTAGCTGGCATTTATGTTGGGCCATAAGTCTATTGTGTGAAGTTATGCGCTTAAAGTCTAGAGCTGTGACCCAAAACAGACATACATCAAAGCAGGGAGTATTATTTGTGGAACTTGATTTACTATCAAGAGACACTTGGTTCTTTTGCTTCTACTTTATTACCTTAATCATTAGCAGGAGCTTTTACTCAAAATTATTGTCATTTATGATGTTTTTTCTCAGCTATCTCAATTATTCTTCCAATTGTTATGATGCAGCAACGTATTTTGTCTTGATAATAGTGTTCCTTTCTTCTTGTCGCAGAATGATGATGGCGGGTTTGCAACATATGAACTCACACGATCCTATGCTTGGCTTGAGGCAAGTCTTCTTATGTTTGTGCTGTTGGTTTTTCATTCAAATGAACGTTAGCAAAGGCTTTAGGTTTTTTAAAAGATCTTATTGGTAGATTTCTTTCTGAATCCTGCATGCCTCTGCACCTCATTCTTTGTGTCTGCCTTACGGCTTATGAATTCATTTTTGTATTTTGCGATGAATATTGTTTCTTTTAAGTTTTCCTCATAATTGAATTTGATCTTCTAACTAGGGGTGATCGAAACCGGTTAACTGGAGTTTCAGTTAATTGAATTTTCTGTTCCGCCAAAATCCAAATCGAAACCAAATTTTCAGTTTGCCTAAAAGATTAACTTCTAGTTTTTCCCCAAAAAAAGGCAAATGAACAACAAATCTCACAAAAATGGACATATCTCAAAAATGACTGCCAGATCTTGCAAAATAAACATCTTAACACCCTCCTCCCCAAAAAAAAATAATGAAGTAAATCCCAACCAAGAAAACTCAACAGCAGCCCTTACAAAAAAAAAAACAAAGAAAAGAAAAGGCAGCATATCTCGAAAAAGAAAGAAAAAGGGCATGAAGCCATGAACTATAAAATTCTATGTATTGAATGAAGGACTCCCTGAAACTTGTCACCATCAGAGGAGAGGCAAAGTGAAGGAACATGGAGCGCTGGAGAGGAAGATGAGTGCCAGGGCTGTTAGATCTCCTGGTGAGGGAGATAAGAGCCTGTGCTGGCTTCGGGAGGGTCAAGGGGAGAGGGAGGGAGAAGGGGGCAGGAGGGTTGCTGAGGGTGTAACTGGCAAATATAGCTAGGGATTTGGTCTTGAGGAAGTACTTATGCCAACGGTTAAAATCCTGAACCAAAAACCAAACTGTGAACCGAAAAAATTCCGGTTCGGTAACTTAACCGATCTTTTAAGAAAAATTTACTCGCATAACTGGTTTTTTCGGTTCGGTTTTATCAGATCACCCCTACTTCTAAGTACTTCAGAGATTCTTTTTAATTAGAAAAATGGTTTCTTTAGTAAGGGGGACACAGCTTCCGTTGGAGTGATGTCAATAACTGCTACCTGGATGTGCTTTCAGTAAACTATGTTGATATACTTGCTTCTCAGCCCATTAGTAAAAGGTTAATACCAAGTGAATTATGTTATGTCTGTCGACTTTGGTGTCCTTTGAGCTAGGTTGTGACCTTAAGTTCTTTCTTGTTTGAATTAAGTCTGGAAATTGATTCCTAGAATTTGATATCTGAATAGGCCTAGATAAACATGGTAAATATGAATGAATGATGAAAATTGTGACATATATAGAATCGAGATAAACCTGGATCTTACATCTGGATAAATCTGGGTTCTGGACAAATCTAGTTGAACACATCAGGCCCTTAGTTGGCTAGGTTCTTTTAACTTCATCGGGCATGGAACAGATTGTAATGCTCATCCTTCCTTTTCTTTCCCATTCCCATGGGTTTGCTTTTAGTTTTATATTTCCTGGAGCATCCCTTTTATGGTAACACTTATGCCATTGCATCCCCTCATCTGCCAAGGCAAACAGGTGTAGCTTTAGTTGCTCATTATTCTTGGCTTGACGTGCTGCTGGCTCTTGGGTGTTGTTTTGATTTTTTTGCTTATGCTTCTGCTATATGCCTTTAGTTTCCCCACTCTTTTTCCCCATCATCTCCAGCAATGTCATATGTCTTCTGCTCTTTTCCATTTCAGTTGATTAACCCTGCTGAAACTTTTGGTGACATTGTCATTGATTATCCGTAAGTCGTGAACCTTTTTACTTATTAGACCGCTTTAATTTCATTACTTGTCAAAATTGGCTGTTATACAATTAATCACCATCAATCCTCAATTTGATTTCTGTGTAGTTATGTTGAGTGTACCTCTGCTGCAATCCAAGCCCTGGTATCATTTAGAAGATTGTACCCTGGTCACCGAAAAGCAGAGATCGAGGATTGCATTAAACGAGCTACAAGCTTCATTGAAAAGATACAAGCTGCAGATGGTTCATGGTTTGTCTTAACTTATTTTCTCCTATTTTGTGTGACTTTACTTCCGTTTTTTTGGTGTTTTTGCTCGTGGAAGGGGGGTATCTACACTGACTTTATAGCTTTTCTAGTACATCTGGAGCACAGAAGTTACGTGAGAAAAGCTTTACATAATGATAACTATTTGTGGCTTCACCATTTACTATATCTGAGATTTTCTGTAGGTATGGCTCCTGGGGAGTTTGCTTCACATATGGCATGTGGTTTGGAATCAAAGGTCTAATTGCTGCTGGAAAGAGCTATGACACTTGCCCTAGTATTCGAAAAGCCTGTGATTTTCTGTTGTCTAAACAGGTTGATTGTGGTGGCTGGGGAGAGAGCTACCTGTCCTGTCAGAACAAGGTTTGATTCTTCAAATTGGCATACACTGATGCTTCCTCGAAAGCAATAGTTTGGATTCATAAATTATCTGCCCTGTCCCTGGCATGGCATTCAATGATTTATTTCTCTGCTCTGCATTCTTCGCTGGCTCTTTCTTGTTTATAATCTAAATGCTAATTTAATATGAAAATAGTCTGAGGTAACGAGTGGTTGAATTATATGGTCAACCACCTCATCCTAAGAGTTTGAATATTTCTTTCCAAAGTTTTATGTCCAATTTTTTATTTGGTAATCATAACAGTGATTTATTTGTTTAAATATTTCTTATAAATTGGTCATGCATCAAGTATGAACCTGAAATCGGTGGGGTTGAAATGTGATGGCTGTCACTTGTGAAGCAAAAGACCTTCACGCGCTCCAGGTTAAATAGGCATCTGTAATGTGTGCACCCTTTATTTACTACCAATTCTTCCAACATTGCTGCGAACTCGCTGTTTTTTCTTTCATTTTTTTTTCCCATACAGGTTTACACAAATCTTGAGGGCAACAAGGGTCATGTAGTGAATACAGGATGGGCCATGTTAGCTCTTATTGATGCTGGGCAGGTATACTTGTGAGCTTGAACTTCAACATTTATGTCATGGATTACATCCCTGCAAAAGCGGGTCTTCTTTGCCTGCTTTTATTATAATTGAATTGAAATGCATTGATCGGCTTCCTTGAAACTGTATTATTTTTCGTCAGTTCTCTCAGTTAAGGTCAAGTTGCTTTGTCGCACTTCTTTCAACCCAATATACATAAATTGATAACATGAGCAATGACCTTCGTTATTCAGGCTGAAAGAGATCCACAGCCATTGCACCATGCAGCTAAGTTTCTTATCAACTCCCAAATGCAAAATGGAGATTTTCCACAGCAGGTAAGTCTTTAGCTTTTCAGTAATTAGATGTTTTCTGATTTCTGTAGCAACTTATAATCACAAAGCAAATAACTATGTAGCATCTGGGATTGCCCACATATTGCAAACTAGTCCTGTAGGTTCGTCTATTTTTTACACTGTCAAAATGGTCAGCGAAATTTTCAACTCAAACTGGGTTCATGTTGGTTCCTTCCGAATTCAGCGCCCCCAAAAAAAATATTGAGAGAAGCCTTCCGGGTTGGCTCAATTTGAAAAACTTTAACCGGGTTGCAGTCAAATTTGATTCTTTCGTTATCAGTACAGTTACGCACAGTGGTAAGTAATTCAAGACCACTGATTGTACAGGTCAAATTTCCCCATATATTTGTCTTCCCTACCGTATTAGAATTTTGATTGTTCACTGCCCATGCCGGTCTATGGTTAGACCAAAAGTTCAATTGTTAGACATGTTCTGCTTTTGACCTTGCAATTTTAATCTCTTGGAACAGGAGATAATGGGGGTATTCAACAAGAACTGCATGATCACATATGCAGCATACAGAAACATCTTCCCCATTTGGGCTCTCGGTGAATATCGCACTCGGGTGCTCAAGACCCAATGATAAATCATCCATTCCCGAAAGAATAATTCCCAGATTGGTCTTGTGTTGCTCAAAATACTTGAAGCAAATTTGTCCTCCCCTCGCTATTTATGCTTTGATAATTCTTTGATAAAACCCATTCGTTCCCCCAATTTGTATTCAGCAGTTTCAAAGTTGCTTTTGTTCTCATATTCTTTCAACTAAGTCTTCCTAAAATTTAGTTTTTAGCATTTCTGATGATTAGTATATATTAAAATGACTCATCTATTATGTGACACTGCGGCAGGAAATTTCAGGTCGATTTGCCGTAGCTTTATCCCCTAGGCTATGCAAGTTTGGGTCAATATTGGGTTGCTTTACTTCAGGTGTAAACTTAATAATTTGATTATGTACAAGTGTTACATTTGCGTGGTTTTTTTAAAAAAAAAAACATGTCGATTTTATTGAATCTATTAATTTTATGTTCAGGTATTCATACTCTTGATGAATGTATGAGACATCTGTTAGATATTTTGTAAAATTTTCAGAAAAGAAAAGTGGGCGATGAGGAAAGGCACATTGAATTGTATTCTGAGATGATTTCATATAAAATAACTTTAATTTGTTCCACTGAATGCTTGTGTAAGAAAATTTATAAATGAGACCTTTAACTATGGTGAACAACAAAATGAGGCGCTTCACAGTTACAAATCCAACAATTCAGACGCAACTATTAATTATTGTATTACCCAGCATTTGATTGTATGTGTAACGAACGAGGCATACATGTATGTACCTGTTACTACAAAAATAAGTTGTTCGGATCAGGTTAGTATGCGAGTCTATGTGTAGGAGCCACAACCTATCCTATGGTTAAGGTACATCTATGTTGAGTTGAATAAATTTTTCTTTCCATATACCATTGTTAAGGTACATCTATGTTGAGTCAAATAATTTTTTTCATTCCTCATAATATGATCTATGATTAATTTATCAAATAAAAAATTGAATCTGGTCAAACTGACATTTGAATCGAGTTGGGTTAGTATCAATTCTCATGTTCATTTTAATTGAATCAAATTTGTGATTTTCATTGTGAGCTCTATTAGATATGGTTTTTAAGTTATGTACGTTTAATAATTTATAACTATAATACATTCGGAAAAATATAAGTAGTGTTATTTAAGCATGGTTTTAACCATATTTGACTTTAGATTAATTTTTTTGATAATTGATTAACCTTTAAAAGAGGTAAGAACAATGGACAAAAATACCCCAATCCTAACCATACATCTCATTAGCTGATTCAGTCTCCTAAGGACACCTTAAAATTTAAGTACAACTCCTAACTATAGACATATGCACGATTCATAATCATATTAGATGAGAAATAGTACTCCTACTCCTAACATATAGCCCCAAGCAACAAAATATAATAGACCCATCGACAATCCAAGCAAGCATCCAATAATGAACACCACTTATGCACCCGTTCGTATCTATTCTAGCACAAGATTTATACCCTTGTTACGTATATTTCAACATCTTATCAAGTTTCTTCTTTACAACATCTTCTTCCTCTCGTATACGTGTCCCCAATTTTCTTGCAAACTCAATTAGATCATTTTAGCCTTATATTAACTTTAGGCTAACATCCCATTTCCTAGATGCCAACTCTCCCCATTCCGCAATATTTATTGTCTTTAAACTGTGAGAAAATACTAAAGAAATATAAATCTATCACAAAATTTAGGTTAAAAAATAAGTTGGCCTAAATTTTTATTGAAATTGGAAAAATCAATTAAAAAAAGAGGGAAAAAACAATGAATGAAGATAAAATTGATAAACTACTCAATAATACCACATTTAAATCGTAAAGCGATATATGTTATAAACTCAAAAGAATTATTTAAAATAACATATATTACAAAACGGATAGACAATTTTGTTGCCAAAGTTTATTTTATTTTTATTCAGAAGTGTTCAAATTTAGAACGAGATGTTGAGATATATATGTCAAAGGTGAATACCCACCGTCATATTATATCATCGGTTTCATTGATTCATATTCATTCATACATATTGCTCAGTACATACCTTATTTTTAAGATTCGAGATGGACAAAAAAGATTACAAAAGTTTTGAAGGTTCATATCCATACATTTACAGCTCATCAGATTTCTTCCCAGAAGCAGAAATCTTAGCTTGTTGATCATTTCCTTCGCCACCTTCAATGCTAACCATTTTAGGGCTCTTAATTTTATCAGGGGACAACTTAGCCAAATTAATAGTCAAAACCCCATTTTCAAGCTTAGCCTTCACTGAGTCCAAGTCAACATTTTCCGGAAGCCGGAACTGGCGCCAGAACTTGCCGTAGCACCGCTCGGTCCGGTGCCAGTGATCACCTTTCTGCTCCTCCTCTCTCTTTCTCTCTCCGCTCACTCGGAGCACCCGGTTTTGCTCCACCTCTATCTTTATATCCTCTTTCGTCAGCCCTGGCACGTCCATTGTGATTGTGTGGCCCTCTGGGGTCTCCTTCCAGTCCACCCTAGCCGGGGATGACCAAATGGCTTCATCCTTTTCCAAGGCAGAGATGGGCAACTGCTCTAGGATATTGAACGGGTCCAGCATCCTCTCGGGCCACAAGTCCGAGAGGAGGCTAGATGGTCTGTCCACCCACGGGAGGAGAGACCCTGACCCGCAGGTGGACAAGGCGGCCAGTAACACCAGTGCTAAACTAGGAGCTAATGCCCGCATAATTTTAGATTCGAAATTTTTGTTTTTAACTGGATGACAGGATGTGATTTGTGAGATTAGATGATTTTGATCAACTTACCTTAGAGCTGGTGAGTGAGGGACGACAAGTAGGACTTATATAGGAGTGAAGTAGAAGGGTTGAGGAGGGATCTTGAAAGTTCTTTGGAAGATTTTAGTGACAGTAGTGAGTGTCACAGTGTTAGTGAAGTAGTGAAGAAATGGCCAGAGAGTTCCAGCCTTCGATGTGAAAAGAAAGGTGGCAAGTTCGAGAAATTTCATGTTGTTTCTTCACAATGGGAAACAAAAGGCGCAATTTATATTACAGATTCTAGAATGAATATGTGTAAAGTTGGCATGGTAATGAATGATGAAATGTGATCCATTCATGAAGCCCACCAGCACATGCAATGGCCCATTTCAATGATGCATAGGAACCCATATGAATTGGAACCCAACTACGAACCCACATCAGTTGTTGGGTCTCGGGTGGGGGAAGGTGAAGCTTACATCACGAGTTACGAGCATATATTTTTAAACGGGGGTACTCACACACACATATCAGAAAATATCTATACCACAAAAATACATGTCCATAAAAAAATTATAAGATACTTGTAGCATGTACTTCTAAATGATCAATATATTTGTTTCGACAAATAAATAGATTGATCCGATTATCCAAATTTATCCTACATGAAAAAAAAAAATTAGGTTTGGTCATGAATTTTTCGTGTACATTTTATATTTTTATCTATTTCTATTGTTCTAATTCGATTTTGACATGAATTTAGGTTTGTTTGAATTATCCGACTCGAAAAAGTACGACATCAAAAAAATTCCAAACTTATGCTTTCAATAAAGGTGTAAGACAACCTTGAATGAATTTTTGCCTCTAAGTCCAAGCCGAAAGACAATCTTGGGCCGCTAAGTCATATTGAACACCCCTGATATAGGGACGTAATAAAAATGATCTGTATTTATTAATCGGAAAAAAAAACCACTTTGGGTTGTTTAATAGTGAGACATTTGATTTTGCTTTATAAGATCAAAACTTACCGTAATTTTGAACTTCCAACAGGGGGACTGTGAACACCTGAAAGGCTGAAAGTATAACAAACAGCATCGACAAAAAATCAACGACTTTAGTCGGCTAATGAAGTACTTCAATTCACATGCACATCTTCAATCAGCAACCTAATAATAAGTACCTTAAAGCCCCACTTCCCCTCCCCACTAAAAAATAAAAAAAAAAAAAATCGAATAACACATTTTAAAAAAAGATATCTAATCTGTTTTTAGAAGGGAATCATGAAAGCCGTTGGTTTCAAAAACTTTAAATAAATTCAGGTATATATTAACTTTGGTCGTATAAATCATGAATCTATGATATAATTTATAATATTTAATAATATGATCTCCTTCTTTTCACCCGAAAAATTGTTGGTAATTTTTTACTCCTTTATTCTCAGCTATTCAAAGAAGATCTATCATCAACACATAAAGGAGGGGCTCTTTTAGCTATAAGATTTCTCGATTTAGAAAACACAAAGGAGGGGCATATTTGGCATTGAGTACTACCAACATAATTTCTAGTAACATTTTTGCTTTTTAAGGATGAAAACAATAAATTTGCTTCCAAATTCTTTGAGATTTGGCCAAATAATTTTTGAAACTCAGAATATTTGAAACCATTTCTGGGATCATAGAATTTCAACCCAAAAAAAAAAAAAAAACTTTCTATTGGCCCTAAAAATGTGAACTAACCGAAATGTCTTTAAAAATAATTTTTTAAATTATCAACAACAACAACAATCAAATTTCCATTTTCCCTCTACTCTCCCACCCACCCACTGCAAAGGGTTGTTCGATCATTAGTGACTCTAGATCGGGATCGTTTGTCATTTTAATGGGTTGTTTGATACTTAAGTAATTTTAATGTCAATAATCTACTTAAAACTTCAAAGTTTCAAACACTTTGATAAAATCGTCATTGTCTCAGGATAAAGATAATTTGTTATAAATTCGTAGGCTTGTGATTAAGGCAAATCAATGTTAAATTATTTAAACTAAGTTGTATAGACACTTGCGAGTAAAATATAGCTTAGTAGTGTGAAACCGTCCACGAAAATGAAAAAGGTGAAAGAAAGAGAAAGAATGGGATGGGATGGGAGATGACTTTAATTTGTTTCTACTTTAGTTTAGACACCCTCAATGGAGACAGATTCGAATCTTTTGATTCATTTGCAAAGAATGTCACGTAATTTTCACAATTTTTTTTGAGGTGGGGTCTTCTCTCTTTTACTCATTCCATGTCTCCTCCTTTGGCTAACATTTTCCACCAATTTTAAAACGTTTCATTATTTCTTTTTCTCTTTTTAATTTGGTCCCATTTAAATCCCTCAGATTTTAAGTTATTATTTTGCCTGTCAACGTGTGAGGATACTCAAGTGAATGAGTCATAGCAAATCTTGTACATACCTACCTTACTAAGTTAATTCATTTATCAATGGAGGATCATAAATTAAATTTGTGACGGAAATTAGTTCTTAAATATATATATACATCCTCAACGATGTACTGTTTGAATTTCAAATGTGAATACCGATAAAACTTTTTTCATGTAGTTTGATATGAGAGGTTTTCTAAATTGACACTTCGATTTATGGTTATCATGCAAAGCAAAAACTTTGATAGTGCATATGTTAAAAATTCAACCCATCATTCAAAAGTTATATATGTAAATGAAAATCCAAGATGACATTTCATCATTTCAAAGAATTCACTACACTTGAAATGCAAATGAGTAGTACTCCTGATCCTCTTACCGTATATACTTAATTTATTTCACAATTTACACACAAGGTTTGATGAATTTAAACATGTAATTTTGACATGACAGCTGAATTTGATGTCATGCGACCATCACTAAGTATAAATAATACGAGTTATATTTTTGCAATAAATATTTAAATGAGGTTTGTTTGATGCATTAGTTAGAAAAGAAAGTGGAAGAATAAAGAAAATCCATGAATTGGTATTTGAGTATAAAGTGGGATCAACTTGCATAGGCCAACCATAAGAAGGCCAACAAACTCTTGTGGACATAAAATCCCACCATCATTTATTTCCAAATTTGCAACCATGAATACAAAATCCTTGTATAGCTAACATCACAAGGGAGTAGGGATAGATCTCTTTGGATTTGGACCATTTTTTTCTTTTTTGGAACTAAAATAATGGATGCTTAGCTGCATTGTCCTTTATGTCTCCCTTCTCTCATCTCTTTCTCATTTTCCCCTATAAATATAGCTTATGGGTATGGACTAACTAGAAAGAATGAATGGTGGGTGGCCTCATGAACCTCAACTACCCAAAACTTTTATTGACCCTTGAAGAAATTTGTGGTCCTCCAAATCTTGGAAGCATGATATCTTGATGTTGATATATGTATCTTAGGCCTCTATATAGAAACAAGGCCATGCAATGTACATGTCTACATTATACTTTGCTCTTTCATATTTATTAGAGTACAAACTTATTTTCGAACTTTCAATAATCGGTTTAAATTTTTGGTTGAGTTAGTTTTGAACATGGTATCACGGGACTTCTAAGCGGTAAGTCTCAAATTCAAACCTTACTCGTATTGATTATTGCACAAGGTAAAAAGGAGTCTTTGTTGCATCCATGCTACAAGCCCAAAAGGATTCGTGTGAGAGGACTTGTGAGAATATAAACCTATTTCGGGTTTTCAATTATATGGTTAAACTTTTGGTTAAGTTGGTTGTTGAACAATATCGTCGAAAAAAAAGGCGGACGAATCTAATTAAACCGACAAAATTTATGCTAAGAGATGATAGATATGTACTCTCACAAATGAAGGGTTGGAAATTTATACTTTTGCTTGATTTTATATATTGTTCATTGCACTAGAATACTCCATAATACTGTTGAATGAATAAAACTTTATTCCCAAATCATTGTTGAGCATGCTCATGCTCATCCCAAAAACAAAAAAAAAGGGGGGAGTGGGGAAGGGTTTGATCAACTATGCAACAAATCCATAAAAAATCAATGATGGAGATCCTCAAAATATAATTTTCCAAAGAATAAAATTTCATTTCAAAAATAAAATATGAAAAGAAGATAGAGTTTCTCCTAGTAATTACTCGACTGAAAAAATCCAGAGGCAAAGGGAGAAAAATAGCATGCCACTGCACACTTTTTATGTGGAGAAATTAAATAAAGAAGAGGGGACCCCCACAGAAAAATCTACTGAGAGATTTCCCTTAATTCACACATTTTTCATAATCTTCTTTTTTTCCCCAAAAAAATCAGTTTAATAACACCTATTAGAATAAGGCACTATTCGCTAAAATGAGTTGTTTAAATAGCGAATAATTATTTGCATAATTGATAATTGTTTCTTTAGTAGATAAGCTGTTAGATTTTAACTATTAGCGGATATTTGTTCAATAGCGGTTGAATAAATATGTTTGGTAAATTTAATAATTGGGCTAGTTGATTATTGTAAATTGACATTAAAGGATATAAATAATTTGTCAAATATAAATTAATGAAGGGATATTTTTATCAAAAAATATGAAACACTACTTTTTAAATGTGAGTAGTTAATATTCTTGCCTTTTCAAAAACATTACTTGAAACACTATAAACTATCGCAAACGCTACCTTACCGAATACCGATATTTAGTTGGTTAGAGTTTTGATTGGCCAAAACACTAAACACTACTCCAAAAACTATTACCAAACAGGACTTAAGGAGGCTTATAGTGCATCTCATATTTTAGCAATTAGAAAAGACTCCCGTTGTCTCTTAATATATTAGTTTTCCTCTTTTTAGAAGATACAAAAAATTTTAAATTTACTACTCCGGACTCATGTTATACACAAAGTAATACGATAATTTTTAATAAGTTATATATTTGATAATAACAAATAGTGCGTAAAAAGATAAAAATTGTATCACGTTAAAGAACATGATAGATCTGACTAATCAAATAAAGGAAATAGAGTCATTGAATGTAGATGGTAATATTAGACTTACCTAGCAAAAGAAAAGAACAACCCCAAAAGAAAAAAAGAGTGCAATCCATTCTGATTAAGTTATACATGTGCATAATATGATTTACCTACCCAAAAAAAAAAAAAAAACCCCCAGTGAAATCCAATAGTGTTTGAAAGTGTATACATTATTGACCAAAATCCTGAAGAAAAATTTGCCCAGAAACAATTGATGACACTTTGTCCCTTTTGTTTTCACTTTGCACGCTAAAGTAATGAGCTCATTTTCCCCCAGCTGCCTTCCATGTCCACTATAAAAAACACTTCATTTTATTGAGGGAGTTGGCTTCCTGGTAGTCACCTCTCTCTCTCTCTCTCTCTCGCTCTCTCTCTCTCTAGTAAGAGGACATGGAAGAGTTGTCAATGGAGAAAGAGAAATATGAGAAGCAAGTAAGAGAAGAAGAAGAAGAAGAAGAAGAAGAAGAAGAAGAAGAGAAGAATGAGAAGAGTTTTCATGTATTGGCAGTGGATGATAGCCTCATTGATAGAAAGATGTTGGAGAAACTCCTCACTCTCTCTTCTTATCATGGTATCTAAATTTAAACCCCTCCCCTCCTTCCCTTAATTGCTTTCCAATGCTGACAGTGTATATACCCCATAAAACTGATCTGTATTCCATGTATTACCAAACTGATATGTTCTCGATTATCAAATAAAACAATATATTTAAAAAGAAAACCTAATTTTGAGTTGCCCTAAATATTCCATTTAATTTAACCAACTTTGTTAGGACTATAATTGATTTGTTAATTAGGGGATTTAGTAGTTGTTTTTCTCTCTTTTTTTTTTTTTTTTTGAGATTAATGTGGTTTAAAAGGGAGATAAATAAAGGAAAGAACAAATTGACTAATTTTAGACATGGAAATTGCAGTGACTTGTGTGGAATCAGGAGACAAAGCATTGGAGTATCTGGGTCTGGTAGATCCCAGCTGCCCACATTTTGATGATCAAGATCATGACAATCATCATCATCATCACCGTCATCATGATCCTAACATTCATCATTCTCCTTCCCCAGCTCATGATCCTCATCACCAACACCAAGATGTGAGTAATCTCTCTCTATCTCTCTACTAGTTGTCTTGCATAGGATTACATCATCTACTAATTAAGTCTTTTTCATACGAGTTTAGATGTTTATATAGAATTAAGCTGCCTCTCTCTCTCTCTCTCTCTCTATATATATATATATATATATATATATATATATATATATATATATATATATATTCCAAACTAACTCTTATAAAATAATTAGTTGATTAATTGTTTATAAGTCTGTATATATAGAATTAAATGTTTGGTAATGATTTCATCTTAACTTTTTTAATTATATAACCATCAACAAAATAAACAAAGCAAATCTACATAAAATAATTAATTATATATCTTTGACACTGGTGTATAGAATTTCTAAATACATTACTGAGGCCCTGTTCCATTTAACAAACTTGTTAGTTGTAAACTGTAAAAAGGTGTAAAAAATTGTAGCGAGTTATAAGGAGTTATAAGATAATTGTAAAGTTAGTTATAAAAAGTTGTAAGAAGTTATAGACAGTTGTAAGCATATGTAAGGTTGTAAGTTAAAACTAAACGAAACATAATAGCCTAAATGATAACCTTTTTTTTAAAGAAGTATATTATTGTAATTTTTTTTAAAATTTACAAACAGGATGTTTAAGGGTGATTTAGTAATTTGGTATTTAGTTATGTATGTACATAATGCCATGCTCATTAAATATTTTACTTGTTATTATTTTGGCCAATTTTAATTTTAATTTTTCTAAAATAGCAGGGGCAAGGAGCGAGGGTGAACTTGATCATGACGGATTACTCAATGCCAGGAATGAGTGGCTACGATTTACTTAAGCGGGTCAAGGTCCGATTTCCATCATTCGATTATGATCTTGCGCTAAACAATTTGTCAATTCTAGATTCGTTTAATTTTTCTCGAGCCTGAAATACTTTCTTTACTGAGAAAAAAATGAAAAAATGACGCTGTTTTTGGATTTGACTATGGTACGGCAGGGATCATTATGGAAAGATGTACCCGTGGTAGTCATGTCATCCGAGAATGTTCCTGCAAGAATTCACATGTCAGTTCCACTATTTCCCTCTTTTCCCCATTCATTTCTCCCACCATTATTTTTCTGAAAAAATAAGTTTAAACTACTACTTTTCTAAACAACAAAAAGAAAAGAAAGTTCAATATCGATTCTTCACATAATCTCAAATGTTTATCGAAGGATTACAATTTTGATGAAATAAAAACAAAAAGAAAAGAAAGTTCATGCGATAAATTACTTCAATCTCTACCTAATCAACCCAAAAACAACGAAACCATCCAATTAAAATCACAAACTAAGATATAAAATAGTTCATGAAGAACCACCAAACAGATCGCCGAAATTTTTAAGAAAAACCCCTTCGAACCAATCAACCCTCTAAAATGAGAAAGAGCCACCCTCAAAGTACATAGCATTGAACGCTATTTCTTAAGTGAAGATTATTGGTGTCCAATAATCTTAAAACATAAATTATTAGTGTCCAAATCCCTTCTCGAAAGCCCTCTAATCTCCAAGCGAACTGGAATAACAACAAACAACTTCTAGTTTCGATCCCGAGCGAACCGGAAATATGTGTAAAATAATTTCTATCAAAGGTGCCAAGTATAACTGTTGTTGAATAATTGTGGTAAAATTGGGGATAGGTGTCTAGAAGGAGGAGCAGAGGAGTTCTTGCTGAAACCAGTAAGTTTATCAGACTTGAAGAAGCTCCAGCCTCATATCCTTAAATCCATAACTCCAAGTCCAAGCCATTCTTGTGAAAAGAGGAACAGCAAAATTTGTCCAGAGTTATTATCTGCAGCTGGGAGCACCTACAACTTGGTGGTAAATACCAACAACAATTATGATCACAAGAAAGATATCAGGGTTGATGACAAGGCTAAAACTAAACTTGATGATGAAAATTTTGATACAAGACCAAAGCCTCTGGGATTAACTGCTGCTTAACTTCTTAATTAAGTGTTTTTAATTATAATTTTTGCATTTGGTGAGGGCTGGAAACTTTGCTTTAGGTGTATAAATGAGGAGTCTGACTACCAAAAATGAAACAGGGAGGGATCCCATAGGTTGGATTAGTGTTTAATTTGGAGTAAGATATGGTGGGAAATTTTAATCTCGGCCCTGAAGAGGTTGTTAGGTGTTTATCCCGTATTAATTTATATGGGCTGGTTTAATATATCTGTCTTTTGCTTTGTAACTTGACTCTATCATACCATTTATATACTCAAACACCACATCGATACAAGACAAAAAAGGATACAAATTCTCATATGAGATCGGTTAAGTCGCTCATCTTAATTCTTACAGTTAGCTTTGGCAGACGGTAACCAAAAAAGTCTGGAAACTAAAAAGAATTTTCTTGAAAGATGACTGCCACAATAAAGTTAAGCCACCATTTAAAGGATTCCTGAAGTCAAAATCCATGAAAACTTGAGATCTCACCGTGATACACCATTTGACTATGGAAACTAGCCTCCAAGGTAAAGCTTCCCGAAGACTAGGAGAGGAGAATGCGTGAAGGCCTCACGTTTATTCAGGAAGGGGGAATGAAACTAAAGAAAGGGGAAGAAAGGGAAGATGAAGCGAGAACGAAAAGGTGGGGAAAATCCGAGGCAGATGAACGACACTCTTCCCATGTAAGGCTCTGAAATTTAACAAAAGTCAATGGATGAACTCGAAGGTGTCAACTGGTTCCACTCGTGTCCTCTGCCCCTTCTATATCATGTTTCCCCTGTAAAAAGAAAGGAAAGCTGTGCATGGTTTCAGTAATATGTTGATAAAAATGCACGAACTTGAAAAAGATGTATTGATAAAAATGCTAAGGCGATAAATTGTGTAAATGAAATAAATTATTCTGATGCCACCATCTTTCCATTGTATGCATATATATATGGTACTGAGTGAATATAAAAGATTAAACTTTTGTAGGCTAATTCGAAGTATATTTCATTAAGTTAGGGTTGAGGTGGGGGATAAGGTTCATTCGGTTCGAGTTCGGTTCGGGTCAACTTCGGTTCGGTTCAAGTTTGGGTCAATCGGGTTCAAGTTCGGGTTAATTTCATATCGGGTCAAATTCGGGTCGGTTTCAATTTGAATTGGGTCAATGTCAATTCGGGTAGAATTCGAGTATGGTTTCAGGTTAACCATATACAATACAATATTACCAGGTCCACCACCATCCTTTGGTATGGACCCGCTTGAATATAATTTGAGGTCGATCAAAATTATACCATTACAAACACAAAACTCCATCCTAAGAGACCCACCAAAAAAGAATGTGGGTTGTGTCAAATTCGAATTCGGGTCGGTTTAAGTTTGGGTCACTTTTATTCGAGTTCGGGTCAAAATCGGGTTCGGGTCCGATTCGATTCGGGTTGTAATCGGTTCAATTATATTTCGGGTCGATTCGGGTCGGTTCATTTCGGTTTTCGGGTCAAAATCGGTTCAACTGTTTCGGATGTCGGTTCGGTTTGGGTTTTAGGTTCGAGTTGACCCGTTCAATTGGGGTCAGCTTTGCCAGGTCTAGTCCCAAGACACTTGAAGGGAGGTTGTTCCTATTGGACCCTAAAGAGTAGGAAAGCATTGATAGATCAGCCACCAAAGAAGGCAGGGGGCAGGGTGTGGAGAAAATTTGCTCTAGTCCCCTATAATCCAAAGCTGAACGATAGTTCTCCAAAACTAAGGTCCGGTTAACCTCGTTGACATTACGGCATGAACCATATTTTAGCCAACAAGTGTTACCATGCCTCAACAAAACCAGTTATATGGTTTCTAGCTTCCTATTATGACCATTCTAACCACCCCTATCTCACAACGAGTGAACTATTGTGGGTAGGTTAATGAAGCTCATGTCACACCAGAGACACAAAAGGATGTGGAAGCATGTACTCTACAGCAATGAATTCCAACATTGTGGAGGCTGAGACTGCATTCGCAAAAACAAGCAAAATAGACTCCCATTTACCAAAACAATGTTGAAAACTTGTAACAAAAGCACCGACATGAAGGCATACTGTAAATGCTAGTCTATTGACCAGCAAAGGAAATTGTTGACCAAAGAGCTACTATTCTGATGAAGAATATGAAAGCCCAACGAAAATAATCAATTTTGGGAGATGGGGAACTCCATACAGTCCGCCTCCATGCCTACAAATGCTTGTTTCACAGAACCCCAACAGCCCCCTCCCGGGGTGGTTGTGACATGAGATATCTTGATTCCTGTTCTTACACTCCCAAAGGGGATGTCCACTTGCCTTTCAAAGTAGAAGCCTTTCTGTAGCTACTCATCTAAACTCTTTTCGACCATTTCTCAAAATTTACCGCTTATGAAGACAGATCATATGCATGAATACTTGAAAAGCCCAATAATCGTTAACTATACACAATCCCTACTTTTGACACAACCAACAGGAGACTCATGAAAGCCACTGGGTTAATAGAATGCTTTGGTCTAGTTTCCAAGAAGGCATATGAACTTTAATTTCAATACAATATAGCCAAAGTAGTATCTTCTTCCCTTACGAACAAAAAATGCAGTTCCACAAATTACCTTAATCACAGCTCTTCTTTGAGTGAAGACTGCTGCACTGTTTCCTTAGCAGCTGGATCCCTGTTCTTTTGAATGAACTCAATGATATCTTCCTTGGTCCTGTTTCCATCATACTGTACTATCTTCCCACTTGCTGATCTGAAGTATAAAGTTGGATAGCCTTTGACATCAAAAGAATCATCTGGAATATCATTAGCAGTAGCATCCTGCAGTCACAAAAGATTCAAATGTGAGCAACTATCAAGAATTAATTGCAGATACTGTGTGTGTGTGTGAGAGAGAGAGAGTGAGAGAGAGAGAGAGAGAACAGATTGGACAAGCAATAACATTGGAGAGAGCAATAACACGAATTCAAGATAAATGGAGGTATATAGTGTGTGTGCCTGCTTGTGTGTGTGTGTGTGTGTGTGAGAGAGAGAGAGAGAGAGAGAGAGAGAGAGAGAGAACAGATTGGACAAGCAATAACACTGGAGAGAGCAGCAACAAGAATCAAGATAAATGGAGGTATAGAGCTCCAGAATCAACTCTATACATTTGGCCAACACTTCAAACAGGACACATTACTAATTCATACTCACCAAGAATTCCAGATTAAAGGAGGTATAGCATGCCAGAATCCACCCTATACATTTGGCTAACGTTTTAAAGAGGATACAATGCTATTTAGTACTAACTAGTAAGCTAGAAGATTATCATGCTTCTCTGTCAAAAAAGCATGTAAATATCCTTCGAAGAGCTGGCACTTATACTAGTATTTCGGGGAAGATGAAAATAAATGTTGCAAACAGAAACTATAGCAGGTATGGAATATATTTAATCAGAAAAGTGAATTAGGTTTCGTGAAAAACATGGGAATGAAATGACATATTGGAAACAATACACCAAGTAACTTCAGGTACTCGTTCTGAAATCATGATACATGAACAAGACTAGTGAAAAACCAACATAAGATGCTTCTTAGTTCTTAAAAACATTATGAATCAGAGCCTACTAACATCATAACATTGACCAGTTATAATTTAAAGTTTTACCTACCATCATCACTCTTGGAAGTACGTAAATGACCAAAGTACCGACTGAGAGAAGATAATAATGCATCTAACTGTCGACTTTTATATCAGAGAATCACTACCAACTCACAAAAACTAATCGCCATAGATTTGAGCAGATTAACAATCAGAATAAACCAAGAAACTTACAAGTTTTGCAATGACAACATCTGGATCATTTTCAAAGGAAACAGCTACTTCATCCAAGATTGGAGCCAATTTTTTGCAATGTCCACACCATGGAGCATAGAATTCCACAAGAACTGTGGCAATCAAATAAATCGCATTAAATTGAGTGCAAGTGCAACATATAGGGAAGAAGTGAAGGCTACAATGAAATGCAAGCAAATACTCTTACCGTTTTTATCCGATTTGAAAACCATGTCCTCAAGGGTGTTCGCAACAATCACCTTGACAGGCTCAGTGTTGCTTTCAGGGATGGGCTCAGACTTTCTGTATGCAGGCACCTTTCCTTCCTGCAATAATGTAATTTAGTCAGATACATTGTCTTCTGCTAATAAAATCTGTAAGTCCTAAGTATAAAGTTGCAAACTACAAAAAAAAAAAAAAAAAAAAAACAACTCCAGTTACTTCAAAATCAAGATAACTAAAATAATGCATTACATTGTACTCGTTCATCCATGATGCAATCTGATCAGGCTCCACTTTTGACTTAAGATATTTCGCGCCATCATTGGTCTGGACGATGATAAGTGGGACTTGATCCTCTTTGACTCCGAAGTACTGTTTGAGAACAAAGATATACAATCAAACATAAGAGACATACTCGCAAAGGCAACGGTACAACATAACAAAAAAAGAAAAAAAAATCAGAGTAAATAGAAGCAAATGTACCTGGAGTGCACCCTGACTAGCATCAAGATCACCCATTAAGAAGCTAATACCCTTTGATTTGTATTCTCTAGCAACTTGCTCATACTTTGACATGTATGCATCATAATCAACACTGAAGTTTACAAACAACAAAGCCTATCCAATCAAAAGCTTTGTCAGCAATCGTTGCAATGGATGAGAAAGCGCAAAACCTCAGTACATTTTGTATGAGATGGAAAGGCAAAGCGGTGTCAAGATTATGGATCCATCAAGAAAGCTCAAATTAGACTAGTCAAATGAGATCTCCCAAAACTTGGAGAACTCTGCTTTCCCCTCTGCTAACCCCTCCCCTGTTTCTTTATAAGGAAAGAAATGAGGAGAAGAATACGTTGGACCCAGATGGAACATATGTCACAATGAAAGCACAAAATCCGTCATGATAGGACCTTTGAAAATAACTAAATCAAATTTCCAGACTAGTAACTGTATCAGCAACGACTTCACAGTTCTGATGCCTGACTTTAGTCTAGTTAAGTTAAATTTTGAAAAACTCAACTTATACCTTGGCATTGGGAGAGTTGAAGAACTTGACAACATAAGAATGGTTGGCAGGATCCTTGCTAAAAACAGTCACAGTGGGGATACTGGATACTTCAACAAACTTCTCCAAAGCATCAAGATGGAAATCCTGCCAGCCTCATTGCATGTTAGCTAATGGACACATTAGATGCTCCAACATCCTGCCAAACTGCAAGGGAGATTTGAACAAAAGGAAGAAGCCGCTATACCTGGAAGTCAACAACCAGCTCATCAAATGGCTTCAACAACCTAACAGTGGGCTTTGTCACTGATGACTCACCCCTTGGAAGAAGCTTTGCATCTGAAGTGTGGCCAAATTCATAGTCAGAGCGCAACTTCTCAGCCAAAGCCATGAAGTTTTTGTACTCTTCTCCAGAAAATTCAGGGAATATCCCAACCTGGAATATGAAGTAGATCATGACTTCCCTAGGGCCAAGAAAGATTCAAGACAATAACCGAAAGAAGCAAAATGCAAGATGCACTTACAATAGCAACTTTTTGTTCACCAACAACAGCAGTAGCATCTTCCACAGATTTAATTTCAGAGGAAGGAGGACCACTTTGTTTCTTCAAATATTCGACAATGCCATCTGCATCCCGTGGACCTTTGTAATCTTGAACAGATTTACCACCATTCCGCAGTATCTTCAATGTGGGAAAGCCCTTAACCTCATACTTAGTAGCAAGTTCCCGGTTGGAATCTTCACTGGCGTCGACCTTTGCCAGAACAATGGGAGGATCATGGCTACTCAATATGGATGCAGCTTTCTCATACTGAAGGTTTGATCAATAAAACATAGATGTCAGCTAAACCCTTTATTTTAGGATTTTGGTCAAGAAAGCAAATTTTCTGACCTTTTAACTGCATAATACTAGACCAAAGAAGAAGGAACCACACTTACCTCTGGAGCTAGTTTCTTGCAGTGCCCACACCTGAAACAAGTCAAAACTCGAATTAATTAACCATCAGAAGATATATACAATCCTAATCGAGTAACTAAACAGACAATGCACTAAGGGTTCCGAGCCTCCCACAAGATATCCAATGTAAATTCTTAGATTGAATAACCAGAAATGAAATCATCATGCATCAAGGTACGAATGGACAACACTGGGAAATTATAGATTATTCCTATCTAGATTAAAGACCCAATTGTGGCAAGGAACAAATAGCTACTTTTTCCAGCCAAGATACTTGATTTGAGCGTTCAAAGATCAACCAAATAGACAAGCATGGAAAAACTTATGGCTCCCAATGACTCGCCCTGATCATGAAGTTGGCCTTATCTCACTCTATCTTGAAAATTTGGGTTAAAGGGATCTCAAGTTTACGTATTTGGCTCTGGGTTTCGGTACCCAAATAAATGCAGGGGACTACTACACTAGATCAGTAAAATCCGTGAGAAAACTACAGATTTAATATTTTGACAACACCACCGCCATGCAATGAGAAATTCGCAGCTGAAAGTAAAGATGTTACCATAAAACATGGAATTCTCGTAATCCAAAATTTTTCTCTCCCCTCACTACATCACTAATCTAAGGCCAAAAATCCACTAGAGACTAAACAACGAATCTCAGAGCAATTACCCAAGGTTGAACTTCGAATTGAAAGAAAAATTCAGCTGAATTCTACCTCAATTGCTCCGAATTCAAAGTAAATAAGCCAAAAATAAAACATGGAAGACTACAATAATTCCGCAATTCGCACATAGTCCCAGCGGAATAAGAAAACAAACACCACAAAATCCAAATTTAGAACAAGAACGAGCGTTGATGAAAGCAATGAAGATCGAATACCAGGGAGCGTAGAATTCGACGACGATGAAATTGTGCTTGGCGATGGTATCGGCGAAATTGGTGTGATCCAGTGTGAGAACGGACTCCTTGGAGTCGGAGCCTCCATCGGAAGCTGAGATCGAATCGATGAAAGCTAACAGAAGGATGGATAACAAGATCGAAACCCTAGAATAAGAAATCGTCATTATTGGCAAAACCATCAAAATCTAAATAGATACTCTCCAGGGGTTTTTTGTGCTGGAATTTTGCAGGCGTTTTTAATAAGAGAGAGAGAGAGTTGGAAGGGAACGAGATTTGGCAGGGGTAGAGAGAGAGAGGGTCACGTGGTGAGGAGGTGGAGGAGGAGGAGGTAGCCTTGGCAAAAACAACCTGAAATTCGAACCAGAACTATAAATGACATTATTCGTACTAAATCTTTTTTTTATAGAAATTATTAGTACTATTTCTGAAACAACTAATTTAAAGTCAATTTAAAAAATTAATCAAAATTAAATAAATGTAATTTAAATACTTTTTCATAAGATAATTTAATTAAATTAAAAATTAAAAGATCAAAAGTTAACGTGAATTTTTAATCTTAAACTAAAATTGATTCAAGTCTTATTTACCGAATACGAAAGTATTCAATTGAAATCAAAATGAATGATGTTTTTTGGTAAATCTAAGGAGAGGTGAGAGATCATGTGTACTCTAAGAGCATCCGCAAACCCAAACGTGCGAACCGAGGGCACATGACGTCGCAGGGCTAGTGTGAGACGCGCGTCTTCCCTAGCCGCACATGACGGCTCGGTGCACGACGCCTCTCATTGGAAACACCTATGTGCCACATGTCAACTTCTGACAAAAAAAAAAGACTCACACGGATACTTAGACTCTCCGTTTCAGCTATCTCTGTCTCGCGTGCTCTCTCTCCCTCTGAGACTCTATGTTCCAGCTTCTTCTCTTTCCCTCTCCCTCACTCTTCTGTTGCAGCTACTAGGTTCTTCTACACCAAATCATTGAGTCTTTCCCCCTTTTCTTGTTATGACATTTGCCTATTGGTTTATGGACAAAGGTTTTGAAGATACAGACGGTGGCAAAAGGGCATGTGGGATGGGAGGAGGTCTCTGTGATTTAGCTGTTATCGGGAAAGAGAAGAGTTTGAGGCACATTAACGTTATTATTTGTTTTTCTTTTTTTCTGCTTTAATTTGTAATTTTTTTATATATTATATATAAATCTGTAATAATATTTTATTTAGTGAATCTAAGATAATGAATGTAAAAATTAAGATTTTTAAAATAAAAATTAAGATTTAAGAGAGAAAAAATTGACTTTTAAATAATGTATTACTCTAGACCCTACCTAAGGAGCCAAAAATTGACTCAATCACTGTGAACGTTGTAAAGAAGTGGCGGTCTCTTATTGGTTAATGTCCCGTAGATGTTTGCTAACGGTGGCCCGTTTCGAAGGAATTAAGAAAAGTACAAAATAAATAAGGGGCCCTTAAATGATTAAAAAATAAATAATAAAAGGGCGACAGAAGAGAATTGAGGAAATAGTGTACGTCTGCGGTGCACGGGAGCTTATATGGCTGACAATGACAAAATCTATCAAATAATATTATGACACGCTGTCGTTAGACATACATACCTTCTCAATTTCTGTTGCATTTTGTGACGAAATTTTGAGCTTTTTGATGGTTAAAACACCTCATTAAAAATTAAAAATAAAAAAATATATTATTTTGTGTTGAAAGACATGTATTGATTAATTCTAGAGAATTTATATTTTTGGGTATGTACTTTGTTTTATCGGAATTGAATTAAAAAAAAATCAGCTTGTAAAGAATAGAATTTATTTATTATAATTCATAATAATTGGATTAGTTGAGTGATACATACATATAAGACCAAGATTTGTTGGGTGAAAAATAACAGGGTAGTGGTTCTATAAAAATTACTTATCACATTTCTTTGTGTAATTATATAATTTATCAGTATATTTAGGGTTATTTTAATAGATATTTCTTCAAGATAGTTGGCAATTAAACTGCTTTCTTTTTCCTTTATTAAGGTCACAAATAATTTTTAAAGTGTGTTATACGTAAAAATTACAGTCATTGCATCTTTGCCAATATGGAGGTGTGGAATTTAATTTTTACAATTTAGCTAACTAGTGTGTGTGGTTTGATTTTGAGGATTTGTTAGGTTAGTGGACTTTGAGTGGATTGAGACCAGTTGATGATTCTTTGGGTTGATACTCGAGCATGTTTGGCCAAGTTTTAAAGAAATTATTTTTTAAAGTATTTTTTAAAATTTATTTTTGAAGAAAAATTGAAATATTTTGGCTAAATTTTATATAGTATTTTTTAAATAATTAATTTGTTTAACCAAAATTTTTAGAAAGAAATAGAAATAGGAGATAGACATAAAACAAAACAACAAAGAGAGGGAGGAGAAGAGACAGATGAAGAGAGAGGAGGGTGAAAGATAGATAGAGGAGAGAGAAGAGATTAAATAATAGGGTTGTCGGCGGTTATTAGGAAGTTTTTTCATAAATTAGAAGTTTTTGAGGAGTTTTTTTTTCCAAAATTATTTTTAAAAAACAGTTTTGATTTTTTAAAAAGTAAATGTTTGATTTAATTTTAGTTTTTAAAATTCAAAAAAACTTTTAAAATTTAAGCCAAACACCCACTTAATATCTTTTACTTTATTTTTCGAAATTATTAAACAGTATCTACCTAATTGGTTATTCTTATTTTTGTTCAATGTTTACTGCAAAGACCTCAAGAATTCTCCTTTTTTTTAAGTTTTTGATAATAAGATAATTTATTTAGGACCTTGATTGATTATGAAACAACCCAGTGGACGAGAATTGGGAGGCAGGTAAATGAGAAAAGAATAGTGCGAGGAGCCTTCTTATTGGAAACATAGCTCTCTTCGACAAAATGAGTTGTTTGAGTAACAAATATCTGTTTGTATAGTTGATAGTTATTATATTTTAGATGTTAGCGGATAACCATTTAACGGAGCGAGTTGAAAAATATGTTTGGTAAATTTATTGACGTAAAAGGATATAGCTAATTTTCCAAATATAAATTAATGAAGGGATATTTTTGCTAAAGAAAAATATAAAACGCTACTTTTAAATGTGAAATTATCTTTTCGTAAACGCTAGTTGAAATAGTATAAGTAACTACAAACACTAGTTAAAACACTACCTTACTAAACACTAATATTTAGTTGGTTAACGTTTTGACAAATCTACCGCAAACAGTATTGTCGAACAGGGTCATAGTCATTCTCAAATAGTTTCACTTTATTTAAAAGCTTTTAAAGGGTATGTAATATGTACTTTAAATTGTACTTTTTATTTGAATTTTTTTTCTACTGTATGTATGTATATCCGATTCAATATATTTATTAATGGTATATCTTTAAACCTAAGTTAACGTCTCAAGATTCATATCTACTGCAAACTTATGATATGACATTCTCAGATTCGTTTTTGGTACCTATTTAGCTGATATACTATCATCATCCAACTTGGGTCATCCTTGAACTTGATTTTACTTTCAAAATTCATCGATTCATTTGAATAAGTCCATCCAAGAGATTTCTTCCTTTTTAGATGTGAGAATCAGAGGCATACTTATGTGTTCAACAATTAGGGCAAATATCTTAAGCATCTATCAGCCATTATTTTTTAAATTCTACATCAAAAAACTTTTAAAAGTGTTTTAAAAAACCCCCAAAAATTTTAACTACTTATTAAATTCATTTAAAATAGAACACCCTTATATAAAACCTATAAATTCTTCAATGGGTCTTTTTAGGTGTTTGGCTCAAAATGACTCAGCCCATTCACATCACATACCAAAGTAATATGTTCAATTGAACTAAAACTTTATTTTTGTGCAAAATGAGATGCATAGGCAATATAGGCAGGATTTCTTAGTTTTCTCCTAACGACTCTTAGAGATTTTACAAATTGAACGAGCTCACTCCAACTCAATTGAACCAAACTATAAGGTCTATAAAGTGAGGACATACATGCTAATTTATCCGATGACATATGAATAGCTCAAGTTAGACAACAAACAAAGCTCTCAAATGGGGTACTAACATTGTATCATTCATTAATCAGAATAGAATTGTTACAGATTTCACTACTTAGAGCTTGCATTTCTATGCCACCTTGTTCATGTGCCATACCCATATATAGGGTTTGTTACATTTGATCCACACAACTTATAAAACAAATCACCAAAATTCTGTACAGAGGGAGAGAGAGAAAGAGATCCTAACTCAGCGCTGCTATGGAGCCAGTAACACAAACTCCCACACTAATAATAATAATAATAATAATAATAATAATAATAATAACCCATGATTCAGCCACCTCTCAAAATCATCATCCACAGCCAGTTGTTCCACATTCTCCTCCTTTATTGACCTTAGGTACGTGTTTTCTCTCTCTAACCCTAGCTTGAACCCTAACCCTAATAGTAACTCTAACAGTCTAACTCTACCCTCTAACCCTAAACCCCAGCCTAAACAAACTATATGTGCATCATGAGTAGTCACTGCCATGTTCTAACCTGACATCATCAAAGGCCTTCGAAGCTTCCGAAGTGAAGCTCTCCAATGCCTCGAATATAGGAACTAGGCCGGCTTGTATGCTCCGAGAGACTGCATCATGTACTAGCTTTATGGCTTCCCTGTGTCCGGCTCTCTCTTCCTTTACCCTTTGCTTTATTGAATCTAAATCGACCTTTAGATCATCGAGAGCTGAGATCCCACTTTCAGAAGCCACCATCGACATGCTATTTTTCTCCGACAATGTGTCATTATGCTCATGCCCCCTCCCTTGCCTCTCCATTTTAAGCGCACGGATTTGTTTCTCGAAATCCTTGTACGTGTTCTCGGCTGCCAATCTTCGTCGTTGCTCTTCATCTTGCCGCTCCCACAGTTGATGAAGGCTGGTAGCAAAGTCGTGCATTGCAGTTTGAACTGCTGACTCTGACATCCTGTCCATGGCTTGTTTCCAATCGTGGCATGTTACAAACACTAGTGGGGCACCAATACGGCCTGGTGAATATGGCATTTCACCATCTGGGGTGATTTCCGGCTCATAGTGAAGACACTTTTCCAGCCAGTCATTCAAGGTCTCGGCATAGGATCTTTGCATCTTAATCCAGTGGTGAAAATGGTGGCACCATTTTAGTAGCTCTGCCTCGAGTTGAATGGTAGCTCTCACACTTGAATCTCTTCTCAAGCCGGTATTTGCTTTGAGAGCACGAGTTTTACTTTCTAGAATAGCTTGGAACTGCTTTTGGTGGCATTTGAGCAATAATTTCCACATTCTCCTTAATCTGCAAGGTAAAGGTTGATTAATTTTACAAGACAAGCAATGTGAACTTTCAATAACGAATCAGCAATAGAACATCAACAAAGCCAAAGATTTCCTCCTCCTCCCTAAATGCTTCATCAATTTCTTGAACAAGTAAACTGAGTTCAATCAACCAATTTACAGATGTTTAACAGGCTCTATCTCACTCTCTCTCTCTGTCTTAGTGAACCAGAATGAAGTTAAGATCTGTCTACAACAAACAACATCCTAAATAACAGTAAGATATCAATCAAAGAAAGATATTAACACAAGGGACTCGTAATTATGTCTGGAGTGCCTTGGTGGCTACATTACCTACACCTAGTATTTCCTCAAAGATCCCTTAAGGAAGAAAGGCTATTGAATACAGTAGTCTAGTCACAGGTTTTACAACCATTTGTCAAGAGAGGATTCGATGGAAACTAATCTCTGTAACCAAATTTCTCTAAATGCATCATGACTAAACCTTCACATCAGTCAACTCTGCTCTCTTTCCATTTGTGGAATTTATAATTGGGTTATGCACTCAGGACTCGGCCGACTGCTGATACCTTAGCATGAAAATGAAGGCAGCCACAGCGATTGCAGAATGGAGGTTTAATAGTCAATCATGAACAAAACGAGGAATAGAGTAAGTCTTCGATCTCATACATTGTACATATTAGAGGAACTCTGAACTGAGCACAGAAAGAGAGGCCACGAGGTGCAAACTTACAATCCAACCTCTGATATAGCCCTCAGCTATAGCCAGATAACAAAGCAGAAAACACAAAAAGGCAATCAAACAATCCAACTTCTCACACAATAAAGGCATATAGATTTTTATCACATCGCTCTCAAACATGACCCAGGATAAAGCATAAACCAAACGACAATACAAGGGATAACATAAACAAGGGAACTCAGTTCATACCCATAAATTAATTCCTTCAGTTGAGGCTGCAACTCATCATCCCTCAATTTGTGTATCCTGCTGGATATAGAATCTATTGCTCGAACACTCACATTAATCTTGGTCAGCAACTTTCTTATAGTAGCTTGAGTAGCCTCAATCTTACTACTCTCCGCTCCTCGATCATCCAGATCTTTCAGCCTCTCACACTGCTTCACATACATGACCCTGAGCCTTTCTTCATCCTAAAACCAGCACAACGCCCTAACAAATTGAGCAAGAATGTAACAAAAGTTGCACTAAAATTCCAATCATATAGTGGAGAAAGATTCATTTGAAGTATGAGATTTTGGACATGATTCTGACAGCAGCAAAGTGGGATGCAAAATCCATACAATCTTACATATCAGAGAAAGAACTAAAAAACCCTCATCTAATATTCTAGTAACTAAGGAAAGCTAAGAGTACTAGCAAGGCCTATAGAACACAGAAAAGGTACTAGAATCTCATGGCATGATAGAGGAATCAAGATATCCACATGGGTTATATGCCCGAAATCAGCAGCTGCAAATCCCTTTTAGGGGTTGAAATTCCTATTATGTCTCATGGATGAGGAGTTATAACAGCAATACTTTACCATCAACTTTTACAACAGACAACCCCATCCACGCAACATTGCAAGTAAGTCCCATGAAAGTTCCTTAAACATAATTTCTTTAAACCCTCTCAAATTATATTTATATATGACGAAAACATCTTCATAATTTCTATGCATGTATGAGGACAAGCAAGGCTCAGAGAGACTTCTGCCACCAACTTCAGAATCTCAACGACTAACATACATGAATGAGCTGGCTAAGATAGAAGGGCAAAAGAGGAAGATAATATTTGTATAAAAAGAAAACACTTAACCACCAAAATTAATTAAATTGTAATTACAAGTGTACCTTGACTTCCTTATATAGTTTCTTCTCCCACTCATATAACTTCTCTAGCGTTAATGCGAGACTGCGAGATCCGAAATCATCCTCAGTAGCCCCAGGATATCCTCCAGTCAAGCTAGATGGAGAATGGTATGATGACAGTGATGCAGAGCACACCCTTGCCAGCATAACTATTTATAAAAAAAATTAAAAAGAATAAAGCTCTTCATTTAGTTGGCACGGAGATCATTCTAATCCAAAATAAATTCAATATTGAGATCAGAAAAACACAGAAGCAAACCATAGTTACATCATAGTGCAGAGCAGACCCTCACAATCATAACTGGGAGGAGGGGGAAGAAGCAAACATAATCTTCACTTAGCATGGAGATGATCTTAATCCAAAATTAAGTTAATGAAGCGATAAGACCACTCTCAGAGAATGCATGAGCTAAAAATTAAAGAGTAAATACTAATATCGTTATATTGAAATTGAACCTTAGATATGCCATTTAATTGTTACTTTGAAAAACAAACTGTCGACCATGTCTTATATCGAAAATCAAACAAAAAGATACAAAAAAAAAAGAAATTTAAATTTTAAAGCTCGAACCACACTGAAAAAGTGCTTTCAACTCTAAGCATGTAACTGAGTCACCAAGACTCAATCATCTTTCACTTTTTTTCCACAACACGGCCCACCAAACATATCACAATGTCCTTCTGTTGCTTTTCTCCTAATCTGCTGCTTCCAGGAAATTCAAGCTCAAAACATAAGCCAACAAGAACTTTAGCAAATCATAAACTACAAATGAATAATAATATAAACCACTCTTGATTATTAACCCTAGAAAGAAAACGTCTAGCATTCTATTTCAAATAAAAAACAAACACTTCAAATAAAGTTTTTCGAGACAAAAATCCAACAAGACAAACAATTAGTCATTCTAATTCATCTTACCCTTCAAGAAGGTGCTTCGCGACCTGTAGGGCTCTTTATCAACTTCAAGCAACACACAGACTTCCTTGCCATAATCAGTAGCAGCATCAAATTCGTCCTTGATTTCCCTAGCAACCTCTCTGAGATCACGGGTGCCATGAGCTGACAATGTTGTCAAGCTACTCGGTTTAGACGATTCGATGTCAAGATGGGAAGTTCCACTCTCATCAAAGCTCACCCCTTTCTTCTTCACGGACACCTCCTCCCCACTAGTAGAGATGCTGGTATCAATCTCAGGGCTATTGCTCTTGACTCCTCTCATGTCAACTGGTTCTGGGTCTGGGTCTGGTGCTTGAAATGGCGCTGGCTCCAGCACAGGCTCCTCCATTCGCTGGTTACTCATCGGCACAGCCTTTGAAGTCCCATCACCAAGATTACCTCCCTTCTTCTTCTTCTTACCAGTATTCTCATCTCTCTTCTTAACATCCTCAAAATGTACAGTCTTATTCTTACTTTTAGGAAAACTGAATTCCTCCTTCACTTTCCTCTTCTCATTGTAGGACTCTTTGGTCACCTCACTCTCAGTTTCCTCCTCCAAGTCTGGAATCCCTTCCCTCTCTCTCACCTCCCTTGAATCAGGACTACTCGAACTAGAGCCATACTCATGTCTAGCCTCATAAACCGGGTAAGCCCCACTCTCAAAGGTCTCAAAGGGATTGAAATAGTCCCATGCCGACACCTTGGGAGGTGACGGCGGCATAGGTGGCGGCCTTTGCTGCTGATTTTGCTGTCTATTACTAACATTTCCTCTGTCCTGTGGATTCATCATGAACCCAAAATACCCAGCACCACCCACATTGGGAGGATAATCCGGGTAGTCCCCACTTGGTGGGTAGTCCGAATAGGAATATATGGGATTCTGTTTGGGTTCCTCATAAATCATGGATGGTATTCGGGTCGAAGACTTTTTCATATAGTAAGTTGTATAAGAGGTACTTGAACCATAAGAGTTATCATAATTTCCGGGGGATAATAATCCGATGAAGAATAATATGGGGGATACATAGGATTAGGATAATAAGGATTTGCATAAAAATTACTATTGTTATCATCAGAAGCAGAGGGATAATTTGAAGGATAATAAGGGTAAGAATAAAAATTATCAGTAGGAGGAGGAATGTAAGAAATCCCAGGTTGTGGATATGGAGCTTTTTTCACCTGTGGTTTCTGTTTTTCTTCTTCTTCACTCTCTTCATCAATCTCAGGATGCCCAGATTCTTCATGGTGGTGATGGTGGTGGTGAAAAGACGAGCTTCCATCAGAATGAGCTGAAGAAGAGAAGGACGACAAATTCAAGTGAGAACTATTTCCTCTCTCCTCCTCCTCCTCCCTCAAATTATGTGAAACTGAGGTAGAAGACGAAGCCATTTTTCCATCTTTCCCCTTCTTCTTCTTCCCCATTTGCCCCTTGTTGGCATTGCTCTGCCTTTTGCCTTCATCTGAGGGGAGTGTAAGAACAGGGGAGGAGAGAGAAGAGGGCGAAGAAGGAGTAGACGAAGCAGAGAGAATGAGCTCCTCCTCAACAAATCTACAGAGAGAATCCCCAACGTCCCGGAGCTCACTGAAGTAGGCAATGTGGGCGGCGGCGAGGGCGAAGCGGTGGTCAGCAGCGGACTTAATCAACTGCTTTCTCTCTCTACACAAAACCACCAGCGGCGGATCCTCCGCCTTCGACGGAGCACAACCCATCAACCCCAAACCCTCCACCAAAGAAACCCGAATCTCCGCCTTGAGCCACCACCACCACCCTCCTCCGCCGTCCGTACAAAGGCAGAGCAGCAGAGTCATGATCCGCTACACATCTCGGGCAGAATCAAGATTTAATCTTGGAATTACCAGAAGTGATTGCAGAAAAGGGAGAGAGCTTAGGGGTTTGGATGATGAAATTAATATGGGTTTCCAATGATGTAACAACAGAAGAGAAGCAGCAAGTTTGAAATCAATGGAAGATATGGTGGAGTTAATGAGGAGATAGAGAGAGAGAGGAAGAAAGAGTGGTGGGGAAGAGTGAAGTAGGGACTCGTTGCCGTCCATGGCGGAGAGATAATTTAATAAGGGAAGAAGGGGAAGATCTCAGAAATCAAGAAAATGGAAAAGAAAATCAAAATTTTGTGGGAGAAAAATGAATTATTTTAAATTAAACAGGGGAACACTGGCAGCTAGCAGCTAGGGATCTCTGCAGTGGAGTCTGTAGAGAGAGAGAGAAGAGAGAGAAGGGTTTTTGAATTTTCTTTTATTTAAAGAGCAAGAAGTTAAAAAAACGAAAGAATCCGCCATTGGCGCTGTCATTATTACTCCACCCTCTCCTCATCCTCCTTCTCTAATATTAGACCTACCTAAATAATCATTCTATTTTATTTTAAGAATCAGTTTAAAATTACATACAAAACATACGTAAATAAAAAATAAACATAAAATATAAAAGAGTAGAAACGAACATAAATAAAATTTGCTTTTTATTTAAAATCGAACAGGCTTGAAATCGGGTTAATTTTATTTTAATTGATTATTTCTAAATGAGGTTGATTTTGGATCATGATTTTTTATCAATAAATTTTTTATAAAAAAATTAAATTTTAAAAAAATGTTTGATTTTAATTTTATATATTAACTTTAAGTTAGCTATTTTGGGTTGAAACAATACATTGGGTTCATTTGCTTTGGTTCTGAAATTGAGGATAGTTTTTTTGCCAGAATTACTGGTCTCTATTTGTGTGTCTTTTTCTAATGTTAGGATACCTACATGCACGTTCAGGTGAGAATGCGAAGGACGAAAAAGCCCATGTAGTTTGTACGAATTTACAGTGGAATGTTTCTTTTAGTGTCATCACTTCACAACTTCCGAGTACTTCACATTCATACATGACACGTCACTACTACCTCCTCCTCCTTGAGGGTATTTTCGTACATTGCTAGCTTGTATACAGTGCACCTTTGTAGTAGAATGTTACTAGTAATTTTTCGTTTACTTTTTCTCACTCTGGTAGTTATTCTATCGGTAAGGATACGTTTGAATTAGTGTTTATAATAGTTTTTAATAAATTTAATTATTTATAACTGTTATTTATTATAATCGTTAATCATAATTTTATATAACAATTATTATTATTATTATTATTATTTAAAGTACTTATACTAAATATATTAATTTTTCATGGAAATTATATTACATTTTGATCTCTAATTACTGAACTGCAAAAAATATCAGAGTGGTTTTTCATGATGAAAACCATGGGTGCACATTTTCCAAAATTATTACTTTATTAGCGGGATAAATAAAAATGCTAAATATTTGAGCTATTTAACCCAATTTGTAAACTGAATAAAAAATAGAGTTCAGCTGAACTAAATAATTAATTGAAAGCAACATTTGATTATTCCATGTAATTGTCACTTTCCCATTAAAAGTACTGCAACAAAAATAGTTTGGTATAAAAAGTGTTTGGTATTTTGGTGAAAGTGACAATGATTTCTGGAGTTGGAGGCCCTTTCTCCTCCTCCTTCCACTCTACATACATCCTATTATCCAAACAACCCCTTGTAGGTTTCTTTTTTTTCCTTTCTATTTAATAAAAAAAAATTAAAAAAGAATCTTGGTTATATTTATGAATTTTTCTAGCAAATTTTGTCCAGCCTAAAATAACTCGATTATATTTATGAATTTTTCTAAAAAGATTAAGTTCGGACACGATTTTTTTTATTTATGTTATCTAATGTCAATTTTAATTCAAATATCAAAATTAGAAATGGAAAAAATAATAAGCGGAGAAATCCAAATTTGACATGAATTTAATTTTTTGTCAACACTACTAAGTTCGGAAAAATAAACATAAAAAAATAAAAAAAGTGAACAAAAATGTCCGTTGTGGCTTCCAAAAGGGAGAAACGAGGTGGGCCGATTCAGGCCACCCAACTCGGGGCCCAATGGGCCCACCAAGTGTTTAATTGGACTTTGAATTTGACCCCTGGCAAAATTTATTCATTTTGATTTTAATGTGTATTAATTAATGTTACCTTAAAATTAGACACACTTTCTCGGTTTAGATATTGACTTTGCTCATTCCATTTTTATACAATGTTTGCGTCACCAACTTTTTTGGATTTAAAAATTATGAAAAAGTGTCTATGAAATCTCTTTTTCAAACTACTTTTTGTTTTTTTAAATCTTTTTTAAAGTACTTAAAAGTGTGTCGAAAGAAAAATAATACCATCTCGTTTATTTAAAATAAATAGCCGTACAAATTTATTTATGGGTAAGTCTTTCAAAATTACTAAGGCGACTAATAATTTATTTCATAATATTTTTAGAATTTGGGGAGTGACTAACAATTCTTTTAAGTAAATCCTACTTTTAATCAATATAATCCTAATTAATAAAGTAACCTTAAAAGCATTGGCCTGAAAATATAACAGCTTTTAATGTTATTTAGATTATATGTCGACCCATATTTACCTTTTAACTTATATTTAACTTTATTCTAATCAACTAATAGTTAGGGGAAAGATTAAGCCCTGTTCGGCAAAATGAGTGGTTTAAGTAGCGGATAACTCGTTTGTGTAATAGATATTTATTTAGGTAGTTGATAACTGTTAGCGGATTGTTGTTCAATTGAGCGATTGAATAAATGTGTTCGGTAAATTTAGTGGTTGAGTTAACTCGTTATTATAAATTGACGTAAAAGAATATAAATAATTTGACAAATATAAATTATTGAAGGATATTTTTGTCAAAAAAATATGAAACACTATTTTTAAATGTGAAAAGTTAATATTTTTAACTTTTCACAAATACTACTTAAAACGGTATAAATTACTACAAACGCTAGTTAAAATAAGTAGCTTATCGAACACTAATATTTAATTGATTAATGTTTTGATTTAGTCAAAATGTTAAAAACTATTCCAAAAATTATTACCGAATAAGAACTAAATCAAAGCATTCTTTATAAAAATCGAGCTGAACCGCTCATTCAGGGTGAATATATATAATATAGAATCTCGAGAGTGAGTTGGCTAAGTAGGGCTCCGTGCATGCATATTCAAGATTCCACGAAGATTCACACCAAATTTTAGTTAAGGGCACATAATATTAGCAATTTAAAGGAAAAAGGGAAGGACGAGACAGACCCACCAAGTATGGAGATGAAAGCTCATAAGCATGATTGATTAACGAATTTTTTAAAAAGTAATCAAACCGTTGAACCTAATTAATCTAAACAATAACCTAATAATTAATTATCCACCACCAACAATAACGTAGCTAGAGACAAAGACTTATTTCAACTAATTATTTATTAATTAATTACAATTAGTTAAAGATCTAGTTGATAATTATGTTTACTAGCTCATGTATTACAGTACACCCTTTTCACAATATACGTTATTTTAATTAATTTTTTATGTTTTTCAATATCTGTCAATTTACAATTTAAATAAAATATTAATGACTACATTACCCTTTTTCATTATTAAATGTTTTTTCTCTCTCTTTTTTTTTAACTTTCTTCATTTTTAATAAAACCGAATTAACTTGGTATTTGAGCACATATTTTGTTATCAATTTTATACTTGGTATCCTCACAGCATAAGAACGATAATTATTGTGAAATCGGAGGAGTATTAGCTTCGCTTGTTGCATGGAAATTAGATATCAAAATCTAAATGAAAAGTTCTTAAATCATAAGGCCATTTTTTTTTTAACTTATTTTTTAGGATAAGTTTAGAAAATTTAATTAAAAATGAATTTAGCAGATAACTTCCAAATGAATTATAATATGTTAAGTTCACAATAAATTCAGTTAAAATAATAAGAAAATTACAGGATATATACTATTTTTATTTTTTAAAAAAAACTTCGTAATGAAATAGATCACGATATAATAAGTACTAATAAGTTGTGCATATAAGCCCCTTTGGAAATAGCCTATTAACAAAATAACTAAATTTTTTTATAAAAAATTATGATCTTTTTTATTTATTTAAGAAGGTTGAGGCTTCATTACACTACTAATTTTTCAAATCGAGAGCAAGTATATTTTAAGAGCAATTAGATACGAAATTACCTTTTAGAAATGAAACTTCCACAACTAGTTATGTGTTATCCTCCTTAAACTGTATCCAATATATATAATATAATTCTCGCTAAATTGTATCCATGCATAAAATTTATGGGTTGAAAAAAACATAGTCTCTTAAAATCCATGGTGTAGCATATGTGTTATCCTCCTTGTCCACTATAACGTATGCCCCCATGGTCCCATCTACACATAATGGAACTAATAAAAAGGTGGAAAAGCGACAAAAAAAAAAAAGAGGAACATAATCATTTTAAAACAAGTATGGGTGATTAAAAAAATATATAAATTATGGCATCTTGAGAAGAGAAATAAATACAAGCTATAAGACAAAAAGAGGCTTCCAAACTCTCTTTTTTTTTATTATAAAAAATAAAAAAACAAGTGAAGGTGGTAAAAGTTAACCTAATGAATTAGTGTAGGGTGTTTCCAGAATGGGAGGCATATTCTCATAATTATTTCACCTTTTTAATCCCTTTTTATATTTTGAAAATAATGAGCAATGCCATCTTGGTTATTTTTTAATTTTGATTCTTTGAAGGAGATGATTTTTTTATTTTAATTTGGATTATAATAAGGGTTGCTGTGCTAAACTCACAATATTTGGTATTTTTTCTGACATCAAAATTTTCAGAAATATTATTACTTGATAACAAAGTAGAAGATAAATTAATTGAAGGGCATATAGTTTTTATGGGACATGAAAGACAACTCGTGAGAGAAACAAAATTCTTGAAAAAAGCAACCCAAATAAGCTTCTTATGTTTACATCTTGAGAGAAACAAATCCTTCAAAAATAAATTAAGGGTCATAATAAATAGTTTGATAATTAGGTTGTATCCTCAAACAATTTCATAATAAAATGGAGTTCAAAATATTACCAAGAATTACATTGATACTATCGGTGTTAAAGCAAACATGTTCTTGCTTGATCATCGCCCTCATGTAAGTAAATTGCACATAGATCATTTATGAAATCCGACACCTTTTATCTAACCAAACATACCATTGGCTATAATGTCTCTTGTGAAAGGAATCCAATGGGGGTATTGTAGAACAATGCATGGTTCGTAACTGATAAGTTGAAGTAAATTCACATCTTACATCCAATTGACAATATAATAACTAACTCATGAGATATCATGATATTTCTTAATTTTTCGACATAAGGCTTTACATTTACATATAATTAAAATATTTAAATCTAAACTAAGTATCTATTTCATTAAAAAAACTCCCATCTGTCACACTACATTGTAAAAAGCTTACCACAAATGATTAATTTTTATGTATTGCGCATTTGACCTTATTTAGATTCTTCCACATCTAAAACCTCATAGGATCATATGCAATTTGGATTAGACAAGATTATACATAAACTATAAAAAAAAAAAAAAAACCAATGATAATTAACCTAATGAATGGACCAACTGTGGAAGCATTAAATTTGGGGGGACAGACAGGGTAGATGTTTGTTTTTCACTGGTTTCTGTGTTTGATCTTATCCAACAAAATCCCCTCAAAAAAATTACACCATCATCATCAAACATGCACTAAATTGCTATCATGAGAGATAAGACATCAATGTAAATTAATTATCTCCAAAATCAACTAAAGTAGTCTAAATTATGCCATTAAGTGTGATGGGGGCAATGGTATTATATCAGTTGATTAATGTAATTAATAACTACTATTCCATTTCTTCAAGAAGGATGCCTGTCACAAGTTCATTATGACTGGCTTTAGCTACCACTGCCTCTGGTTCTAATGAATGCTCTCCCTCTCTCTTCTATAAGGGACACTTTATAAAGAGGATGGAGTTGTCCTAAAGAAAAGACTCTATAAAATGTTAAAATGTAACAAATATATGAGTCTTGTGTTATAATTGGTACCAAGGGGGCGAATAATCATCATGACAAGGAGTAGTGTTTCTTATTGGATTCTTGTTGGATCTTATGATGGGCTTATTATGTGTTGATGCTCGGGGTAAGTGTTGATCCAAAACCATGTTAGGAGTACTCGTAATTGGCTCGATTATGAATCATGGGTGTGTCCATGGTTAGAAGATGTATTTAAATTTTAAGTTGTTCATATGAGTTTAAATCATCTAATGAGGTGTGTTAGTATGTAAGGATTATTTTTACCCATTTCTATACCTTTTTTGAGGTAAATTCATTATCGAAAGCAAAAGGCCTCTAAAAGTTTCAAAAAATATGAAATAAAATTTATACTCATACAAATTTAAACTAAATAGTCTTATACTCCATCCGTTTCAATTTATTTGTCGTTTGAAATTATTGAGCAAATATTAAGATGAAGTTAACTTCAACAAACTAGTGACTAAAAGACCAAAATGTCCTTAAATTTTATCGAAGATGAGAAAAGTAGGGAGATGAAAAAAATTGGTAAACTAACAATTAAGATGTCTGTAGAATTATAACACAATTGGTATTGTGAAAAAAAAAGTCGGTTTAAGTGACAAATAAATTAAAATGAAGGGAGTAATAGCTAATTTCACTAAACATAATTATGGGCTATAGAAGAAAGGTGGTGGTTGATAGGCCGCAAGCGCATGTGTATGGTTGTAGCAAGCCAAGGTCGATCCCACAAGAACTCAATCTAACAACGCGAGTACTAGCCCTCTACTCAATTACTAAGCAAATCAGATTTTTCACTTGGTTGCTTCTTTAAAGTAATTCTAATATTAAAATTAGGAAAATGTATCCGACATTAAACCAATGGATAAAAGCATCTAAGGATTTGTTTTCCTAACAACAAGTTTGATTATTAAAACCTAATTTGTGCAATCACTCTTTCAATTGAATAAAGGATCAATAATCAAATAATTATACCGCTCTTTCGATCTAATTAGAATTGCTCTAATTAACCTATCAAACAACTTTCGTATGATTTTTAAGTTAATCAAAGTGATCCCCTAATTTACTAATCTTTTTCTAAAATTTCATAAAATAGGTAGAATTATTGGTTGTCGTATTATTCCATTTCACTTTTCGAGTACTTCATAGACTAATTTCAATTCACAAGTGTTATAGGCCTTAAAAATACTCATAAACATGAAAAATATAACTATATATTGATTCAACATCGGAATTCAAACACAAATCATGAAAGCCTAATCAAACTTCATTGTTTTGGATTACAAATCCCTAGAAAAACTAAATATACTCACACATGATTATTGAAAACCTAACAAAAATTCTAAACATGATAGTCAAACCTCAAACAAGTAAGAACGAAGAATTAGCTTGATACTCTTCGAGAACTTTGCTTGAATCTCTTGACATCGAATGGAATTTCCTCAACTTGTTTCAATCTTCTTCTTCAATCTTCAAAAGTGTTTTTAGTTTGAAATGGATGATGAAGGTATGAAAATATGGATGGATGAATGCTGGTTGAATACTTGGGATGAATGCCCCAACAACAACCGATAATCTTCTTAAATAGGCAATTATGAGGTAATCAAAGATCAAAATCGTCAAAATTGAAGCGTCTCAATAAAAATTACAGCCAACACCGGTCGTGTCGACTACTGGTGCATCATATCTTGATGGAAATGAGGAAAACGGGTTGAATTAATGGACACAGACCCACCCCGGTCGTGTCGACTACTCGGTGCATCATATCTTGATGGAAATGAGGAAAACGAGGTTGAATTAATGGACACAGACCCACCCCGGTCGTGTCGACTCACTGGTGCATCATATCTTGATGGAAATGAGGAAAACAGAGTTGAATTAATGGACACAGCCCACCCGTGCTTGGATGCAAAGGCTCTGGGCATGCTAACCTCCAACACAGGCCGTGTCAATGGACACGCCGTGTTGGTTGCTAGAAGGCATGCGTCAAACTCGGTCATAACATTCTCGTCCGATGCCCAAATGATGTGATTCTTGATTTACTTGGGAAGCTCATTAAGTCTAATTTCTAATACTTTCAGCATTATTTTTGTTTCATTAGTGTGAGAATAAAACATGATTCAAAGAGTAAAGAAGTGTTCGTTACCGCACCCTTCTTACTTTCCGATTCATATCTTTTTTGTTCCTCAACAAAATTGAACTTATAATATGTCATTGGAAAGCTTTTCAATAAAAAAAGTTAGAAACATAGACTTAAAAAAGTATTGGACCAAAAATATGACTAAAAATCATATCCAAATCACTAGGCGAGTTGCAGAAAAAACACCAAAAACGCAAAACCTAGGTTTAAAGTATCAATGGGACATAAAGTACATACATATAAATATAAATCCCCAAAAATAACAACCAACATCATATGAAATCTAATGCAAACATGGTACTTATCCGTGGTCAACTGTATGAGAGCTAGATGATTTTTGTATAGATCAAATAATTATCTTAAGATATAATATATTATGTCAAATAGATAATTGTTTCAGGACGAAAGTTATACTAAAACACAACGTTTAAGAAACACGCATTGACATGGAAAAAATATGCATTTTGCAGTCAGAATTATTGCCATAAAATTACGTTCTTTTGAGAAATAAGAATTTATTTTAATATTATAGATTTACTATGTTATAGTGTAGAAGTTCTTCCTTATAAATATCATATGTGACAATGACTATGATTAACACAATTTTTCCCTTTTCCATCAGAGAAAAGAATTCTTTTATTTATATTTTTCTTCATTATTTAGGGACCCAATTAGCTGTAGGAAGAAATTAAAAGAAAAATTACCACCCCATAATTAGTATATAACATACGGTGCTTTCCCTCTCAGGCTGTATTGGGCAAGGAAATATAAGGTAGTGTTTAATAGTTTAATTATATCAAATTACTACTTCTTGTAACTTTTGTACGTTTGATAATTTAATGATCAAGATAGCTGTAGTAGGTTAAATTAATATTTCACAAACACTAGGGTCATTAGAGTTCCATAAAACACTATATAGAGATAATACTTTCGTTTTCAAATATGACTTTACTATTTTATAAGAACTATAAGTCTTGCTATTCGTCTAAATTTTATTCCTACCGATGAGCTTTATAAGGGTACTTCTACAAATGAAGAAAATCTTCACGGAAGATCAAATGAGATAAAGATATTCGAAACAGGATTGTTAGGTGAGTATTTCACTTTTGAAGCATTGATTTGTAAAAGTATGTTATTAATAGGAATATGTGATTGTGAACTTCCTTTTTTTAAGTTATTGAATTTTTTTATATAATATTAAGTTAGTGATTACTTTTATGCTTAATATCATTGCAAAAATTAATTATTTGATTTTGAATTTAAAAAAAGACATCATATCCATTTAGATTTTTCAAAAATATTTGACATTGAAAAAATCATACCTAAATTTGCAGTACAATTATCACCAAAAAAATGTAATAGATTAATTTGATAGAAAATACCTATTGGACAATTTTAATTGACTAATATAAGGATAAAAAAGACACCAAAAAGAAATATTAAAAAATAAAAGCAAAATAAAATACATGTCTTTTTTTATCATTTTATATTAATTGGGTACCTTAACATCTAATAATTGTTTCTAACAGTACTAATTTAAACTACTAATTTCACCGTCAACAATAAAACACTAAGTATCTAACAACTGATAAATTATTAATAACCGACTTTACCGAAAACACACCCTCAATCTCACGACATGAGAAAAAAACTCAAGCTAGTAAATCGAGTGGCTTAAGAGTATCATATTACACTTTTTAATTAAGTTTATGGGGAAAAGTAGATTAAACAATTATAATTATGGGGTTGGTTCAGAAACAAAGATCCTATATTAATAACCCGATTTTTAACGCATTCCACTGTGCCAGTGCCTTGTGTACGAGTTATTTAAGGTTTGATTAGTGGTAATTAATTTGATTTGAAGAATCTTTTTATTTAGTTAGTGCATAATTACTAAGTCAACCATAACTTAATTAATATAATTAACCCAGACATTAAGTGTCCAATTAAGTAAACCCTACGTGGTTCTGTTCTTGGTGAACCTTGACAATGATCCTTAATTCACTTGCATGATGTTGCATGACATGCATATATACTATAAATTTATAATTAAATAAACTATTAATTTATGGATTTTTTAATTATCTTTGTGTTGGATTTTAGTTGAATAATCGTTTTGTTTGACATGAATATAAATTAAAGACTGATGAGATCAGGAGATGTTGCAAAGTACGAGAGGAAAGCATGCATATATATACCATGGACGTATTTTTGCACATGATTGGGTGATGATAATAAAAAAATCTATATATTATATCAATTCTCTAAATTAAATTAATAAGTTATAATTTATAAAAATATTAAACTTTTGGTAGTATCACTTGAAAAGTAACTTGGGAATTATATATAAATTTTTTAATTTTGTGATGTTATACATTTAAATGTAATTAAAAAACACAACTATATCAAAACAAGATATTCATTTATACTTATGAAGTACTCCAAATTATTGTATTTTGAGAACAAAAAAATACTCATATTTATAGGATTTCATGCCGATTTTTAAAAATTTATATCTTTAATACACATCCGACCCAAAAATAATAATAATTTTTTATTTAAGAGTTATTATTATAAATTTGTATTTGAATCTCGCATTTATTAATTTTAGTTTCTCACCATTTGTATATAAAAACAATTATAGATGGACTAGTTATATGTTTGTATTTGAATTTTTGAGGTCTAAAAATAATATTTAGTGAAAAAAGAAATGCATGGGCGTGGTTGAATATGGAAATTATAGATAGAAACGTGTCTCCCTCTTTTGTTGGTTTTAGAAAAAGTAGAAATTTGACACGACTAAGCATGCACGGTTTAGTACAATAATTGTCGCTAACTTCTATGAATTAATACTTAAACTTTATGCAAATTAAATTAAATTAAATTATAATTCCACTTCTTTTGAGGATCCTGTCAAATGGCAGAAACTACACGTTGTAATTAATGGCTCCATACAAAATTATTCATAGTTTATTTAAAAATTAATAATCATAATTTCGATAGCTGAATTTTTACCAAAGCCTTGTTTCGAGTTTCAATCCCCACCCTCACAAAGTCACAAGTTACAAGTCGTGTTGGAGTTTCAAGATTCTCTTTGCTTTTGCTTCATCATGCTCTGGCTTTGGCTTCCCAAGATTATTGATGAGAGTGAGTTTGTGGTATACTAATCGTTTCGTTTCATAATATTTTTCACTTAATTATGATCAAATATTAAAAAATATAATATTTATCATAAAATTGACATTAAATAATTAAGTTTCTCCAAGATCTTATTAATAATAACAATAAAAAATAATAAAAATAATTAATAATGATAAAATTGATTATTAGTCATTAATATATTCTTAGATTACATGTTAATAGATAGTTTTATGAAAGAAAAAAATGAAGAGAGGGGTTTAGAGAATTTTTTTTTAAAAGACATTGTATCTCATAAAATCACTTTACTATGTAGTCCAAAATCTACGGTAAAATTTTCTATCATGTCGCTAATTTAACTCCTTGCACCTTACTGGCAATTACTTACACCTCATTATAACTCCGTATACAACAATTGCTTAATTATATCTATATCTCATTGGTCATTGGAGTTGCTAATAAACACCACAGGCGCAGAAAGATAAATTTTAACCCCAAAATTTTGAATTTCACATTAAAGAGATGACAAAGTACTACGTCTGACAAACTAGCCCCGATAGCATGAACCTAAACTAGGTAACTCTAACTTGTATTATACCTAACTTATTCTTATATTCCTTCAAAAATAAAAATAAAAACTTATTCTTATATAAGTGAACCTAATTTGTGCTCAAGACTCGAATTTCCTTCATTTTTTTCCCTCCATGCTCAAGGCTCAAATTAACCTAAACGAAAACAAACTCAATCTAAATTTCTTACTCCAAAATTGTTTTATCTTAAACGACAAATTTGATAGACTAAACAGCCACAGACAAACACAAAACAACCTGAACAGAAACAAAATAAGGACATGTTCAAAGTTATATAAGAACCATCATTTATTTCTGTTTTCTATTCGTTTTTGTTTATCATTTCTTATCGTTTATACTAGGGGTTCATCATAAGATCAAGGTTATAATATAAACCACATAGAAAATAAACCTAACAATGCTAGCTAGTAGATACTACATATGTGCATCGAAACAATCCACATCTTGATATGATATATACACGTACAATTTGATCGCTGTATCTTATTTGGAGATGTCTCCCTCCAATTTACTTACAAAGATCGATACAATAATTACATATCAAGTGCACAAGGGTTTTTTATTCTATCCTTCAGCCGCTACATTGGGTTAAGAAGACGATATACATTTTTATAGTAGGTGCTAGAAACTTGTCATATACACACTCACATATCATTTGCCGAAAACATTTGATGACGAGGTTTCGCAGGCTAGCCGGTGAAGAATGTTGGAACTCATTGCTAAAGCCACAAAGAATGTACGAATCGGTTTGGGGTGGAAAAAACAGCAGAAGAAAGATTCAATAATTTCCTGTGAGATATGTCAAGACTGCCAAAACAGCAATGATAATCATAATATTTAGGAAATAGTTTGTTGGAAGAGGCTTATTCGGGCTACCACCCAATGCTTCATATTCTGCTCTAATCTTCTGCTTCATAGAATCAGATAGCTCTCTCTGCATTTCAAACAAACAACACCAACTTATTCTATTTTATATCCACCAGAATTTCGACTTCCAAGTTATTGTGTCCTTTTGGTGCGAAGACTTCCAAGTTATGGTCGTAGCAAACATGATTACAAAGAAAATAGCTTCACCTCGCAGTGTAAAGAAATTTTTCATGATGCTAATGTGAGTGTGTTAGTGCGTGCGAATGGGTGTGCACACGTGCATGTGTGTAAGATAAAATCCAGCAGCAAACGTGAAAGACATGAATAATCCAGACTAACAATGAAACACTAATTAATTTTTCTCCTTCAATAGAATGTGCGAAAATCATAGGACGACAAACCTGGCCAGATGAGTATTTGGCCGCTACAAACTTCTCTGGAGCAGGTCTAGGAGGGGCTGTGTCTAGAGAGAAGCCCTGCCCATAGATGAATTGGTTAATGCAACATCCCCCTCAAGCTTTACTCATTTTCAGGATAAAAAAGAACAACACAGCACATAAACAGAATTTAACAAGGAAATTTTGCAGTATAAAAGTGAAAAACAAAACCTCTTTCTTGGCCACTTTGATGATTGTGCAAAGTTAAGTCTCATTACTATTAAGCTCAAGAAAAGAAGGAACAGAGATATCATGCAAGTGAATATGATATAGTCTTAGTAAACCATACGACACCAGTGCCTCAGTCATGGTTGTCCGATGTATGATATAGTACGATGCAGGACTTATGTCAGATGCAACGCATATAAGGTAGCACAAAGTACACAGACCTCAGGAGGATCAAATTTGGCTCCAAGGTTGCTGAGCTTGGCATGGGCTTCAGCATAATCCTTGAAAAATACTTCCTGATCTTCTGCGTATTTCTCCGCGTATTCCTGCGATTACTACAAATTTAGTACTAAGGGTGGTGAAAAAGGAAAAGGAGAAACAAGGTCAATGTTTCTCAGCACTGTCTTGTTTACCTTGAAAGATGGATCTTCAAAAAGAACTGCATCAGTCGGCAAAACTAGTAAATCTTCATCACTCCTTTCTTTGATGTCCTGAAATAGGGAACAGTAATCAGTGCAAGAAATAGATGAGCCCCCTAGTCTCAAGAAAATCAACTAATCAAAGATTCAGACCTTGAAGTAGGAATTATCAAACTTTAACCACTGCACTGTCCAGGACTGTCCTCCTGGAGTTCCTGGGCCATCTTTCTGAAATGTCAGAAAAGAACATCTCCAGTAAATGAGAGCATAAGAACATTTCCATCACTGTTCTTCAGCAAATGATAATGGTCAGAAAAATTGGGCAACAACATATATTAGTTCGAAGGGTCAACTCAAGTCTTAATGGTATATGCACGACAGGGATTTTGGTGAATAAGTACCCAACATATGTACGTATAGTAGACCAGCTAATTGGTTGTAGAACTATGACCGACATGTTTCCACTTTCTTCTTAGATAAGAGAAAATTATCCAGCAAAAACGAGTAGATGCAACCTAGAGGACGAGGTATATATCCTGAGAACAAAGAACCTAATCTAATTACAAGTTTGCTGAACTATATGTTTATGTCTTCCAAGTTCCAATCATTGAACACCCTAGGTTCCATGCAAAACTTGGTGGTTTCTAACCATAACACTCCTTTGTCATATTATCCTGAGACATATTGCTCCCTTAAGCCATCAGATTGTTTACTAAAAATTTGAAAATTTCAGTGGCTGTATCTAAATTTATGATAATTTATCAGCTTGGATTCAATCTTATGAATGATAGGATGAAATTCAACTCAGGTGCAAAAGATAAACTCTCTGATTGACAACTGAAATCAGCAAATGTGGCACGTTAGAGGTAAAATATCAAAGTTTTGATCAGAAAAATTACCGTGTATTTAGTCTCTGGCTTGCCCCAACCACTGCGATCAGGTCTAGCCCTTCCCAAAGTATGTCCTCCAGATAATGCAACTATTTCCTATTAGCAAAGGAGCGCACACAGTGAATGCAATGTCTCAATTAAGGTAGAGCTTAGTAATCCAGGTAAAAGAGTTTACTGTACCTTATCATTCAGACCCATCCTATAGAAAACATCACGTAGATGTTGAGAAGGTGAAGGAGGCCCAGCATCTGAAAGAGGAAGCTCCAAGAATCAGTTGACGATTTACAAGCAGCATAAGATATGTTCGAGAGATATACCAAGAGATATTTCAGACTACACAATCAAAAGAATGTACACATAAATGAGAAAAGTTTCTCACACATAAATAAGAAAAGTTTCTCAAATTATAGCCAACAGAATCGAGTTTTCTATAAACAAAACTGCAAAAGCTACCATTCAAGACACATTCCCATTTAAGAGCAGAAACAGACATTTGTTAATGAAAATCACATCTGAAATCAAATGACACAGAAAACCCAGCCAGCAAATACTACAAGTCAAACTGAGTATAAGAACTGTCTCATAGCTTGCAGACATATACAAGAAAAAAATTGTGAACAAGGATCTCATACCAGGAAGTCTTCCTTCTTCTGGGCACTGTTCTGGCCCTGTCACATCCACTCTTCCATACTTCATGGGTATCTTTGGACCACCAGCCTCCTGAATATCCAATGATATTGATTATACAGAATTTGAGATTTTCTTTATCTATCTTCACTTACTGAAATGCATCAAAAAGATGAAAAGACCTCTATTGCAGTAGCACTAGCCAACTGAAATAGGTCTGCATATGTCACTCCAGAGTACTTGTCTTTTATGGGCTGGAGAAGTTTCAAGGCACTCAGAAGACCTGCACACCAGTTTATGCATCCATGTCTTCAACTCAAACAGAATAATGCGAAACATGTATGAAGTTTCACATGAACAGACAGGGAAGGTCCATTTTTGCCCATTTGGGCTCTACACAAAAACCTGGAACTACATTTCCATTGTGTAAGAACTAAGAACACACCATAGGAAACACTCTCTTTGTTCATATCATACATTAAAGGGGAGGAGTAGAAGAAGAAATCAACTTCCATCCATACTACTTACATCCAATTTGTATCATCAAATATTCAAATATAATATAGGGAATATAAGAAAATAAGCATCTAGGCTTTAGCTATAGTCTAATGATCTATGATTGAGAATGGTATTTCCCGCCAATAAAAACACCATCTTGCTATTGGTAATTGAACTTCGTGAACATAAGTGGACAAAAAAGGGATGTTTTCGACAAACAAATAGGAAGGAAGAGGAAGCAATATACAATAACTAAATGCAAAGAGACTGCTATTGCGTAAAAAGCATAAGAGTATTCGTTCTTACCTGCATTAGCTCCATGTTTGAGCTCAGCATCAAACCTCAGGCTGCCATTGGCTCCACCTCTTTTTGGCCATTCTTCAATGTTCTTGTCATAAGTACCAGCATCATGCCAACCTAGACGGACCTACAAAATAGTATTCGCATGTCCAGAGAAAATGGCGGTGTCATCATCAACAAACAAGTAAGGGCAAAAGATAATGCAACTTGATAAAGAATGTGGCTGTGCATGTACTAAATACCATCATGACCCAGACTATGACCAAAAAGATGGCCTTTTCATTTATGAAACAATTATAATTTTCCTGGGAGTCAACCTCCTAAACCTTCTTCCTTAATAAGCATCATGTAATCTGCTACTTACAGATTTTATGCACACAACTCATGTTAGTTATTAGCTAATAGGAAAATACATGAAGACATTGGCATGCCCACACCTGCCCCCTATGTATAGTGAAGTGCCAGAGTGAGACATATGGGGGATTGCAAACAGAAAAACAAAAACTTGCTACTACAATTGTCAGTCCTTGCAGTCAAAGTTTATGTCAATTAGGGACCTTGCATTGCATTGAGGATTAGGGGGCGGGAGGAAAATTGATGTTCATGGGAAGCTTCATTTGAACTCAAGGAATGAAGCTTCATTTAACCCTCCACACAAAGATAGTGTAATCATCCAAAAACAAAATAATGTAATATTTGAAACCCCTTACGGCAAAGGAAATTATAGGGTCCAATATGGTGATCCTCAACCATAACCCCGTGTGATAGAGTCTAAGTAACATTGAGGCGTAAGGGTATTCTCTCCACTTTTCTTGAATAATTAGGTGATAACTCAAACGAAAGAGTGAAAGAGATCCTGTAACTCTAAATAAAACATGCAGAAGATCAATTCCTTCAGTCAAATCCTCACCCGTCCTCTCTCTTCCTAGCTCCTCAATGTGTAAGGACTATTAAACAAACAACCTTATAGAGAAGCAGCATATAAAAATATCATGGCACTTTGGATAAATTTACCCTGTCCTAAAACTTACTGTGAGAATGAGAACAATAAAAAACTTAACCAACCCATTTTCCCCAAAGAGAAAGGCAGTGAAGTTGCCATTTACCCGTTGTGAATTAGGTACAGCGGATTAATATCTTTATGCAGTTTTACATAAAAAAGAACAGTCCCAAATTGCTTATCAAAGTACAAGTTATACGAAATTTGAAGCATTGTTATAAAATGTTCAATCGTTGCCCCCATGGCACTGATTTTTTATAAGCTCATCCTTTTCACATCTTTCCTTCCACAAAGAGTACATTTTAGAGGGAGACAAATTTGATTGAATTCAAACGACCCTTGCAGAATTTTTGCATAATTCTAAGAAGAACACTAGAACCATAAATTACAATGAATCTCAACTGAAAATATTCAAAACTAAAAAAATATGATCAATCAAAGTGGAATGAACAATAACTAGCTAATTGAATAGAAGAGATACCATAATAGGATGGCAAAACTTGGTCCTGAGGAGCTCTCTGATGTCTTCTCTGGCACTCAACAGCTGAGCAGGATCTGAAGCGTAGCATTTCGTGCCGAATTTGCTCTTCGACACATTCACCAGTAGTAGTGGTCTTCTCTGCAAAATCCGAATTCAGCAGCAAGTGAGAGAGAGAGAGAGATGAGCGAAGAAGGACTTAAAAGAGTAGAAGAGAACCTGGCGGAGGAAGAGATGGGAGACGGAAGGGGAGGAGCGGAGGCATTTGAAGGAGGAAGAAGGAGATGAGGAGGAGGGAGAAAGTCCAGAGGGAGGAAGGAGACGGGAGGTGGTCGCTGCGGCGGCGGTAGTAGTGAGGGACGCCATGGATAGACGTGCGGTCATTGGCTGAGACAGAGAGAATCAAATCATTAGATGGACGCTACACTCTTTGATCAGTCTTGAATTTCTCTCTCCTCTCGGGCTGCGACAACTGGGATTACAGATTGCTTCTCTTCGTTTTTGGATAGCGCCAGCACAGCGCCAACCACGCGTTTTTATGCTCCCTTCGAAGTTAATGAAAAATTAAATCTATTTTACGTTGTTTTAGGTTGGTTTGTTTTAAGCCTTTAGTCAGTATCTCCTGTCTAATTTACAATGGAATAATTCTTTTAAAATATTTTTTTAAAAATTTATAGTAGTATTATTTTAAAAAATATTATATTTAATACTCTAATTATTAATATAAAATTGATACATTCACGAGTTTAGTAATTGTCTCAATTTCAAATTAATATTTTAAATAAAATTTATTTAAAAATATTATTTCCTGTTTAAGGTTACATTGAAAATGTTGCTTGTCATGATATTTGAGCTAAGGGTAATTTAGGTAATATATTTAATATTTAATTATTTATAGTAGTATTAATCAGCTTTTTCTTAAAAAATATATTTTACTAATTTACGAAGATCTTCAAGAGATGGAGAGAGTAGAAGATAGCATGCTAAACAGTTAATTTATATTAATTTCAGGTTAAAAATAATTAAGTTATAGTGCAGTTTATGTATCTCTTAATAATTAATAATTTGAAGTGACGTTGATTGTATTGGGTTAAATATACCTAAACTCTAGACAAGTATAAGTAGACATATCATACAATTAAAGGACCCATTCAAAAACTTGCAACCCAAAAATATTCTCAAAACAAATTTTTCAACAAATAAGACATTTTGAAATACAAATGCTCAATAGATTCACTGGGGCACGACTCCAAGGTTAAGATAACCTCGGGAATTGTCGAGAATGGGCCTTGGGCGGACTTTTGTTGATAGCAGCCAAGCCCAATTACGCGAGCAAGCGAGCTTAACGTTGTTTATGAATAATTGCGTGCAATATACATCCGTGCTTATGATTTTAGAGCATAGGCTGAGTCTATCTTAAGTTTGTCCGATGGGGATTTATAGCGATATATTATTCAATGGTTTATTTTTCTTTTTTTTAAATCTTTACTTTCATAATATAAGACTCATCAATAAGCTCATCATTTGAGCTCACTCATCAACATATTTAATTAATTATTTTATTTTATTTTAAATTATTATTTATTTTTTATATAATATATAAAAAAATCATTTGGGGCACTATAAAGATACAAATTAATTATTTATGTTGCAAATTTTTTTAAAACAAATTATACAATAATATTAAAAATGATGATCAATTTATTAGAAAGATAAAGACTTATTTTTATTTTTATTTCCGGTTCGGATAAGTCATAAATTTTAGTACAATACAAATAAAAAGAGGATAATTAAACTTAAAATAATCTAGTATAGTTAACCACTCGATCTTAATGAATAAACTAAGACCTCATTGGTATAAACTAGGGCTGAGCGGGACCGGGTACCGGTCGTTTTGGCCGGACCGGTCCGGTCCCGGTTGCAACCGGGTCCTGATTTTGGACCCGGTCCCGGTCCCGGTTGCAACCGGGTCCAAAATCGAGACCGGTCCCGGACCGGTTGGAATCGGTTCGGGACCGGTACCTGACTGTCGTCCTTTTTTTTTTTTTTTTTTTTTTAGTTTTTCAATTATCATTTTTGTTTTTATACTTTTTACAATTTTTTGGTAAAATTTTAGGCAATAATTATCCTATATTTTAACTATTTGATTTTTTTTTAGGCAAAGCAAACAAAGACTCAAGGTCGGGTCCAAGATTAGTTAGGGTTTGAATTTTTTTTTTTAAAATAAAACCGGGTAACCGGGACCGGGTCCAAGATTTTACTACCCGGTCCCAGACCCGGTCCCGGTCCCGGTCCAACCGGGTCCGGTTCTGGACCCGCCGGGTCCGGACCGGTTCCGAGTCCGGAACCAGGTACCGGAATTTTTGCTCACCCCTAGTATAAACTATACCGTTGGTGACAACTATATGTATAACTAGGCAATAGGTATTTTTGGTGACAACAATTAACATAATTAGGCAATAGGTATATTTGGTGACAACTATATGTATAATTAGGCAATAGGTATATTTGGTGACAACAATTAATATAATTAGGCAATAGGTATATTTGGTAACAACTATATGTATAAGTAACAATTATCATGTTCAAGTGTAACAGTTTTATTGGTTTTCTCCAACAAAAAAAAAAAAAACAATTTATTGATTCCCTCATTGTTTTATCATTTATGCTCTATTTGATTATAAGAAAATTAGAAGTAAAGAAAAAAAAGTGGAAAATGAATTTCTTTCCCTTGTTTGAATTGAAGAAAAATGAGAGAAAAAAAGTTTGATGGAAAAACTCATGGAAAATTTTGTCAATTTGGTCAATGATATTTTCCTTCCAAAATTGAGAGGAAAATGGAAGAAAATTTTCACAAAGAGAGAGAAATGAAAAAAAGAAAGAGAATTCTATTAAGAAATGCCATTAAAAAATTTTTCTTTCCTCTCAATTAATCAATGCTATTGAGTATTTTCTCTATGCTCTCCATGACAATGTAATGATTATAATTTTTTTCCTTCTATTTTTCCTTGAACCAAACACAAGAAAAAAATTAATTTTCTCATCACTTTTTTCCTCATCACTTTTTTTCCATTTAAATTTTCTTTTCAACCTATTTTCTTAGAATCAAATAGAGCCTTAATCTCGCCAAAAAATCATTTCATCAATTATTTTTTTGAAAAATTGGTTTGCATAAGATTCAATTAGAACTGAAAAAGAATCCATTCAATCTGATTAGTTTAATTGGTCTAAGCTCAAAAAAAAAAAAAAATTCGATCCAAACAACTTCAAAAAAATAGGTTATGCAAAATTTTTGTCAAAATTTAAAATTTGAACAACCAATTAATGTGTGAATTGAAAATCATGTCGGGTTCGGTATGAGAATTCGAGTCCTAGTTATCCAAACTTTGTAAACAAATTAAGACAAATAGATTTATATATTGGCACTAGATGGAGGTATTATTTCATTTCAAAATTCTTAGAAATCTAAATAACATAATCTAAACAACCACGTTTGAGCATAAAAAATCAATTTTAGTTACAATCACAAATGTAATTTTGAGTCGAACGTCCAAGTAATACAAATAATAAATTTGGGCTTTTGAATAATTACTTAACTTGAGTCCAGTTAAGATGTCTAAATTAATAGTTTAGATAGGGTTTAAGTACAATCTTTTGTATATAAATATTCAATTTTTTGATCTAAATTATCGCGAACCTGAATCCATAAATATAACGTGGGTAAGAGAACAATGATAAAATTTTAGGTGAGCAATTGGTGTGATTTGTTGGAGGCAAGAGACATTGATCATCTAACTGACTGAATCCTCCGATTACTACTCAAAAGTCAGAACTAAACTACCAAACAGGGATGATTTCATAACAAGTTAATCAGGAGTCGTTTGGCATTAGGCGCAAGTAATTGGTCTTAAAACGGCGTAGCATTAGTGTAGAAAATGTTGTGTGGGGCTGGGACCCACATACATGCTCTGTCGTACCGGCTCCTCCCGGTTGCTCCACCTGTTTCCACCAAACGCTGCCCAGAGAGAGAAAGAGAGACACAGATGTAGAGAGAATTTAACCCGTCAACTTTTTTTCTTTTGCTTGTTTTGACTGTTTTGGAAGGTCAAGATCACCGCAGTAATTTATTAATCGTTAATAGCCGTAAATTATTAATCATTAATTATTAATTGTTAATTATAATCGTTAATTATAACTGTTAATAATGTTGATGACAGCTGACAGTGGTAATAGCTAACTACTAATTATTAAATCGTTAATCTTTAACTATTGCTAATCATAAAAACTGAAAGAAACATGCCGGTATTTAATTGCAAACATTTAAAAATGAAAATAAAAATGAAAATAAAAATGAATTCTCAAGCAATTTGGCAATGTTAGATGATCATCGGTATTCTTTTTTTAAATCATCACCCAGGCATAACACCAGTTATATGCATAACTTTTGGATGAGATACCATAGCGATAGCTCTATTATTTTCTTACACATGATAATACGAAGTAAATTTGCATGAGATAATTTTACTAAAAATTTACCCTTTTAAACATTATTAAATTTTAATAAATTAATCGGGCCATATTGTTTAAAATATCATATTTTATATCACCTTAAACACTAATTTTTTAAAATATCCTATATTATATTATGAAAAATAGCGATCAATGTCCCAGAATCAAGACAATTAAAGTTAGTCTTTCAAAGTATATGATATTAAAAAATATAAGCGTTAAAGGTGGGGGTGTTAAGCGGTAAATTGATAGTTCGATATCTCATAAATAACATGACCTAAAGTTTGAGATATTAAAATAGATTAATGTTTGGAGATTCCAAAAATATATAGTATTATTTTTCATGCAACATGATGTCGTTATTTATTGCAGAACGATTTTTAAATTTGGCAGGGTACATCTTATAACTTGGTTAATAGCTTATTATTGCTATAAATTATTTTCATAACTTTGTTACTGCTCACATCCTTAGAGCTGAAAATGAACAAATTTTATGTACTTAATTACTTATTTTTCTCGAGCTACCATACTGAAAATCAATTTCAAACACTCAGATTTTATAAATTACAATCAACAAATCATGATTATTGAATCAGCTAGAAGCTATAAATAGTCTTTTCATATAAATAGCTTTACATGAGTCATCCAAGTTTTCCAACTCCGTTTGTAAATTTTCATTACAACTGTACCGTATTTTTCTATGAGGTAATTTTGAGACAAAAGATTTTAATACACGATGAAGTACCAAAAATTAGAGTCAAATTATTGAGAGGCACAAAGTCTAATATAAACAAGATTCAAATATAAATTTCGACAACTTTTAAAATATTTATCAATTGAGCTAACTAATATAATATGGACACAGAATCCTCTTAATACACGTTGGTTATACTATAATGGAGTCCTAATCAAATCAAATTGTCTGATTTGCAATTAATTACATAATGGGATTTTTTTTTCCTTTTTTGGTTTAAACATAGGAATATATATAAACGTCAAGGCTCTGAAGAATTCGATCATTGAAAATTGCATCCAGTATCACGCCGGGGGAAGCGTGCACGTCACTTTCTCTCTCCGCAGTTATCAAACTCAGGCGGTGTTCTGCACTTGTCAATCAACCGCTCCCTCTTCTCATCCCCCGAAACCACGCCGTGAAATCGCGACTCACATCGCTCACCGCATTCGTTGACTCGTCTCGACTCGTCTCTTTCATATTTACCCGCTTTCTGCCTCCTCCACCACTTCCAAACTTTTTTTCTCTCTCTATCCTCTTGCTCTTCCGGCGTCAATGGCGGATACGATATTCGGCAGCGAGGAGGCGGCGGCGATAGTGGCGGAGCTCCGTGGAACCTTCGCGAAAGGGACGACTCGAAGCTACGAGTGGAGAGTGGCTCAGTTGAAGAGCATCGTCAAGATGGTGGAGGAACGCGAGGCTGAGATCGTTGAGGCGCTTCGCTCTGATCTCAATAAGCCTGAGTTCGAATCTGTCTTGTATGAGGTCGGGTTATATCTTCTCTCTCCTCTGTTTTCGGTCGTTATCTTTCGTCTTCCTTGTTTGAATGATCATGATTGATGACTGTGATGTGATGTGATTTTATTTTTCGTGTTTTTTGGTTCGAATTATTTGTAGTTGATGTTGATATTGATAGCTGTAACTGTTTATTACTCAAGAGATTTGTGACGTTTTCAAAATATAAACTTTTGACTTATTACTGTCACAGATTGTCCTTGCTATGGACTCTGTGTGTATTAGGATGCTGAAATTTTTGTAGAGCCTGTGAATAACTCATGTATCACTAGAGGTGGCTGTTTTTAATTTTTTGGATGATGAAAACGAAATCTGATGAAAAATTCATGGAGATTGTGTGGGTTTGTTATTAAGTCATATAGGAGTCGTATTCTCTTTGTAGGAACAAGTAAATGGGCATTTTGCTGATCCCCAAAAGAGACGTGTATGAGCATTTAATGCCATTCAGTCATTCTATAGAATAAATAAAGAGAATGTTGGGCCACTTGGGATAGGGAGATGGGGAGGGGTGGTTAGATAATGATTGATATCAGTGTTCCAATACTCGTTTGTGGTTTTTGAAGTACAGAAATTACTATCACCCTGAAGCAGACATAAAAGATTTTAGAACCTAGGGGCAGATGGAATATTTATGAAGAAAAATGACTCTTGTTTGCCATTTGATGGAGCTTTGCGGACCCATTTTCTCTTTTAGCTCCTTTTGCTTTGTGCAAGATTGCATATATGAAAAACTCTCAACCTCATTGGGTACTATGATCATCACTATCCCTCAAACAACCACCCCCCAAAAAAAAAAGTCCAAAAAATTTGCCAAGTTAGAGTGGTTTTAGCATGTGAGAGTAGTTGTTGAATAAGTAAAAAGCTTGTTTGTTGAGTTGATTTGTGCACAATCAATGAAATTGGGTAATCTTTTGAACCAAGCATATCATTCATAGTACTATTTGGTTCTATTGTATGTTTTATAAAAAGAATTCTTCTGTTTTTCTGAAAATGAGCAATTGAAAGGGTCAACTAGTTTGAATTGTTAACAGCTAGATGACATTCTTTTTCTTGTTCTTGTATCCAGAGTAATCAACAGAATTTCTGTCCTGTTTTGCTTATATAGTTAGCCATTCTGATGCCTCTTTTGAAATTGACGTTTCTACTATTGACACTTGACTAGCTATAGCCTGTGGTTAGATTTGTCCAATCTTAGAATATTTCTAGATATTTCAGCAGTCTTCATGCTCCTATTCTTATTTTTTATTTTTCAGTCTGAATTTTTGAATAACAATTTCCTTAAATGCAAGCCTGTTTTGCAACCTTACTTACTCCAAATTGATGTATCACGCATATGCAATGAGTTCATTAGAGATTCTTCCTTAGGAGATGGGGCTCGGATTAGGCTCTATCTTATTTTTGTTGTCCTTTTATGTTATAAATTCTAATGCAGGTTATTTGATGTAGTGATGCATATTCATCTCTTTATTTTTCAGATACTTGTACTAGAGTAACTTTCGAGGCATTTTCCTGTTGCACATGATGTTGCTTCAGCAAATAGATCCATATCATATGTCATCTAGTATCCTCCTTCCTGATTGGCTTAATTAATAAACGGTGATAGAAGTGAACTGTGCTGGGTGAATCTTACCTAATTTCTTTTTAAAAATTATTTTTAACGACATTATAGCTGCATGTTCTGATTTGGAATCCTAGAGTATGCTCTGCTGAGATACAAGGGCAACTGATCAATATTGGCTTGTTAATCCTGAGATCTCTTATCATTCCTCCCAAAAACCTGTTATCCACATATGTAAACGACCAAAGACGGGGCTATACATCTACTTGTCTGATTTGAATGTTGTGAGTGTAGTCCTCACTATTCTTTGCTCTCTTTGTGTTGATCTATTTTCTTGTTTCCTTTTTTTAAATAATTGAAACTAATCAGAGCTTCTATAACTGCTGCAGGTTGCCTTGTTAAAATCTTCATGTAAAGTGGCTCTTAAGGAATTAAAGCAGTGGATGAAGCCAGAAAAGGTTAGTCTTGTTGGTGACTTGTGTTATTTGTAGTTATGCTGGCTGTCCTGTCTCGCCCTTGTGACTTGGGGTTCTACTGAATGTGGCTTGCTTTTATTTCAGGTTAAGACTTCAATAACCACATTGCCTTCAACAGCGGAGATAGTAGCAGACCCATTAGGTGTTGTGCTGATTATCTCTGCGTGGAACTATCCAATATGTGAGTTGAATGCTTGTATACAGCTTGTTTTCTCTTATGATTCATGCATCTTAATTCTTTATTGCATTTATGCAGATACGGTCATATGGATAAACAATTAACCTTTTTTCCTTTGTTCTTTTTTTTGGATGAGAAAATAACAGCATATGATTATCCGGTTGCAATTTACAAGTTTCCTATGTGCTTGTGAAATATCTTCTACTTGAATTGCTTTACTCAAGGAAAGTGTTTCTTCGTTTTATTATACTTTATTTCTGATCAGAATTCAACGTTACTGTCACAAATAGATGTGATGAACAAGAACCCAGTTAAGATGTTCATGACATTTTAAGGGGAGACTTCTATTATCTATTATCTACCATATGGCTCGATTGGAAAGGTTGTTCGCACCCCTGTGGCATTCAGTTCCTTAATTACCTCTTCCAGAATATAGAAGACGTAGCAGCAGGTTAATGAATGTTTTTGTCTTGCTAGATCAAGACATACTTGCGTGTAGATCTAGAATTGGATCACCTGGGTAACATTGAATTGAATTTGGTATGGTATTATCCTGATATATCTGACTCAAAAGCAATCCATGTTTATCTCCTAAATAACACGACGAATCTTCTCTTTGGTGAACTAAGTGCATTTATGCCCTGTTTGACATTGCATTCTTTCTGTGGTACTATTTTTCTATCCCATGAGCATGGGCCTCAGAATTGACTATACTTTGGCGTCTGTCTTGGTTTTCTAGAAGTATATATCTTGTCAAGGTTCTATGTTGTACATCCAATTCATAATCTTGGTCTCTGCAATATGTCTGGGCATATCTCTGTTCTTTGTCTTCTTGCCACATCAAAGCTTCCATTTTATGGGCAGCTTGTTTTTGCAGACTGAGCAATTCTTTACTTTTGTATGATTTGTTTGTTCAGTATTGTCCCTTGATCCTGTTGTTGGAGCTATAGCAGCTGGTAATGCTGTCGTCTTAAAGCCATCCGAAATTGCACCTGCTACATCTTCATTGCTGGCAAAATATGTTGGGGAATATCTGGATACCTCTGCGATTAGAGTTGTAGAAGGGGCAGCTCCTGAAACAACTGCTCTCTTGGAGCAAAAATGGGATAAAATATTTTATACAGGTGAATTGTCTAACATTTCTTTCACCATTGTTCTGGATTCAACATTTCTGTGTGATTTGATGTTGCCTGAGTGGTATCTTTCAATAAGCACTTGTTTTATGTTTCTTTACTTCATGTCAGGTATTGCTTTCTGTGATTCTTTCATTGTGCTTGTATGCTTTCAGTAATATTATACCAGTTAAAAGGCCATTATCTTGTCTTGTCTAGTTTCATTATCTAATTAATGCCCAAAGGAAGTACATTGTGAAGATTACACGGCTGTTTCCTGGGCTATGTGATCAATATTCTTAGCTGCAGTAGGGGAATCTTTGTTGGTTTCCTTTCCTTGATCAGGATATAAACATCCAGTTAAATATGTTCGAAGTAGTCCTTGTTAGCTCAGTATGTCTCCAAGAATTTAGGTTATTTCTCCTATTGACCTAGATTTACTTATAGGTTTAGTTTCTGGACTTAATTGATATTGATGTCACTTTCAAGAATATTTAATCTTTTAAATGACATTGATGTGAATAAAATTTGACCATGGAATATTTCCAGCATTCTATCTCTAATTAATTGGTATGGGGTCAAAAAGTTTGGCCATAGTTTAGCTGAAATTTTGTGTGATTGGATGGAAGGATGGCTGCTGTGTATGTCACGAATAGAGGTGGAATTCTATATGTGTTTGCAGTATATGTGAAAACTGTTGTTCTCTTGGAGCATTAGTGCTGGCTGTGTTAAGTTCAATAATTGCTGCATCCTTGAGGGTAACCTCTTCTACAACAATTGGATTTTAAAATCATAGGCAACGGAAGAGTGGCACGCATAGTCATGACAGCTGCAGCAAAGCATCTTACGCCTGTCGTCTTGGAGCTTGGAGGAAAATCTCCCGTTATAGTTGATTCTGATGTCAATCTAAAGGTAAAGGGCCTTGTTTGAATCCATTCATTCTGGCACCTTTCCTGTTTGGGAGTATGATAATGTGACATTTGTTTTTTAAGTTGTTAACGACTATTCTTATCTCTGGGCTAACACATGGGAATTTTTGTTTCTAAGATTGCTGTCAGGAGGATTATTGTGGGGAAGTGGGGTTGTAACAACGGGCAAGCATGCATCGCTCCTGATTATGTTATCACCACAAAAGACTTTGCTCCAAAATTGGTAAGCTTTTTGTCTTTTTGGAGGCTAACAGTGGTGATATTGTGTATTTTTTTTTTTTTTTGTTGTTAACGTTTCAAGACTGATACCATTTTAATCCAGATAGATTCTCTGAAATATGAACTAGAGAGATTCTACGGGACAGAGCCATTGAAGTCAAATGATTTGTCTCGAATTGTGAATTCCAACCATTTTGAGCGTTTGGGAAAACTTTTAGATGAGGACAAAGTTGCTGATAAAATTGTTTATGGAGGTCAGAGGGACAAAGCTCAGCTGTAAGCACCTGTCTTTTATCCTTCATCTTTGTAGGTTATTAGAGTTTTATTCTTATGAAAAATTTGCTATTGATGACAGGAAAATCACTCCTACATTATTGCTGGGTGTCCCTCAAGACTCGTTAATCATGAAAGAGGAGATATTTGGTCCATTACTTCCCATTATCACGGTATGCATAAGAGTCTTTTCCGGCATTGTTTGTATGTTTTTTCAATGTTACTCATGCTTAATTGTTGATGACCTTCGAGAACACTGCTGGCTGTATTATTAATGCTTATTCTTCTCTACCAGTTCTCGTAAATAGAGAACTTAGATTGATATAATCATGAGTCAACTAAACATATGAGTTGTATGATAAAATTCTTTTGATTCAAGAGAAAAAAGAACAAAAATATAAAGATCTGTCTGTACAGAGTCGTGGAACAATCAAAGATTGCTCAAATGAGAGAGTAGGTGGTTACGAAGAACATCAAGTTGTTATCTTGATAGCGATAGGCTATTAATTTGTTATTTTCTTGATGCTCATTTGGATTGCTTCCCCCCAACCTATTGCTGTACAGGTTGATGCACTAGAAGAAAGCTTTGATATAATAACCAGAAGACCAAAGCCACTAGCTGCTTATTTATTTACTAACCGGAAAAATCTGAAAGACAAATTTGTGAGTACCATCTCTGCAGGAGGTTTGGTCATTAATGACTCGTCGCTACATGTAAGTGCTCTATGATTCTACGCTATTTCATTTAGTTTGTAAAGCACACTCGTGTATGTTAACGCACTTGTAGGTGAGAAACTACATTGATAGGTGTCAACTCATAAGCTTCTCCAACTTGCATTGCAAAGATCATGAACTTGATTTTATGCGATGTGAGCATCTTCATTGGGCTCCTTTTCTTGAATGGTCAAAGATTTCAGAAACAATTAACCATTCTCTGCCCCTGCAATCTTAACACAATAAGAATGAGATTTGAGGGAGACAATTTGAATTTCATTATGTTTGTTGCCGCCCTCATTAATCCCAAGTCCTTAATTTATTGATAATTTATGTAGAGAACATGGTTGGTCTATTTGTTTTTTTTTTTTTTTTGTTGAAGGGGGGTTATCCAATCTGTTTGAACCTAGCAGGTTGTGGTTAAAGAAGCCCAATTGCGTAGGGGAGGCCATGCAATTCGTGGGATTTGAACTTGGATTATATGCAATCCATCTTTCCAAATGAGTTTCCTAACTAAAGTCTATTAAGTTGAGGAATAGAAGCGGAAAAGAACATCAGAAAATAAAATTTTCCTTAAGTTGAAGAGAGGATTTGTTGCATATCTACCACTTACTGATTGCATGTACATTATAAGCTAACCAATAACTGAATCAACTATTTGCATTTTTCTCTAGATCTCTGATGCATATCATTTCACTTGCACTTGTTGCCGAATATATTTTGCCTAATGACCTACACATCCGAATTTTGCAGCTTGCGGTTCACACATTGCCATTTGGCGGAGTGGAAGAGAGCGGGATGGGTTCATACCATGGGAAGTTCTCCTTTGATGCCTTCAGCCATAAGAAGGCGGTTCTCTATCGAGGTTTTGTAGGTGATGCGGCTGTGAGATACCCGCCTTACACCCAAGGAAAAATGAAACTATTGAAAGCCCTAATGGGAGGAAGTATATTGGGCATAGTTCAAGCTTTGATCGGGTGGTCTAGTAACTCTCCTGCTCTTAAAGCAAAAACTGCTTAGAACTCTGCTATCAATTCGTCAGCCTGTGAAAACTCGCTGTGTCAAATATCTGCGTATCCTCAATTCCTTATTCCTTTGTGTGCTTAACACTAATAAATCTGTGATTATTTTTACTAAATACTAGTATTAGTATATAGTTTTCTGGGGAGGATATTGACTCGTGTGCAGCTAATGGCTGTAGTCCCTGCATTTTAGCGGGAAAATATTATTAATATGATCATCGAAGAGAAATCAAATATGGGATCCAATGTATCAGGTTATGAGGTTCCCCTCGATCTTACCCGTCATTTGCAATAGAAAATCAAATGTTATTCACAAACTTTACAGGAAAGCAAATGTTATTTACAGATTTTACAGGCTTTTACCTTCCTTTTCTTTTCTTTTTTTTTGTTTGGGGGAGGGGGTGGTTGGACTGTGAAAAGAACAAGTAATGCATGAGTTAACCATTCAATATTCTGAAAACTTGAGACCGTTGTTCATCATTTAGTTCTGTAGGGAAGTTGACAAGGCACTTGACCTTCAAATGCCCTCTATAATCAGGGTTCCTTTGGTTAGGCATGCCTTGACCTACTATGGTTATCTCATAGCCAGGATACACAACTTCATCAATCTCCATATTGAGCTTCTCATTCCCTAGCAGAGGTATGGTTAGAGGGCAACTTGTCAAGGCATCTGCCAGTGGGATCTCGATCTCGAGCTCCAAGTCATCTTCGATCCTTCGAAACAAGGGGTGGCGTTTCTCGATGATGGTGAAGACAACATCCGCTAGGTATCCTTCCGAGTTGTCTTCGTTGGTGGATCCTTGAAAGGTTATCTTTGTTCCTGCTATCCATCCTGGCTTTACAGTCACTGTTAGTACCTCCTCCTGTTGGATCCTTTGCCTGGAATTGTCAGGAAGAAGCGTGGTTACAAAGATCATACGATAGAACTTGTTTCATTCAATTGGTTTCTCTTGAGATCAAAGTCTGACAACTTTTGTGGTTCATTATAAAGATGGTAAACATACCCGGTGCATTTGAAGACGCCTCGAGTGACCTTAATATGCTTGACACAACCATGGCACAACTCCTCGAGGGTACACTCGAGCTTTTTCTCAATTGGTGGTGGCTTCAACATCCCACTTGAGCTAGAGAACATGATAATTTGGCCACTTTTTGTCATACCCATGCTCCAATTCCTGCTCATAGGAGACCCATTGCTGCTTTTGTCCTCAAACCCAGCTAGTCTACTGCTTGCCTTTGAGGTGGTCCGCTTCATGGAAGGTGCCCTACAAAATGAATCCTCCACTCCCATAAAATATTCCTTACAGTTTCTCCTTTTCAAGCTTGGTGATGATCTCCCCGAAACTGCTCCAAACCAATCACAAGGGTTTAGTAGTGATCAATGAGACGGGAATCAAATCGAAGCACATTGTACTAATAGATTGACTAGTCTATACAGCTTGGTTTAACTTGACTCGTTGACGTACTCATTTGCATGCATAATACGTGTTAACAACGTTATTATTGTGATGAGATTAGTTTGTAGAGAAGTACCTGAGGGAAGATTTGTGTCGAGGCTTATGACCCTCAAGGGGCCCTTTAATGGAGTCAGTCTTTGACTTGCATGTTTATCGTGAAGCTCGGTGGCTGAAACTTTAGATGAGATTTTCTTCCTCTTGGAAGAATCAATCAGTAAAATAATTGCCCTTAATAGGCAATTAGTAAATTGATCATCTTCGCGTTCATCTTCATTAGGCTCTAATTCCGCTCCGTTATTCCCATTTTGCCCCTCTTTCTCCACTACTTTCATGCCATTTTTAGAATCTTGCCTCTTGAATTTCGCTTCCCTGGCCTGCCAAATCCCCAAAAAAAGCAAATAAAATACAAAATTAATTATTGAATGTAAATCATGCTAGGGTTAGAGCTTGCATTTATATGCAAAGCAAAACAATAAAAAACGACTTTTTTAGCATAATATTATATAATTTCTATTTTATTTGATATAAAAATATTTTATTTCTTAGGTTATGAATCCTGTCATTTTCTTTTTTAGTAATATATTTATTTATTTATTTTAATTCAAAGAAAGGTATAATTCTTTTCGAATCGTGAATATTTAAGATACAATTTTTTCTAAAAAGATGCCTTCAGAGATTTAAATTTTAAACTTGTATTCTCTTCGAGAATGATGTATTCCACTATTACCCATGTTAAAGAGGGAAGAGGGAAGATATTCAAATTTCATGAGGAATACACGAAACTATCGAGAATATATTTCACTCAATGTCATTCGTTTGCAATTTTTTTAAAGAAATAAGAGTTTATTAATTACGATTAACTCATTTGATAATGCATTATTTCGTGTGTATTTCTCTTTGCATGGTAATTAATATAATGGTTTACAAAATTCCCAAAATTAAACGCACCTTAAGAAGATCATCTGAGGGCTTAGCCATGTGATTTTTGCGATGATCATATTGGCTTTTGGGGGCAGGGGATTTGTATTTCTTCAAGAAATCTCTAATCCCAGAAAAATCATAGCACTCAGGAGGCTTCTCCCCTTCATCATTCATTGAAAGTAAAATAAGATAAATGAGAGAGAAAATGAAGGGAAAACGATGAACAAGAGGCTAATTCTGGAGAGAGGAAGAACAAGGGATGATATTCGGCTGAGAAATTAGAAAAAAAAAAAAAACTTCTGTTTTTAAGATGAATTATAGTAGGCCCTTTTATATCATACCAAATTTTTTTACAGTGTTTTTTTTGGGGTAAAATTTTACATAATCACTTTCTTGATCTTTCTTGCTGTATTTCTTTGTGCGTCTAGCTGTAGTTTTTACCTTTTGTTCACAGAAATTTCACACCGGGTTTTTATCCCAAAAAATATATATAAAAAGATCACATATATGGTAAAATGTCAAATATAATGAAAAATATATTACAGCATTAATTTTCGGGAGACAAATAATAGTGCAAATTCTTATATTCATCCGATAGCATATACTTACAGGTGACGTGTCATTATGTTTGGTCCACAAAATTCAAAACATCAATTATATACTTGAGAGTATATGCTCCCAAGACATATGTCAATTAATGGTTGAGTGAAAGAAAAAATAGTGGAAATTTTACGGCCTAACATAATGACATGTCACACTAGGAGTATATGCTCCTAGATGAAGATAAGAATATGTACACAAAACCCCTTTATTTTCCCTTTCGTTGAACCATTTATTAATATATGTCTTGAGAACATATATTCGCAAGTGTATAATAGATACTCTGGACTAATATCCTTATTATACCTCGACTTCTATTATTTTAAATTTTAACATAAATTGTTATTGACTTTTTCCCCTCAAAATAAATAATCCACCATTAAGTATATATAATATAATATAATGACAGCATATACAATTAAAGTGGGGAATTTAAATATGAGATTAACGTCTCAATGAAATTTCAAGTGGTTCTTCTATGATGATCTTAATGATCTACTATTAAATATTCATTTGCTCTATGAAGTTATATTATAGCTTCCTGAGTATCTGACATTTAAAAAAATGCATTAACATGGAATAATATAATTAGTGCTAAGAATAATAATGCTTTAAATTTAGAGTTAGTCGATAATATATTTACTATTAACTTTATGGAGTTAAGAATTTATTTTGATGTATTTATATTTACATTTGTTATAAGATATTTATTGTAGATATTATATGACTTTTCACTAATAAATTGTTCATTTTTCTTATAAAAAAAATAGACTAGAACCTCAAGTACTTTTTTTTAAAATCAAAGTTTGTCTATTTTAACCATCAGTAAATGTAATTTTTTCTTTTTAGTGAATTGTGTTAGAATAGTTACTTATATAAGATTACCACGTTCGTTAACTTCTATTCTATTCACTGGGATTGCCTCACAGAAAATATGACATACAATTTCAAAAGAAAAATTATTGATGATAGGCCATGTCCATTTGGGGATTGCCACGTACAAGCCTTTTAAGCCATATATATAATTACAAATTGTAGTGAATTGTTCTACTGTAAGCAGGTTAAAGTCGAAAAATTTCATCATGGACCTACCTATTATAATATGAATAGTACGCTTGTTATCTTCACATTCATTAGGGATAGCGATAAATATTTTGAAAATTTTTTATATTTCATATTTGGTAGTTGTTTTGGCCGTCTTTGAAGTGATAATTACGTTTCTGGGTTATTTTTGCTATTATTAATTTATCAACATTTGTGTCTGTCGATGAATATTTTAAAATTTAGTAATGAAAATTACTCAAAGATAAACTTTTATTAGTGTATGGTTTCTCAATTTTAAGATTGTAATTACATTCCCAAATTATTTTGCATTCAACACAAACTAAACTACGCATATCAATGAAGTTTTTAAAATTATTTTGTATTTGTGTGGCAAACAATGACAATAATCTCTCTTTTTTCCATAACGTATTTATTCTAAAATGTTGGCAACTAAAAAGCTTTTTAGGATAATAATAACCTAATCTTTAGGGCATTAGACGATAATATATCAATTTTTATTGAATATCAATCGACCGGTTCTTAAGGTGATTGTTTTCAATATATCTCTATCGACTTTTTGACATTTTAACTTATTATCAAAGTATTTATGTGGCGTCTAATATTTTAACTCGTATACGATGGTGGTTACAAAAATCAACTTCTTTATGTAAACAACTTATTAAAACTCAATCATAGCTCAAAATAAGCCTCTTGTCACGTATTTGATACAACTTGTACATTGAAGAGAGGGTCCTGATGTGTTAAGGTGGCAGAAGCATGTGCTGTTCATTTTGGGATGAAGATTGCAAAAATGTTGGGTATGGACTGAGTAATTATGGAGACCGACTCGAAACGGTATCTCTTACCCTTCAATCTAAATCTATAAAGCTAGCTATTTAAGTACTCTTATTAGAGACTGTCATAGATTCTCGTGTGATTTTCTAAGTATTACTTTAAATTTTATAAAAGAAAAACATTTATAATAACATAAGGTTGCTAAACTAACTTTTCTTTCTAGGGGATGCTAGGGTGTGGTTAGACGGTGAGGTAGAATGCATTCTGCCCTTAATCTTGTAACACATCATTGTTTCTACACCTTTTAATGACAAGTTTCCATTTTGATCTTCAAAAAAGGAAAAAAAAAAGCTAGTCATCTCTTCTTTAAATTTCTCAATAATTTAATTTAGTTATAATTACCATTGAATATAAGTGTTCTTCAATTACTATACCACCCATCTTTCTATTTTATTCAAAATTATCACTCATAACTCAATTGACCGGCTATAACAAGTTAACTCATTTTTCTCCTTTTTTCTTTTTGTCTTTTTTCAATCCCCATACCTATGAGATAAAGGGGCTGGAAAAACAAAATAATAGTCATAAGCTTTATAACGCCTTCCCTTTTACCTGGCTGTGTTCTTCCCCAAATTCTCACAACAAAAACCCTCAAATTTTCAAAACCCTAAAAGCAAAATCAAGGCATCAATGGAGTTTGAATCAGCAAATTTACTTGCAATTCATGGTCTCCACTTCAATTCGAACAACACGCCCCAATAAAATTGCAACTTGAAGCAGAAAGATGTCAAATTCAAATTCAGCTATGAGAAATCCAATTCGACACTCGTACAAGGTGCAAACACTTTCATATGGGGGTGTTTATTGCTCAAATTCAAATTAAGTCTCAAATTCTCCGGGTTTGTGTTTCTATCTCGTGATTTGGGGACTCATTTGGGTTATATTGTTGTGTTCTATTGTCTATTGTTGGCTCTACTCATTATCGTAATGGAGGAGTTTATTTCATCATATGATGGTGAATTATTCTTACTTTACTCAAGAGAATTTGAGGTCTGGAATATATTAGATTGACATCTTGTTGTAGTAGGGCCTGTGTGGTTCATTGCTCTCACTTCGCATAGTTGTTCGGGATGCAATCAACATGCTTCTAATGGTTTAGGGGATGTCAAATTGCTGAAATTCAAATTCATTAGTTAGAAAATGATACATTAGCTATCTCGTTGACACTAGGCATGATAACGCAAAATGATACATATATATAGTAGCCTCTCTCTAGAGAGGATTGCATCTTTGTATCAAGATAGATCAATTGTGGTATGCAACATGATACATTAGCTACGAGAGAATGAGCAATTGACGAAGCTAATCAAGGAAAAATGAAACCGAAAAGATGGAGATTTGTGCTTATCGGAGCAGGCATGACGAGATGCTACTCATGTTTGTTACGATGTTGTTTGTAGTTGTATTTGCCTTTAATTGTATGATTTGGGAAGGGGGACAATCCTAGCATTAGTGAATGTAGCTTGTATTTGGATTTTTATGATTATGTAAATGGATCATTTGACGAATGAAGATATTTTAGCTTTAGCGAGATATTGTGTATTTAACATATAGTGACCACTTTCCCCTAGGTGTCCTTACCCTCGTGGAACTTGATTTAAATTAATGGATTCCCTTTTTTAATAAAAAAAAACATATGACTCTTCGAGACAAAGTTATATGAATGGAACTTGGAACAATCAAAATGAATAAAGCAGGAACAACTAGTATTGGCAAATGACATGACAATGATTGTAACCAAGCATTAACTCAAAACAAAAACAAAAAAATGCAATGAAAATGAAATTGGCTTCATTGAAGTCCAAATACATCCAGTATATAAACCTTCCATTGTTCGGACACTAAAATACCACCCAACTAAAATTAGTTTGCCATTAATTTGCTAAAAGCTTGCCACCATATATAAATATATCATATCACAAAAAAAAAGGAAAAAGTGGCTCTAATATACTTGTTTCATGCCACCATATGCAGTCCAATAACCAAGAGCATGAATAAAAAGCTTAGCTTGCTATATGCTAGGAAATGAACTCATTCATCTAAGAATCAAATTTAAGAATGTCCCGACTTAGAATGGCTTCTCCAGCTTGGTTTCTTCCGACATGAAGCTTGCTCCTTGGTGGGTAATCAAAGATGGTAGAATTGGGGGCAACAACATCATGAGATGCGAGTAGAATTGCAGATAAGTAGCAGATTCAAACACATCAAAATCAAAAGCAATGTGAGATTCAGAGACATCAAAGTCATATGTGGTAAAAGTAGGAAGAGACAGTAGAAGCACATTGAGAGGTTGCGGCATAATCGAAGTAGAAACAACAAACGCGGGTGGAGTAACAAGCAACAACATTGGAAGATGCATCAACTAGTGGCTACGTACAATTCAAAAAATTGGTTAATACTAATGTTTTTTAATATTATGCAAAAATAGAAAAGTTTAAAAAAATATTACCCTATGTTTACATGTCTTCTTGTTATGCCTATATCCTTTACATTTCGAACACTTGGTTGTTCCACCGGATCTTAGCACTTGCTAGAAGTTTGCTCCGATGTCTTTGTTCCCCTTCTTCTAGTCTCCTTTTAAACTGGTAACTACCACTCTTTTTCTATTTGAAAACAGGGACAACAATTGGCTCATCTTCACATGAAGGCCACAAGTTTGGTCCATTTATAGGAATCAAAGTATGTGCATAAGTCTTTCTAAGCATTGCACTACTATAATATCTATGAACAAACTTAGTCGGATTGATTTTCTCCTCCCTCATTACTGTTAGAGCATGAACACACAAGATACCACTTAACTCCATGATTTACAAGAACAAGTTTTGGTCAACATGTCAACTACAAAACCATTAGTTCCATGCTTGACACTATCCATACCATTTCCAGCTCTACTTGCTTGCCACCAACGACATAAATCTTTTGCCCTCTCTAACTTCTTTAGGATGATAGGACATATTTCTTGTTGTAAATGTTTAACCATTTGCTTCCTAAAAGCAACCCTTGTCATGACTTTCTTGAAAATGTTATCGAACATGGTGAATATCAGCTTAAACCTTTCCTCTACGATAGATGCATTGAATATCTCAGCCATATTGTTATCCACCGAATCACATTTGACATACGTTTTGAAGAAGAGTCTACAAAAATTCTTAGGGTCCTTTCTTTCCAAGAATCCCATGCGTGAACATCTAACTTTTGCATTTCCTTCACATACATATTATAATCGACCTTATTTGATGACTTTGCAATTCTCAAAAACACGTCTCTATATTCCAAACCCTTTTATTTCTTTCTCAGATTAGCATACACATGCATTGCACATAATCCATGTTTAGCCTTAGGCAACAGGTTTAAAATTGCATCAACAAGTCCCTTAACATTTACAAGAATCATATTAGTTTAGAAGACACATGAAAAATAAATTTTTGCAGTAAAAACCTACTACTATTGATGGTAATGATTGATTGCACTCGATGAAAAAAATATATAAACAATATATACCTATTGATATATAAATAAATATACCTTTTGTTGGTATAAAATGATGGTCCATTTATATCCATATTCCATCTGCAAGTCATTAACCAAAAATTGTATGAACCAAAGCCATGATTTCTTATCCTCTATTTGTGTCACGCTCCAAGCAACAGGGTACATTTGGTTGTGTGCATCTCGACCTACTACAACTAAGACTTGTCCATTCCATGGCCCCTTTAAAAAACATCCATCAATGCTCAAAACTCTGCTACACCCTTACTGAAAATTCCCTCTTCAAAGGACCAAGACATATGTAGAGACTCTTGAACACAATCTCGATCCCCATTTTTTCCACATTAATTTTAACGAGTGGAACCCTTATTCGTTATAATAACCTCATTTGCTTAAGCTCTTAACATGCTAAATTGAGCCTTATAATCCCCTAATATTAATGCTAGAGCCATTGCTCGAACTCTAAAACACATAGACATAGTAGGCTTGTACTTGCAGTCTTTCTCAATCAAATCTCATAGCTCCCTCAACCTTAAGCTTGGTTGGAATCTCAATGTCTCCATGTATTTACGTGACAACCATTTAGTTGACATCTTCCTCTTTCCTCTCTCAAAATTATACGGAATACAACTATGAGGTTTAGACATTTTCTTGATTTGAAAAGATTGCTCACATTGAGGTCTTGATGCCCACAAACTCCATTCACATCCCTCCGCATTACAATAAGCTTGAAACCTTTGTTTGTCACTATGTTGTATCCTAACATCATATCTATTCGAGTATACGGTAGTACTCAACGGGCTCTCTAAGTTGCACCTTGTCAATGAACTTGAGGCCTACTACTAGCTCAACTCTCTCATTTGATAATCTTGGATTATATCGAGGGTATCTCATTGTCCTTTTATTTTTCTCTTCCAACCTTTATCACCACCATTATCATCAGTCTCATTAGTTAGAGGGCTGTCCGCATCATCGGAATTTTGGTAATGTGCATATACATCATGAAATGCATTGTTTCTTTCCCAATCCTCTCCAATTTCAGCTCTAAGTTCTTCTATTTTTGCAACCATATCTTCATGCATCTTTTTTTTTTTTTCACTCTAATCTCAACAATTTCCCCATCATCAATGTCGGACCCATACACATCATACTCATCATCAGCCATACAATCACTATGACCATCATCAAATTCATTATCCTTGCCAATAATATGGTGCACATGTAACACACCATCAACTAACATTTTGCCCTACATTAAAAAAAATAATTTTATGGTCAATTTAGGGAAAAAATCAATATAATAGGGCATGAGTTCATATGGTGGAGAAAATGACACGTATATGAAATTCATCTCAACATTTAAAATCCAAAAAAAGTATGTTGTTTTTTTTTTTTAAGTTCTTAGCATCAATTACATAAAACTAACTCATTCAACATTTAACATTACTTTTTTTTTCGATTTTATATTTGGTTGAATTCAAATACATAACCGATGATGTTTAATCAATCCTACATATAAGCACTCGTTCCGTTGATCGAACTTGATGAGGATTTTCAATAAAAATCAGCTACTCTTGCTCTTACTTTAGCAAATAAAGGATTCACCTCTTGAATTATGGAGAATTTTCAGCATATCAAAGATGAATTAGGGTTGTGTATTTCGATCATTTTCACGAGAGGACGGACAGAAGAGAGGCGGAGAGAAATGAAAAGTCTTTTTCTGATTTTGTTTTTCTTAATTTAATCTACTCGTTGAAAAAATAAGGGAAAATTACACTTAACCAAATTGCAAAGTACGGTTGTAAAATAAAATAATAAGCTCAATGATAGACTGGAACAAAAATAAATGTGAGTGATACTTTTGAATAAAATAAAACTGCGGGTGGTATTATTGTAGTGGCAGAACTCGTTAAAAATAGCTAAAGTGTTAATTTTGTGAAAGTATTTTATTTTATTTTTGGCTCAGCCTCTAAAGGTAAGTTGGTTGAGCCGGAAACAAAAAAAGTATGGTTCATTTCAGTATCGTCAAGCACTACGAATGTTATATTATTCGTGTACAAAAATCCCAAAAAAAAAAAAAAAAGAAAAGAAAAGGAACCCAAAGAAACTTTGGCGCCAATTCGGGAAAACCTCCGACCCCAAACCCTAGAAACTTCATCTGAACCCTCACGCACGGCCTTCTGTTTCTTCTCCTAAATCTCTCTCCATCAAACAAAATAAAAAAGGAGAAAATCTCTCACCACTCACCATCAATGGCGGAAGCACTTTCTCCCATGGAAGTCGACGAAACCACTTCTAGCAAACCCAGCAAAGGAAAAAACGTCGTAGTCGCCGGCGACGGCAAAGCCACGCCATGGGTCGAAAAGTACCGCCCCCAGTCCCTCGCCGACGTCGCCGCTCATCGGGACATTGTTGATACCAGTAATTTCCGAACTTTCCTTCACTTTTTGTTCGATTTCCGACAATTAGGGTTTCTCTTTCCTTGCCTTTTTCGACTTTGGATTTTGTAATTGCAATTTAATTATGTGGGGTTTGTGTGATTGCAGTTGATAGGTTGACGAGCGAGAATAGGTTGCCGCATTTGCTGCTGTACGGACCTCCTGGAACTGGGAAGACTTCGACAATTTTGGCCGTTGCGAGGAAGCTTTATGGAAATCAGTTCCATAATATGATATTGGAGCTCAATGCTTCTGATGATCGTGGTATTGATGTCGTTCGGCAGCAAATTCAGGACTTTGCTAGTACCCAAAGCTTCTCATTTGGGTAAATAACTTCTCCCTTTTTTGTGTTTGCTCCATTGCTTAATATGCGTTGGTATATCTCTTCTTTTGGGATGATTCCAATTTGTGCGTTTGGTTGCTTGAAATGTATGTCTATATGAGAGAGTTCACTCAATGAGTTGTTATATGGTAGCCCCTGGCCTAGATACATAATTTTTGGATGTGGGGATGGGTGGAAATAGGAGAGATTTTTGAGATAAAAGAAAAAGGAAAAAGGGGGCTTATGTCTCTTAGCCTACATTGCGAGGCCTTGTACTACGGTATAATTTTACGTCCTCAACTGACTTTACTTTCTGGGATCTTGGTTGGCAGTTTTTTGGTCTAATTTGGAGGTCTGTTTGTCATGTTGTACTTTGTTGATTGTATGAATTTTTTGCTGATGAAGGTTGGGCGGTATAATAGAACCTTTTAGTTGCGACCTCTCAATTTTTTTATTTTACCTATTTTTTTTGTTGTAAGTTTGTCAGATAGTTGTATTGTTGCTTTGGCCTTTTGAGTATATGTTGAAACTGTTGCAGTGTAAAATAATTGCCATTATTGTTTTGCCTTTTGGTCTGTCTAATTCTGTTAAAATTACTTCATAAAAATCGTACGGAGGTGATCAACTGATCATGAAATAGATTCTTTGAGACACAGTCTTGCTTCCTGCATGTAGAGCGATTCTTGCTCTTCATGTATTCGGGGAAGATATACATTGTAGGTGATACAGGCGAATAATTTTCAGTAAGGGATCATATTTCCTTGTTTTCGCAGATGCTTAGTGGTCCTGTAATGGAAAAAATACTCATGGATAGTTGAATATGAAACAATAGATGCTTACTCAGGTGGGGCAAGGAAGGTCATTTCAAAGGAGATGCTTGGTTAAGTATATGATTAGGCTAGTATATATGGAGGGTAACAGGGTCCAGGGCATCTGTTATTAGGGAAAGTTATCCATAATCTTGTGCAAAAATCCATTTTTATTGTGGACACCCATAGAATTTTATTGGTATTAGTAGGTGTTGGAAAACTGAAAAGAATGGGACATTGTTGTATGAAATTTCTGGTTCCAATGGTGTTTTATTATTCTAAAATGAAAGGCCAAGTGTCTATATCCATGTCCAATTTTTAGGTGTCTCACATGTGCACTTCTATTGAAATGAAGAGTTGAAATAACTTTGGGCTAGCGAGTCATACAGTGATTTATGGATGGGAAAGCTAGCAATTGAATCAAGATGCTAACCATACAGTTTCTACTTATATACCATGCACTGAAAATTGACATACTGTTGGAGGTTTGTGTGTGATGTTGATGGTTGGAGAGGAGAAATACTGAATGTCAAAGAAAATGAAGCAATTTGGGTCTACAAGAAAAACCCAATTGCTAAGTTTGTGTTCATATGAAAAGTAATGCTGAAATTGCATTTCAAGGAATCTTGAGGTGTTTCTGAAGCTAATTTCTTATTTCAATATGCACAGTCAAATGGTTTGTTTATTTTGTCTTTTGTCTTTGTTACATTTTACGTGTCATGCCTTTTATCAGATGGATATAAACAACTATTTGTGATTTTAAGAGAACCAATGTACATGCGATGCTTTCTATTCGGAGTCTTTCTTGAAAGAACAGGAATTAGTTTTTTGCTTATGGGTCGAGTTGAGCCTTCTTGATAGTCTGGTTTGATTGGCACTTGGGAGGAAAATTTTTGTCTGGTTTGATTGGCACTTGGGAGGAAAATTTTTCTTAAAGTGTTTAGCTTATTGGTGATGGGCCCTTTTAGTCTTGGGATGAGTCTTATTGATGATGGCGGTTGATTTGATATTCTGCAGTTCTAAGTCACATGTAAAATTAGTTTTACTGGATGAGGCAGATGCAATGACGAAGGATGCACAGTTTGCTTTGCGTAGAGGTCTAGTTTTACTTTTACTATCTTCTTTTCTCATCGCTCATGTTTTTTCAACTATTTTGACATTTGTGTTTGTGCTTGTGCTTGTTCATGGATGTAGTGATTGAGAAGTACACAAAAACACAAGATTTACTTTGATATGTAACAATGTAAACAAGATCATTCCAGCACTGCAGTCGAGGTGTACACGCTTCCGCTTTGCTCCCCTTGATTCTGTCCATGTTGCTGAGCGGCTCAAACATGTAATAGAGGCTGAAGGGTAAGTTACTAAAGTTTGACTCTGTCACCCATCCTCGCCCAATCAACCTTCCAAAAAGTGCCAAGAGGAGAGGGGAAAGGAGGGGGAGAGAGAAGATTAGAAGGTGGAGAACAAAATATTACCTCTGTAGTAGCATACTTGTATTAAAGTGCCAATTGGATTCTGCTGCCCTTTTGAAATCGTCTGGGCTACTATGCAAAAATTTTTCTCAGTTGAGAAGTTCTTGCTTATGGTCAAGGACTTACGGTAAATAGAGAATAAATTTATTAATTATTCAATCTTCTTTATAGTATTTTATGAATGTTGCCAGTGAATTTCTTGTTTTTCTTTGGTAATTTTGATTACCGCTAAAAGTGTATAGACGTTCCATTCTGTTGCGGATTCTATACTGTTAAACATGATATTATGCAACAGATTAGTTGGACATTTGATTGATTTTTTCCTCCAACCCCCATTATTTAGGCTTGATGTAACAGAGTCTGGCTTAGCTGCACTTGTAAGATTGAGCACTGGGGACATGAGGAAGGCCTTGAATATTTTACAGGTCAGTTAAGCTCTTTTAAATTCTTGTATGTTTGGCTGTTTTAATTTATAATAGGAGATGCCTAGATAGTGTACGTTCACACTCTCACTTCAGCTTTCACGCCAATTTGATGGTTGAGCTGTTATTCGAGTGATCAAATAAAGTGTAGCAGCTTCAGTCTTCTGTTTATGCCACTTAGTGTTACCGATTCATATGTCTTACCCTTGTTGGAGTGTCGAATTGCCAACGTTGACCTAGTTATGGTTTTGGACTTGGAATTTCCTTTATTTATTTATTTATTTATTTATCTATTTATTCTCTGTATTTTGTTTATCTGTGTTTCTAGTCTAAAATATAAGATCTGATCTTTTAGAGTTTGACTAGTTAGTGATCAATCAGTCTCCATTCAGAATAATAAGTAAAAGAGTTGAAGGCTTGGAACTGCAAGGGCAACATTCAGATAAGATACATACATTTTTTGGAAGGCAGATAAATACATAACCTTTTTTCCATTTTTTGATGCTCTGTATATCAAAAATATAATAATTTGATGCTCTGTAGCAAGATAATTTTTTAGGTGTTGTTATTTTATAGCTGTCCTTTCATGTCCACTCACTTGCGTTTACAATATTCTTTACAATATAGATGAAACAGTTCTCTTCTTAGTCACCCACTTTGGTTTCCATTGTCTGCATGTGACCATTATTTTTGGGGTTCTGAGGTTATGCTATTTTTTACTTCATATTTTGGTTATTCATTGCAACATTTTTGTCTTTTTTGCAGTCCACACATATGGCATCTCAGCAAATAACAGAAGAAGCAGTTTACCTGTGCACTGGAAATCCACTGCCTAAGGACATTGAGCAGATATCTTATTGGCTCCTTAATGAGACTTTCACCGATTGCTTTAGCCGTATCCTACAACTTTATATCACTTTGTAGCATATCGTGTCTGTTGCAGGATAATGAAGGATTTGGCTCAACTGTTTTTGTTCATTTTTAGTGTTATACTTGACTATTATAAGGAATTTCTGAAATTAAGACGAGAAAAGGCTTGGCCTTGGTGGATATCATTAGAGAAGTAACAATGTAAGCTTTTTCCTCCCCTATGTAAATATGTCGTTACACCCCTTTACTCTATGTTTTTTTAAAAAAATTTAATGTGTTGGAATCATGTTAACAGGTTCGTTTTTAGGATCAAGATGCCAGCAGATGTTCGTATTCAAGTGATTAATGATTTGTCTGATATAGAGTGAGTATAGCCTATTTTACAACTTCTTTGAATTATTAATAAATGCGTTTTTATGGTTTACTAATTTTCATTCCACATGCACTATGCTTACTGAGGACTGCATGAAATATTAAGCATGAATTCCATATGCCCTTCTTTTTAAAAAAGTTTGTAGCTTAACATTATATTAGCAGTTCAAAAGAGGGCATTTTGAGATTGACCAACTTGCATTCATACAAAAGACCATTTTCCGTGCCTTGGAGGTAATGGCATATACATGCCAGGTAGCTTGTATTGCTGACCACTTTTACCGTCGCATCAACCTGTGTGAGCGCAAGCACAAGTGATGACCAAATGGAACGTCTTTTTTTTTTTTGAGTAATGGAAAAATATATAATGAAGGACACCAAGGGGATGTCACCCATGTACAAAAGGGGCAAATAACAAAAAAATGCCCTCAAGCTCTTGTGCATAATTCTGTCCACAAAATCCAAGGTCACATCTCTTTGAGCACTACACTCCAATTATACGAAGTTCTCAAAAAGTAGGGCTTGAAATCTTGAACAGACATTTCTTTGCCCTCAATAATCGCTTTTCTTGTCAATAAAGATTCAATTCTTCAATTTCCTTTCCCTTCAGAGTGATCTAACTGTTGCTTCGATTAGATATTTGCATATTGGTATCCTTAGAGGAGCTATTAGCAAAGCATGGTAGATGCGATTCCAGGAATGCGGCTGGGGGAGATAACAGAGGCCTAGAATTATCATTTAGTAGTGTAATTAGGAGAGGATTTGTTGTGCATGTGAGGGTCCTGGAGATGAGTTTGTATGCGATTCCTTCAGCTTTTGTGCACTGTCTGATTCACTTGCATCCTGACAGCAAAAAATTTGGAGGGAGAGGTGAACCAATGTCTTCAATGTATGTTGTTTTTTTGAACATGTAATCGGTGTTCGTTTATATTATGGGCATCAACAGTAGAAGCGGTTGGTTGCTTGAATGTACGGGGATTCATGTTTGACAAAAATCTTCAGATGGAAGTTTGATACCTTAAGAGGCAGTTGCTTTTGACTGTTCATTTCAAGTAGAACCTAAATGATAATGATTATACCCTGTGACTGCCCAATGGTCATCTGTGAGCATCATTGCTCGTTTTAAGTTTAACTCTCTTTCTTTAACTTGCATCAGTTACATGTGTTGATGATGGCTATAAGCACTGCTATTACATGGAACTCTCTTATTTTTGCATGTTTCTTAGCTACACTGACCCTGGTGCTATGCTTTTTCTTTCAATTTCTTTCAATTCAATCTCACAGGAGATTTATTTGGAATATATACCTTTGAATTTTTCTTTGTTACTTCTTAGTAGCTTTGTTGTCTGTCTGATGTGCTTAGAAAAACTGTGAACTATGTCAATCACATTGGTGCAGCTTGTGGAAATTTATGTTATTAATGATTTCATTGTGTGGGGGATATATGCAGGTACAGGCTGAGTTTTGGATGTAATGATAAACTGCAGCTTGGATCTCTGATTGCCTCTTTCACTAAGGTTCGATCTGCATTGGTAGCAGCTGCAAGATAGATGTCTCTTGCATAGCACGATTCCTCAAGCTGCTCAGTTTTTGCCTCCCTCGATGCACGTACAGTGGTCTGAAACCGTGATGTGGTTCCTTGTTGGCTTTATTTTTGTGCCCAGAAACTTCTAAGCAGAGCTCTGGTAGTAGCGGATCAATTACGTTTCATGTAAATTTAAGCCTTACCCCATCATACACCTCCCCCTTCAAGCCAACGAAACCAAAAGAAAAAGGGGAAAGAACCGAAGAGAAATGTATGTTGGTAAATGTCAGCCTGCATTGCAGCTGGAATCATGTATTGTAGTTGAGTAAAGAGTGATTGTTGTGGTTGCCTCTTGAGGGTATATCGTGAGCCACTTTACGTTTCTAGTTTTCATTCTGTTAGGTGCTCAAGCCCTTTGAGTTCCATTCCTTTCTTGCTACTTGGGAGACTTGCCAATTTTGGGTACCGTGTAGTCAGTTTTAACTCATGAAATCGGTGAGACAGTAGTTAGATTCCAGTAAGTGGATATATAAGTTTTGTGAAGCCGTTACGGTAAACTATTCTCCGCTTGTGCAAAAAAAGTTTTGAACAATTAGTTAGCCTTGTCATCTGAACCTGAATGCGTTCACGTCGCTGTGCTGAAACCGGAGAAAAGTGCCACTTGCACATTCCAGGAACCAAGTTGTGCAACAGTGCAAGCATCGTATGTTAGTAAATTTGAACCAAATAATGGTTCAGTATCTCTTTATTTAGTTTTCTTTCTAATTTCGACATAGTAGTTATGAGCAAATGGCCGATGCACATTGCAGCAAAAATATAGTAGTGAGGAACACATTGCAAGGAAACAAAACTATTGATAATATCAATATGTACTTTGAATAGTACAAACCATCAACAATGGTCTTTGTTCTATACATAAATAACTTGTCAAGAAGTAAAATACAAGCACAACTAAACCTAGGCTTCATATTCAGCTCCAGGATCAGATATGGGAGTATTTGTGCAAGTGCAAAGTTACAAGTTTTTCTATTTTCTATTTCCTTTTGATTTAGAGGACATGAATGCTTTGAGATAACTTGTCTAGACAGTAGAGATATTGGACTACCTCATTCCCAAGACTCCAACTGTACAACAATTTTCTGAAAATTTTGAAATTTCTCAGTCACTTGGAATGCCTCTTATAGATCCCTTGGGCAGGAATATGGACCAAGGACCGGTAATTATAACACAAATGTAGCCCAATTTAGGCTTTCCAATGCTTGGTCCCACAATCATGGAGATAATGCACATTCCAGCAACTACAAAATTTCCTAGCTTTGTGGGAAATGTAGATTCTTCTCACCTTGCATTTTATGAGGATTTTGTGTGGTTGGCAGCATAAACTTTGAAGAATACAAAACTGGATGCTGCATAGAGGATAGTACATACAAGATAACCAACCTCCAGGATTTGCAGGGACAGCACAGCACTGCGGCACTGGCACTTCACCAGTTGAATAGCTGCAAAGTTTCCTCAATTGGACTTGCTCCTATAACAATTTGCTCGTTCATATACTATCATTGCATAACCTGTTTGACCACATAATTTCAATTTCGAGTTTTCTTGAACCATCTTTATTGCTGTCATGGTTGAGGTTGAACAATCCACTGTAAACTCCCTCTGTCACAACTTTGTCAATTTGAATAGTGACTCTACCTAGAGTTGCCTGGAAAGACCAATCACGACCATATGATTAGGGCAGAAAAGTATATGCTACGCAACCTATTGTTGCTACATTCTTGTTGTCGACACTAGAAACCACTCAGAAAAAATTTAATTACCTTCCCAAAGGTGTTCTTGCTTTTGCATATTATGTGGAGTTTTTGTCCCTTTGGTGGAACATCAAAGGCCCACGTAAAGCTTCTTTCCACTCAGGAGATACACTATGATTCACAACCTGCAAAATATCATCAACATATGAGCAGCTTTATCCATTTTAATGGAACTCCTTCAGCAGGGAAATGTCTGTTGGAATCCAAGAGGCGAGGGCAATGGTGACAATCCATCCAGAACAAAGGGGTTGAACTATGCTCCAAAGAACAAAAAGAAGGGGGGCGCTCCCTTATGTCTTTGGATGGACTAGGGAGAAGTATGGATCCCAAGAGCAACCAATTACCTAAAAGAAGTATTGGCTTTTCTTATGTTTTTTAATTAATATTAGTAACCTCCTTCTTCTTAGTTTGCTTTTAGTGAAGACTATAACAAGGAATGGGCAGTGAAAGTGAAGCTATAGAATCTTATTTCCTTTGAAGGATCTTAGTGCTCATTAAAAGATTCATAACACATTTACATTTATAACAGTAACACCATAATAGGAAATTTCAGCATACTACATGTATGCAAGGGCAGAGGGAAGCAATCATCATCCATTTATCTTACTCGTTGACGAAACACGATTTCAGCATATTTTTGGAGCTCAAAATATAAAACTATTGTCCAAAAAGCTTGTGTAAGCAATGTCTATGGAACCGAATGGCCAATGATTATTGTCATTTTCCATACTTATTAATGAGTAAGGATTCAAAGCTAAAGATGAACTTTACCTTGGTTTGGCGTGGAGGGCCATTGCCAATTGTTAATTGACAGAATGCATTTGTGGCTCCCATGGTTTGTTTCAGGTTGTTGCCACGGTTTATTGTGACTGTCAAACAGCCAGGTAGGCAATGCAATAAGCTGTCCGCCCTTTCGTGGAAACTTGGAGGGCAGGTTTTCATCAACATTTGCAAGATCGGGATCGCTTCAGCTGCAACAATGGCTTGTGATTTGGCAATATCAATGGGCATCGTTGACCAAGAATGCCTTAACAAGCATAGAGTGTCCAGGACAGATTCTTGAGCAGTTTCATTCCCAGACTTGAGTGCAGCTACCAAATGTGGAATACACAAGGTAGCAGCTTCAGATGTGTGAAGCTTAGGGAAGTTGGTGAATATGACATTTATGGTTCTTAAAACCTCTTCATTGATGGTCGCTGACGACCATAGTTCTCTCTCCAGTGCAGCTGCAAAAATTTAAATAGGCCATATTTATCACAACAGTGGAACCATTTCGTGTGACATACGGAAAGAAAAGGAAGAGCCATCAGTATCACAATTGACATATTCACTTTTTAAACTTCTCATCTAGCAGAAGAGGGGAAAGAAATGTAGTATAATAGGCCATGTAATTGTGAATATGACTACCTCTCTAAGACCAGATATGGGAGTACCATACTGTGTATCTAATCCCACAACACGCTAGCTGTGAAGCAGTGTTACGAAAACGTGAAAGTAGTGGATCAATGAACTCGCCATTGGGCTGTCTGGCACAGTTTTTCAAATTGAGGATCTTTTTTAATGATAAAATATCAAAATTTTTAGACTACCGGTAATAATATCAAAGGAGTAATTAAACAATTTCAAAACTTAGAAATATATACATGCTAGTAAATAAAGTACAAAAGAAATATGAGAACGTCAGTGCCTGGAAGAAGCTCAAGTAGCTCATGGAAGAAAACTAAGGAGAACTAGTCCTGGCTCAACTCATAAGCGCAAAAGTTCACAGTATTAATAATATTTTCCTTCCTAAGATTCTTTTACCAGTTGCACTGGTCAGAATAGATGATCTGCTCCAGTTCTCTTAACATTGCCCGGGACTTTCCAGTAGGAAAGTGGTCTACAAACAGAAAGGTTCTGTCCTAATAAAGTTAATAATTATGTTTTTTTAAATAAATCTCCCAACTAAAACAGCGGACACCTCTAGATGCATAGGTTGGCTGGAGATCAGCACAAGCATTGATGCAAATTTTTCTGCTCATCAGTCTGAGAGCGGTTTTGTAGGGAAAAAAACGTGGCTAGAGTATTGCAAAATAGGCCTTCTTTGAGATAAATTATCTGATACAGATCTACATAACACATGGGACACTAATACTGCATAGCACACATTTTATGTCATTTGTTAAAATCGAAATGTATCTCCAAGGTAGCTTATCATCTAATTCTGTCAGTGCAAAAACAAGGTGAGCATAGTTGACAAATTTTCTTTTGGTGAGGATTCAGCGTAACTATGCAGCAAATCGCATTGGCAAACCATGTTCCACTAACTGCTTACAATCTTGGTAATTCTGAAAGGATTTTTCTGTTGGTGGTATAGATTTTCCACAAGCCTCCTTGCTTTTAGTACTCATCCTCTTTTTATTGTGATCACTTATCAGTCATGTGCTTATGTAGACACAGATAGGCAATTCAAGGTCCTGGGTAAGCTTGGTTCATCTAAATAACAGAGGCTTTGCCTGAAGTTTGCAGGTTTTGTTCCGCAATATGCTTTCTTTTTGAAGCTTAGAGTTTATGGGTTTCAGAGAGGGTAACTATAGAATCTTTCAGGACCAGGCACTTAATCCTGTATAGGCTTGAGGAAAGTGGTCATCTTGGTTTCACATAGTTGTTCTAGCAGATCTGAATTTTGAGAAAATTACCACCTATGCAGTTGTTTTAACAGTTGTCCTTTTTTCTCACAATAGTTCTCAGATAGATGATCGTCTGTGTACATTCTTCTCTGTGTCACTGGGATCATGTTAACATAATTGCCAACAGCTAAGCTCGGTCTGAATTTCAAGGAGAGGGATTAACAGTAAGCAACAAACTTCTATTCCTTGAACATGTGGCAAGTGTATAAAAAACATAATGATTGAAAAAGGATAGCTCCAAGCAGTACTTGCCTGTTAAAGATCTGATGAGCTCATTAGATACGTACTCCTGAAGAGTATGATTAGAAAACAGAAACCTAATCAGCAAGGCCGCCTGGACAGCAACATCTGAGTTAGAGGATAGTAATTGTTCCTGAATTACAAGAATGCCTCCAGCTTCTGCAACGGCTCGTCTATTTGTTCTACTGTTCATCACAAAATTCTGCAAAGCACAAATTGCCACCATTTTCATTTCCTCTGTTGGCTGGTCTTCCAACAAACTTATAAGAGCACGACAGGCAGAAACTGAGTCACGCGCTCTAGCGAGCCCTTCATGTTGAGACAAGTCACCAAGAGCTAAAGCTGCAAGTAATCTGCCAGATTGTGATCTCGTTTGAGGATCTAATAGATACTGTGATAGAGGCGCTATCGCATACTTTGACACCTTCATCTCTCTAACTCGGACGTGGTTGAATAAAGCTTCCAGTAATTTCCCAGCTGCTTCCTCGCACTGATGCGATCTTAGTAGGTTTAAGAGAGCATCTATAGCTTGAGCCTCAACCATTAATTCAGCACTGCGGTTATCACTTCTTTCCTGAACAATGAGAGCATTAAGAGCCACAGTAATGGTGCTTTCATTTGACGAGTGTAGCATTTTCACAAGGACCACTAATGGCACCTCAAAGTAATATTCTACGCTCACACGGAGTACATTCGAGAGGATTAATGCTGCTGATTCCCATAATGAATGAGGTGGTTGAGGATCATCTTGGATGATAACTTTGGAAAGCTCAAAAATACCTCCGGCATCTGCAATTGCTTTAGGCCACATCAGTGAAATCTTTTCTAGTGCCTTCACTGCAGTCTGCTGTAAATTCAAAATTCCAATTCCTGCAAGCTGGACTAGAGGAATTACAGCATTTTTAGTAGTTATATCTTGCTGGAAATGATCTTGAGCAAGAAGATGGCACAGCAATTCAGAGCTTAATTGTTGGATTGCTTGAGAAGGAGATTCTAAAAATGATATCAATGTTTCAATGACTTGGCTGGGAGTGAGTTTTAAAGTTGTTAAACTCTGAGGCTTCTCCAGGACATTCACTAGAGCTTGAAGGGCACTATGTTGCCCCCACATACTGAAATCGGAACGTTGCAACACATTAAAAAGTGGTTCCACCATTCTTGGAGCTGTGGGGCTCCTAGCAATAGCACCACTGTTGGTTAATATGCGAAACAGTTCTGCAATTGTTGAACATAGAGAGCTAGGAGCACCAGGAAGAATCTCCAAGCAGTTATCAACCACTCCAGCTTTGACCATATCCAGCTTGCAGGGAGTTCGATCCTTCCCCAGCTTTATGAGAGCACAAATGCTAGCTTCAATTAGCCGATAGTTAGAATCAGAAACCAAGGCAACAAGGCGATCAACGACATCATATGCTGATGCATGCTCCACCTGTTTTTCATCATCCAACAATTTGTTAAAAGCACAGACACCAGATTCCACTGCTGAATCAGAATCTGAACTCATCAGTGATACTATTGGCTGGATGCATTCAGTGGCAATTGGCAATGATCTAATTTTTGGAATGCTAAATAGAATGAAACATAGCTCTGCAGCCTTTTGTTTTAGCTCCAATGACACATTTGAGGATAAAATCTTGCAAAGACTTTCCAGCGGATTTCCTTCAATATCTGTCAACAAAGAAGCCTTTGAGGTGTCTCCAGCAATCAGTCTGAGCAAGGCAAGAAGAGCGACCTCTTGCTCAGCATCCGACGTAGCATCAAGCATATCAACCAGGGGCTGAATGGCCTGGTTAACTGATTCAAAAGCTCTGATGTTTTCAGCATTGAAAAGTTCACACAGAGCTCTAGCAGCACTAAGCCTAGCATTTCTCGACCCCAAACGAAGAACTGCTATTAGCTGGCTGAGAGAGTTTACAGCAGCATCATGCCTAAGGAGTTCGGAGTTGGTGAATAGTATCCTCAATAATTCAGAAATTGAGGCTTCTGTGATGTCTTGAGGGCCTAATGATAGGTACTTTGGGAGAGCTTCCAGGGCCCCTGTTTCTGCCATTATCAGTTTATTTGCATCACATTCATCTGCAACTTGAGTCAAAAGACGGACTGCAATTGGAGGTGCAGTAGGTCTATCCGGCATTGGTCTCAGAAGATCAACCAATAATGGTATAGCTTTACGTGCAGTAGAGCCCAGTCTTACCTCTTCTACCTCAAAAAGGTGCTCTAGGACAACTTGCTCAGGATGTTTCACCAAAGAAAACTCTTCAAATAAGGAAATAATATTTGACATGTCTGAGTCCACAGAACCAATAAGGGATACTAAGCCAGCAACTGCACCTGAATTTGCAATTGCTGTCATTATTCCCTTATGTCTATGACCAGTAAGGCTGGCCATTGCCTGAGCAGCAAAGAACCTGTCAACCATTTCATCAGATTTCAGCAAAAGTGCAAGTAAAGGTATGACACGAACAACTGCAGTATCGCAGACTACAGTAGCATCTTGGAATAGTATAGATAGGAGTAGCGCAGTGATCCAGACACCCTCTGTGTCTTCAAATTCTGCCTGTCAATGTAAAAGAAGATACTGAGTCCCCATAAGCATCTTAGCATCACTTAAAAGCCAAATGATAATTTTTATCAAACTGATTTAATCTTCAAGTCCAAAGATTCAGTATATATATACAAATTTATGTTTGAATTTGCAAACAACATTTTAGGATGCAAATCAAGGCCAATATATGATGCAAAAAGATTGTATATAAGGATTACAGCTAATCATACACTACAGCCTGTTATGTGATATTGGCTGCAGAACTGACTGCTCTGCAGCTCTGTTATCTGACATTAATTTATCCATAGGTGGGTCTAGCTTGCCTGGGATGGTGTCTCAAGCAAGGGTTAGACAAAGGTTGCTTAAGATTATGCATAAATCCTTTAAAATTTTAAACTGGCATCCATAAAAATTAATTGGTACTTATAATATCCTGTCAAATTCAGATGTTGGACACCCTTCCAAAAATTTTCCGGATTTTACCAGAGTCTTTAACACGTTGACCATTCTACTCCACTTTTAGACTGTAACACATAGAATTAACTTCAAGCATTCGAATTTTGGTTTTTAAAAGTTTTGAACTAATATCTATCACAAGGTGACAACAGAATGGTCAAAACCTCTCTGACCTAGGCACTAGCTTCAACTGTATGGAGGTCGGAGGTTCATCGCCCCCACCTGGGATCAAATTTGAGAGGCTCAAAATTCCTTTCGTGGAATTTGAGGTGCATCAACAAACTCTTTAGGCTTGGACTGCGCAGGCTATGGCCCATTAACCCTCTTCCCTTCCATCAGCCCGACTAGACAGGCTGTCATAAGGATGTAGTGGGGCGGGCATCTTATGTAACCAAACAAATTTGAAGAATAAAGTTTAAGGTTTATTTTCTCTGTAGGAATATGCTGTCCTCATAAAGAAAGTTGACAATCTAAAGGTTACATACAGGTAGATAACATGGTTTGCACCTTCACATGTGGTTTTGTTTTCCCGAGTTCAATGACATTCTTGACAAAGTAATTTAAAGTCCCCCTTCCCTAACCTCACTATGTACCTCCCTCTGACTTATCTTCTTTCATTTGCACAAAACATTATCAAAGAAATGATAGGCCACCAATACCCAAACTGTTAAACTTACAGGCGTGTTCTCTAAACTTCCATCTTCGACCTATGAAACGCAGACAAACAAAAAGTGAAAACACTGATAATTGTCATTCAGCTGTGCACCTTGTGAAATCCATACACCCCCAAAGAAACAAGTACACTGAAAAGCTACAACAAGCCAACCATAGATGTACCAGAAAACAAAAGCTAGATTTGGAAGAAAGTATACCATGTATAATAGCTGTAAAACAGGGGGTGGGGGAAGGGAGCCAATGAAGTGATACCTGTGTGTTCGAGGTATAGTGTACAAGCTTATCTGAGAGGACTTCTACTGCTCCAGCTTCCATCACAGCATGTTTGTTCTCCTCACTAAATGAAGAGATTATTGATAGCAACCATAAGGCAGCTATACCTCCCAAAATAGAGGCAGGATCAGGGATGTCAAACTCATCAGCTTCTTGAAAAGATGTTCTCTGCCTAGATGCTCCAGATGTTTTTGTCTCAAGTTCCAGAGAGCAAGAACCAGAACTTTGCCTCATCAAGCCAACTAAAAAACTTATCAAGGGTCTTAAACACCCTGATGAATCAAGTGAATTCATTGACTGTTGTTTATGCTCTTTTCCAATGCAAGTAAGTAGTGCAGTCCCTCCAATTTTGACTTCTAAACAAGATGAATGCATAATTCTATTTGCTAGAGAGGCAACTGTTTTAGGTTTCACAATCAACATGTTAGCTAATACCAAGGGTTGATCTCCACAAAGCCTTGAAAGAATTACTATCACCTGGTCTTGTATTGTAGGAGGGCCTTCAGCCAAGCAATGCAAAAGAGGTTCTAAGGTTGAGGTAACCTCAGTGAGACTAGACCAGAGCTGGTGTGTAAAGCTAGATCTGTGCTTAGTCCTAGCCAAAAGTAAAACTACTTCCAAGGCATCAACTACACCAATATCATTTAGGTCTGTCAAATGTAATAATTCAACCAGAGCAAGAACAGTGAACCGACCCTGAGAATTCCCTTTTAGAACGGCTCCTACTGGAAAGTGCTTAAGTAATTGGTATAACGCACGTGATGCATTTTTCTTGCCTTCCACAGTACCTTCTCCTAGTACTCTTGTCAAAGCTGAAACTACATCTTCAGCTAGAGCTTCTGAAGCAATCTGCAAATCAGACAGAAGATTGGCTAGTGCAGCAACTGCAGCCTCAGCAGCATCAATAAAGGAAGTTTTGGCCAATTTGATTAGAGGTTTGACTTCTCCCTCAGCAATACAAGATATCTTATTTGAACTGTTCATTTTTGTAGGCCAGGCAAGAGCACCTAATGCTCGAGCTGACTGGGTCGCCACAACTTGAGTGTTACTGGTCAAAAGCTTCATGCAAGGCTGAACGATTTCATCAGTTGCGAGGCTATCACAAATATCTGGTCTAGAACTGAAAAGATCAGCTAGAACAGAAGCTGCATACTCTTGGTTTTTTTCATCTGAACTATTGAGGACTTGGACAAGAGATTTCAATGCTTTATTAGCCAGACTTCCCCTCTGCACTAGGTCCTTGTGTGACGCAATAGTAAGCACATGCCCTAAAACACGGATTATATGACCTTTCAAGCTTGGAGAATCTCCTAGAAGCATAGCAAGCAACTGATTGATGGTGACAGTATCAGCTGTCCGCACAAGCTTTATTAGTGCTTTAGCTGAAGCTTCTTGCCCTTTGGGTCCACCACTTCTCAAAAGCCATAAGAATGCTGGTATAGCTCCTGCACTTTCAACACATGCACGGATATCTTCACTGTGGCAACACAAATTCCACAGCACATGTGCTGCATCCTCCCTGGCCTTCGCCGATCCTACTTCCAAGAGTTGCACTAATGGAGGAATGCCACCAGCTGCAGTAATGGCCCACTTGCTATCATCAACTTCATCAGTTAAAATCACCATCAGCTGAGCAGCATGCTCCTGATGTTGCTCACTTGATAATCCCAGCAATGATATTAGCAACTGAATTCCTTCCCTTTTTTGATGGCATCCCAGATGTCTACTTCATCGGAGCACAAACTTGTCAGAGCAACAATGAAGTGTTCCTGCACCTCAAAAGCAGCTATTGTTATGAGGCCTGTGAGTATCTTCTTTGCTTCGGCATGAGTAACCCACCTTGAGAGGTAAGCGTTGCCGTATAGGCAGGACATAGCTTCAAGTAGACGATCCTGCACCAGCTTACTGTCTCGAGGTTTTAGCAGTGTAACTAATATGTCTTCTATCCGCTTTATGTTGAATGGCTCCCCTTGAAGGGCAGATTTCTGCTCAAAGACCATCAAAGAGAAGGCCAATGCTCCAATTATATCAGCAACAGGAGCAGCTAGGCGAGGAGAATGGGCAAGTTCTCCAAGATATATGATCAAAGCAGACATCCCACCGCATATGTTAGCCAGGGCTTGTGTTGCATGCTCCTGAAGAGTGTGACCAAACTCCCCTTGCATACCTTCTTTAGAAGGTGCAACTACTGCACCAATTAAAATTGGAACACCACTTGCATCCACAACCGCTTTCTTGGCCTCATCTGACTTTGACGAAAGAGCTTGCAAAGCATCAGCAGCACTTGCACGGACAGATACCTCATTTTCCTGACCCAACAATCGGAGCAAAGCTTTTACAGCCCCAGACTCGATTACTTTGGGTATACTATCACTGAACGCTAGCATCAAGCGGGCCAAAAGAGAAGCGGCATTAGACTGTGACACTGCATTCTCTGAAGAAAGAAGGCCCACAATTATGTCTACGCCTCCACCTGCGAGTGCTGCTCTCCAATAGCTGTCCCTGTCACCACAAAGGTTCCTCAAGGCTCCTGTCACAAAGCCTTCGACCACTTTGTCCTGCTGATTTTTCGGATTTAGCTGCTCCCACAGGGTTGGGACAACCCCCTCTGTGACGAATATTTTCATACCAACATGATCATCAGCTAGTCCACCAGCAGAAACTTCATAGATTGCTTCGGCAGCAGCCTTCCTGGCCTCGCTTGACCCCGACTTCAAAAGTGAAAGCAATGGTGGAACACACCCCCTAGAAGTACCTTTAACCGTAAGTCTTCATCTCTGCAAAGAACACTAAGAGTAGCTGCAACATTCACCTTGGCCTCAGGAGTCCCAGTTCTGAGTATAGATATAAATAATGGCATTGCTTGACCATGGGAACCTATAAGTGTCCTTGCATCCTTCCTTTTTCTGGCCATGGCCAGCAATCGTGCCGTTACGAGTTCCTTCTCATGTGGTGAGGACATGTTTGCATGCAGCTGCTCAATAAATTGAGCAACCGTAGCCATGGTACTCTCCTCATCATCCATTTGTGCTGCTCCATTTGATTCCCTGATACCAATCCATAATTTTTTTGTCAAAAATCAGCTGTCACAAATCGAGGAAAATGACACCAACAAGGACTAGGTCACCCTTAAATAGTGAATCTTTCTTTTTGGATTTGTGGTATTTAGCTTCATTTTGGCAATCTATGATGAAAAAATCTGCATTATGTCGATTTCAGAAACAGGAATCAAGCACAAGAGTGGATTAGAGGATCAGACCTGACCATTCTTTCGGAACGTCTTTTACACCTAACTCTAGGAGTCTAGCTTTTACATAGCACCAGGGTATTTGGGGAAGGAAAGTTCTAAGTAGCATTTCTTCTGGAAATCGCACTTTTCTCACAGGGATACTACCTATTATCATCACCAATGAGCAAACTGAGCAACCAAGACAAATGAAGGAAAGGGGCAGGCGAGAAAGGTGCTCTAGTTGGATGAAAGAGATCAACCTATGCCCAGAAGTTGAGACAAGCTCTCCTCCACGAGACGAGAAATTTGGCATTTGCACCAACGACGCCAGTTATGCAAATATTTGGCCACCTGCCCATGACAACAACAAATCAGTCTCACTCAAAGAAAATTGTTGTTCTTAAATACTTGCAATCAACTGCAAACACAAACAAAATTTTACTCAAAATACACAGCAGAAAATAACCACCCCAACTCAAACAATCCCACTCCCATTTCCACCAACTCAGCTGCTTCAATCAACAATAGATCTCATCCAGTGAACTAAACTTCTCATAATAGTCAATTGCGAATATTAGATAGAAGAAAGTAGTTACCTCCACTCGAAGTAATAATAACCCTATATACAAGAATTTACTAATGATGCTGGAGAAACTTAGTTCAATTGGTTCTTCATCAGCTGGGGACTTTAGCTTGTAACTCTAGGCGCCCATTCATGAAACTCAAATCCCGGAACAGCACTGAAACGATCACAATCGATACAAATCAAAAAGATAAACCACAATGAGTGAGTGACCCAATTGGAGAGACCGAGAGGGAAAGAGAGAGGCGTACATTATGAAATTCCGAATAGGTAAAGATCCTAAGCTGAATTCTGCGATTGAAGATAGTAGTCGGGTCGAATTAGGGCTTGACAAATTGAAAAAGGCAATGTGGAGGAGATTGGATTGGATCATGAGAATAATGCAGAATCTAGGGCAAAAAGAAGACCCGATTTTGCAATTTCGATAGTAGTTTGGGGGGGTAGTGTGTTTGTACAGGGACGAATCGGGAAAAGAATTACTTCAAATTTGGACAGGATTACTGCACAATTGGGGGTTATATGAGAGGTCCGTCAATGGAGGGAAGAGAGAGATAGACAATGAGAGAGAGAGACAATGAGACTCAGGTTCTTTTCGTTACCCTTTTTCTGTTAACAGTGTTCTTCTCTCTCTCTCTCTCTCTCTCTCTCTCTCTCTCCCTCTCTCCAGTCTTCGTAGCGTCATATGTCGTGTGTCTTTTCATGGTTTTTCCTTTTTCTTTCTTTCTTTATTCTAAGGCTGCGTAAATTTATTTTTGTCTGTCAAAAAATTTTATTCATTTTTAGAAGCACATTCAAAATCCAAATTTCTGATTACACAAGATAATATAATAGTATATAATACAAAATATCAAAAACAGATTATCAATAAAGTATTGGTTAAATTGATAGCGGTCTTATTTTGATAAGAAAAATAATACACGTTCGAATCCCTAAAAACGCACTTTTTAAAATAACTTTTATCTTATACGTTTGCAAACCGAAAGAAATTACACATTTAATCAACATTTAAAAAATTCAAAACATGCCTAAATATCCTATACCTAATTATGGAAATCTTGTAGTAAATCATTATCATAATCAAGTGTATAAGTATGATTATAGTGATTTAGGTTGATAATTCCTGGTTCTAATCATGATTATATAAATAGTTTAGTCGGCCTTTGCTTACATAAGCACCTTATGAATAGTGCATTTTAAAAATCATACATCTAAACTTTCATAATAAATTAATCATATATTTGTAAATAATATGTCCCTAATTTTCTTCAATTAGCTTACTAAATAACTATTATTAGAACTAAAATAATATTCTTAGTCATATCGAATTGAACTTATATCCTACTTATATGTATTATTAATACTACGACTATTTTTAAAATTATTTCTTACTTTTACATTTTCAAATCCCTAAAATCCCATATTTTATAATAATAATAATAATCTACTTTACATATTGCTTAAAGCCCTATTACTTAAAGCATTATTTGTATTTTTCATTTTTTGGTGCAGAATATTGAGATTTTGTTCACTAATGATTGTTGTACATCTATTCATAAAGTGAATAATTATTTGCATACTTAAGCCTCATCTACTCTGAAAAGAACTCCCAAAAAATGTAAAAAATATTCTCAAAAAGTGCAAAATTAAAGCTCCCACCAAAATCTTAGATCTGCAGGGAAAATTTAATTTAATTTTTAAAAAAGTGGCAAAAAAACCCCCAATTTTAGAGCTGGGCAGGGAATTTATTATTGGTGTCGGTTCTAAAGATAGCCCATAAAAACAGTAGGACCACCACCCATTTTCACACACAAATTCATTGCAAGCAGATAAAGATTATTGTCCCTATGGAACTCTTCTTCATTTATTTTTTCATCAACATTTTTCTAATTATTGTGATTTGATTTCTATGTGCTAGTCGATTAATATATAAGTATGTGTAGTCGATTCGTGGATAATTAATTTAGTTTGTTTTCGATTCGGGAAAAGTAATTATTAAATAATAAACTAGTATTAGAAGTCAATATAATTTTATTATATCGTAATTTTATAGAGAAAATACATGTTTACAAAGGAGAGTCTGTGACTTTTGTTAGCTTTGTACTTAAGAAAAAATGTGTGATATAATAACTCTACCTTTTATGGGCTAACAACTCAATTTAATTTTTTAAAAAAATTAAAAACTATAAAAAATTTAGAAAAATACGCATGCTCTTAACTAAGTGAGTATAACTATAGGTCGTTATACAACTTGTAATAATTAGTAATAAACTCGCTATAATCCAAATACATATTAAAAAGAATTCTTACAAATAGGATATAATATAGGATGCATTAATGAAAAATCTCAAATTAAATGTTGAAATTAATTTTGAGAATTCTTTTAATTGACAAAATAGTGCTCAAATCCCAACTTCTTTTATTTTCCCTTTTTTTTGGGTAAAACAAATGGTGAACATCCATCCATCATGATCAAAGTACTATTTAGGAGAAACTTCAAAGTATAAATTTTATTTTATTTAGTTTATTTGTTTATTTTAATAGTGAAAGGAGCAGGCATGGTCTCCCTAGCTACATATTCCTTTCTTGTCTATACACAGCAGCAACACAGAAATTTGCAGAGAGGAGACTTTGTCCTTTCAATCTAGCCAAACCCAATCAATCAAATTTTTTTTTTTCTAAAAATATTACATCAAATTTTCGGTGAGGAAATATTAAATAATGCAAATAATAGGATTATTTTTTGGTATATATTTCTGTTAAAATTGCCTCTTCTGAAATTATTATACTTTTGTAGATTCTGTACCAGATCTGTCCTTTTGATTAATCACTATAAATAATGAAGACATTGATCCAAGGATCATGTTGATAAATAAACAAAAAATACCATCCTATCAAAAACAAAAAACCATTTTATAATAATAATAATAGTATAGGCTTGTCTATAATTTAGATCTGATTCTTCAGCTCAAAATCTATTTTTTGGCTTGCTACCTTCAAGATTTGATTGAGGAAACAATTATTTGTGGCTATTGTCTTTTGAATTTTAAATTCATAGCCCACTTAAAAAAGAAAATAAATTTTAGTTTTATAATCAAATGATGAATTTAAAATTTTTATCTAATAACATAATTTTGATTTGTGTATAATGTATGGATTAATCACGCAGTAATTACTTCAATCGAAGTATATCTTTTTAATTTTTTAATATTTTATGTAATATAAATTCTTTCTAGAATTGAATTAAAGATTCGATTATCTATAATACTAATGTATAGAAAAGGTTTGTTTCAGGATGTTATATTATTGATATAGTATAATAATCGAATTTGTTATTGGCAATAGTAGTTTAAAAAAAAAAGAGAGAAAAAAAGACATTACAAGACTAGTGCAAATAAATAAGAGTTTTGGAATAAAAAAAAAGTAATGCAATTGAGATTGAGAGGCTTGCCTAGAGCAAGGAATCTAAAGCAAAGAAAGCCAAGAGCCAAGAAATAATAATGCAATTAAATCTAAAGTAGGTAGCACTTGGCTTTCAAAGTATAGCTAACAAATTAAAAATCCCATTTTTAAGGAGAGGACCCACAATTATATTTAGGCACCTCAACATCTACTAGTTACTACCCATATCTTATTAGATTCATTACATTAATAATTTTCATGTGACCAAAAAGCCCAACCATCTTTCATATGCCTAAATGCTACCTTCTCTCTCTCTCTCTTTTTTTTTTTTTTTGGTTTTTTTGTTTATATTATTGTTCTAGTTAGCTATCTTTTGTTAGGTAAGCAGACTCGCTCATTATCTTCTTATCTCAAGGGAACTCAATAATAGACTACAACAGACAATAGAGGAGATGTCAAAGCCCAATACCTCAGAACATAACTCCACAACATAAGCAAGGAAGTTGTTGCCGCCCATAAGCAAACCCAAGAGGGCGTGGATGGCTGAAGGTAAGTGACGAGCAAGTCACTCACCGCTTCAACAAGATGTGACTTATTATGAGCATTAGTGTAATTTGTTTGTAAAGTTGAACATCCAAGTAATGAGATACTTTAAGGAAGAAAGGGGTTTCATGTTCCATTTAGACTGTAATAAGTTGTAAGGTTGTAAGGAGATGTAATGAGTTGTAAGAAAAAGTGTAAGAAGTTGTAAGGAGCTCTAGGAAGTTGTAAGATATTTGTAAAGTTAGTTATAAAAACCGTAAAGAGTTGTAGGAAGCCGTAAGCAATCTGTAAGAAAACTGTAAGGAGTTGTAAAAAATCATAAGAAGGTGTAAAAAGTTGTAAGATTATAAACTAAAGTTAAATGAAAGAGGGCGGCATTGACAATTTAGAGGAGCATAAACCATACCGTAACCTCATATTTGTGCCTCTCGGCCTCCTGCTCTAAAACTTAAAACTTACCTTAAATATTTATAAAGTTATGTTAAAATTACGTTTAACAAAAATAACGATCTCAGTAAGTTTTGGTTCTCCTTGATATAATATGAGTTATATAATTGAATTGAAAGGGCCAGCCCTAATTTCGGTAATTCCAACTGTCCTTGATCAATGACAATGGACAAGAGGGAAACTATGCAATATATACTCTAGTTGGGGCACACATGTACCCCAGTTTGTGAAACAAATTAGACTTATGAGTTGAGTTATGCATGGGACAGCATTTATGAACCTTATCGATGTCTTCAAGAACATGAAGTCGATGCCTCACGTATACTTCAATTCCATAATATTCGGTGTCTACCTTTCCCTCCTTTCTTTTTTGAAATTTTTTTTATTTCTTTATTTTTTTCTTGTTTTGAAACTATTGCTTTGTGTCCCACTTCATGATAATGTGAGATAATAGAATAGCCCAATACGATTTTAACTTATACTTACCAATAGAAAGATAAATTTATTTGACTTAACGAGAACTGAAATTTCAGCGGTGCATAAGTTTAATTGAATTGGTTGAACTGCTTTGGCCAGCCCGTAAGGGATAGTAGAGCTCTTGGACCGGAAATCTTCTTCTCATACAAGACTCTAAACTACGAATTCAATTTACTCGAGGGGAACAAGTGTCAACCACTTGACCGATCCTTTGTTGTAATTCACTAATTCTAAAGCAGATGATGGTACATAGTACACGTTTTGTTTCTTCATATTTTGCACATACATCTAACTTTTGTTGCTAACAATAAAAGGAAATAAAAGGCTTCACCAACTCCAATGGCAGGAACATAGGGAATGAAAAAGGTAGCAAACTTAACAAGGTGGTAGGTTGATTGCCATGAAAAGAGGTTGGTGGTAGTTAGAACCTACCAGAGACAAACAGAGTTATAACTACCTGAAGATCGATAAAGGCACATTCAATATTCAGAATTTAATCTGGTTTCATGGGTTAGCTTCATGGATCATGATTAATTATGATGATCATCATTTTGGAATCCCAGACCGGTTGATTACTCATATACATGCAAACAATGTGTCTTTGCTCAACATTAGATGGGTCGAATTAGTTTTATGATTCAACTCTTTTTTCTGATATCAATAGTTTTAGCAGTTAATGATACTGAAAACAAAGCTAATCTCGGCCTTAATTAAGAATTAACAAAGCTGTCCGGAAGGATATTCAGCAAACTGTAATGGAAAATTCAGGAGCTAACACAAGTTCTTGCAGAGGGCTCGGGTTTTGAGCTTGTTTGTGGGGAAATCCATGAGGATCTGGCCAGATAGTTGGCTCGGAGATGAACCGCTTAAGGATTGTTTTCTTGATCTATCCAGGATGTATGCCCAGATGGTGGGTGTTACATTGGAAAGGCAGGTCTTGACCAACAATTCAGGCTCCCGGAATCGATCTATTTGCTTACTGACTGGCTGCATTCGGATCTCTCTAAATCCTACTTGAATGAAGAATGAGAATTTACCCCATTATCAATGGTAACTATGTTGAGTAATAAATTTGACAAAAGCTGAAATCCTCACTGAAATCCACATCCACTATGCTTCTGGTAAACATAACTAAAGTTAAAAATGCAAATAACAAGCTACTTTCCTCCATAAAACATTACTTGCCTCGGTGATTAACAAAAGTCTTGCTATTCCTTGAAACATTACTTGCTTCAAGGAACAAGGAATACAAGCTCCCCCAAATACAACACAACATCTATACGATAATATTCGAGGTTGAATCCTATGAAACGAACGATACTAACGGTAATAATCGAGGTCGAATCATGACCCCTCCCTCTTGCTCATTCACCATCTACGTACCCATCCTCAAATATATGTACACACACACTACACCCCATAAATGATCAAACCCAAATCTAATAACAGATTTGCTACTAAGAATCATGAGTCTCACATTAATTCCAATGGGAAGCCCAAGACCAAGCCCAAGCCCAATAGAATTACAAATCGGGCCCAGATTCAAGGGCCATCTTCCACTCGCCTCGGGCACGATCATCGACCATTTCAATTGGGTCTCTCGCAACCCTCATAACGAGCACGCTATTGGGCCCGGCCTAATTTAGAAGGGCCTTTGCATGAACATGAACATGTCCCCAAGAGGGGACATCTGGGTGGGGGCGAAGGGGTTGTCGATGGCGGCGGTGGCATCCACGTAATTAAAGGGAAACTCGAGGGCTCTCTCCAGCTCCATGTCGCTCCACTTAGCCTCGCTCTGCACTTCTCTAAACTCCGACGGCGGCGACACCACATGGTCGGACCCGCTCGACGTTGAGTCACGCGGCGGCGCAACCAAGTCCGACGCCGTGTCGAAGTGCGCGTACTCGTTAAATTCCGTCGTGTGGGACACCTGGGCCGCGGGTGGTGGTGTGATTATCTGCGGCTTCTTCTCGTCGTCGGAGGAGAAGAAGGCAGGGTTTGGTCGGTGCTGTTGTTTCTTGACGGCGCCGTTTTGCCTCTCGACTGTTCCCTTCTTGTTGTATATGCGACACAATACCCAATCGTCCAACTGAAAAAGAAAAGGAAAAACAAAGGATGAGATCCGGATCAAATCAGATCCGTTGAATTTGTCTAATGATTGACGCCTAACGGTGGTTGTGATGTCAAGCTGTAAAATCATGGCCGTCAATCTGAATGGTTTGCTAAAGTCACGAGATAAGAAGGAATATTTTCTATTTCTGGAAGGGAAGTAGAAAGTACTCTTTTCTTTTTTGTTTTCCCTTTTATAATTTAAATGATTTTGATTTGAAATGCCTCCTCAGACCTCACTCATCATATAATTATTCTTTTTCCTCATATGTCAACATATAATTAAATAAATAAATAAAATTTTTATGGATCTAATTTGTCTCTCTAAAATATATGCTCCTAAAACATTTACAAATTTACAACTTATTCTTAACATATTTATAAAATAGGTGATGTTCATATATAAGATGAAATATATTATTATAAAAATATAAATATTAAAAATACAAAATAAAATTAACTAATCACAATGTATATTTTTAGAGTATATTTTATTAATAATTAGTGCAACTATACTTTTTATTAGTACTTAAATAATTAGTGCGACTATACTCATAAAAAGTTTTTGGTGACAAAATTTTAAAAACAATATAAATAATTAGCCTTTGAAAAAAAAAAAAGAAATATTTGATTTTTACACCAACTACAAGGATTTAGAACCTAAAATAATCTAGTGGTAAAATAACTCGTTTTTCTAAAACAATAATTTGAAATAATCTAGTAATAAGATGATTATTTTTTAAAAAATAAAATTTAATTCTTCTTAAATTATATGCATGTAAAAAACTTAAAAAAGCTACACAACTATTCAAAACTACTCAATGACAGCTTAGAGCCTCGGAGGTTAAAGCGGTCATTTCAGAATAAAAATAAAAAATATCCGAAGCTAGCAAATTTTTACCGTTATGTAATTGGTGGGAATAAATTATTGGGTGTAAATAATTGGTGCGGATGATAATAAATAAATAAATATTTAGAGAAGGACAATTGTTCCCCTTGTGGGCCTAACGGTGTATACGCGTTTTTCCGTAGAAAAATCGGAAATATCAATGTCTGTCGCTAATCTAATCTAATCTAATTTAAATTTAAAAAAGGGAAGTGAAATGGCAAAATTACCCTGAGGCTGTTGTTCTTTTTACGGGCTGAACGATCAACGTCGGCGAGGCGATACTCGTGCATAATCCAGTTAGTTTTCTCTCCTTTGGGAGCTTTTCCGGCGTAGAAGACCAAGGCCTTCTTTATAGCTAACGGTTTGGGGTGTCCGATTGGCTTATCGGCCCCGGTTGCCTTCCAGTACCCGGACCCGGCTGCCCGGTTCGGCCTTGACCCGTTTGGGTATTTCCTGTCCCTTGGTGAAAAGAAGTACCACTCTTTCTCTCCATACAGAGCCATTTCTGAATAACAATTCCAACATTTGGTACAGTTAATCTTAAGACATGTTTGATTTCAACTAATTTAAGTCGGGTAATCAGATACAGGTCAATTTACGGGGTCGACTAGAGCAGGAAAGATCGAAGAGTACCTGGGAGGTCCCAAGGGTCATACTTGTAGAGATCAATCTCAGCAATAATAGGTACAGAAACAGGCTGGGAAGCACATTTTCTACACAAATAGTGTACCACAAGCTCTTCATCTGTTGGGTGAAACCTGAACCCTGCTGGTAACTGCAAATCAGTAGCTCCCATTTCTCTCTCTCACACACACTCTCTCACTATCTCTCTCTCTCTAGAGTACGGAAGAGCTCTGCTTTCTTTCCTCTTGTAGTTCAACCTCTTCCTCTGCTTCTTGGATGAGAGCTTGAAACTTGCGACGCAAGGGAGAGGAGAGCATATATATAGGAAATGGAAGGACACGTGTCCAAAGAGGACGGTCACTGGGTTTCTAGAATCCACGTGAGAGATAAGCCCACAATTTAGAAAAAAGAAAAACTAAATTACAGATTAGCCGGACACGTGGCAGACAACAAAGTCGGCTGCGGGCCCTGCAGCAGGAGGAGGGTGACTCGTATTGTCATCGCTTCCGTCACTAAATTTGGACTCACCCCACTCCGCCCGATCTAACCCTTCCGACTCTTCTTTTACCGTCCAGTTTTCATAAATTTCAAAAGCCTTATTGGTTCGGAATTTAAATTCAAATAAAATGATCTAAACTCGTGTCTTATTTAATATTTAAATTAATTTTAAATTAAAAACTGAGTAGTATAGAGTAAATTTAAATTAAAAATAACTTGATTTAAATTAAATAGAATAATTAATTTTTGGGAGGTCTTAAGTCTGAGGGATTCACAAGATCTTGAGAGGAGATGGAGGCGTAGAAAATGGTGGGGGTAAGGGAGGCACATGGGAGTGTTGGTGGGGGCGTGAGATCGGACGGCTGTGATGATGTTGTGATCTGATATTTGATGATTTGGGGAGTCAGAGTTGCAGGTTAGAGTGTTTGGTTTGTGGGTCCCAGTTTGATTGGGCAGACTGTGAGAGTTGTGCTGTATCCACGTTGAGAAGGAGTCAAAGCGTGGATAGCCAACAGTACTGTTGAATGCCGTGCGTGAAAGTGATCGCCTTTCGGTAAACTTGGTGAAAATACTAAACCACGACTTTGTTTAGAGTCCAATTTATACTTACGACTATATCTGGTCCGATCTGACCAGGGTTTGGACACCTAAGATAAAGGGAGAGTTAGCAACAGTAGGTAAATAAATTGGGTCGGATCATGGTCAATTCATCCTCATCCATCTAATTAATTGAACTTCAGTTATATAATGTATGTAAGATTTGCTTTGGACTGAGGTAATATGTTTACATATTTAATCTGTTGTTTTCTTGCATCACGTAAATATTTCAAGTTAAAGATATCTAAGTTCAAAAGTATACAATATACAACAATCATCGGGTACATAATATTTCAAGTGGTGCTCACAGGGGAAATTTGCATGCTTGAAGTGGTTTTTGTCGCAAGTCAAAGAATTCACTATCAGCAGAAGTGACAAATAAGATTGATGGCAAAGAGAGAAGAAGATTGATTGGGAAGAGGAATTTTTCGATGCAGAGGAACATCAGCTTTGTATCTCAATTTCTGTTTAAATTATGAGATTATTAAAACTTACTTAGAAGGTAGTATATTTTAGAATAGTTGTAGTGCAGAGTAAAAGAGAATTTGACATAAGCGATGAGTCACAGAGCACACCAGTCTTGGGTTATACTCTGACCGTACGGTACAGGTTGCTAGAGAGAGACAGATAGAGAGAGAGAGAGAGAGTGGGTCAAGAAATTAGAGTGCACGGAGGCGACTAAATATCTTATCTTTGCTCGGGGTAGGCAAGTTGTGCAGTGTATGGAGTTGGATAAGGGCAGACGAAGTTACCAGGAACTAACCCACCTCCATCATCTCTATTACCAGACAAACATCCCCCACCACCATCTCCCGCCCCTCTTTTCCTTGCTATTTTACTTTTCTTTCGTTCATTCCCCCATTCCTCCCGTGCGAGTTGGAGCATCTACAATATTCCCTTTTACCTAAACGCAAATCTTCTTTTTTTTTTTTTGTTTAAATTACTTTTTATAAATTCAAACTTTTAACATCAGTAAGAGTCGGTATGCAAGAGAACTTCATCCAAAAATGTGATCGAGTAAGTTTTCATCATATCTTTCAAGAAGTAATATAAAGTTAATTGGAGGACTCAATTTATATGTAACTTTTATATGCATCATCGGTATTTACTTTACCACTTTTCTTCTTCGTTCTAATTGATGATAATATATGTATAACATAACTCCTGTACAGATTACCTAATGTATTCTTGTACACTTATCTATTATATATGCTTCTTTGGCATTATTATAATCGAGTGAAAAAAGCAAAGTAACAAAGAAAAAGGGGTGTTATTTGGCAGGTTAGGGAAGGTGGGACGAAATGATAAATGCAGTCAAAGGTGTTTAAAAACAGACAAGTAATAGGACGCCACGTAATGTTTGAATGTAAGGGGGTTACCTCACCTACTTTCCAAAGGCTATTATGCAGCTGATCTTGTTGATCAAATAATTGTCTTGACATTTCATGGGATTAATATTATGTCTACGAGGCTGCCGCGTGGCATTTTTGGAATGTTATGTGACAGCTCTTCATTGGTCACACGCTCTCTCTCTCTCACCTAATCTAAATCTCTCCACTTTTCTAGCTTCATATCTATTAGGTCAAAATGTGTCATACCTAGCATCTATTTCTACTTCTAAATTCTTGTGGTAGTTTTCATCTCTATCCTAATTGAGATCATATGACTTTATATTGGTTTTGAAAAGTATCTATTTGCTTGCTTGTCTATCATCTCGCAGTTATAACAACTGTTATTATAATACCGTATTATTTCATCCGAAATACGAAAAGATCGAAAAACTTATTAGAAGGTGTTGGTTTGAAATAATATGAATGAACGAATGAAATTACTAGAAATCATGGAGATGTAAGAAATACATGGTGAATATAGAGCGGAGAGAAATTAGCACTTTAGAATGCTTGTAGATGAATAAAATTACCGTGATTCATTAAATGAATGATAAGCGAAGAAATATAAGTAAGAGATAGTACACGTGATAATAAATAACGTAATTATATGGATAACTACTTGCAGTGCTAGCTCATTCCCATGAAAAGAACTTCGTATCAAACATCAAAATCAATTTTGAATCTAAGAAAATGATATATAAAATCGTCTATATATTTTAAAACCTGTTTTTATTTATACTTATTATTCTTTTCAAAATAAAATTAAAAGTCATTATAGCTAGTTATGGGTTAAGCATTGGAACTGAAAGAAAAATTTATATGAAACTAAATTGTGTCTAAATATTTCTTTGTTATTGACCTTGACTATAGAGATATAGGGTATGACCAAATGATTTGTATTTACAAACAAATAAGAGTACTATTAAGTAATCATACATCCCTCTGGTTGTGAGTTTATTAAACGCACATCTTATAATTCTTTGTTATTGACCTTGACTCACTCATCATTTTAGATGATGATGAATCTTAGTTTGAAGATGGAGTATTTTGGTGGTATTAATTCTTTGAGAGATGTTAAATTTTATATTAATTATGCTTTAATTCAATGTAGCGGTGCACTATTTTATATACACGCTCAACACCACCTATTTTATTAATGTGGATAACACCCATATTTATATTTTTCACAAAGACGAGTGCTTATAAATAGGGGTGAATGGTTCCGTATACCCCGTTCCAAAATTGGAAACATGAACCTAAACCTATGTGATCGGTTCTCGAATTTTAGGAACCCGAATCGGAACCTTTTGACCGTTTCCGAATTTCAGGAAACCTTAACCTAAACCATAGGGTCCAGTTCCGATTACGAGTGTACTATTTCCATACCATTATTGTTATAATAAAGAAAAAAAAAGTGGGGGTGCTTACTAGGAGTTTTTAATTGATGATTGGGTTGTGTCTCATATTAAAAACTAAAAAGTGAAAATCACCTTGATCTTATATTAAAAACTGAAAATTGAAAATGTTAAAAATCTATAACATTGTTAACGATTATGGGTACCCACGGTTCCGAAACCGAACCTCTCTTAACGGTTCTAAGTTTCGGTTTTAGGGTTTGATTATTTAAACCCGACCTAAATTGTAGGAACCTTAATTAGAAGCTGGTTAGATGATTTTGATTTTAAAACCTTACCCATTTGATCGCTTCGATCAAATATTAGAGCACCCGACCACCGGACGTGCTCACCCCTACTTAGAGATGGCACTAAATGGCCATTATCAAATTGTACGACTAAACTTGCCTGGGGTGGAGATAAGTTTTCACTTGAATTGCAAGAAGCACCCTTACTTTATGCTGTTTTTTTGGGGAGGATATTCTCACTCATTATGTTGCTCGTTTTCATCGTTTGGAATAATCTTTTTGTGTGTAACTTGTTCTGATTTGATTTCACTTAATAACGGCTTATCAATCACTTTTTTAAAAAGTTTATATGGATTCACAAAGAATATCTGTATATTGATAACCTCACCATCTTCTACGAGTATGAGAGAAAAACACAGTATATTTTATTATTTTTTCGAATAAAAGAAGGTATAAACATAAGAATGTTAATATAGTATTAGTTAACTCATATGTTTAATAGTAGTCATTTTTAAATTTTTATAAATTAAACATGAACCCTGTTAAAAAAAGTGAAGGGAACACTTTAATTTTATTTAATTTTGTAGAATATTACAAAAACAATTAGAAATGTGTTGTCACTGGCTCAACCCCCCTGCGTTTGGAGAAGCATGCTCGAAGAATGTTCTCGAAATCTGGCCAAAACAAAAGAATAACTTTAAATTTTTTTTAAAAAAACACACTTCGCTTATAACTTGTCCGATATATGGTAAATTGGTAATAGATCAAAGAGATTCAGAATAAGCGATAAGGTGATAAATTTTCTATTAAAATTTATTCCCGTAAGAGAAAAGCATGAATTTTAACTCAAAGTTCAACTGTAATTATTTTAAATATCACTATTAACTTATTATCAATTTTAATTTTATATACTAAATATGAATTAATAATCTGTTAAATTATTCTCATTTTAAACTTTTACATACTAAAGAAGAATGATAGAAAATTCGTAAACTAATTCTCCCATCCCTCGTAAACGAGCCGCTATAGAAATAGAAGGAGCAAACTGATCGCTATTTTGAACGTTAATTAATTAATCTAATGTAAATTATAGTTAATAGTCTTATAATCTGCCAGGTTTGGAGCATTGACGTTAATTAATTGAGTAATTATGAAGTAATGATGTGGATTAGGAAATGAGATTATTGCCGTGGAATTCCAAACAAATTGGTGGATAAGCTTGCCACGTTGGACGAGTACGTACAACTCTGTTCCACCAACTGGAATATGCTGCCCACTGGAGAGAGAATATTTGGTATGCCCACTTGAATATTCCTTTTTTTTTTAACTTTCATCATTTAAACATTTAAATCGTAGCGTAATAATAAGTCGAGTTCAAACGATTTAATACATATATACACTTCTTAAGTTACGGTTCCAAATACGAGTCAAAAAAATTTGTGGTTGTAGAGTCTATGTCACTTATGCCAATACTAACTAGATTTTATTTGATGAAGGATGAATAACACCGCATATCAAATTGAAAAATAATGACATTTTTTAACGTGCCGGTAAAATTTTGATCGATAATACTAAAGGAAAATTATGAGATTAAACCGATTAATAAAAACTTCACAAAATTAATTTCAATTAGTCTAGGCTTGAAGCTTCTCTAGTATTTTTCTTAAGGCACGAAACTCCAATATATATAGCACCAATATAATCATAATACCAAAAAGAAATTGAATTTAACAAGGATTTACAATTTTTTTTTGTTTGTTTAATTCAATTAAAAATCCATCAAATTAATTAATGATCTTCATGATTATGCGTCCAACGTATGATTTTAGATTGCATGAACTATTATCAATCAATGTGTTCCCTTATAATTAAACTAATAAATTAAAAATTCTGTACTAATTTTTTTCGATTGTTGATAAATCAGAAGGCTAATAAGTTCAAAATTATATATTATAGTTTTACTATATCTACCATCTACGAATATTTTCATTTATACTGCTATACTATTCCATCCTCCCTCATCTAATATTAAATTTCCACACGCATCAAATCATCAAATTCCAAAAAAAAAAAATAAAAAAATCCACTATGAATTATTGTTGTTGTAATCTAATTTGATTCGATAATTATAAAGTTAATGATAAAAATCCAGGAAGAATTACTTTGCTTGGATTGAAAAAAGTTGATGGTAAAAGTAAAAAGTATTCACCTTTTTTACTTTACAACTTGACTCGTAATTAAATCAATATAAATATTGAAGTTTATTGGTTCATCTTTAGCCGCAAAATTTTAAAAGTATTACATATATATATTTATTCCAAAACAGAGGAAATTAACCACGAAGTAAGAAATTAGTACATAAGATTAAATTAATTATTTTTTTAGGCTTATGCAAATTGGGCTAATCTAGCTTCTAAACGTCACAGTCATAGGCTATATAATGTACTGATATTATGTCTTTACAAAAGAGCTAATTTATATATATATATATATATATATATATAAGTACTGATTTAGATTTATCTGATTGTAAAATGAATTATGACTTCTCTACACATAAGGTTCTTTTATTTACGGGGTCGGGATGACAATTACGAGTAAAGAAAGGGGAAATATAATTATTAGAAGGATGATAATTAAATTTATAAGCTTTTAATTCTATGTTATATGTGTTACCTCTCATTGTGGGCATTAAATTTAATATTGATTAAAGGATATAGTAGGAGGTTAAATTCGTCAAACAAAAATACCTATACAAGGGGAAGACGACTTAGTAAAGATGTCTTTCGAGTGTGTGTTATTCGACATTGAAGTATTACATATAAAATCGGCTATTTCTATATAAAATTAAGGTTCATGATAAAAAGTCAAGTCAAGTTTAAGATTATATCCTAAAACAAAATAGACAAAAGTAGTATATTGGACTTACAACATGGTCCTTCCCATCTTAAATTTTCGATATAAAAACTCTCCGTTTACGTACTTTCTTTATTTAATAATATTTTTTATTATTGGGTTGTGAGATAATAACAAAGAAACTAAAAATTTATGACAAAAATTATTTAAAAGATCCACTTTCCGCATAGTTTCATTAGAAATAAAGAAAAATGAGAGAAAAAAATGTAATTAATAAGAACAAAATTGATAATCTAGTCATTAGTATATCATTGGAAATTATAAAGTGACATATATTATTAAACGAAAAAGTTATTTAATATTTAAAAATACCAAGAATGAAGTGTTAATTACTAAAATGTCAATTGAATCCTAAAATGCTTTGAATATTGTTCACAACTTTTCTTTGTCGGGCAAATTTATACTTGGTTAGCATTAAATTACAGCATCTCTAATAAATATTTGAGGTTAGGCCACTTCCCATCACGAGAAAGCTTATTACAAATCTGCACTATAATACACCTTTAGTGTTTTTTTCTTCTTCTTCTTGGTTCTTTTGTGCAAGGACAAGTTGGTTTACAAGCAACCTTAAGGAGCCCACAATTTTCCCAAAAGAAGTTCAAGTTGGTTTTAACGTTTATGAAAGCGTTTTTAACCGCTAATCATTTATAGACGCTAATAATTGCTAATTGTTGGTAAATACTTTTAACCGCCAATCAATATTCATGACTGTTGACAACCGCTAATCATAAATGTTATTAACATTAATCATCCGTGATAAACATTAACTACTAATCTTAATTAGTGATAGTGCACTAACCATTAATTATAAACATTGGAAAAAATGTCATTAGAAGATTTCGAACTTATTGACTTTATGAGAAAAAGGTGGTGTACATATATGTTTGTAAAGCCTATTTTTTAATTTTTTTGGGGGAATAATTTTTGCGGCTAACAATATAAAAAATATTAGTTATAGGCTTTATTTTTGGGGGCTAGCTTCATAATAAAGAGTGAAATTGGGGGCATAATGTGTAGTGTCTAGGAGAAGTGAACCTAATAAAAAATGTCACGTTTTGGTACTTGCCTGGGCTGTGCATCAGTATCCCTTGTTTTTTCTCACAAGCAGCCAAAAGGAGAAATGAATGGTTTGTTTGTCTGGGTATAACAAAATTCCTTGGCCGTCAAGCCTCTCTTCTTTCACACACTCTCTACTTTTGCATCTATTCTTGGATCCTATTCCACTAACTCATCACTTTAAATCTTTTCTAATTGACACTGCATTTGTACTCTTCTCATCCCCATCTCCCTATCTTGCCTATCATCAATTGGCTAGCCCTAATATGATTAAACATTTAAAAGTTAGTTCTATGTACGAGGTCAAATATGGTTGAAGAAGATATAGCTGTTTAGAGCAGATGAGGTAGATCGTTTTTTTACTTTTTGAAAGTTTTTCGAAGCGATCATTGGATTTGTATATGATTGTCTCATCTATGATATCTGCTATTCACATATAATTTCTGCTTTCATGGCTATTGAACAATGGTAATTTTTCTCTTGAAGTGGCGATATCATTTAGGTCGACTTGTGTCTAGGTTTAATTGTACGTGTATGTTTGACTAAATTTCTAAAAAGAGTTCCTTAATTCAAATGTAAAGCTAAAAACGGTTTTTAGAGGATCTAGGGATGGAAAAGCTAATGTTATTATTGAAGATGACAATCAAGTTGTGAATAGTGTTGAAAGGAAGGTTTTAGATTCATTGGCAAATTTCAAATATCATCCGAGACATTCACACATGGCTAGCACGAGGCATTCAATTCGTTTCAAACATATCAATATGATAACAGATTAACTACTATCAGAATTTGGACATTCTATTACAGTTTTAGTCTTATCAAACATCTGTTTCCCTTATCTTAGGAAAATTCTAGTTAATGATGTTGTTCAACGTAGTACTCTGGCAAAAGAAGGCACTTAACAAGGACACTTTATTACAGTTCGTTTCACACATATCAATATGACAACGGATTGACTACTATCAGAATTTGGACACTCTATTACAGTTTTAGTCTTATCAAACATTTGTTCTCCTTATCTTAGGTAAATTCTAGTTAATGATGTTGTTCGACGCAGTACTCTGGCAAGAAAAGGTACTTAACAAGGTTTGATTACCCCATTACCGTTTTAAAAAAGAACGACGAGATGATAAGAAGCTCCAACTTAAGGACTCTTCTTTTGGCTTCTCAAGGAATCGTACACCTTATAATTAAGAACACGGTAACCGATTTAACAAATCTTTTTAAAATTTAATCCCGCCATGACTATTTTATCAATCTATTATGTTTACGTAGTTTCTTATAATCGACTTCTCAAAAGATTAAGTAAAAAGTATGAGAAAGATAATGCCTTATTACGTCTCTCTTAACTGAAACCCTAGGTTATTAATACCTACAATGTTAATTAATGGGTCAATTAATTAACTAATAACATAATTTGTTGTCAATTTATTGTCTGTCAGTAATTTTCTGATATATGCATATTAAAGTCAAGAATTGTTAATCTACTACTGCTCTTATCAAACAAGCTAAGATATGTAGGTTGTCGTATTATATAATTCCAGGTTGGGAGATAACGAAAGTTGTTAAGACATAAAAACGTGGTAGGACCTTCGCAATTCACTTGGAAACAACTTATTGCTACCCACTTTCGTTTGATAGTATACACATTTGCATAAGTGCATCTATCTAAATTATGACTAGGTTAATTTAAGTAGCATAAAATTTAATCCGTGGTAAAAGTTATGTAATGTATACTCTACTATACGATATATCTATCGTAAGAGAGCAATTGGTATAGGAGTGGAGTTTTGTACTTCCTGTCATAGTTTGAATTTTGGTGAATGCAATTCCTTGATGAAAGTTGTGGACTTCGACGAGGCTTTTATGGACTTGAAGACAAGGTTACGTCACCGTTGTGCCTAGTCCAGTGACTATGCACTCTCTCCCTCTACCTGCAATCCTACCAAGCTTACATCATATAAATGGGGCCTAATGGGTGAGCTCACTTATCATTACAAAAATATATCTCAAGAGAGTATGTCCTGCAAAAGGGTAAGCTCGTCATCCAAGACTTACGTAACTTTAAATAACACAAGATTCTTGCAGCAAATATTATTTTCTCGTGATAAAATTATTCGGTAAACAACATCGAGTTCGTAAAAGTGTGAATCATTCTTAAAAACCAATCTTATATTTTGTATGAAGTATAAGCGTGAAGCATGAACATTAATATATACATCAAACTATCATTTGTTTTACACAGGTGACAAGACATATGAAACACAATAAGTCCCTTTCTAAAATATTTGGTTATTGAAGATGGATATCTCTAGATATGATGAGAATCATACAATAAATACATACATTGAAAGTAGAATGCAAACATTTTAACCTAAAAAGCAAATGTTAGCCGCATAAACATTTAGCGATTGATGGCCTCACAAAATTTTGTTTTCATGTGGATCGACACTAGACATTTCCCGCAACCTTATCATGTAAATCACCCAAGAATACAACCAACGAATATTCATGCTTGATTTGCTTTTACCACTTTAGTTTCAAGCAGAAAATGACCTTTGCAACTTAGCTATTTTACTATACACTATATTAAAGGCGCATTCAACGTTACATGAAAAATATAATTTATTTATGTTTTATATTCGTTTATGTTCATTTTTATTCCTTTATATTCGTTTATGCTTTATTTTATATTCGTTTCTATTTATATATAATTTCGAACAAGTCCTAAATCTTATATATATATATAGCTTAAGATTTTGTTGTTATTTTAATATGTTGTATTTAATTTATTTGTTAAATTAGAATTTTAAAGAGTACTGTTCAAAATTTAAATCCTTAGGTTTTAAGCTTCACTCCTTGGTAAGAAATTTAGGAAAGGAACTCAATGTTTGGAGCTATCGAGTTCCTCTACCCCTACCCTCCCAAAATCTTTGGAACTTGAACCTCCCACCATGGAGGGGCATCAAGTGCCAAACCCCTAGGACTTACTTGACCACCCAAATCTTAAGAAAAAAAGAGATAGGGGATGCCATTGTCTTTAGTTGTCGAGGAACACATTGCCATTGTATGGTTAGCCTTTGCAATTTACATTTTTCGCAACCTAGGGTTGGGGCTTCATGCTTTGTAGAACTCTAAATTAGTCAATTAAACCAAAATTTAAAGCGATTTCCCTCAATTAATTTGTGTGTATTGATTGGTAATGAAGGGATAGGTTCAATTTAGTGGATTTTGGCGGGTGAGAACGAATTTGAGTTTTAGGGTTTTGAAAATCACAAATTCGCATATTCAGGTTTACAAATTGTATCTTTTAGGATTTTGGTAAGTAGCCAAGGGCAGGCAACGATGTGGAGGTGGTCATTTGGAGGTTGGTGGTCAGCTGGTGGTGGTCGGATGATGGTGGATGACCGATGGGTGGTGATTTAAAAAGTTATTAGGACGATTAGTTGATTTTGCGAAGGCAGCATGGTGACATGCACTTTCTTTTATTATTATTTTTTAATTAATTTTATAATTATTCACCGAACACTTGAATTTGAAAATTTAAGTCTCACCCTAACCCTAGAAACTTAAAATCTAATTTCATCCAATTCTTTTTTTTTTTCACCAAACACCCCCTTACATGATCCTCCTAGCATTCAAACTAGGATCACGTGAAACATGAAATAGGACAGGGTGATTGCCTCTGTACCACATTAATCCAATGAGAATAGTGATTTCTATGGGAAGTGGGTTTGGACCGCAGTGTGCCTTGGACCACTGATACCACATTGGTCCAATCTAATTTTTCCATTTTTTAAAAAAATAATCTTTTTCACAATTTCCTTTTCTGAACTTTGATTAGTGGATCATGGCAATTTTGCTTAATGTTTAGGATAAAGATTAGTTGTTGGATCAGGTTAAATTTTAAGAGTATGAGGAAGATTAGTCTATCAAATAATAATTTAAATATTTGTCAGATGTAAATTCATCCATTTGGGTCACAGTAGATGTCAGTCAAGGACCACAGTAGCAGTCTAAGTCTTTGTACAGCATGCTCACCACCTCACTTGGAGGAGTGTCCAAAATTTCTAGACCACAATCTAAGTGAGCCTTTGTGTTTGGAGCCTTTGATCATTGAACTCGGTCCATGAAGTTTTATGAGCCACTGCTTTTGCCATCACTCTCAAGTTAGCAACCTCATCGCCACTCCCACTTAGGCCATGCCCACCTCTATTATTGTCCTTGCCCCTTTCTCTTTCACCTTCCCTGATCCCACCCCATTCCCATTAGGGTAACTATATATGGAATGAGTCCAGTTCGAGCTTGCCAGGCTTAAGATTTGGCTTATGCTCCTGGATTTAGGCTCAGGCTAATTAAGCTTGTAGATCGCCAAGCTCATCAAGATCAGGCTTAAGTTTGGCTCGCCCTTGGCTCAACCTTCTTGTCTAAGGCTCGAATAGTAGAGCTCAGCTATCAAAGTTTGAGCATAACCTCTACTACTTTGAGCTCAAATATACGCAAATGTTTAAGTAAATTTAGCCTCTTAAGACTCAAATATTTAACAAATACTGAATTGACTAATGCGACTACACCCAGTGGGTAATGGTGAATAGTATTCCCCATTTGCTTTCAAATGACTTTTTCACTTATGATGTTGAAGGGAGATTTAAATGTAAAAACTACACATTTGATGTTTATGTCATAACAGATCAGAGGGTCACGTTGATCGATTTTAACCCTTCGGGTGCATTTTACCTTGCCTCTACTGTTTATTTGGGAGGAACTTGAGCAAAGTGGACAGCCCCAAAGGAAGACGTCAATTTCAGAATTGTGGAAAGTGTGCTGTTCCCTCAGGTTTGAAAAATGTGCTTCCTTATGATAATATAGACATGAGCCAGGGCAGTGGCTCGGACCAGTTTCTGAGGGATTCTGATGGGGAGTTGCAGCAACAAATGAGGTCTCCGGCCTGAAAAGGTGCCTAGACATTTATTATTCCTTCAGAACTCACTCGTTTGTCCATGCACTTTCTCTTTTAGGAGATTGGTTAATTTATGTTTAGTGAGTGTTTGTTCTTCTATGGGTGCCTAACTTACTTAAGTCTTATGGACAGCGTCCCTCTCACATATTCTGAGGGGACGATACGAGTTTATCCCTTTTAACCTGAAACTTTTAACCATTAGGTCCTCGAGAGAAACAACATTTCCTTGAAGAAATTCACAGCATACAGTAGTCTACACATTGCAAAACTGAAAGCAAAAGAAAACAGGTGCATTATTAGAGAGGCTAAGATCATCTTACAATTTGCATAATAAGTTTGAAATTCATACACTAATTCCTGTTGTCGACTGCCTTTTGCCTTACTAGACTGAGATTCTATCACCATAAGTCTTACCTTTGTTTGAGAATTTTTATGTATGAGTAACCATGACATGATGCTTATTGCTAATGATATGCTCTCTTCTCTTCTGTTCTTGCCAAAATGTTTTCAACCTAAATGACTAATCTCGACTTGAACTTGGTGATTCTGTGGCTTTAGAGACCTCCTTACGTGGCCTCTACTACGTTCCCTCCAGTAGGGAGATGCCAATCTTCTGCTTGAGTCAATTTGGCTGCCAACACTACTATGACAAGAACTCTCTTCTATCAATTCCTCTTTCTTGGCATTATCATTTCTTGAGCTTTCTGTGTCTCTAACGTCATGTTTATTGTTCATCATCCTATGCCGCCTTTTTCTCGGTCTCAGGAGCTTGTGACATAAGAAATGGCAGATAGTACACCAAATGTGGAAGCATATTGCAAAGCATGCCCTTGATCCTTCGCATAGAATGTGGCAATGTACAAGCCAATTTGAGAATTCAATAGAGAGGTCAGGCTTTTACAAGGGTCACCGGAAAATTCACCCCTCAGATTATGTAGTGTAGTGATTAAGCAACCTCAAGAAAATACAAGAGGACCAAATGGGGAAAAAGAAGTAACAAGCTCAGATTTGTATATGGCCTCACAAGCAGCCTACAGAGATTCTGACGTAGTCCCAGCGACAACAAAATCTTTTGCCAGCTCCCTGCATTTTATATAAAAGATAAAGTCCAGTTTAGTGCAACCCTTTTGTTGCCCCTCATTCTCCACTGGGGAAGTAATAAAGCAAGTGAAATTTCAAGCAGGCCTGAGAAAATAAAAGCGTAGTACTCTATGATACTCAAGGAAATTCACACTGTAAGCACTTGCAGCTGACATAAAGTTCTACACAATTTGCTTTGAAGCTAAACCTCCCACTGATGCCTTCTCCACGAGGTCAAGCATACAGTAACTTCATGACATTTAAAGACTTCCAGAATACAGCAGATGTTAAAAGCCATACTATTAAGATTCTCCACTTAACGAACCCCAGAAAAAAAAAATCTATGATTTGAAAATGCATATTCTAAATCTTAAACCAATATTTATGACATAAAAAAAAAAAAGAAAATCGATTGGTATTTAAATACTGCACTAACAGCTAAAATGGGTTCAGGAGTAAAAGAACGTGATTATTTTTTTTATGAAAAAAATACTTAATGATTAGTTAAGCATAGATAAAAAAAACCTTCATCGAACAAAAAAATATCTAAAAACAATAAAAAAAATAGAAACAACCAATGAGAATATAACAAATGTTAATTCATGAGCAACTCATTCACCATTATATTCTTCTATATGATATGTTATGGTGTGATGATATTGTGATGATGATGATGATATAACAAATGTTAATTCATGAACAACTCATTCACCATATATGATGATATCGGATAAATGATTATATAATAATATGGTATGTGATATCTAATATAATGCTAATGATGACAATTTGAGGTCGATGAGTAGTTTTAGATGTTTTTCTCTCTTACGCCTTTTGTTTTTAACAAAATTGATTCCGATGTTGAGATATAGTGGTCGTCGCCTCTCTCATGTAATATGTATGACTTTCGAGGAAGAGAAGATGACTCGCAGTTCTCTTCTCGATTTTTCTATCTTATGATTTCCTCTCTCTTCAATTCTATTTTTTAGTCTCTAAATTTATAGGTAATTATGGTCCAATTTTTGTTAAATTTTTAAATTTAAATGATAAATATTATTTGATTTGATGAATTTTCAATCAAGAGTATAGCTAGGATGAGACACAATTGTGGGATAATAATGTTCAGATGGAAGAAAGTAGTGCGGGAATACAAGCATGGTATAGTGATGGTGCAACCGCCTTTCAATAATTCTCGGCTTTGATCCTTTGCATTTTGGTGCAGCAATTCCATTGAAATGCTACCCTGTCTTTGGATTGCCTGGGATTGCTAGTCTGACTTGTAGGAAGTATAAGAGGTTATCAATGGCGTAGAAGAGGGAACGGAAAGTCGTGTCTTGGTTTAACCACTTATCTGAAAGAACTTTAGCATGATATGGTGCAATCATCAATTATTGGTCGCTGTCTAAGGTTTTTATAGTTGGTACACCCACGTGCACTTGTGAGCAAAGGAAATGGAGTATGCACTATAATTGCCCGAAAGGAGAGAAGAGAGTTTCTATGTGATACAAACTAAAAGAAAAGATGTGGTATATAAGGATAAAATTTTGATTGCTAACTGCAAAAAAAAGAGGAGAGAAAGGTGGAGAAAGTCGTGCATAATAGGTGAGAAAATCCCCCACAATCAAAGAAAGATATTAGTAGAAATTAAACTAAAGTCAATGGAAAAAATGAAAACTAATTTTTCCTCAAAAAGTAACTCGCACTGTGTCCAGTTAGACTGAGCGGACGGCTCACACGCATGTCAAACTAGGGTATGAGCTATTCAAATAACAATAAAGAAGAAGAAGTATATACACCTCATAACAAGGTTCCAAAAGTTCCATGTGGAACAAACAAAGGGAAACACAATGCCATTATTCCAACATAACACGCTTTACTTCTTGACATTTTCTATTGTCTTTGAAGTTCTCATTGACTTCAAGGATGAGAAAATGACTTGTCATTCTCCTCTCGATTTTTCTATTATATATCACCCTTTCTCTATTTTTCTGTTTATAAATTATCGATAATTATGGTCCATTTTATGTTGATTTTGTAAATTTAAGTGAACAATATTGTTTAATTTGATAAATTTTTAAATTTATTGAATAGTTTTGCTTTTGATGTATCAAGAGAGTTGAAATTTTTTCATGTTTTTTATGAATTTTTTTATTTAAATATAATTTAAACTCTCCATTTTTTGTTGAATTTCTAATTTTAATGATGAATATTTCTTTATTTTGATGAATTTCTAACTTTTATTGATGAATATTTTTTGTTTTGAACCTTTTGGACAATATATAAATTTTAGTGATAAATGTTCATCAATTTTTGTTGAATTTATGTTAGAAACGAAGCAATGAAAGTTGATATAATTTGATTAATGAAAGCGCATAAGAGATAAAATGATGGAGAATTGGAATTTCGTTTATGATGCATTAAGCTAAATTTTAGTGAAAATTTGTCACTTTTTATGCAAGTATAATATGATTTTTCTTTGTTGAATGTTTAAGTCTTACTAATGAATATTTATCAATTTTTATGTATTTGACCTATTTTATATTGAATATGCATTTTTTATGAATATATAAATTTTACTTATAAATATGTTAATTTTTTGTTATGAATGTTTATTAATTCTTGATGAATTTTTCTATTAAATTAAGGTGCTTAATGAATTTTTAAAATTTAATGATGGATATTTATTTATTTTAATGTATTTGGACTATTTCACATTAAATATAAATTTTTTTGATGAATATATAAATTTTAGTGATGAATATGTTAAATATTAATACTGATGAATATTTCATTATCTATGATAAATTTATCAATATTAAGGTAAATATGTTAGTGGGTGTTTGACTGAGTTTAATTGTGAGTTTTGAGATTCCAAAAGTGCAAAATAGGCTAAACATTACGTTTTTAATAAAATAAAAGGGAGATTTACACCTGAGATATACTTTAATTTACACTTATAACTCTAGTAGTTTTTTTTTTTTTACTTTTATGTCTCTCTCTCCTCCCATCACCTCACGGCAGTGTCTCTCCCCTCCCATCATCTCCCTCTCTCTCTCCTCTCCTCAATGTTAGTATCTCTCTCTCCTTTCCCCACATTCACATATCTTTCTACAAAAATAATTTTTTAAATAAAATAAATTATATTTATTTTTAAATCATATTATTTTTATAAAAAATTTATTTTTTCCCTTTAGATATAAACTTAATTATTTATGTTATAGATAATTTTTTAAAACATTTTTTATGAAGAAGTTATTTCGCATTTAAATTTTAGTTTTGTTATTCATATCTCTTTTTGTAGTACTATTAAAATTTCTCTTATTATAAATTAATTTATTTTTATAAAAAAATTCATTTATTTTTATGATCTAATTTTAAACAAAATTTAAATTTAAATTTTAAGTTTATATTATAAAATTTTAATTTTTAATTTTTTTATTTCAATTAAAATATTTTAATTGAGAAAATATATTTTGTTTAAATCCTAAACCTTAATTGGTCAATTTAAAATATTAAATTAATAAAGCTAAACATTAAACCCTAAGGGTGTGTTTGGTTGGGGGAAAATCATTTTCTCGAAAAATGATTTTCCAATGAAAACTTGTTTTTCTTGAAAATCATTTTGCACATACATTTTTCTTTGTTTGGTAAAATGAAAAATAATTTTCCAAAAATTCATTTTCCTTTGTTTGATAGGAAGGAAATTAATAACATTTTCCTAAACCCTAAACCCTAAACCCCATACCCCAAACCCTAAACCCTAAACCCCATACTCTAAACCCTAAGCCCCACATCCTAAACTCCATACCCTAAACCCTAAACCCTAAATCCTAAACTCCATACCCTAAACCCTAAACTTCATACCCTAAATCCTAAACTCCATACTCCATACCCCATATCCTAAACCCTAAGCACCATACCTTAAACTCTAAACCCTAAATCCAAAACAAAGGAAACCAATAATGTTTCCTAAAAATCAAGTAAAAAAAGAAACCAAAGTTATCTAAAAAAACATGAAAATGCATAAAATCAAAGAAGTGAAACTGCCAAAATACAAAAATACAGAGTTTGAATAATATTATCCAAAAAAAATGAAAACAGAAACCTAATTCAAAGTTTGTCTTGCCTACATCAAATGCCTAATACCATGAATTTAAGTTTTGTTCTTCATGAAGTTGTCAAGCCAAATCCTATGAAGCTTCTCATTTTTCACCAGAAATCCTTTGCCATGACTTTCATTTCCATTCGGATAATCAAATGCGAAGCCGAGAACTCATCTTCGTAACCTTCCATCTTCATGACTTCTTGATAGAGTAACTCAATATTAAGCTTGGATTTGGAGGTTTGTTGGAGAGCCATAGCAACTTCACCAAGTTGGTTACCGATTATTTGTATTTACGGATCAATCTCATGAGCTCTCTTTCGAGTACTCTTTGTTTCTCATGGAAAACTAGAAGTGGTTGATTGTTTATCATTCTCTTTCACTGTATGAGCATCACTATCTCCCTTATACTTAAGATTTGTTGCTAACTCATGAGATTGTAGCTGGATATCATCAAAAGACTTGGCATATTTTCCTCTTACGGAATCCTTCCCAACAACAATTGATATTTCATTATACATATCAGTTTTCTTGTTGAGCTACTTCTCATCGGTTGGATTCTCCTATTTATGAAACCCAAACAATCAAAGTTAAAAACACAATCAAAATCAAACTCGGTGCGAGAGGAGGTGCGGGAAGTGCAGGGCGGATGTAGGGCGAGTGCGGGTAGTACAGGTCGGGTGTAGGCGGTGCGGTCCAGGCGGTGCAGGACGAGGTGCAATGCGGGGCATGTGCTTGGCAGTTCGAGTACAACTGCAGGTGCAGTGTTGTGTTGGTTAGTGCAGGGCAACACAGGGTAGTGCGGGTGTAGGTGCGGTGCGGTGTGTGTATATGAATTTGGAGCAAAAATGGAGATCTACTTGGAGTTATACTATGAATTTGGAGTTTCAAATCGGGCGGATGCCAAATGTAGAAGAATATTTCCAAAACATTGGTAAAATAAGTGGAGTAAGGGGTAACCTCCTAATTAATGTTTTACTTGCATATGAATACATCATGACAAATTCACCAATGATAATCTCCACATAAACATCAATCGACCCCTAACTCATTCTCCACATAAATGTCACAAGTCTATAATTGGAGCACAATGGTTAGTAACCCAATTGCACGACCTACAAATTCCATGAAATGTGCAGGGCAATGGTTCCGTGCGAGGTGCGAGTAGTGGTTTCGTACAAGGTGCATGCATGAGAAAATTCGTCGAAAAAATAAAATACGAATCAAAAAATAAAATACATCAACATGTGTGTTGTACACACTAGGAGAAACACGAATCATCTTCATATTTTCATCCCATCCAAAGCCGATTTATCTCGAAGTTTGCATATACTCTCCCATGCATGTTTCATGGTTCCGATACGATTAACTTTACATATCCGATAGGCAATTGACATTGAATTTACTTGATATCATATTTGCAGCTCCAACAAAAGAGATGGACTTGAAAATGTAAAATACTTATAATAGTTAGAATAATAATTAACTTTACATATGTTGACATAAAATGAATCTCAAATTACGTGAATTATTCTAAATAAATTTTTAATTCTAAATAAATTTTCAAGATAGAATAAAAAATTACTGCATACGAGAATTACTATGTATGTCAACCATGATTAACCATGATGTTATCTTGGGATGATAACATAATCATCCCAGGATAACATCATGGTTAACCATGGTTGACATACATAATAACTCGATATACATTAATTTTTTATTCTATCTTGAAATTTATTTATGTTAATCCACGTAATTTCATATTCATTTTTACGTCAATATATGTAAAATTAATTTATAATTTTACCTATTATAAGTATCTTACATTTAGGATTTAGTGTTTAAATTTATTAATTTAATATTTCAGATTGAGCAATTAAGATTTAGATTTAAACAACATATATTTTCTCAATCAAAATATTTAAATTGAAATAAAAAATAAAACTTAAAAATTATAATTTTATAATATGAACTTAAAATTATAATTTTACTTTAAACTAAATTTTTTAAATTAGATCTTAAAAAATGAATACATTATTTTTGGAGCAAAAATGAGTTAATTTATTTATAATAAGAGAAATTCATAATGGTACTATAAAAAAGAGACATGGATAACAAAACTAAAATTTAAATGTGACATAATTTCTTCATTAAAAAATTTTAAAAAATTATCTATAACAAAAATAATTAATTTTCTATCTAAAGGGAAAAATATAAAATTCTTTATCCTAGGATGATAACATAGGGTTTAATGTTTAAATTAACCAATTAAAGTTTAGGATTTAAGCAACATATATTTTCTTAATCAAAATATTTTGATTGAAATAAGAAAAAATTTAAAATTTTATAATATAAACTTAAAATTATAATTTTATTTAAAATTTAAATTTTATTTAAAATTAGATCATAAAAATAAATACATTATTTTTTAATGTAAAAATAAGTTAATTTATAATAAGAGAAATTCATAATCGAACTATAAAAAGAGAAACATGAATAACAAAATTAAAATTTAAATGTAAAATAATTTCTTCATTAAAAAAATTAAAAAATATCTATAATAAAAATAATTAATTTTCTATCTAGAGAAAATAAATTCTTTATAAAAATAATACGATTTGAAAATAAATATATTTTATTTTTATTTAAAATTTTGTTTTAGTAAAGAGATATGTGAGTGTGGAGGAGAGGAGAGAGAGACTAATATTTAGGAGATGAGAGAGAGAGATTGACAAGTGGGGAGAGGAGAGGAGAGACTGCTGTGCCGTGAGGTGATGGGAGGAGAGAGAGAGAAAAAATGAGGATATAAGGGTCATTTTAGTTTTTGGAGGGTGACCTAAGTGTAAAAGAAACTAGTAAATCTGTAATTATTAATTAAAACATGACCTAAGTGTAAATCTCCCAAATAAAAACTGCTTTTGAAAACTGATTTTGTGTTTGGGAAAACTTTTTGATTAACTTTTTCTAATAATTTAGTCAACTTTCTTCAATTATCTTATTTGTGAAAATAACTTGAAAAAAGTTAATTCTTTTAGAGCCAACCTTCTTAATTTTGGGAAGTCGATGAGGAGCAACTTCTCACATCAAATTTTACGGGCAGCTAAGACGACAATTAATGATTTTTTAAAAAGCCAAAATTACTCTCTATCTTTTGTTAAAATCCTCTTAAACCTATTATAAAACTTTCACACCCTATGTCTTCGCCTTTCTAGTTTCTCTCGCTCCCGCCTCCTAATCCCTAAAAAAACTCATATTACGAAGACTCAACCCGATGCCATTTGCGGGCTTGAGTCCTTATATAAATTCATTGGTTCTGTCTGTCCCCATTTTAAAGTATCTCTCCTTCTCTTTAATTGAGTGAAAAATTGAGATATTTCTCCATAAATTTAAGGTTGATAATGATGAAATTAAAGATTGAACACAACAATCCGAGTGGAGCATTGTTCCCGGTGGTCTTCCTCAACAGCGACCCTAGCAAGGTGGTCATCATGAGGAGGCCCTATTCTCGCGGTGAGGCTAAGGTAGACTGATGCAAGATAGAAATTGAAGGTGAGGTGAACGCATACATAGAAAGGAAAGGCGCGAAAGAAGAAGAGAATGGTTTTAAAATATTATGAGATTATATAATAGGTTTGATGACAATCAACTTTATCTCTCACTCTGTTATCATCTTCTCAAATTTTACATTTCGATTTCCTTTGAATTTAATTCAAATCTCAAATCTAGGAACATCTTCTAGCGAGGAAATCGAAAATATTTAATATTATGTGATATATATTTTTATACTTGTTTGAGTTTTGTCCTTATCTTTTCAATTTAAAAGAAAATGTTGCAAGTACAACTTTTGAATAGTTGAGATTTATTTCAAGTAAATTGATCGTTGAGATATTTTAAATATGATAGTTGAAAAAAAAATTGACTAGGTAGAATTTTGCTCCACTAAAAAAAATCAATTCATTTAATGTACAAAATAAATAAATATATAGTTACCAAACACGTAACTAGCTTCTTTATACAGCAACAACCCAACTACAGACCATATTATACTTACAAAACAGCCACAATGCAACTACAGTTCCCCCAAACACATCCAATAATCACCCCCAAAAGTAGGAGTAAAAAGGTGATTTCGTTTCTCTGAAATTTGGGAAAGTGCGCTCAGCTAATGCGTAGCATTAATGACATGACATTTATTATAGGACAATTATGCCCCTAAGGAATTGAAGTTTTTCCACTATATTTTTATATAAAGCCCACTCCAAACATCATATCTAAGATATTTGTTTTTCTTTCTCTCTCCTCAGTTTGCATATGAAATTCCCCTTTTATGACTCTTTCTACTTTCTGTTTGTTCTATTACTTGGGGTATCAGTAATAAATTTCAGGATCGGAGTCTTTTAAATTTTTCTTGAATGTAATTCTAAATTGGTATATTTATATATGATTGCTCTTATTTTTGCCCCAATTTTGCATCGATAAGAGGAATATGTAGTTTTTATTCATTAGTGATTTCACAAATTTGTGGATGAAGTTTGGAGGAGAGAGAAATTTTATGCTATAAAGTTCAAATTCGATACAACAGATATGGACATACGGTTGAAGAAAGTGGAAGGGTTCAGGGTTTTGGTCTTTTTTGGGATAATTACTTGATTAATGGGATTTGAAATTAACAGTGAAGCAAGGACCCAGTAGAAAGGATTTATCCTATTTGTGTTGAGAGGCTACCCAGATTTTCTATCTGTATTGTCTATCTTTTATTTTTTTTCGATTGTCAAGTTTAAATTATATATTAATCAAAGTAGCTTTAAAAAAATTAGGCCAAACAACTCAAATTACTGAAAAACACTTATATAAAAATTAGGTCAAACACTTTATAAATTCTCCAAAAACTACTTTTGAAAAAAATACTTTTAAAAAATAAAAATAGTTTTTGATAAATTAGGCCAAACAGCCTCTTAGTTATGTTGATTTCTATTGACAAATTTACTAATTTTATTGATAAATATTTTTTATTTGACAAATTAATAAATTGTATTGATAAATATGTTAATTATTTATGATGAATATTTACTAATTGTTGATGAATTTGTGTAAATAACTAAATAAAAAAGTTAAGAAATGTAAATTTTATAAAATATGAATTTTTATGCTAATTATTTATGCTAACTATTTGTGATGAATTTTTGCTAATTATTTATGCTAATTATTTATGATAAATTTTATATATAATTATTTATGCTAATTATTTATGATGAATGTTTACTAATTATTGATGAATTTGCTGATAAATTTGTCATGTAGTAGATGAATTGAAATATATTCCGAGAAAAATGATGAATATTTTCATAAGGAGGATGAATATCGATAAATATACACATATTTTTTAAAATTCATCACTATTATTGTAAAATTTATTACTATTATTATAAAATTTATTAGTTTATTATAATATTTATTAGTAAAATATCCAATTTACATATTTTTTATTTTTATTCTTTTACATAAATAAATAAAAATACTTTTATTCATCATTTTTTAAAAAAATTAGAGAAACATATGTCTAAATGAAAATAATCATTATTTCAAAAAAAGAAAATAATCATTATATTTACATTAAATTTTTTATTATAGAAAAGGCATAATTAAGTAATTATTTTACTATAAAAAATAAATATAAAAATATAAATTTATTAATATTCTTCTAGAATTATCAAAATACTAAAATTCATAATTTGATTATAAAATTTCTTATTTTATAAAAAAATTTCAGGGATCGAGGGAACACTATATAAGGAAGGAGAGAATCTCACAGCCCCGCCTATTTCTTCGAACCAAAAAACAGCGGCCCCAGCCCCAGGCTGTCGAACTCTAAGTCTCCGATTCTCCGCGCAGCAGCCGATGGGCTGGTGTTGTTCGCCGGGGAGGTTAGTTGAGCTTCTATTTCTTGAATCTGGGCTAAGGTAAATTTGAATTATTCGGCTGCGCTAGTGATGGGTTGTTCTTCAATTTGAACTTATAGGTTGGATAGTTAGGCCAAATCCCTTAGTTAATTGAACTTAGGATTCTAACATATTTGCTTTCGCCGTTAATCGTCTGATTTTGTGGTCCGGTTTTCTCATGCTGCTTAATTTTCTATTTGGAGGTTTTTTGTTTTAATTTGGACCAATGCAGATGGTTAAAGAGTGATTAGTTGCATGTGATTGTTTGTTCCTGGAAATTGATGGGGCTTTGCTGTTATTGTTTTGTGTGTACTTAATACTTGCTCTGGCCCTAATCTGAGGTTTTGCTTTTGCTCCAATCTGGGGTGTTGCTGTCACTTTCTGTGTACTTAATATCTAATTGTGACCCTGCTGCTTAGGATGTCTGCTTTTGATGCTCTTATGACTGGATCCCGCGCAGCGGCAGTGAAGGAGAAGAAGATGGAAGAGAGTATGAAGCGCAAAGCCTTAAGCAATGATTCTGCTGTAGGCCCAGTCTGCAAGAAAACTATGATGGTGAAAGCAGAAGCAGTAAAAGTAGAAGCGGAAGGCTTTTTTGACGGGGGTATCAACCACATTAGTAGCAAGGAAACTCTATTGGGATCGCTTTCTGAAGATTTTGATCCAAACTCAGCTATCTGTTGGGGCGCTGGTGAGAAGGTTCCCTTCCTTTTCCTGTGCCCGATTTGCTTGTTGTCCTTTGCCTAACGGCCTACCAAATTTCTCCTCTACATGAGGGCGGTTCTGATTTAGGGATTGACCCCCAAACACATCATCAACGTGTTGGCCATGGCATATTGCACAACAAAAGCTGAGATTAAGCGTCAGTATGAAGTAATATTTCAATAATGACATCCTCTTCTTGGAGCATTTCGTTGTATAATAATTATATCATTATGGGAATTTGTACTTTATTTCAGTGTCTTCTTTCATGCCCTTTGATATTCCCCATATAATTGAACCGTTTCTTATCGTAGGAGTTGGGAGATTTAGGGCTTGTTGCACAAGCAAGGCATTCATCTCAGACCATGATTCACAGTCCACATCCCTTGACAGTTGCCAAAGTCCTAGAAACATTTCAGCGTATTGCAAAGGTGGGATTCATGAAGTGCCAAACGTCTTTGTTAGGCTAAACTGTGCAAGTAAAAAACCTTCATGTATGCTAAATCTTATTGCTTTATGTGAGTTGGTATGCTTGGATATTTATCTACATTTTCGCAGCAGTTTGTCAGTTGCCTGTCCTTTCCTTTCCTTTCCTTCCATTCGGTGCTGTATTTATTTTCCTTTTCATGTTCCTCAGGAATCTGGCAAGAATAGCAAAGAGAAGAAAACAGGTCATGTCAGGGCACTTCTAGTTGCTGCTCGTGATTGTGAACCCAAGTATCTGATTCGTTTGCTTTTGAAGGTTATTTCTTGACATGTTCGCAGATTTTAGCTCATTTTGTTCTTCCTCCCAGCTGAACCTGGATAATGAGAAGAGTTGACACATTTCAAGTGTACGGGTTTTATATCAAAGGCCCTTTCTTATTTTGAACATAAGTTCCATACTCATCCTTCGTTCTTTCAATAATCATTAAGGGTTTAATTGGTCCTAGGTGACAGAGTTTGAATAGGTCAAAAATATTTACCGGTTAACCTTTTTTATTTTGATGTATCTTTCATGTTTGGGTAAATTTTGCCAAATCCAAGGATGGAGGAAGGGAATTGGAACGCTTGTAAATATCTCAACTTCTTGATTTGCTCGCAGCAAAATGCGTTGATGAAGTCTAATTTACATCTCATAAGAGCTACATTTGCTTTATCGAGTTAATGAAGCTATATAGTCTGGAAAATTAATTTGCAGCACTAGAGTTTGACACCTAGCCACACGTTTGTTACTTCCTCTGTAGCCTAGCACACCCCCCAAAAAAAAAAAAAGATTCATTATTTCTTTTTCAGGCTGTTCCAAACACGTCATTTTGCTGAAAGGACATTTTAAAAAGCACTTTTATGTCTATCTGTCATGGATGCTGTGATGGGTTTCTTGCTACACCATATCTGATACAATCTGTTTCCCTTCCTGTTCTGCAGTTGTGAGGAACTTGTCATCAAAACTTTGTGTGTAGATGCTGCATATGAGCCAGGAAAGGCCAAGTGGGTAAAGTTAAAGAAAGACTATTTGGAAAGGTACAGAGAATAAAATGTGCAAACTTGATAAATTTCGGATGCTTGAGTGTATCATCACAAGTTCACCGTGTATTGCAGCATGTGGGACTCACTTGACCTTGTACCTATTGGTGCATATATTTGGGAAGGGGAGACGTACAGGTGAATTATTTATTTTTCAAATAAATGTGATATTTTTATTGTTGAACGTGCAAATACTTACTTTTCCTATCCTTGGGGATTTGCACAATCATTTCGCCGTAGATTTCTATGGCACATTCTTCTTGCTTGTTTTGACCCTGATAAAGAAGAATTCCAGACCGTAACCAAAGCAGGTCAGATTACTTGTGCGTTATTTTGTTTCGTCACTACTTGTGGATTGCTTCTCTCATGTCATCATCTTTGCGGCACCTTTATTAGGCACTGGATTTTCTGAGGAGGTGCTTAAAGAACACTCCAAGATTCTCAGCTCGAAAGTGATACCCAAAGCAAAGGTGTCTCGAACTTGTTCCAGTAACTTAATAATGTATATATTGTTGGTTTCTTGCTGTGTTCCAGCTCACGTACTCTTTATCATCAACTCTTTATGCTCAGACGTATTACCAGTATGTCAGTAGTAAAACCACTCCTGATGTATGGTTTGCACCTTCAGAGGTAATACTTGTCTTGTTGGTGCGTTAATACATATATTGTATCTCTGCAATACTGTAGTATCTGCTATCTAGTTGCTTTACTCACTTCATATAGCATCTATAAATGGTCTTTCGTTTCTCTGGCTTCTTTTGCCCCCTCAAAAATTTCAATTCCAACAGCCGGTTTGAAACTATGACCTGTCATGCTTCCTATGGACATATTAGTTTTACCCAGATTTGCGTGTGCTGTTACTGAGACATCCAGTACAAATATGGGTCTAGCAGTGTGACTTACCTTTGTTTGAAAAATCTGCTTGTTTTTAGTTTAAAAGGACCAATTGACATCCAGTACGAATATGGGGCTAGCAGTGTGACTTACCTTTGTTTGAAAAATCTGCTTGTTTTTAGTTTAAAAGGACCAATTGCTCATATATGTACTGAATATTGATTCTCTACCTTTGCACTGCATTGCATGAAATGAATTGTCCAAGTTAAACTGGCACATTTGATCTTTGCACCCCAGTTTAGGTTTCCATTCTCAACTCCGATCACAATCTTTATCATTTTGGTTGATGTCCATACTATCTTGTAGTTTCTGCTGAGAATAATTTGGGATTTACTGGGAGAGGTTTTTCCCCTCAATGCCAGCTAGAGGCTACGTATTCTTTTCCTTGCACTTTTAGTGCATACACCGCAACTTTGCTAGAATATTGCTAGAATAAAAAATGAGAATACACTGCAGTATGCTAGATAGAATAAAAAACGAGAATAGCAGGAATCTTTCAGCACAATCATATGATCATGCTTGCTTGTGAAATACATAACTAAATACTGTTTTGACCTGCATGTTTTGTACACAAGGAAATTGACACATCTCAAGACCATAGTTGGGTTTTGGTACGCTTAGTTTAGAAAAAATAGGCACAAGCCTGGTCGCCATAAGCACGCCCAGGCGCAGTGACTCCTGGAGTTGCTGTTAAGGGATGGGCCTTGGTGGACCTTGCCTGGGTGTAAGAGCCCCTCGTGTCAGTTGCATATAAGAATAGAAGCAAGCCAACCAAATACGCCTATCATCACAGGCATAACCATTATAAACTCATTAAAAAAACCATGAAGATCCTTATCTAATTCTGAGTCAAAATCATGAAATTGAATGAATATGCCTGTCTATAAGCATAAGAAATCATCCTCAGTGTTTGAATCCAGTGTTAATTTCCTTGCAAAAACCAACCAATTGCTGTTATCTTTAATTGGAAGGTCAATTGATAGCTTGTAGTTTTGGGCTTTTGCTTGACCATAGACCTCGGCTTGACCGGCTGGATATGAACTCCAGAAAATGGTTGCGGAAGCTGTTCATACTAGGTTCTGGGTATATGCAGCGACTTGTTCCGCTTGATTCTTTGTTTCCTTTTTTTAATCTCCAGGAGGGGGAGTCAGGAACCTATCTACTATGTTGTAGTCTGTTTCAAGTTGAATTTTAGCCTTTTTCTTTTCGGCGGGGGTAGGATGTAGCAAGAAGTCGAAGGGGAAGGTAGAATACTGTATGTGGGGGAAAACAATTTTGTAGTACATTTGCATATAATAGAGGGCTTCTATTTGCTTATATAACATCACATTAATGTCGACATTAGCAAGATTTGGAGTTATATATAAGAAGACGCTTGAATAAAACATTATCTAATTAATTAGCACTGTCTAAGGTTACTTTTTAAACATTTTTTAATGAATGTTCTTGCAACCAAGATGCTTGTGCCGTTTGTATCGCACTTTGGGCTCTGGATCCTTTGCGCCTCGTGCCTTGCAAAACTAAGGTGATATGCCTAATTTGCTGGTACAGGATTGAGTATGTGGTAAACTAAGGATTCAAATGCAATTATTTTTTGTCATAGTACTGCAAAACCGCATTCCATATCATGGTTGTTGCAGATTGAAAATGTGGTTAGCTTAACTTCAATACTTTTCCTATGCTGCCGTTTTCTAGCAGAATGGCCACATTTTGAATCTATGCGGAACAATCATTTTGTTTTAGAATGTGTTTGTAGAATCTGCCCATGCATCACAAAACATGCAACATTATTGCAACAAGAGTTGCACTCCTGGTACTTGCTGACATTTGGGGAATTAGGACACAGGGAAGTTTGTCTTGGGAGGCATATCGCAATAAGAGAAGGCTTCAAAAGTTTGGTTTATTAGCACATATGGTCTGAATTTTTACTGGCAGGTTTACGAGTCAATTTAAGGAACTGTTTTTGAACTATCACAGGTATGGGATGTGAAAGCTGGTGGCCTGGCTATCAGTCCTGTATATTGTGCTGAAACTGACAGATTGGGTTCCAACAAGGTTCGGTTCTTGAAATTTTTTCGGTGTGCATATGCCAACTTATTCCAGTTGTGGTAATCTCACATATAGACTAGAATTGCAGCATGTGAGTTAGAGTCTATTTTGTTTCTGTGATCTGGGTTTTTCTCTGAGGAATCCTACTTTAATTCGTCCCCGTGATGATAAAAGTCCAGAGCAAGCTCCAACATCAAAACAGGTGCCCGGCCTAATTTATTGCAACTTTCATTCGTCTCCTGTATGATTACACTTAATTTGCAAGCTTTATTCGTTGCAACTGTTTTCTGTTTTCCTCCCCTTCTCTCCCTTTCTCTCTCCCTCCCTCCCTCCCTCCTTGTTATTCCTTCTTTGTTCAGGTGGCTGAGATGTACCTCAGACAATCGCAAGCTAATCCGCATGCCCCAGATGATGAATCAATTAGAAGTTGACATCTTAGGCCTCTACTTGAGCATCAACTTATTTATCTCTTAATTAGGCTCGTTAACCTACTTGACCAATGAGGTCTTGGCTTAGTAGTCAAGATTGAGGTCATGGACACATTATGTCCCAGATTCGATTCTCCCTCTCCCATTATATTGTAATGCCTTTGTGGCTCCTTTGGACACCAAAACAAAGTACTCATGTAATTTGTCTGCTACTTGATATGCGGACTTGTACTTATTTGGTTTTTTAATTTAAAATTTATTTAACTGATGGGTATAAATACACTAGTTTTATAATGGGAGGACATTTCAGATTAAAACACTCAGGGGAAATGTGGTCCAGCTTGTCCTAGACTACTTGACCACCCAAAGGAAAATTCAAGATGGGTTTCAATGAAGCCACTGCCTGATTACCATCGAGATGATTAGGAAGACCAACCCAGGTACTGATGCCTCCTGTATCGGGGGTTTTATTGAGAGTGATTGCATTGGATAGAGATAATCATTGCTTTCCCGTGACATATGGCATTGTTGATTCTGAAAACAATTAAGAGTTGGGGCTACTTCTTCACCTAATCATTGCTATGCTGCATGTGATTGGTGTTGAAGATCATCACAAGTTTACTGTCATATCAGACATATGCGAAGGTAAATTTTCCACATTGTACAGTTCGCAAATGCCTATAATGTATTACTCTTTCAAAAAAATCTTGTTAGCTCTAATAATTATCAATTGACAAGGTGTAATAAAGCTTTGAGGGAGTCCATGGCAGATGCCACCAAGACTTGATGTGGTTCATTTGGAGAGGAATATAGGGAGCATCATATGCATTCACCTCATGATAATGGAGATACAAAGCCCCCCTCCCCTCCCCCAGACTCTCTCTAATTTGATTCTTGCAAATTGGTAACCAAACCCTGACCTCCTCCACCTCCTTCTCTTTAGAAAACCTCACCTCCTCTGTTTCTTAAGGGATATCATTGATTTATTTGCCAATGGTGTATCTCCTCATGTTTTATCTAATATTTTTCTCTGTAAATAAATAGTCACTCTCTATTTTCAGTAACCCCTAAATTGCCTTCTCTCTAGCTTTTGGAACGATTTTATCGGTTTCTTTTTATATACTTATATGTAGTTGATTATAAGATCGGTCTACAACGAGCATCAATTTTTCGAATTCAAACTAGTATAACAAATAAATATATTTGGAGGAAAGACTGTACAATTTGTGTATCTCCTTGTCAGAGGTTGTATGATAAAATAACGACTAAATGGAAGTGGAGTGTTCGGAAGAGTTTCAATTAATTTTTCTATCAAAAAATATTATTGTGTTATTTTAGTTATGAGTTTTTTGAGTTTGATGTATATTGTAAATATTATGTGGCATTCGATTATTGAAATTTATACTTTATTTTTTTATAAAAAAGGTGAGTTCTCACAAATTCTAGTATCATATTGGATTTACTATATAAGTTTACAAAAAAACTAGTTTCTTCATGAAAAACTCTAACTTCCCTTTACTTTCACAAGGAGCTGTCATCAACCATAATTGGTGGTGGTAAGCCCTACTTCTTGTGCATGTTGAAATTTTATGTAGTTAAAAGGTATAAGCTAGTATTTTACACGCAGTATCTAAACTAGTACTCAGTGTTTATATTCAATAAAAAAATTTCTGCTTTGAAAGAGTTAAATTGTTCATTTTTTTCGCCATTAGTGTGATTTAAGTTCTCACCTTAGTGTGAGTTAGGTTGTTTCACCTCTAGTGTGAGTTTGGCATTACCCTAGTCTGATTTATGGTAGCTTTGAAAATTTGGAAGTTCTTTTTCTTGCGGAGGAGTGCAATCAACCATGTTAAATAGATACTCACTCCATGAAGTTATACAATAGCTCGCTAACATTTGGAAAAGACGTATTAGTATTGAGGAACGTGATTGGAGGCAAGAATAATACTACAAGTTTAGAACTAGTCGATAGTATACCTACCATTAGCTTCTAGAGATAAAGATTTACTTTGATGTGTTTAGATTAGCAATTGTTTTGAGATACTCATTTTAGATGTCGTATGATACTTCATTAATGAATGGTTTATTTTTCTTATAATATTAATCTCTGATGTTGTCGATATCTTATTTTAGACCCAATTAAAAATTATTCTAACACCAAAAAAAAAGCTAAGTTAATTATCTATATTTTTTAAAAAAATATTTTAAAATATTATTTTAGACATAAGCAAACATTGTAGTAATACAAAATAGAAAAAATTTCCTGAGCTAATTATTTAAATTTGTTTTCATCGGAAATGAGTTTTTACAATACACTTCAGTTGTAATGGATGAATGTTTTTAAAAAAATAAGATTCTAAAATTTTATTTTGGAAATAAGCAATCACTGTTGTAACACAAAATAGAAAAACTCTCCAAATCTAATCATTTAAATTTGTTTCTATAGCAAATAAGTGTTTACACTTCAGTTGTAATTGATTATCTTTTTTTTTTTTTTTACAAAAGAAAATGTTAAAACTTTTACGAGTAATTATTGTATCCCCGTCACAAACTGTGAGGGAAACGAGACAAGTTTATCCCTTTTAACCTGCAACTTCTAACCATTAGGTCCTCGACAGAAACAACACCGCCTTGAAGAAATTCACAGCATACAGTAGTCTACACAGCATAATGGAGAGCAAACGAAAACAGTTGGATTTTTAGAGGTTAAGAAGATCTTACAATTTGCATAATAAGTTCGAAATTCATACACTAATCCCTGAAATTAACTGTCTTTGGCTTCTTTGGACTGAGACCCTTTTAGCATAATTCTTACCTTTGTTTGCAAATTTCGATGTATGAGTAACCCTGACATGATGCACATTGCTAATGGCACGTTCTCTTCTTCTATGCTTGCCAGAATGTCTTCTAGCTAAACGACTAATCTCGACTTGAACCCGGTGACTCCGTGGCTTTAAAGACCTCCTTACATGGCCTCTCCTACGTTCCCTCCATTGGCGAGATGACATTCTTCTACTTGAGTCAATTTGACTACCAGCAGTACTATCGCAGGAACTTTCTTCATACTTGGCATTATCATTTCTTGAGCTTTCTGTGTCTCCAAGGTCTCTAGCATGTTTATTACTGTTCATCCTCCTATGCTGCCTTCTTCTCGGTCTCAGGAGCTTGTGACATAAGAAATGGCAGACAGTACCCCAAATGTGGAAGTGTATTGCAAAACATGTCCTTAATCCTTTGCACATAATGTGGCAAATGCAGTGGAAGATGCGCAATTTATAGGAGAGATACAAGAAAAATAGCCCTACGGAATACAAAATAAAATTAGTGCTAGATTGCAGAAGTAGACTAGAGTTTAGTTTCTTTTCTGATCCATCTTAAACAATCTTCCTGAATAGAATTACAGAAAGGTGAATTTATCGAGAACTTTCTGCACTGATAGGGGGTACGAGGGAGGGCTTACCGATGTAGAAGACTAAGATGATGAGGCCCAACTTGAATAGATTGGCAACACAGAAATGCTCAATGTAGCAAATGAAATCCCATGTTGAACCACAGATGGAACTGCGTAAGGCAATTAATTGGATGCAAATAAGAGTCGGACAAGACAAGGGCATAATTCCCTCAAAATGATTTGTATAACATCATTTTTACCTGCAGGATTTTCCGGACAGGAAATCGAGAGGAGCGCTGAAGAGGCTGCCGAGGGCTTTAGCAAACCCAGATGCAAATGACTCGAGGGCATTGCCCATTTTTGCGACTTTGAGATCAAGGAAAACTGTGATATCATTCAGATTTTGCTTGATTGATCACACAGAAGACGGGATGAAGAAGCTAATTCAATGCAAATGTGATCTCAGTGAGAAGCAAGTGGTGGTGATGATTCTTGCACCTTGGAATTCCCTCTTGAAATAGGGAATGCCAAACCGAAACCGCAACAGATTGAGTTTGAACAAGTTGACAAGACAAGGATTGTTTGAAATATACCAACTGTCCGTAACATTTGTGACCAACGGTTTTTTTTTTTTTTTTTTGGTTCTTTTGTTGACGCCTGTTAGCAATTTTATTTACAATATGAAGAAACCACTGCGAGTCGAGTTCCGTTGGTCTTTGGCCCGCTTATTTACTCGCAGTTATTATAATTTATATTAGCTATATATACTCAGTGAAGCATGTACTCTTCTCACTTGCTCCCCATATGTATTTTTTTAAATGTATTTATTGTATATTATTATTTTTATATAAATTTAATTATGTGACTTGTCATAGCACAGCGAATCCATATCGCCCCTGCTCTTTTCTTTCTTTCTCTTTTTTTTTTTTTGTATTTTTGTTGGGGCAATATCTGTTTTGCATGTCAGTGGTGGCCATTTAAGAATATCATTCAAGATAATTTTCGCTTTGGATATCTATTTTCTCGAAAATTAAATAGCCTTTTTGTTTCCCCTCTTTGGTCATCTATATCGTACAACTACGGAGTATTACGAATTATTGGTATAGGATAAAAAAATCTGCCTGTATGTGAGGATCTATTGCTGATCTTTTTGCACACAAGGGTTATGTCATATTAATTTATTCATCTTAAATGTTATGAGTATAAAAGGACATTCCAAGCTCCAAGAAGTTATATTATAGTAGCAATAATAATGAAATGAAAACTAATTGGAGTTTCGGATCAAAGTGTCTTTAAAGTTTATAAAATATTTATTTTTTTGGATTCCAAGGACAGAAATTGGCTAGAATTGATAAGTTATAGGCACTAAGGGAAAATTTAAATGTTTTCAGATGACTAATGGTAGTTTTAAATAAAAAATTAGTTCACTGACAAAGAATATTTTACAAAACGTTAAAGAGTAATTTGTGAACTTAAACTAATTGTTAGCATATTGCAAGTTGGTTTTTAAGAAGAGAAGCTTTTATATGTAATATATTAAATATGTAGTTCGAGATGAACTCTTATGATAATTGCAAATAGTGTAGGACCATCCACAAATAAAATCTCTAATTTCTGAGGAAAATGAAAAACAGGTATCTAGCAAGAAGATTTATAGTTGATTAGGCACAATAAATAATTATCACATCCTGCAATGTTATGTGGCCCGAATTAAGTAAGGTCAGCCCAACTTGTAATCGTGACGCCACAATTAGCTTAATTGAGTAAATTGCATCACAACGAAAGCAAAACCTTCTTTTGCACCTCACGCCGTTGGTAAGAGAGTCCACACTAAACCTATAAACTTATCCAAACTTCAAAATGAACTTATTCGAAATCCGAACTAAGCTGAACTTATTTAAATTGTATAAAAATTGAGAAAACAAAACAAGTCGAAAAGAACAAGGCTTGAAAATGCAAACATAGCATAGTTTCATGTTTGCTCATCATTAGTCGATCGAGATCATGCACAAGGAAGCATTAGCAAACATTGAATGTTGTGGAGTAGCAATTGGACTCGTCATCAACAAAATGCATTCTCAAATTGCCCAAGAATCCAGAAATCCCATAAACTAAGTTTTTCACATGTTTGCCAAGCATCTACCAAAGTCAAGATACATTGGAAGAACAATCTTAGACAAATACAGAGACAAGTCAGAAGAGGGCACATAATTTTTTTTTAGCAGTAAACAGAGATTTTAGTCCATCCTGCCCTTCAAGATCCTCTCCTTGATCTCAGTTGGTGTGCTGAAACAAGCAAAGACAGAAAAAGGGAACAATAATAAGAAATCAATGCTGCTAATCATCGAGCGGAAAACAAGGAAAAGGGAAACTTCTAATCATTGAACATGTGAGCACGTAAAAATGACTGGTCTCCACTGGGCTGACAGTTATAGGGCTCGATTGTCGTGGAAAACCAGGCTAACATGAGGCAGAAACACAGTGTACGATTATAATGATGGAAATCACGAACAACCATTCCACAACACTGCTATTTAATTAAGGCCTGGATTTAATCCAGAAGTCTATGATCAACCTCTCACTTCTCAGGATCACAAGATATAGTACCTACTCAAAGAATGAAGACTAGCCAAAGACAACATAGCAGATGGTCTGGCATAGCTTGCAGCATTCAAACCTTGAGAGTCACCATACAAGGTAAATTTTCTTTCCGACCTTTGTTTTCCATTCTTCTGGAAGAGGGTAGGGGAAAGCTTGGCTGGTTTGGGTGCAAGATTTCATGACAATATTGGGCATAAGACTGAGTAAATTTACAAAGCTAGCAATTACCGTGGAACCGCGAGAAACCTTAAAACAGGTGGAAGACCATACAAGTTAGCGCCTAAGTTCTGTAAGGACTTCATCACCGCATCATTTTTGAATTTTTGAGGCATATACGGAAGAGTAAGACTAGAGCAGTAGTTCTCTATGTGAGAGGCAACTCCGAGGCAAGTGCTATAATTCCACTTATCAGACTAATAACTACACATCTACAAGTCAGCCAAGCACAATGGCTACAAAACACACGTCTTTGGTAGGATTTAGAAAGTATGCACACAAAACATCCAGGCTGAATAGGATGTGTATTGTAGACATAATATTAAAAAATTTCTACCACATCAAACTACCACTTCAACAACATTCAGATACCAGATAGCAAGAAAATCCCAAGAACAGACAGCTAGCTGAGAGAATTCAACTTACACAAGATAGACATGTGCTCCCCAACCACTCAAACAATCCCTATCGACTGATGCCTGTAAAGCCTGGGAGACTGTCTCAAACAATTCTTCAGGCTCCTGCATCATAGAATAAATCAAGATCAATCTGCAGCTCAAATACAGGGATATTGTTTGAATCAACATTAAAAGTTTAAAACCATATGGATACTTTTTTGTATTGTTTGAACATCAATTCTAGGAGCATGGAGGTTTATTTAACTTGAATGCCTGAGTTCCTTCAGTAGTCGTATTGCTATAGAGATGTCACAAAAGACAATCTATAAAATTAATAACATGTGATCTGTCACTAGCCAAATTTGAGGACTCAATAGAGAGGTCAACCAACGCAGATTAAGGGTCACCGGAAAATTCACCCCTCAGATTATGCAGCGCAGCATAGCATGATACCAACCAAGGACCACAATTTCAAAAGCTAAAATTACAGGACAAATAGTATGAGAACATAATGTCAATTGAAATACTATAAACAGTAGTAGTGATTAAGCAACCTCAAGAAACTCCAAGAGGACCAAATAGAGATGAAGAACTCACCAGGTCAGGCTTGTACATGGCCTCACAAGCACCATACAGAGATTCTGATGCAGTCCCAGCAACAACAAAATCTTTTGCCAGCTCCCTGCATTTATGTAAAAGATACAGTCCAGTTTAGCGCAACCCTTTGTTTGCCCCTCATTCTCCAATGGGGAAGGTACTAAGAAAGCAAGTGAAATTTCAAGCAGGCCTGAGAAAATAAAAGCTTAGTACTCTATGATACTTAAGGAAATTCAGTGTAAGCACTAGCAGCTGAAAAGTCCAACTAAAGACACACTGTAAACTTTACTTCATTAACAACTTTTAGAAGAACCACAAACAGATATGTTGGTTAGTGCTCTATATGCAGAGGATAGACAGACTATCACCCATCCATCAAAAGAATCCACATAAATTACATAACAGTGGCAGCACCTGTTGGCTTTTACCTCTAAGGAAAGACAGATAGGAAATATTACATAATTCGGTTAGTTACAGACATTCTAGATTAATAAGACGTACACTTTACTTGTCATCAGGAGTATGAGTCAGGGATAGATGTCAAGTCATCAGAACAGAATCTGAACCAAGTACTTCCTGGCAAAAAGAAAAAGAAAATAAAGCAAGGACTCTAAGACCAAAGTGATTTAACAAACATACAGCTCTAAAATTTTGAAACCTCTACTTTTTCTGTAATGGCAGTGCTCCAGGTCCCTAGCAGCCATATGATGCAACTCTCCAAGCAAAATTCAGCCTCCAACTTCCCTCAGTGGAACTATTGCCACATACAGGCAGAGACATGGAATTATGAAAAGGATGTGGCAGTAGGAAGAGATATCAGATTAGGGCTTCCTTTTTGCTCAAAAGACATTCTAAAATTCAACCAAAACATTCTGAAGAAACTTCCTGCATCATACTATATTTGATCTGACCCCTTGTAAGCCAAATCATTTATATATTTGTATTTAATTTTATCTTGAAGTGTTTTTCTTTTTTTTTTGAAGTCAGTTAATATCTTTACTTTAACTTATTAACATTATACAGTTGTAAATTAATGTGCGATTAATTAAGAAAAGCTTTGAATTGTTTTCAGGTGGAGATGGAGGCGTGATAGAAGAGAGCAGCTTTGGTAAAAATAAAGTCTCTTTCATTAGTACAGGCTTTGGCTTTCCCTTTTCGTAGAAATATCTTTTCCTCTCCCCCCCAACAAAAAGAAAGAAAGAAAGATAAATAGATTTCAACTTTGCTTTGCTCTTTTTCTGTATGGGCCGGGCTTGACTGAAGATTTAAAAGTTCGGTCGCAACACGGAAACAGCAGGACTATTGATGTCCTAGAGAGCAGACTGTAATAAGTAGATTAGCTTTCGAACAGACCTAGGTTTGTGTCTTGAAGTCTTACAACACCTTAAGGAGAAAACTTAGCAGAAGAGCTACAATGTTCAGTTGCAAGATTGAAACAACAAGACTATCAATTATCCTCGTTGCAAATGTTAAGTTCTACATAATTTGCTTTGAAGATAGCTAAACCACCTACACTGGTGCCTTGTCCACGAAGTTGAGGTCAAGCTTACAGTAACTTCAGAACATTTAAAGATTTCCAGAATATAGCAGATAATAAAAGCCATACTATTAAGAATACAGTCTCCGCTTAACAACTGTATTCAGTAGCAAAAGTGCAGTCTTAAGCTAGACCACCTAAAAATCACCCATCAAAAGATTTAAATAAACTAACTATTCAAAAAAAATTAAAAAAATCTCTACCAATACAACATATCAAAACAGCTGAGAAACAGCAAGCTAAGCAACGTAACAGTCAATATATCCAATAGTTACTCTGCTACTGATGAATTGCAATATGACATGACTCTACAGACTTGAGATCCAGATATTTTAAACTATACTAATTGAGCAGAGAAGAGATAACAGAAGGCACGGACTCAGGTCAACAGCGTAAACAAGGCAGAAGAAAACCTGCATGTTCCTACTATGCTAGCAGCATGGTGTAACACGTTTGAAAATGGAGCAAGAAAGGACATCATTCATTTCCTATTTACCTTTTTTTCTTTTAGATTTCTCAGCATAGCCGAGTAAAACATAACCATCAGGAAATGATAAAAACAAAAGGTTGAATTACTGGATTGTCAAACAAGGTTTAGTACTGAATTAAAGAAAGCATGGAAATTAGAGAGAGGAACATACTTGGCTCCAATTGAATCCATCGTGCAAATAAAAGGCTTGTCTCCATCACCCAATCCAGCAATCACCGGCTGGCAGAAGTATGGCCCAAATCTAACGAAAAAGCCAGACAATCATTCACATTTTCATGAACAATCAAAGAAATAGATCTAGCAGTTTTTTTGGCACAAGGAAGTAATGAATACAATCCCAATGCAAAATTTCCTACCAATGAAGCTCCCTTTACATGTCCTCAGGCAGTTACAACATTCATTACATTTTCATCCCCATATCACTAAAATAGATAAACAGGGCACAAGGGGGGAATCTATGCTGTTGAAACGACCACCTTCTAATACGCTAAGAGAGTCCTTGTTCTTTCAATCATTGATTTTGCCTAAGATGAGCCAAATTTCGAAGAATCACCAAGGTTGCTAAAATAAATAGGGTAGCAAGTTTTCTCTTCAACAAATCCAACCAATTTAATTCCTTTGTATCAAATCACCAAAAGGGCTTGAAAAACAAACATAAACAATAGCAGCAAGCATTTAAATTAGAAAAAGGAGAAGGATTATCAATGAAAAATGAGCAAACCTTTTCTCGTAGAGAATTGCAGAGACAAGGTTAGAAAATGTCTCAGGCTTCATATCTCTCTCCTCCCTCAGCTGATACAATTTGTGACGAAACACAAGTCGCTGATATCTTCAAATTTCCAAAACCCTCAAAAACATCAGCTTATTTTCTTTCCCTCCACAAACATACATAATCACCAATTCATGAAATCAAAAACACAAGAGAGCAGAGAGAGAGAGAGAGTACAGAGTTTGGGCATCGGAGGCGAGACCGGAGAGACCAATGAAAAGACGATCATGAATTTTGGAAATACGCTGAAAATCGGTTGCAATTGTCTGGAGCTGAACCCCTAATCTCCGATCACTAGCAATAGCAAAGCAGTTCTTGCCCACCATTGCGACTAGGGCACTTCCATTGTACTCGAAGATCTGCTCATTTCCGCCAAAATCAATACAAAATTCCCAAAAAATAAAAACAAAATGACATCGAAGAAAAGTTAGGGTTCCTAGAAAAGATGAAGAGACGTAGAACTTACAGACATCTGGGCGTGGAGGATGAAATCTGAAGGAAGATGAACACACAGAAAGTTTCGATGTCGAAGCTGGAGAGAGAGAGAAAGAGAGAGTGAGTGGGGGAACTCAGAGAGAATTGGAAGGAAAAGAGAGAATGTCTTGGGGAGTAAGTCACCACTTTACCTTTTCTGCTGGGTTGGCCCAGCCCTCTTTTTCCATCCCAGGCCCAATTTCATTGCCTTTTCTTCTGGGAGAGAATTATATCATGGATCTAAATTTATAAATTTAAATTACTATAAATAATAATTTACTTAAATTTTTAAAATTTTATCATTTATTTTTAAAATTTTATTTTTAAAAGAATAAATCTCTTTCCCGTAAATATATCATGTTACTGAATTCAAGGTATAAGTATTGAGGGTTGGATGCATATTGATCAAAGTACCAATATGGACACAAAAAAGTTTCAATTTTTAATCTAAATTTCAATATCTTATAAATAAGCCGTAAAAATACATAACCTTGATACATCTTGTTACAAAAGCAAAGTCGATTTGATGACGAATTTAATATTTCTTGTTTTAGTTTTTACTTTTATAATTACATTATTGATGCGATTTCTGAAAAAACAAGTAGGAAATTAGTTTGAATTTTAATTTAAAAGAAGTGTGTAACTTTGAAGAATTTATTGGAGGGATGCGTAAATAGTTTCACTGGCACTTCAATTGGATCTTCTACTGACAATTAAAACTTGCTGGGAGCCTTTAGTTGGTGGTGTTGTGTTAAAAGTAGGAGAAAGACTTGACGAGATAGAAAGTTTGGAGGTTCTTTATTTCCTTTTGTGTTTATTTTCTTAAATTTTGGTGCTAAGCATGTGACACTTGGATGAAATTGTTGTCGAAGGCTTATTGACCAATTGTCTTTGTTGGACTGTTAAAATATTTTAACTTAGTTAATTTTTGCTAGGCTTGAGATTCCATTATTTTAAGTTTATAGCTAGCTTTCTATTAGCAACTGATAGGTTTAAATTTTCATGGCATGCTTCAGTGATGGAAGAATATAAGATTTTATTTTATAATATACTTAATTCAAAATTTACTTATATTTAATTTAAAATTAAAAGAATTGAAAAATGACATTTTATATATATATATATATATATATATATAATATTAAAGTCACATAAAAGTTAATAAAATATGAGTAAATAAATAATAAGAGATGAATATAAATAAACTTCAAATTTTATAAAATATAAAACACGAAATTCTAAATAAAATACTTACAATATTTGTCACGAAATTAGAAAACTTGCTTAAAGAAAATCTGAAACTAATCTTCAAAATACGGAAGAAGTAATACACTTTAGTGAAATCTAAACTTACTTGTAAAAACTAATGATTTCTCCCAATAGAGATACATCCTTATATAGCAAACGTAATGCACCTTTTAGTAGGAAATGACAATTCTCTTTGAAAGACTACTTGTCTTTTTCCTTCTTTGTTATGACATCTTTATGTCATTGCTTACGTAAAATCAAGTTCCTTCTTTTCTTCTTTATGTCTTTATGTCACACTTTGTCAATTCTTTTTGAAAGACTACTTAGCTTCTTCCTTCTTTGTTATGACTTTTCATCTTTATGTCACAATTTTTGATAGCCAACTTTGTCCTTTTTTCTCAAATTGTAGATGAACTTCGATATGATTCTTTCATACCTGCAAGCGAAAAGGTTAGAAAATGACCCTTACTTTTGCCAGGGGTGACCTGTGGGCTCTTTTATTTTTTATGTCTCAAAGGGGTATTGCGAACAAGCACCTCCAAATGGATCGGGGTGTGTAGAAGATTTTGTTGAATCGAGCATTCTCATCACTGTCCGAATTGTCATGTGCCATAAGCTTCTATAAATAATTTTTCGAAGTTCGAGGCTCATCTTTAAGGATTTCTAAAAGATCACGTTGCTTTTGTGATAGACCTTTTGAACAGGATTTTTGCGATCCTTTGTTACTTGAAGAATTTTCCTTTTTGTCGGAGTAGATGGATTAATAGGAGATGGTTTAATCTTGTTTGGTTTTGATGCTTGCACTGGGGTAGATTAAACAACGTATATTTCTTTGATTTTGTCTTTAGAAAATGTTGAGCATTCTCCTTGTTGCAGAGTGTAGGCTTATACCACTGGCCACCATCTAACCCTGTAGATACGGACCATAGAAAGCGGATAAGGATTACGTAGGTAATTTTAAAATCGATATTCCCAACTAAAAATCCATGCAACATTGAATGTTCAAAAGAATTGTACTTCTTTTGCAAAAGGATCAAAAGTTGAGCCTTTGAGCCATTGATCCCATCCTTCTCTAGCTTACGTAGGCAAAATAGAGGAAGTGGAACCAAAAGGGTCCACCAATGATAGAACCATACTTGGGAAGTTTGTAATGCAAGTATCATGAAAATTGAAGAACCGAGGAGTAGACATCTGGTCTATAAAGAAATACTCTATACCAAGCCATTTTGTAATAGTTGTAGTTGTAAGATTGTGGTTAATAGAGGATAGAAAATTGTCTCTCTTCAAATGGATCCTTCTACTCATGGGAGCCAATAACTTGTCGGATGATGCACTTGGAACAAAGTATGTAGTCGGGACTTGTTATGTCTTTTGTATGGGTAAAGTCAATTGAATGCGAATTTACAAGAATAAACTCGTAGAATCGCCGGTCCTTTTGAGAATGGTCGGTATGAAAATGGAGGTTTCCAAAACTTTATTAGATAAATTGTCGGATAAGATCATTGGATAGAGGGGACTTATAATTTTTAAGAAACAAATGTTACTGTAAATTTAACATGGTAATGGGTAGCGGTAGGATTTGTGACAGCAGTTTTGTAGGGTAAATGAGGGAAATTTGTAAGGGATTGAAATTTGTTTTGAACTGGTATTTTGATATCTTGAAAGTTTCTGGGTGAGAAACCAACTGGTAATCTTTGGCCTTTTGTATACCTTTTCCTTTGTCCTTCGCTTACTCATGGTGACTCCTGCAAAAGTTTTGTTTTGTCACTCTTTCCTTGTAAAAACTCTCTAGTAAGAAAATATGGAAGTGAATTCCTTTCTCCTTTGATAAATTCTATTTTGAAATCAAAAGAAGATAAAATTGCTTGCCATATGGCAAAGATTTTCTTAGAAACCAAATTTTTAACGTTCCTTTGTAAAATATCTTTGCCAACTTTGTAATCAATTCTTAAAAGAAATTTTTTATAAAATAAATCATCCTGAAATTTTGAAACACAAAGAACAATAGATAAAATTTCTTTTTAATGATAGAATAGTTTTGTTGAGGACCGAGCCATATTCCCGAATGAAATCGGACAAGTTGTTCCTTTTGTCGGGACCTGTCATTTTTGCTTGAGTATACCACCATATCCTATATTAGATGCATCTGTTTCAACTATCCTATGTGCATTTGGATGAGGTATGCTAAGACAAGGTAAAGATTTGACTCTATGTTTAATTTGTCTAACTATTTCGATATATTGTTCCGTCCAGGGAATGAGCTTCTTTCTAAGCCTTCTAAATAGAGGAGCACATGTCTGTCTTAGATTCGGGAAAAAATCAGAAATATAATTAATACATCCTAAAACCTTCACAATTATTTTTTATCTTTTATTTCATATAGAAATTTCTCAGCAAAAGTGAGTGCTCTCATGATAGGTTTTATACTTCCTTTGTAAATGTCATGTCCAAGAAATCTTATTTTTGTTTGAAATAAAATCATTTTTGAAGTTGAAACAACTAATCTATTTTTCTTAGTAATATGTAAGAATATTTGTAAATGTTTAAAATGTTGATCAATGGTTTTGGAAAAGACCAAGACATCATCGATGTAAACAATAATAAAAGAGGTATATGGGTTAAAAATGTCGTTCATAATATTTTGAAATTCAGAAGGAGCATTTTTAATCCAAAGGGTATAACATTCCATTCATAGTGTCCAAATGGAACAATAAATGTTGTCATGTATCAATCGACTTACGCAATTTGTATTTGCCAAAAGCCGGATTTCATATCAAATTTTGAAAATATTTTAGTGTCAAATAATCTACTTAGTAAATCTCTTTTATTAGGAATCGGATACCGAATCCATTTGAGAACTTTATTGAGGGATTTGTAATTGATAACCAATTTGGGAACTCCACATTCCTTTTCTGCAGCATTATTAACATATAATGCTTGAACAACTCCAATGAGACTTTGAAGATCTAATGAGTTGTTTGTCTAAAAGGAATTGAATTTCACTTTTACAATGCTCGAGAAGCTCTAAATTCATTTGAGTTGGGCGAGTTTTTGTAGGAATATTTCTTTCATCAAAATCTTTTATACAAGGTAAGTAAACTATGTGCCTTTTTCTTTCCCAGAAAGCATTAGGGACATCGGAACATATCTGTTTCTTTATGATTTATTCTAGATCAAAAAAATTTAAATTGAAGGATTTTACAAGCTGTTCTTCGATCCTGAGATAAGAAATCTCTTCTTGTAAATGGGTAATTGTAGTTTGCTTATATTGTAAACTATTAATTTATCGAAAAATAGAGGATGTTTGTAAAAGGGAGACATCTCTTTGCTTAGCATATGATAAGAATTTAAAGGAAATTTGTTTACCCATAATATTAGTGTGCACTCCTAATTCATTAACATAAAAAGGATAAATTTGAGTGAGGAAAGGAATACCAAGAATAAGATCATTGGTAATATTGTCAACGATTAAAAACACATTTTTAAAACAATAGTCATTGTTTTGGATATATCCTTTATTTAATTTATATCTAATGTTTAAAGGTTCTCCATTTGCGCTGCAGAGGTTTTCTTTAGTCCTTTCACAATATTTGGTTGGAACGATTCCTCCTCTAAAGCAATTTTGATTTGATCCACTGTCAATTAGAGAAACTGTACTTATAGAGAAATCACCAACAATTAATTTGACTATAGAATACTATTTTTGGAAGGTAACTTGAGATAAGGTTTGTAAGAATTGATCGTCTGGAACTTCTTCTATTGATATATGAGGTATAGAGGTATTATCCTTTGGACTAGAAGAATTAGTCTTATGAGATTCTAAAATAGCGAATTTGGTTTCAAGCTCAAGGTCTTTAGTTTTTAGTTCTAGAATATCTTGCTTAAGGATTCTGACTTGAGCCTTTAATTCATTGACTTTAGCTTGAATCTCTTTTGTAGTAATTTGTTGGAAAGCATTTGAATTGGGTATTTTTATATAACTTAGAGAGATTTGGAGTTTCATGTTCGAGTTTAAAGGGTTTTGGTTCTTCATCGAGAATAAGTTGTTTTAACTTTTCTAGATATTCTTTATCTTTGGGTCGAGAAAATTTTCCTATTAAATCTAATAAGAATTCCTTTTGACTTTTATCGGTGATAACATTAAGTTGCTTAATTGGAGAAGACTCATAACTCGAGTCTTCGTCTTACTGTATTAAGGTAATAATTTTCCTCATTATCGAGTCGGAAGAATTGTGGGCTAAAATTGATAATAGTTTCTTTTGTAAGTCGGGATCTTCAGCAAAAAGTTCGTCAATTTTCTTTTCTGTTTTACATTGGAAAGCTTTATGACCAACCTTACCGCACTTGTAACAAACAATTTTCTTCTTGTTAAACTTCTTTTTCTTTGGAAAATTTGGTTTAGGTGCAAATCGAGCAAGAAAAGGATGGCATCTATGTTTATCGATCAAAATACACCAAAGAATTACTAAAGAAGTACAAGTTACAAGATGTGAAATATGCAGCAACACCGATGATTTGTAGTACCAAACTGGACTCATATGAGAAACATAAAGCTATAGATAAGAAACTCTACAGAGGTATGATTGGATCTCTACTTTATCTCACATCTAGTAGGCCCGATATCATGTTTAGTGTTTGTCTATGTGTAAGACTTGTGGTACAACTAGCTAGTGTTTGATAGTCTCTGTGTTCGGTAATAGATTTTGAGGTATTGGTTAGTGTTTTGAAGGACGTAAAACACTACTTATCTAAAAATGTAAGTGTTTGGCAAAGTAGTGTTTGACGTAATGATTAGAGTTTTGGGTAGTGTTTTCGAGATGCTACTCAAAGTAACGTTTCAAAAACACTACCTAATGTTTGCACATAATTTTCAAAATTCTCCTTTTTATTTTCTAAAAATTTTTATCAATTATGTCGTTTTAAGTCATTTCATACAAATCTACTATCTAAACAGACTATTATTAACAAACTCACTTATCTTAAATCATTAGTTGAACATCTAACCAATAATGACTAGTTAGTAACAACTAATTGCTAATAGCTAACAATTACTAAAACAACTAACCACTATTAAAATAGTTACTTTTATTGAACACGCTTATATAGTGAAGGTGAGCCCTAAGTATTTAGTAAAGTCGACAATTGATGGTGCATGTTAGTTCTTAATTAATTTTACAATGGTCGAGTCCTCACGAGGTAAATCTGGTTCAATTTGGTCTGCCTTTATTGTTTCGAGATTTGTAATTATGTTGATGCCAATCATGTAGTAAACCTAAGATAGATGGTGCATTCTAAGTTTTAGTTTTCCTGTAACTACGGGCTCTAAAGTTGTTGTCTTATGGTTTTTTGTTGGTTGGAATGACGATGTGTTATGTTATGTAATGGGCTAACGGCGGGTTTGAAGTTCTACATGGAGGAGTTTTATTTTTAAATTCTATAGAGTGTAAACAATTAGTAATTTATTCATTTTTCCCAGGGTATGTGTTTAATTAACCAGGGTATGTGTTTCCAATTTCATTTTTCCCAACGGAAGGAAAAACCAACAAATCTTGAATCTTTATGGTGAAATTGCAAGTTATAATGTGCTTGGATGAATTAGTCGGGGCCTGGCCTATGGCGTGGCCCAAAAACTTCCTTCATGCACTAGCAGTTTGTACCATGGGTGGGCTGTGGTTTGAACAACTGCCCGTGTTCGTATATTTTGCTCGGTTTTGAAAGTTGCAAGATTTCCTATTTGTGGATTATTATGTGGCTGATTATTCCTCGGCATTTTGTCTTTGTTTTGATTGAAAAGTTATCATTTTGGGTGTCCATAAAGTGGTTGATTTTCCAAGGGTTTGGTGTAACTATTTCCATCCACCATTTGTGGCCGGTAATCTTCACCATTTGTGAGTCGTTCCTTCCTACCCACTTCATAGTATTCGATAGTGTCATCTTCCTTTAGTGGGTAATTTCGGTGAGGCGTTTTGATACCATTCTTAAGCTCTTCTTTTCTTTTTCGCTTTCTAGTCTAGTTGAAGGAGTTCATTGTGAGAAATTGTAATATATTTGTTGATCTCATTTGGCTCATTGTTGTTGACGTCGTTTATACTCTCACCTTTATTATAGTGGATTTTGTGTAAGCTACCGCCTATGATTTTTTTTTCAATTTGGGTTTCCATATAAAAGCTTGATATCCTTTTTGATCTTGTTGTTCTTGCCAATTTTTTCTAATGTCTACACCCTTTCACTTCTACAAGTTTATCATTCTAATGTTGGGTGTGGTGGCCAAATTTGTCACTCCCACGGTCAGCCCCACGCCCCATGGTGTCCGTGGACTTCAATAGGCTTTTGAGAGGAGATTTTCACCATTGTTAATCCGCCAAAAATTAATACACTAATTTTAGATTTTGTGAGAGTGTATTGAGTGAGATTGTAATCTCCATTTGTTGATCCTTTTTGGGTACATTGTTTTAGATCGTTTGTATTCTCTCCTTTTATGGTGGATTTTATTCATCTCGCTAGCTGTGGTTTTTTCCATCTTGTATTTTCCACGTAAATCTCATGTTCGTTTGTGTGGTTTGATTTATTTTGTTATCTTGCTCTATGTCATGATTTTGATTTACATCCAATTCAATCCCAAATTTCCGACACCCAACAATCGTTAAACCTCTTCATTGGATATAGGATCCCTCTTCCATTGTCGAGTTCCGTGATTTATGTGCAGAAAGATTCGAGTTATGGTTGTGGTAGATTCATAACTAAGTTCAAGGCCCTACATTGAAGCTTTAAAGAGACTTGCAAATTTCATGTGGGTCTCGAATTTTAGGGAGGCCGAAGCAAAAGAAATTTTGTTTTCCATTGATGAGTCCATGATTAGGTGGGTGATTCTTGTTGGGTGATGGAGTCCGATGGCCGGGTTGGGCTCGGTTTTACAAGCAATGAAGATGGCATGAGTGGCACAAGCATGGCGTTACTCGGCACGGTTACGATGAATGCAAAGAGAGGTATAGGAAGCTGCAAGAAATGGGGGCCGAAAGGTGGCACAATCGAAACCGTGCCACCGAGGCACGGTCAAGATGAATGCAAAGAGAGCTGCATGAAGCTGCAGGAAATGGGGCCGAAAGGTGGCACGATCAAAACCGTCCACCAGGCACGATCATGCCAACATGGCACGGGCGTGCCATGTGAAGTGTTGCCTAGGATGTGGTTTTTCGTCCCTTTTTCATTAGTTTTTGTGTTTAATGCCTTGTGAAATTGCTTGTAAATGCTTGTATTGACTTATTAGGCTATTTAATAAGTGCTAGAAACCTCCATTGTTAAGTGTGTGAGTAGTAAATTACAAGTGTATAAGCTAGGGAGAACTTGAGAGAAATTCTTGTAAACTACTTAAGTCGAGTGCATCGGTTTCGTGGTTTTTTTCCCGGGTTTGGATTTTTCCCGTTAAAATCTTGTGTCTCAAATTCTTCTTTCATTTTCTTTTGTTCAAAGTCTCATTCTTGTGAACCCCGACCCTAACAATTCTTTAGTGTTACAAGTATGTAGTGATTCATTTTCGAGTTTGATATTATTACTATGCTATAGACTAAAAGAAATTTTATTAAATCCTTTAATGAATCACCACCATTTCATTTAATCGAAATATGTTGTACTTCTATATTTTTTAAAAAATTTCAATGTGTCATACCTATGCCCTTACGCCCTTCTCATCTAGATATTCACGCAACCACTTCAAAATTCGATATTTTGCCATGTCTGTTTCCAAATCCCTCGCCTATCTAACGCCCACAACTTCCCTTGCTATCAATGCGTCTACATGTGTAATTGTGTGATCTGCTCCCTCTCACTCTCCCCCTCTTTATGCAACTTCTGATCATTATATATGCTAATTCTGTTTGGAAGGCCAGTGATCAAAATGTGTTTTTACTTTGTACTAATTCTTAGGTAAAAGAATTCTACCTTTTGAATCTGCAATGGAGGAGTATCTTTGGATGGATTTGCATAGCTATTGTGTGCATGGTAAATGACACACTGAACCAGTTTTGAGTGACCAGGCCTTCTTCCCTTCAATAAGAAACATCAAACAAACAGGGTAGAGGATAAGTCGACTGGATCATCCATTTACGATTTTAACAATTATACATACATGAGGTGACAAATGGGTAACGGTAATGGAGTTGTGGTGAAGACGATTGAGTGATTGCATTTTTCTCCCTTTGAGATGAAGTTAATCCTGATTCAATATCCTTTGGGCTTCTATTTAACTTCTTAAAAATTTGTTTCAACTATATTTTTCCAGATCCATTTTTCTTACGGTTAATTTCGGTTCGAAATTTCCGAGCATTTCATTTGATGCCCACTGATTGTCACAAGTTCAATATCCGGGCTCTGTCATATCCGATTACCACCATACTTATTTCTCCCTTTGGTGGAAATGTGTTTCTTTTCGAGTGTTACCCATTTAGGAAATTGCATGTGCAACTTGCACGATTTTGTAAGTAAATCGGTTTATAGTTGCAATTGTGTCAACCGAACAAGTAGCAATTGGTTTCATCTTTTTATTCAAAAACTCCCTCCTATCTGAATTTGCAAAGGTGGATAGTCAACTTATGAAAAGGGAATATAGTTAAGGAAGCTATAGGTTCGGCCAAGTACTTGATTCTTTCTTACGGTGATTTTAGGATACCAGTACCCCTCTAAAAAACAAAGGTCCCATCTAAGCGATGTTTGATGGGCGTATGATTAACCATATTGAACGTGTGTGTGATTAACTTCCACTTCCAGAACATGGTCGGGATCAAGGTTAAAGGGTGCAATCAAGTCAATTGGGCATAGTAATAGTAGCAGAGGTAATCGAAAACGGTGGAGCCGATCTTGCGGGAGGCTGTTGGTTGGTCGGAACACGGGCCTTGGAAAAACTTTGTAACTTATCTCACCTAGGAAACAAGGAACCTTTATTGTCATCATCAGTAACAAATTCATTTCTACAGTTTGTTCATTGCCCTTTTTGGCTAATAGACATTAAAATAATTGGTAACAATAATAATATAGCGGTTATAAATCCATGTAAAGTACTATACAAATCCTCATTGCTCGCAACAGGAGAAAAGGAACACATTATACATCACGGTAGTGAGTAGGAACAGAAACAAAAGTTGCACGTTATAATGCATCAAGTAATAGCACATTAGCAACCCAAAAATGAGTTTGGCATTGCTTGGCTTAGGAGTCAAACTCATTTGAACAACAAATAAGGACAAAGATTTAATACATCATTGAGTATGTGTAAATAAAACCCCCGAGGGCAAATCAAGTTCGTTGAAAGGGGATGATGAACATAAAGATTTTACTGCAACCAGCCACGAAGTTCAATTGTAGGATTACACTTAATCTTGACATGAGGATAAACAAAAATCGGGGACAATCATCATGGTCCAAACACTGCCTCGGAGGGAGAACAATTAACAAATTTCAAACTATCCCCGAGGATTAGCCTCCACACCACACTAACATATACAATATCAACAAACACTAACTAACTATTAACTCACGTCCGAGCCAAAATAACCAATATTTCCATTGCACTGAAAAATCGTGTTAATTCCCATCCGTTTGATAATACCTTCACTGAGCTCCCACTTCACCTTCTCTTTGTCCTCATCCGTTTGTTGTGAAGCCAAATACTCATGTACGAAGGCTCAAACTTCTTCAAAGCTTCGAAATACGTGCCCAATTCTTGACATATTCGGTATGTATTGTGAGAAAAGGTGCACTCGAACCTTCACTCAAGGAGCACTGCAATCATTTTCCTAAATGTTAGGAATCGGCAAGCTTCCGATACATGATGCATTATCACCATGTAGGCATTTCGCACTTATTTAGGTGTGCGATTTTTGTTCAAATTGGTCAATGCCGAGTATAAGACTCCAACGCCAAGATGAGTGACTTCTATTTTCATATCTTCATACGAACATGTGAATCCAAAACTTTCGAATTGGGAATAGAAAAACGAGATTCTTTGAAGCTCATCCATTTTCCTTGGATCGTAACGAGCCCATCCATAAAAGAGTCTCCTTCTCGATCAGGACTTTGGTGACACTAGCAATTTGAGCATCCGTCTTTAAAATTGCCAAGAGAACCGGTTATCTTGGTTTATCGCAACATACGAGCTTGCCCAACACGAGTACACTACCTTCGAGCATTTCGCTGTGGCGCACTCATAAAAGTTTGCCAATGGGCCTCGCATCCCTAGATCCGATTGAACACGAATCTCACAACAATTAAAAATTTCTCTGGTTTCTAGATCAACGACAATTTCTTCTCTAAAACACAAAAGTAATATCAACAAATATGTAAGAGTTTGTTTAAAAAGCAATTTGTTTATCTACTACAGTGAACTTCGACAATAGTTTGCAGCAGAAACAAAGGGCTTCAGCCAAGTGATAGGAATAGGGCAACCTCAATGAACAAAATGGGCTTCCTCATCCTTTTCCTTTTCACACTTGGTACACTCTCTCTTCAACGGTGATCTACTCAAGTTTACGTTATTTGCAAATAAAGCGGGATTATTGAAGTACGAACCTAACTTTTAGGGTTTTAGCCTTCAAGGTTATTTATGGACAAATTGAGGTGCTTTAAGGTGGAAATGTAGCTGAGATTTTCCGGGATTGGACCACGAAATTGTTTGATGAGAGATCATGGGCTCATTATGACAATGAGGTCAAGTAAAAGCTTTAGAAGGTTTTCGTTACTTTGTAGTAAAGACTCTTCCAAATTTTTCATTTTTTGTAGACGGGGCCTCAATTTTTGTTATACCAAAAGGTTCACAAAAGTTCCCATCTCTCTTCGAGACTCGGGCTCTTTCGATCCATATTTGGCTTGTAATTTGAATTCGTTACAAAGGACAAGTCCTTCACTTTTAACTATTCCAAAAATTTGTCCAAATGTAAGATGACTAAAAGGAATGTCATCCGTGTTGAAATGTTGTCTTAATTTATTCAGGATTCGTTCTCCAAAGAGTTTAGGAAGACCAGTAATGAATCTTTCTTTCCAAAAATTTTGGGCTCCGTCTTCACGTTTAAGGACATTAGTAAGGAAAACGTCTTTATACAATCTATAATCACTTAAAGTTGGACATCTAAAGTTAATGAGGACAAATTTAGCGACTGCTTGTCCTTCATTTGGGTCGCCAATGAAATGAAGAGTAATAGTATGAATTAAAAGTTCATAACCATCTTCTTTATCTCTTTCTATCCCATTTTCTTGTTTGATTTTTGTAGTGTGATTAACGATAGAAGTTTTTTCTTCGTGGGTCATGAAGTTGTCCCACCAATTCTTAAGTTGTCCTATAAAATCTAGAGCAAGTGCTGAGACAACATCTTTAGCAATATATCTTTTTGCTTTGTAGGCAATGGCCGCCATACCCATTTCTTGTAATGTGGATAAAATTTCATGTTTGGATTTTCCATTTATGTTCCATTCATAAATAGAATTTCCATCATAATGTCCTACTGAAAATTCTCTTCTTTCTTCATATTGAATGTCTGGAGGGGTGGGCTTAGGGTAATAATTTCTAGTTTTGGAATTTCTCCATGATTTAATTTTGTTTTTTAAAAGCTGCTCATTATCCTATTCGGAAGTGTTTTGGAAGGTCTTAATTGCAAATAGCTCATTATTTGAATCTGATTCAGATGAAGAAGAAGACTCATTACTTTGTAGTTGACAAGTATTATCAAGACAACTAATAGATTTGCCTTTAAGAGCGATGCCAATATCTTTTATTTATTTAGATATGCTATCCAGAAGACTATCATTAGAATTTGAAGCGACTTTAACAAGAGATTCTTCATTTTCTTTGGGAATACTATCAAGTTTAAAGGAAGGTTTAGAAATATTGTCTATGTATTCAGAAGGTTTTGTATTACTAGTAGAACTTTCAGGAGACTTAAATTTTTTGTATCTAATTTTGTTGACACAAAGGTTAGTTGCTCTGCTATTGTAAGAATTGCGTTTGTATAGTTTGCCTCTTGATGGACTTTTTAAGATCATCAGTAGTAGCAGTGTCACTCCCCCGACCTTTTTATAAGGTGATGCAATAACTTCTTCATCATTAATTTTGAATATAATTGCTTCAATCTTGGAAAGATGAACAACAACAAAACTAGTGTCATTTTGAAGATGTTACACTTTTATAAGTTGTGTTTGGACATTAATACTAGGAGTTGAATAAACATTTTGAAGTCCTAGACATGAGGAAAATGTAGGGAACCATATAAAAAAGGGAATATTGGTCGATAATCTTGTCATATCGGCTATACATTTTGTTTTAATTTTGGCTTTATGGTTTTTTCAAATTGTTGAAACCATTTTGTATAATGTATATTTTTCTGGGGACCAATTATTTCAAACCCTCCTTTTGTAATGACATTAATTCCTCCTTCTATCCCAGAAGATGTGGGAGAGGAATAATTTGGAACAGCATCTGGGATGGGAGTTGTAAACCTATATCTTTGGGAATTGCTAAAAGTATCTGTTCTAATAGAAGAATAATCGAAAAAGAATTTTCTAGAATTCGAAGAGTTAGGTCCGGAAATGTTTTCCTTCATAGATTTAAATCTGATAAGTACTCTACCATCAAGTTCTTCTATAATTTAATCTATATCTTTTTCTTCTAATTGTGTAGGAGGCTGAGCATTTTCTAGTTTGAATTCGTATGGGATTGTAATTTCATCCCATTTAAGGAGTTTTGGGGTAACGACATCAAGTTTCTCATAAACTATTTCAAGTAAAATAGTTTCTTTTGAGTTAGAAGGAAGAGAACTTAAATATTTTGTGTTAAGGTTTGTAATCATAAGTCTAAAATAAACTCTATACATAACTGCAAAGTTTTTAGAATCATAAAATTCGTCACCTTGTACGTGAACATCTAATTTTAACGATTCAATTATCATTGGTATAGGTAAGATCAACTGAAAAATCTAGATAGCAATTGAAGAAAACTGGACCATTACAAATGTTAGTATGAATCATAGCTAATAAAGAGGACTTATATTTTATTAATTGTTTGTCTCTAAGAGCCATATAAATAGGGGCGCTAATTCCTTTTCGAACAAAAGGTTTAACAAGCAACTTAAACAAGACCTATATGCAAGAATCTATAATTTGCCTTTAAATGATTATTAATAGACTCCTATTTGATTAATGAAATTGTTTGTAGACCATTTTGTGAACTAATAATTTCTTCATGAGTTTTGATCTGAATAAGCAGTGGAAAAATCAAATGTACCTATTTTGTAAATTATATCGAGGCTTGACCTTAGGTATAATCCAATTATGATATTCATTATGTGATGGGGCCTTAAATAAAGGTTACTGTTCTAATTTCTTGACTATTAATTATGTCACTAGAATTACTATCGGACCCAAACGAAAATAATCTACGTAATTTAGAAGCCATTTTTAATGCATTCTAACTAAAGTAATCTGCTGCAAATAACGGGACTACCAATCGGGACCACCACTATGGTCGACCAATGGATTTAAGGTCGACCAACGTTTAACCAACGTCTAAATGCAAATACAATAATTACAATGCAAGCAATGGCTTTGATACCGACTTAGCAGGATCGTAGATTAAAATATAAAGTCACGTCAAACTTAATAAAATATGAGTTAATAAATAATAAGAGATGAATATAAATAAACTTCAAATGTTATAAAATATAAAACACGAAATTGTAATATAGAATACTTACAATATTTGTCACAGAAATTAGAAAACTTGTTTAAAAAAGCTGAAACTGGTATTCAAAATACGGAGGAAGCAATACACTTTAGTGGAATCTAAACTTACTCGTAAAAACTAATGATTTCTTCCAATAGAGATACATCCTTATATAGCAAATGTAAGGCATCTTTTGGTAGGAAATGACAATTCTCTTTGAAAGATTACCTTCTTTGTCATGACATCTTTATGTCATTATTTCTACAAAATCACGTTTAATCCTTTCTTCTTTATGTCTTTATGTCACACTTTGACAATTCTTTTTGAAAGACTACTTAACTTCTTCCTTCTTTGATAACTTTTCATCTTTATGTCACAATTTTTGATAGCCAACTTTATCTTTTTTTCAAATTATAGATGAACTTGAGTAATATATATATATATATATATATATATATATATATATATATATATATATATATATATATATATATATATATAAATTATTGTTCGAAGAAATATAAAAATAATACAACCCAAGTAAAATAAATTACATTGATATACTCATATATTAATATGATGTATGAGATTTATATAACTAAATTTTGAATAGATGCCCGGCAAAACATCATAGCGAATCCAGAGATCGCAAAAATGTTCCGAACAAAACCTCTTCTCTATCACCATCGTTCCCCCTCGTAAACCAGGTCCTCGCCGCCATGATCCGCCACCGCCCGTTCAACGTCACCCTCTCCGCCACCGCCAGCCCATGGACCACCGAAACCGTTTCCGAGGTCATTCGCTCCATACCCACATTCTTCTTCTTGCCCACGGGCTCCATTGGCCGCCAGCACAGCCCGACCCGCCACCGCGCCCCGCTTAAACAGCGGGATCTCCGTTTAGAGTCTGAGAAGCTCCAAAAAGGATCCCTCATTCTTGGACCCGCGGCCCGCCGTGATCCTACCCGGATTGATTTTGGGGTCTCGAAGACTACGGAGTTCTTCTATTGGGTTGAATCCCATTCTGGGTTTACCCACAATGAGACCACCGTCAAAGAGATGGCTATTGTGTTGGCTAAGGCTAATAAGCTAAAGGAGTTGTGGGATTTTCTTAAGGAGATGAGTAGGGGAGAGACTGGGCTTGTGACTACTACGTCTATCACCTGTTTGATAAAATGCCTCGGTGAAGAGGGGCTGGTAAATGAGGCAATGCATGCTTTTTACAGAATGAAGCAGTATCATTGTAAGCCCGATGTCTATGCTTATAATACCATGATTTATGCCCTTTGCAGGGTTGGGTTCTTCAAAAAGGCAAAGTTTTTGCTCCAGCAAATGGAGTTGCCAGGGTTTCGATGCCCACCTGATGTATATACCTATACAATTTTGATTAGCTCTTATTGTAAGTATAGTATGCAGACTGGGTGCAAGAAGGCAATTCGGAGGAGGCTATGGGAGGCAAATCATTTGTTTCGGTTGATGCTGTTCAAGGGTTTTGTTCCGGATATTGTCACCTATAATAGCTTGATTGATGGCTGTTGCAAGACTTACAGGATTGACAGAGCTTTGGAGCTGTTTGAGGATATGAAGAAGAGGGGTTGTGCCCCCAACCGAGTGACTTATGATTCTTTTATCCGGTACTATAGTGTAGTGAATGAGATCGATAAGGCCGTTGAGATGTTGAGGAGCATGCGGGAAATGAATCAGGGAACACCCACTACAAGTTCATATACACCTATTATTCATGGTCTATGTGAAGCAGGGAGGGTTGTTGAGGCTTGGGAATTTCTTGTCGAGTTGGTGGATGGAGGTTCAATTCCTCGGGAGTACACATACAAGCTGGTCTGTGATGCTTTATATTCCCAGGGCAAGGCTGATCTGCTGGATGAAGGGATATGTGGAAAAATTAAAGGTGGCATTGTAGCGAGATATAAGCAAAAAATGAAAGTCAAACCCTTAATGAGTCGCAAAAATTCTGCTCTGGTGATTGAAGGTCAGTGATCCTTTTCATAATCAAGGATTTCTCTATCAAAGCGATATCTTCTCATGAAAGTATTGGTTCACCTGTGGTTGTCTCATGGGTCGTCGGAACACTGAACCACTGTAGTACAATGGGAAATTCACGATATTTGGCCATGAAAGAGATGGTATATCATGACATTACTGATATTTATTTATCTAGCAGAAGATTTGTTTGATAATTTTCATCTTGGTGGTGTTTGGTTACCTCTCACGAAAACTCTTTCTCACTATTAAAGCCTTATTACTGTTACAGACATTTGCGATCTGCCACCAGACCTTGGCATTACTTGTGCCAGATATTCTGAACTTTATGGAAGCATTATGAATGGTAGGGTTAATTAGTCGTAGATAAATGTCATTCCTGCTTTTTAACAAGGTTGGGCATATATGAACACTCGTGGGACATTATTATTTTGTTGCATTTGATCAGACTACCTTGGCTTCCAATGCTTGGCTACGAACTGTATTCTGCCTATCACAGTACTTCAGAATCAACTTTTGTGGCTACATTAAGGTAATTCGGAACCCAAAATTTGTTATCAATGCCTGTCCTCTTTTTAACTGGGTGCATTAATCAACATGTGTTATGGTCTTCTTTTCAAAATCTGGTTGAGCACTTCTCGACTGAATCTTATTTGACATTTTTAGTTCGATTGGTAAGATAGCCTAACTAAAGGCTCTAAATCCCGTAGAGACACATCCTCAAAGCAGAAGCCATGAGGAGGAAGTGGGGTGGGGTAGGTGGAGGGAAACTCTTCCATGTGCCTTGTGGGGTTTGAACCCAAAACTTGATGGAAGGTTGTTGGACATGCTGCTTAATGAGGCTAATTCTAATTTGAGTTGACAAGCTGTATTGAAATATAGGTTTTCTAGCAGCTTAAGGTTTCGTTAGACTGCTGATTATTCTTTTTTTCAAAAAAAAAAATTAGGTGGTGGTCATCTTAGTTTAATATATTCTTCTGATTCATCTACTCTTTTTTGTAGCTAACATCTTTTGGTAATATAATAATTGGAGAGATTTACAAAGCTATTCAATTAGATGCTAGAAAGAAATGGGGTATGTTTATAGGGAACAGCACTATAATGCGTTACAAAGTGGTTAAGGATTATCCTAGGGACAATGCCTACTGGGCAAACACTGAGAATTATTACTCAGAAATCTTAAAATTTGAATTGACTTCCTCGAGCATTTGCCAGTTCATCTTATCAAATCAGTTAGACATTCAGTTTCTTTAATTGAACCTGGCTGATTCTTTTTGCATTGTAAAGGTGCTTCGGCAAACAGAACAACACAACCCCTGTGCCCCCCTCCAACAAAAAAAGGGAAAAGGGGCTAGCAAAATAGTTCTAGTGTTGGCTATGAATTTGTCATCAAGAAAATGAAGATGATAAAGGTCTTGATACAAAACACAAAAAAGGTGCTTTGGATTTGACAGGTAAGCTATTATATCATGCAGTAAATTGAAAGAAAAAGGGTAGGATTACATAGTGTAAGGGTTGATTCTAGGAGGATGTTATGTGTATTAGTTGGTGTAGTCAACGAATATCCAAGTTTAACAACTGATAATTAATTGTAACTATTGATAATTTTGTGGTTTTAGATCAAATAATATATCAATGTAGGCCATTGCAATACCCTTTTCTTTTAATTTCTGAAAACAAAAATTGTGATGGCCACTAGCTCTATCCTCCACCCACTCCCCCAGGTTCGAATATGAGGGGGAGCAATATTCCTCAATTGTGAGGATATTGTGTGGTGGAGGCTTAGGCTTGACACCCCTATCCCTCGGCCTATTAAAGCCTGTTGGGCCTTCCCTGAGATAGGGGCTCAACGGGTGACCCGCTTACAAAAAAAATAAAAAATTGAAACATTAATATGGAAAAGTGATGTTACTCAGCTTGTCTTTGTCAACAATTGCTTCTGATTCCTATAGGGGATTTGGTTTTAGTTCACTTATGATTATTGCTTTTGGCCAGCTAAGTTTTGCAATGAACTGGGAGCCAAATGCTCTGTCAAAGGAGAACTTGTCTGGTAAGCAAACTTATCTAAAACAGCACATTATTCACATGATGGTGATACAAGAGTGAGAGCCTAGTGACTCTTCTTGTAGAAAGGATTCAACTTCTTTCAAGTTTGGGAGATGGTACTGCTCAAATTGTGGGAGTTAGCTGCTGGATGCTTTTCATGAAGTGGAAGGCTTCAATTGTTGAAGTCTGTTACCAACTATATTCAGAACTACAGGTGTCAGCTCGGTGTAGCCCAAACAAGGTATGCACTATGCTGGGATTGGTTTGCTGAGGTTTCTGCTAGTCCGTATAACTTAAAGCAAGAAAGAAGGCATTAGCATCATGTCTAAGCATTATCGGGTAATTTCTCAAGAAAATGACACATTTTCAAAGTTATTTCTTGTTTTTGTCATCTGAAAAGGAGCGATGGGATGCACGAGATACACCTAAGCAAGCGTCGTCATTGTCGACAATGTTCGTGGTACAGGAGCAGGCTTGAATTCTGGGCGTAATTACCTTATTGCTGGCTATTGGTTGGTTTCGGATGAATATAATGGGAAGTGCAGAAGCAAGAGTCTATAAAGCTGGTTTGCTTCTGTCTTGCTTTATTGGAACTCACTGCTCAGAGAGTACTAAGTATGATGAGTTTGAGCGGGGACAGCTGTTGGGTTTTTCTTGTATCAGGTACAGCGGAAGAGCTTGGAGTTCAAAGGAGGTTCTGATGTTTTTTCTGATCACTTTCTAGACCATTATGCTAAAAATTACTTTTCTACTTCTTTTGTTTTCTTTTTGATCTTGTTATTATGCTTTCGCACACTTTTCATCTTGTAAAACCAAGGCCATGTACATTCATTGCCACAGCAGGAATGCCTCTCGGATCACTCAGGTAAGAACATATCATGGGCATTCTTGGTAAAACCTTGTATTCTTTGTTTGCTCAAAGTGGATGTTTAGATGAACATGAGTGAACACTTGTTTCTTTCCATAAATTGTTCAAGATTCAATCTAGTACTTTATAGCTCCAGAGACTAGACTGCTAGTTTGGGCCTTAAGTCCTGAGGGCTAAAACCCAAGCTTTCCACTCCAGCTTGTTATATGTGCGCTATCTTTCTAGCTGCTAATCATTTTCTGCAAAAGAGAATTTTTAAATGACCAAAACTGGTCGTTTCAAGTGTCTTGTCTTGAATTTGTTCCTCTTAAGGTCGGCTTCGGGTTTGAACGAAGAAAATCTGCATAAATAGAGTTTTATCCCTTACATGTAGGCAAACGGTAATTCAATCGATAATAGTACTTCTGAAATACAAGTTTAATTCGCTTTAAGATGTTATTGTTCTAAAATTTTTTATGTTTTGATAAATGGATTGAATACAATCTCATGCTTGTTTTTTTTTGTTTTTGGCAAAAGAATCTCATGCTTGTTGAAACGGACAAAATGGAAATATCTTAGAGGCTTATGTCAAAGTCAACTTATATGTCATAATCTAAAGTCATGTTAGCGTAACGCACTTCATATGAAAGTGCCTCTTGCGGTTGCTATCATGAACGCCCCCTTCCCTCTTTAATTATCCACTAATATGGAATACATTAACAAGATATATTTAGCATTTGATAATAATTTAATTCAGCCAAAATTTTAGTCAAATTCAACGTCATTTTGATATATATATATATATATATATATATATATATAAGTAAAGAAAAATGTCAACGTATTATTGAATTGCTTGGAAAATTTTATTTTCATGCAAGGATTATCAGATCCAAAAATATATTTATAAATTTTTGGGAGTAAAATGACGAATATAAACCTTCTAATGAAATTGGGATGTTTATTTCCTTTATTTCTTTGTACAAGCACTACTATGATAATCATCTTTTACTTCGATACAAAATGGCCTTTTACAACTGTTAAAAAACATATGTAGGCGCAATAGTAGGTAAGTATTTTTTATTACGGTTGAAAACCGTTGTAAAAGAGTATTTGGAAAAACTATAGTAATAGGTTATGTTTTTAGCATAATTCTTTTTATTTTTTATCAGCCCTCTGTATGAAAATTATATATATACACATTTACATCATACATATTCCACCACAAACATTTACAACATTAGAAACACAACTCAAGTACCATCGAATATCATCAACAACACCAACAATGTCATCATTTCACCAAATATAAATTTATTCCCTATATGCAACACAATCACAAAATTACCAACCGATATGCGGAAACATGCATTTGCAAATAACTAACTACGTAGAACTTATATATATATATATATATATATATATATATATATATATATATATATATATATATATATATATATATAATGGGTGGAGAAACATGCATTTGTGAATACACACACACATATAACTTACTATGCAGAATAAAGTTAGCTTAAAAGTTCATACACAAACTGCGCCCATTCCTTCCGAGTTTATCTAATGCAACTTGTGTACAAGAGGTGGTGGGCTTCTTTCCAGGAAAATAATGCGACCAATGTTATAAAAGTAATTTTACATATATTTTCATCAAATGCAAGTACTAAAAGAAACTTTCCCGATCAATTAAATTTTGTAAACAATATAGTTAAGGATGGTTATAAGTACCATTTCGGGATTGGATTCAGGATCATCAAGACTCATCAACGTCGCAATCTTCATGTATTGGAGAACATAGAAGTCACACTCCACGGTCCATTGTTGCCTTGCCTATGGCACTATAATAATCGAAATATATTCTCAATGCATAGATTAGTAGATATATAGTAAGTAATTTCGTCATAAACGAAAACTAATTTAACGCTAAGTAAGAAAACCTCATTTTAACAAAAACAATAGGTGAGATTTCTTGCCTTTGCTGGTTTTTCGGGCCTCTTTGCACATTGTAAATTTCGAAAGCACTATTTTTTAAATGATAAATAAATTGAAATGAATATCATGTATTGTTCAAATATATCATAAAGACATCCAATAATTTAAAAAAACACTTAAAAAAATAATAAAAATGAATGAGTGAACTCACGACGTGAGAACAACTTTGATATATTTCCTCATGAGTTGACCCACAGGATCAAGCCAGTACTTATATAATGGACACAAGTCTATGGATCCGGTGATGATAAAATTTAGGGAAATGAATTTAATATTTTTTTGGAAAGAGTGACAATGGAAATAGGAGGTGAGTTTTAAAAAGTTTAAAAAATTAAAACATATTAATTTGAGTCTATAGACCACGTCTATGGTATAGTTTGTTCCCCGCACATCCCGACTCCCCCCAAAAAAACAAAAAAAGAAAAGAAAAGAAAAGAAAAGAGAAGAGAGGAGTTTAGAGTTTTGCATTAATTTGGGGCAATCAAATGAGGTACTGAAACTTGTAAGAGAAACAAAGAGAAAAGAACAAAGTGGTAAGAACCTAACATTCAACTTCTCTCTTAAGTGCATAATATAAATATAATTAGAAGTTGACATCATAAACATTTTTAACTACTCGACATTTGTACGTATATATACGATATGACAAGTAACTCCAATGTACTTGTATTGGCCTTGTCTACTTTGTTTTTTTAGGCTATCGGCATGCCTATGGCCTTCCTTAGATTTTCTCTTAATTATAAGCATACATAATGTGCTTATTATTACCATAACCATCTTCTTCTTATTGCGCTGACATCCATGTATATATATATATATATATATATATATATATATATATATATCATCTTTAATAATATATTCGATATTTATGTGACAACTATTTATTTATTATGATACACTAAATTATTTGTTACAATATAAAAAAATATTAACTTAAATATTCATAACCATCCACAACTTTATTCCAAAAGTGAAGAAAAAAATATGAACTAAAAAAACTTAAACATAGTATCAACCATTTGGCGTGATTTCACCAAAATGTTAAGGATAAAATGATAATTTCAACTATTAATTACAAAAACTCTCTCAAAAAGCTCTTCCAAAGAGTTTTTGGGTATTAAAAGTTAATACAAAAAGCTTTTCACCAAATGTCCAATTAGCTTTTGACCCAGGTTAAATAACTAATTGACCAAAAAGAGTTTTTGGGGGCAAAAACTTTTTTCCAAACAGAGTTACGCCACGTGTTAGTAAAAATCGAAATATATTTTGTTATTATATTCAAAATGGTTACAATATAAAGATATACTTTAGATGAGTTAATTTAAAGCAACATCGTTTCTTATTTGGTCTGTCTTTTAATTTGACAAGAGATCGATTATGTAATCAATAACAATTTTTCTTAAAATGTCTCTTTAAGTGTATATAAAATAAATTTTGATAATACATAGACGTTCCAGTGAGAGGATGAAGAATATAAAGATATACTTTAGATGAGTTAACTTTAAAGCGACATCCTTTCTTATTATTTGGTCTGTTTTTTAATTTGACAAGAGATTGATTATATAATCAATAATAATTTTTCTTAAAATGTCACTTAAGTGTGTATAAAATAAAATTTGATAATATACAAACGAAAAATAAAGAGAGGATGAGTTAACTTAAGTGTGTATAAAATGACACCCACATATTGTTATTAACTTATAACAATGTATTCATCAATTTGGACCCATAACGCATAAACATACCATAAGAAAGAATGTTCATAACTTCGATTCAAGCAGTTTATATATATACTTGCAAGAGGATTCGGGAACAAAGATTATGGGATTTCCCTCTTGATTTCAGCTAATTAATTTTTTGGGAAAAGATAAAGTTATATATATTCCCAAAACTGTAAAGTTTAGTTCAAAGTATTTACATCACTCGGTGTATCAAGTCACTCCAATCAACTACAAAAGGATTAGCTCTAATACAAGTAGTATTTTCAGCTAATTAATTGTAAGAGAACAAATAATATCACTTAGTCGGCCAACATATATACACAATTAAATGATAAAACTATAATATTATTGACACCAAAATAAAAAAAAAAAGAATCTAAAATATAGCAGATGAGATCATGAACAGAGTCAACTTTGTACAAGTGCACTTGTCCATTTGGACGCCTCTATAAATATTTTCATTGCTTATCTCACTTTTCTTCTCTATTTTAAATCCTCTCGTCACTATAAAACATCTACCAATAAACACACATTCACCATCACCATCATTATTCTTTTTTAAATTATGCAAATTAATTATTATTCACTTTTTTATGTTGGTGGAAAAATTAAGAGAAGGAAGCAATAATTATAAAAAAAAATAAATTACATTGAACTTAAGAATATTGAAGAAAAATATAAAATCAAGCAATTTTGAAGTATTTTTCGTTATCTAAGCCTGCAGTAGTACAATATTAGCATATTTTATTTTATTTTATCTATTTTATTATGGAAAATATTCCGCTATTATTATCCGTTGGGAAAAGGTCTTTAATTGTTAAAATACTCTCTCATTTTATACAATTTACAAGAATGAAGACTTTATAATGTTATATATATTCATATATAATGCTAAATATCCACTTAATATTAAATTAATTAATTTTATGAAACGAAATAAAGTTGACTAATTAAAATAATAATAGGGTTTCCCACATATTTAGTTTCTCGGTAAGATAAATTTTGTCATTTGATATTTTGCTATATACATTAGGAATACCATTCTTAGCATAGTTTTGATTAGACCACGAGTGCATGGATATCTAATATTTAAATTTCTCATAATTAAGTAATAATATATATACTCCCTTCATTTAAAACAATCGTCTCGTAATTATTTTTTAATAATTAGTTTCTTGAAGCAGTCTCTTTGTTGGCAGATATACGTGCAGTGATAAGATTACTTACATTTGGATATTCCCAAACCCCGCACAAATTAGGTCTAGAATGAGAGTTGTTGTATATTAATAACTAGTTTACCTACCAGTTTTGCTCCCATTAACTTTTTTTATCTCTGTTTTTCATTGACTTTGCTCGTTTCTAGTGAAATCCTGGGACAATTTAATCCCTTAACATAGAATCTATTATAATATTTGTGCTTCCTTGTTATCATCCTTAAACTCTTAAATGAAAATTATTTTATGACGAATGGAGTAATTAATTAACTAATATCTTAATTTGTGATCATTTTCCATGACGACAACAAATTAGCAACTTTTTTAACAAGTACTGAAGCTGTCTATATATTATGGATATATCCTACAGTGGGATATACTACTTCTACTTGTGATCATACCATACCTCTGGTTGGCGCAGGATAATCTAGAGAGAGACAGAGAGAGAGAGAGAGATGAGGATGGGAGAGGGTGAAGAGTTAAAAACATGGGGAAGAGGGAGCAATCGCATAGCCTCAGTTGATTTAGCAGGCATAATTGAACCACCTCCCCTGCAGCTTCCATGAATAATGATGTGGCTACTCACAGCAAACGTTTGGACAACCAGGTACTCCCTCTTGTGATATACTATTTACTATAGTTATAAACACCGTACTGTCCTGCTTGAGATCGGCTTATATATATATATATATATCGATCATTCAATATGATATCTAGTTATGTTTTACACTAGTCCGATTTCTGTCAATATTATTATAAAGGATTCAACAGATACAGCCTTATATGCGTACTATCAAGTACACAAGCAAAAATAAATGAGAGTTTTGAAAAATTATTGTTTCAGTTACTTCTTATCAATTATAAGATCTAAAACAGGAAGGACGAAGTGTTGAAGGTGGTGGTGCTGGTGCTGGTGGATGGAGGAACTTCCTGTCATATGTAGGACCTGGTTTCCTCGTTTCCATTGCTTATCTTGACCCTGGCAACTGTACGTTTTACTTTTACCACCTAACTATTTGCCTTTAATTTCTCGCCCTCTCTTTATAGTGCTATTGTTACAATATGTGTCTATTTGTTTCAGCATTTAAAAAGCACTTGAAAATCGCTAACTGCCCAAAACCCCTCCCGGACACTACTAACTACTAAACACTAACCATGATATTCTAACCGTTACCAAATTGCTATACGCGCTAATTCTAAATGCTAAAACAACGGGTCTTTGATAGTTAATACATATATCGCTAAAATAACTAATGGTATACCTATATGGCAGTGGAAACGGACTTGCAAGCAGGAGCTAACCATGGTTATGAGGTAAATAATTAGTCAAACAATGTAACTTTAATTTAAATGCGTGTAATTGATTAATTATCGCCACATTTAGTTTATGTTATTATGTTATGCATTTTAACTTGCTCCCCGTAACGCTCCTAAAATTTGATAGAAGAGCAAATGCTACATAAAATTTTCTCAAATTAATAAAGTTTAAACTTGAGAGCTCTTGATCAGAAGGGTTGTAGTGTTATGCTAAAAACTCGAGTATTTATGCATGCAGCTGCTATGGGTCGTCCTCATTGGATTGATATTCGCTCTCATAATCCAGTCTCTTGCTGCGAACATTGGTGTTACCACAGGTTAACTCTAGCTCGATCTTCTTAGCTTTATTATTATGATTACATAGACCAAATCACAATCCCGTGTATTTTCTTATTAAATTAGGGTTTAAATTATTTCAATTTGAAAAGTCATAGAGTGAGATGGTCAAATTAAAGAATCATTTTCCATAGCAGCCCCCTAATATGTATTTGATCATATCCGCTGTAAAATGTTTAAAAATAAAAGTAATAAATAAATAATTAATAATAAATTATTTGAGGATTATTGATAACTAATTAACTGTTGTTTTGGTGTTGGATTAATTACAAATAAAGGGAAGCATTTGGCAGAGCTGTGCAAGGCGGAGTACCCTGTATTCGTCAAGTATTGCCTTTGGTTACTTGCTGAGATCGCTGTTATTGCTGCTGATATTCCTGAAGGCAAGCTCAAACCATTAATTAGAGTTGAACTACCATCGATCAGTCCTATAAGAATACGTTTTCACGATAAATACTTTACAAGACTAGTTCGAAGTCAATGCCTTACGAAAAATAAATTAATAATTAATCACTCGAACTAATCTTTTATAGTTTATGAAGCTGGTTATTATTAATATTGATGAATGACAACATCTAAGGGTTCATGTAATGTCAAATGAAAGCTTTCGCCATTTCCTCCCTAATAATAAACACTGTTTAATAATTGACTCATTATAGTTATATCCCATTCTAAAGATAAGACTTTTACAAGAATTTCGGATAAAAATATGTATTAATAATAATAAATGGTATAGCATTAGTTTAAATTGGAACATATATATATATATATATATATATGGCACAAGATATATTAATTAGCTTATCACCAAGCTTAATCTTATTTCTTAACAATTAGTAGATTAATGAATTAATTATGCAGTGATAGGGACGGCTTTTGCATTAAACATATTGTTCCATATCCCAGTCTGGTCTGGGGTTCTTCTCACCGGCTTCAGCACTCTTCTTCTTCTTGGACTCCAACGCTATGGGGTAATTCATTTCTTTCTTTTTTCCTTTTTCTAATATATATATATATATATATAAAAGTGCGTTAGATAATTACAGCGCTGCTATTTTTTAAGATGCCATTTTTTGGTCAGAGATTAGCCATCGGCTTATCCTTTCAATTTCTTACGTAGTTACATACCTAATATGTAGTTCTTCATATATGTAACTCAAGTTGCAGAGTGGGTGCATTAGTTCCAAGAATTTATGATAAGTACGTAATATTATAAAATAAGGATTTCCATGTCAAATTAGAATACATTTCTTCGTTCTTCAATATAATGGGATGACATAACGCTTAAATTATTTTAATTAGTACAACTCTTTAAAAAATTTGGTTCGGTAGAATTCATAAAGAACAGTACTATAAAATAGAGAGGGAAAATTGAACATAAAACCTAATATATGCAGAACCTCAGTGTTGATAATTCACTGATTTTCAAATTCATTATTTAATGTTTGAGTTTATGGGAGTTTTTTCATTGTTTATGTCTCATTGGTAAGACCATATCTTGGTTAAATGCAAAGACCGAGCATTCTAATTTGTTAATAATACTTGCATCCATCTCTATCTTCGATCTCCATTGCTTATTCTGTACTATGCTAGCTATTTGTTTTGACTCAGAAAATGAGCAAAAAATTGTGAAACCCATATTTTTTGTATATTTTTTGAACGAGTGAAGATATACATATCCATAAAAGATTTGAATTTTGAATTTCTGCACCAAAAATAAATAAAATAAAAGATTTGAATTTATTCGTATAAATATAAAAAGTTCGAAATAAACTAAATTGAGATTGAAGTTAGAATTCAGTTCATGGTGGTTCAAATCTGTAATTTTAGTAAATATCTATGAAATCTATGTGTTAATTTCTAGGCTTAATCTGTAATTTGGAAAACAGGTGAGGAAATTGGAACTCCTGATAGCTCTGCTAGTGTTTATAATGGCTGGATGTTTCTTTGGGGAAATAAGTTATGTGAAGCCACCAGCAAAAGAAGTACTCAAGGGCATGTTCGTTCCGACGCTTAGAGGCCAAGGTGCCACTGGTGACGCTATCGCCTTGTTAGGTGCCCTTATCATGCCGTAAGTCTGTGTTTTATATATTACATGCTTACATCAATCGTATCACAATATTTAATTTAGTTTTTTTAATTATTATTTTTAACTAATTTCTAAAATGTCTCCGCTTATTTTAACTAATTAATGTCTTAGATGATTTTTTTGGTTTTCATGAAATTAAAGATCCCAAAACTAATGCCTGAAATTGAAGTTGCGGTGTTATTTTTACTTGCTTGCAGGCACAACCTGTTTCTGCATTCGGCTCTTGTGCTGTCACGGAAAGTACCTAGGTCTGTTCGTGGCATCAACGTAAGGCTTCTGTCGTTTATTTCAATATACGAGACAAAAATACTAAGCATGGTCACGACCTCTTTTGTTACTATTTACAAATACTTATTGTTTTTCGATTGTCAGAGAATAATCTAAGAAAATATAAAATTTACAATAAATTTGTATTCAAAGATCAACTTTGTTCTAAGGTTTCATTGGAAACAAAGAAAGTCACTGAAAAAAATGAGAAAAAATAATTAATAGTTAAAAATTAGTAAACTAATCATTAATATGTCATTGGGATTATAAAGTGATAGATATTGTGAAACAAAAAAAAGTTAATTAAAGTTACATGTATTGTCAAATGAAAGGGACATGTTATTAGAAATGAACTATTCATGTGTGTTTATGTACGCTTGTATAACTACAAATAACAAGAAAAAAACAATATTTAATATTTATTTTGATCGAATATTCAAAATAGCTCGTACCTTGATATGACAGAATTAATTTTCACCTTAATATCTTTTAAACAACATTGTCTATATTTCAAGAACAATAAAATAGGCTTTTTTTTTGGAGGGAAAGGAACAGGATAAAATAAATTTTTTAAAGTTGATCATCTCCCACTAGACCACCCTGTTGTATTTGACAACCTCTATAAGTGGTGGGATTTGAGCCCTAACCTTTCCCAAGTTAATAATTAGGTGCGTTATCTAAGAATTTAAACCCAAATATGTTTTCACACCAACTTGTCAACTCATGTCGGTTCGGGCCAAAATCGATTCAAGTATATGCTTCGTTCAATAACTTTAGATTGGATTCAGGTTGTGTTATTGTGTCAGGCTAAACCTTTTTCCAACTCTACACAATACTTTCACATACAAATTATTCACCATTAGGACTCTACTTATTTATATATTTGTGTGAAAAATTGTACAAATCATAGGATGCATGCAGATTCTTCCTGATAGAGAGTGGATTTGCACTGTTGGTTGCATTCTTGATAAACGTAGCAGTGGTTTCTGTATCTGGAACTGTATGCACTTCCACCAACATCTCAAAAGATAACTTGGATCGATGCAATGATTTAACCCTCAACAATGCTTCTTTTCTCCTCAAGGTCATATTTCATTCTTATAAATCAAGCATTCATTTTAATTTTATTTCTTCAATTTGTTTTATACATGTCCATTGCTGTTTTCTTTGTGCAGAATGTGCTGGGAAAATCTAGCAACTTGATCTACGCCATTGCTTTATTAGCCTCTGGGCAGAGCTCTACCATTACAGGGACCTATGCCGGACAATACGTTATGCAGGTAAATTTTTTTTTTTTTTTTTTTATAAAAACATTCCCTATAATATTATCGGTTATATACCTTACAATGCAAACATTGAGTTACCCTTAAAAATTTTTCAGGGTTTTTGGATCTGAAGATGAAGAAATGGATTAGGAACCTAACGACGAGGTGCATTGCCATCACTCCAAGTCTAATTGTGTCCATCATTGGTGGATCTGCTGGAGCTGGCCGATTAATCATAATTGCGTCGGTTAGTAATCCGAGGATACTAAGTCGATGACATATAATTAAGTATGAATTAGTTGGTAAATGATGAGCATCGATGATATATAATTAAGTATGAATTAGTTGGTAAATGATGAACATCTCCCCTTAATTAACTTAATTAGCATCACCCTTTTACTAAATTAGTTGTTTTTTTGGTGTGTTAATGGCAATGCGTGGATTTGAAGATGATATTGTCATTTGAACTTCCCTTTGCCATGATCCCACTCCTCAAATTCAGTAGCAGCTCTTCCAAGATGGGACCTCACAAGAATTCTATTTACGTAAGTTTTATACTTGCAATATTTTTACCCTACAATGATAGACATCCTCACTCTTGCATCGTACTGCGTCATATACAGAAAATGTTTCTGACAAACCCTACGAGACATGATTTATTATAATGAACGTCTAATATTTCTACGAATTTGCAGATAATTATAATATCATGGATCTTGGGACTTGGAATAATCGGCATCAATGTATACTACCTAAGCACTGCATTTGTGGGGTGGCTAATTCACAGTCATTTGCACAAAGTAGGGAAAGTGTTGGTTGGAATTGTGGTTTTTCCGTTGATGGGCATTTATGTACTCGCGGTACTCTATCTCACCTTTCGAAAAGATGCAGCAGTTACCTTTGCAGAACCCGACGATGAAAAACAAATGGAAAATCAAATGGAGAAGGGAAGAACAAGTAGTGGTTCTCATAGGGTGCTTAGTTCTAACCAAATTCCTTTCAGAGAGGATCTTGCTGATATTCCTTTCCCTGAGTGACCACTTAACCTGACTAGTCTTTTCTACTGTCATGTATCTGAGCCCTCCTGCTTTTCTATTCCCCTTTACTAGATCCACAGCAAATGTATTGTTATGTTTAATCGGTCTCTGTACGTACAAAGTGTATATTAATCGTGTGCATTTCTCTTTCCCTAAACAACTCATACTTTATTCTAACATTCTCAACTTTTACGTTTGATACAATTTAATCCCACTATAATCGTGGACGGTCGTGGATAACATATTACACAGTAGATGTCTAAGTGACCCAAAAATAGCACAGCATAAACGTAAATTATTCAAAGATAAATTTGGTATGCCAATATAATTTGCGGTCTTATTCAGAGGGAATGTAGGGAAGATCCTCTGTCTGAGGAACGTTGTCTGAGCTAAGGACCTTCTGATCATCAGAGTGGTTTAAACCTTCCTCCAAATCATCTTCGCTGGCATTTGGACTGACCTTTGTAGGCTCGTCAAACGTGACAACCCTGTCTTTCCTGAACATGAGGTAGAGGATTGCTAAGACATAGACAGTCATCAAGGGAAACACCATGATTCCAATCAGGACATTAGCCACTCTAGGTAAACTGTTGTCGATCAGCCATCCTACAAAGCCTGTGATGAGGTAATAAATGTTGATGCCGATTATTCCGAGTCCTAATACCCATGACATTGTAACAATCTGCTCCAAATCATTTCACAAGTTAGTTCCTTGCATATTCTCGGCCTTTATGATACACTTGTAACGTCAGACAATATCTCATTTGAATCTGGCAAACTTCGAGAGTACAGGGTTTCTGTGTGAGGTTAGTTGATTTTAGATTAGGTCGCAATTGGTGAAAAGTATTTTGCAATCTGTTCTGCAATAAGTAATTGTGAGATGATTAACGTGGAGCATAACATACAAAAAAAGTTCTCGTGAAATGGTCACACCCAAGGTGAACTATTTTGGGCCAATCAGGATCATCTTGTATTTTTGGTGGTTGTCACAATATGTCGTAACCCTGTACAATTTGGGTTTGAGGAATAATCAAGTCAGGTTTGAATCACATCAAAATTTCATGCCGTTTGGGGCACACAATGAAGATTGGTTGATTTTGTTACATGTAGTAATTTTGGTAAATCAGAAAACGATGTGAAAGTCCTATCTAATCAATTCGATTTATGAAATGCCAAGTGCATGCCAAACTTACATAAATTGAGTTCTTGTGAGGTCCCATCTTAGTGGAGCTGCTACTGAACTTAAGAAGGGGAATCAGAGCAAATGGAAGTTCAAATGACAAGATCATCTGCAAATGTGATTGAATCAACCAAACAGTAGTAGATTATATTTCATTAGGTCAAGTCTTTCGACATCAAAAATTGAACATACAACTGAATCCATTGTGCTCCATTAGTTTAGGGATTGACACGAACCGATGTGATGATAATGAGACGACTAGCTCCCGCTGACCCTCCAATGATTGACACCAGTAGGCTTGGTGCAATGGCAAGGGATCTAGTCAATAAGTTCCTTATCCATCTCTTCACCTTAAGTTCCAAAAATCCCTGAATTTGTTTTCCTTTGGTGAATTGAATAAAGAAAGATCTAGTAATACTAGATATGATAAATGAGTAATTAGGACAAAGTTTACTTTGAGTTGTTCGTATGATCTATAATCCATGATAGTTTAATTAGGTCTAAACAGAAGCCGTGGTACCTCCATGATATACTGGCCGGAATAGGTGCAACTGACGGTGGAGCTTTGACCTGAGGCTAGTAGAGCAATGGCATAAATAATTGAGGCTGATTTTTGACCCAACACATTCTTTAGAAGGAAAGATGCCGAGTCAAGGGTCAGATCACTGCATTGCTCTGCCACTTGTGGTGTCAGATTGCCTGAACAAGCTGCCCCAGCAACTGTTAACACAGCTACATTGATCAAGAACGCGATGAACAGAGCAAACCCACTCTCGAAGAGGAAGAATTTACATGCTTCCTGCGAAATTGATCAATAAATTGGGTGCAAATTTACATGTACCCAATGACTTGGGCTAGGATAAAAATGGGTTCAGCTTAAGTGATTTCGAGTTTGGGTTCAGTTTTGACACAAATCAATCAAGCATCAGACAACATGGTCTCATGTTGGTTCTGTTTAAGTCTTTTCAAGTTTGGGTTCAGCCTAGCCTAATTAAATCAACAATCAATGACTGGGGTGAAATTCATTTCAGGTATGATCTGAGTTTGGTTTTATATTAGACATTGAGTTATGAGTGTATTTAAAAGAAATGCACAAATTGGATTTCAAAACCCATGTTCATAACTTAGCTTGTTACCTACATTGATACCGTGTGTGGTCTTGGGTATCTTCCTGGACAACACGAGAGCCGAGTGGAGATAGAGGTTGTGCCTATCAAGTTTTCGATATCATTTAGCAGTGTCAGTCAATTTTGGAGAAGAATATGACCAATACAAGTTTAGGCAGCATATATATGAATTTTACGGCATAACAAGAGCACCGAGAAGGGCAATGGCATCAGCAGTGGCCCCTTGGCCCTTGAACTTGGGAACAAACATGCCCTTGATCACCTCTTTTGCTGGTGGCTTGACGTAGCTCATTTCTCCAAAGAAACATGCTGCCATTACGAATATTAGTGTTGCTATCAACATTTCCAGCTTCCTCACCTACATCAACATAAAAAATAATCACCCAAATTCCGACTTGTCAGATTAAGATTTGCTATAACAAGCAATTAAAAAGACAAGTCTTCATTCCCAATTTTTTAAAAAATGTGGCACTTGACTAACTGTTTATGTCATTTTTGTCATCCGGAGCATCAAAAAGCTCTCTCGATCAAGATAAAGATAAGGACATTTTGGTAAGTTCGTTGCTCAAAAGACTTCCCGCAACATAAATCTAGTATGTGGCACTCGACCGACTAGAGTAGGCTTGAGTTTGGTACATTTCAAACACGCACTTCTATCTTATTTGGAGTTTTGATTGAGTTTGACATCAAAGTAAATAAACATTCAAGTATGGGTTTTGACAAGTTTAGATGGGAACTTGAGTCCCAAAAAGCATATTACAAGAGTAATAAGCGTTCCTGATAACTACGCGACTATCTTTTTATAGAAAGTGTTATAACATTCATACGTACAATACAATGAGAAGCAGAATTACCCCATATCTCTGAAGTCCAAGGAGTAAGAGAGTGCTGAAACCAGTGAACAGAACACCAGACCAAATAGGAAAGTGAAATAATATGTTCAAGGCAAAGGCTGTGCCTAACACTTCTGGTATATCAGCTGCTGTCACGGCTATTTCTGCTAATAGCCACAAGCAATACTTGACAATCACAGGGTACTCTGCTCTGCATAGCTCTGATAAGTGTTTCCCTTGCAAAATCACACTCATATACTTGATAAGGTTCATAGACGAGAATAAAAAGAAAAGAAAGAGAAGTTATTCGAGTTACCTGTTGATACACCAAGATTTGCTGCTAGAGATTGGATTATCAGAGCAAATATTAATGCAATAAGAATCACCCATAGAAGCTGAAATGAGATTACTTATGATTATTAACACGAAATACTACCAAATGTTTATATGTAATTTTACTCTTAGGAATGTGGAGTGTACCTCATATCTGTGATTAGCCCCTGCTTGGAGATCGGTTTCCACTGAGACATGGTTTTAAATGGAAATTTATCAGTATATGATGATCGATTAATGATGGAAGTAGACACAAAAGATGCAACTCCCTCCACTACCAGAGGGTTTGGTTCATAATAAATTCTTTTTCTTTATAATTAAAGATGGGCGAGATCCAAGGAGAGAGCCTGCTTCTACAAAGCCTCCCTCAGTAACGAACCCGAGTAAGGTTTCATCCTAAAACCAATTGACAATAAGAGAAATTATTATTTATATTAACTGGTGTTGAAGAGAGGAAAAAGAACTTACAATTGCCAGGGTCAAGATAAGCAAGGGAAACAAGGAAACCAGGACCAACAAATGAGAGAAGCTTTCTCCATCCAGCCTCCTATCCACCAAATAGTCAATGAATGCAATAAAACTTTACGTGGGGGCTCAGTGGGTAATAGCTTGCCCAATTAACAAATTTAAAAACAACAAGAGTTATTTGGCTTCATGTTGGGATTACCTTTTGTAAGAGTTATTTAAATGTTTATAACATATGTTTTGGTGTTATTCGATTTCAATATGTAAAAGGTGGACGTATTATTATAGGATATCAGCTAATTTAACCAATAATTTTTATCATATAGTTAATATGGGTTTGCTTCACAGCAAAGTGTCGGATATGAATCTTAGAAATGAGAAAATGTGATAAGAGATGGAGAAAGACCTGGTGGCTAGTGGTGGGATTTTCATCCACAAGAGGATCAAAGCATTTGGTTGGAGGCAGGGAGGAGGGAGCAGCATTTATAGTGCTGTTCAAGACACATTTATCAGCTTCAACATCGAAGGCCTTGCCATTTGTGATTCCAAGCTTCTCCCTGAGATCACAGGTGCTCCCCATCTCTCTCTCTTCTCTCTCTCCCTCTCTCTCTCTCTGTCGTACTGGGTTGTGTGGAGTAGTAGTAGTTTCACTAGCTACTTAAGCAGAGAGGTTATTTATAAGCTGAAAGAACTCAGCAAATATTAAAATACATAGCCTTGTCCATCCTGTAACTGCCCAAATAACTACTCAGTACTTCTCTACATGAACCTTTCCGATTAAGGCTCCTAATCCCCTTCTAATTTGCATACTGGCTAGATTAATTAATAAAATTCTATGAATTTGTGTTACATAAGATTATTTTACCATCTCAAGTACAAAAACATGCACTTATATGTATCAACTTATGTAAGATGTCCATATTAATCATTCTGTTATAAAATCGTATATTTAACCTTCACAAAAATAATAGCACAACAATCCATGCCACCACTAAAAGTAATAATGGAAATCCTTTTTTTATTTTTTGGCTCTGATGGACAATGTTGTTGGCCCTCTGACAGAGGGAGTTAGTTTATGACTGGTGTACGATAATCAAATCATAATTTCTTGTTGAAAGGTATAGGAGGCCATATCCTTTTTGTGATTTGTTGGTATATTTTGAAAGAAAACAACCCCAAATCTTTTGAAAAGTCTCTGTGGCCCAGATCAAACCTTCTAGTCTTTCTGTGGCCCGGCCCACACATAATTTTCAATCTCACTATTCTCCCAATTCTTTGATTGGTTAACAGGCTTCATTTGATATCTTCCCCACTCCCCAAATAACAACTTCATATTTTCATAAACTAAATTCAATAATTTGATATCACAATATTGAAAATCAATTCAAATTTATCCTAAAAACTCACCATATCTGCCGATTTGCAGATACTAATATCGTCTATAAATACTCTCAACAAAAAAGGGTTAAAAATATACTTTTGGTTTAATCACCCCATAACGAGTAGCCTTCGACTAAATACAATAAAGAGGAGTGGTCTAAAGTAAGCCTTACCGGGGGCCAGACAAAGAGAAATGTTCTTCTTGCGGCCAAGGGTTTAGGCTCTTTATCATAGACACGCATATTATCATATAATCAAAATACGTAAAAACTTATAATTTCTCTGTCATTTCAACACCAACGTTGTATCTCGATATATATAAATAGAATGGGATACAAACTCAGATCACCTCTCTTTATTCGATTCATATTTTTCTCTGCCATTTAGATCAATTTAGCTTAAGATATAATTCAAAGGCGAAGATTGAGATTATTTTTCATTGAACTAAGTAAACAGTACTTAATAGAGATGATTAAGAGAAAGGCAAGCTTAATGAAGTTTCCCAAAAGAGGTAGTTAAAGTGGAACCTATAAACATCCATTTATGTTGGAGAAGTTGACATTATTTTTATCAGAAAGTCTGAAATTTCAGCAAATTCTAAAAGCCACCTACGTAATAGTCCCTTGACAACGACTTGAGCTTTGACGTCACATACAATGTTTTTTCTAAATAATTTTTTAAGGGAAATTTACACTTAGGTATCATTCAATTTATAATTACAAGCTCAATAATTTTTTTTACACTTGAGTTATCATCTAAAAATCAAAAGGACATTTATACCCTCAATTCTATTCTCGCTCTCTCCTCCTATCACCTCTGTTCTAAAATTCAAAATGACTTTGCAATGATGGAATCCAACCAAATTTAATTCTAATATTTACTCCGTTTTATAATATATGTTATTTTAATTAATTTTTTATTTTATATTATCTATCGTTTTATAATTTTAATCACATACTCCTTCTGTCACTTAAAAGTTATTAAAAATTTTTATTTTATGTCTCAAATTATTGTCAAAGTTTCTTTATATAGTTAAAAAGTGAACCTTCATTTGAAAGTTGTGAATAATAAATATTATTTTCTTAAACTTTTATCTTTCTAAAGTTTGATAATTTTGTAGGGACGGAGGAAGTATTAATGACTAGCACACCAATTTTATCTTTATTAATTTGTTTTCCTGTTTTCATTTACTTTCTTTATTTTTAATAAAACTTTGTGACAACTTGGTCTTAGCAGGAATCTCATCATAAATTTTTTATTTTTTTTATACATTTTAAAAACAACAAATATTATAAAATGGAGGGAATATATGCCTATTACCTAATATAAAGTAGATTCCGTATATTGGTTCACATTCGGTGGTAGTAGATACATTTTTTATGAGTGTCAGATAAACCGTTCTCTTAAAGATTGTACCGAAATTATCATAAACAAAATGCATATTAGGTTTTAATTGAGTGTGTAAATTATTATTATTTTGTGGAACACTTGATAGACGTACAAGTGTAGTCTAGCTTGTGCACGCGTGTGGGATTGTGGCCATGACATACTCCTCCATACAAAATCCATTGGCCCAAATTCTTTATTCATGTTCGTAAGGGAGAATAGAGTTTATAAACACAAAAATTTCTTACTTTCATGTGGACCTTTTTCGTCTCTTTATAAAACAAGCTTTATTTTGAAAACTTTAAAATTCCTCTAATAAGAATAAGATTTTGTATTTGCACTTGATTATGAGTTTATTTATTTTTATTATATTTAATATTTTACTATGGAAACAAATTCAAGTTCATAATTAATTATTTTTAATTATTTATGCAACGTAAATAATAATGAAAGAATTATTAAAATTCAAAAATACAAAAAAATAAAGAAAGCATACAAACCTACATTGAGAAACCTACTAAATAAAAGTAAAAATGACATATTTTTAAAATAAATTAAAAAACAATATCATGAACCTAAATAGGATATTTTTCCAAATTGTACTGCTGCTTCCAGAGGTATGAAAATTAAAAAATTAAATACACGTGTGTATATATATATATGACCTGTGTAAGTACATGCTTAATTAGCGGGCAGATGTTAGTTAAATGGTCAATACTTCCACACCCACTCTTTTTCCCTAAGTTCAAATCTAATAGGAGACAATTTCTTATTTTCATGTAAAAACGGATTTGGGGTAGGGGAAGGAAATTTTGTTGCAGTCTAGAAGTACAATAAAAGAGTATAAAAATTAGATATCTTTAATATTTCTTTTATGTTAACTGTTATTAGCTCTTTAATTGTCGCATATATTAATTGGATGCAAATGAACAAATAAACAAGATATTCATCTTTACCTCCCTTGATTTTTAAGACATTGTTTCTTAACCCTCCACCTGTTGATAATAATATTTACCTAATTTGACATTAGATACAAATAATTTTAAGATAACAAAAATGGTTAAAGTTGTTGCCAGATTTATAAAATGACATATTTACCCCCACTTTTAAAAGTGGAATGACTACAGCTACGCTAGCCCGAACAACTTGCTGGAGGTTATTGCCTTAAGTACACAATAATGACATTCCCCTTCTCTTATATTCTTCATTTGTAATCGAAATTAAAGAAGCTCTCAGTGAATACTCCCTCCATTTTAAAATACATGTTATTTTAAAATTTTGTGGGAATGTTAAGGAAATATAAAATTTATTGTAAATTTTATGTTAAAAGATCAAATTGCCCTTATATTTCATTGGAAATGAAGAAAATTAATGGGAAAAAAAGAGAAACAAGATAATTAATAAGAAAAAAATTGATAAACTAGTAATTAATATGTCATTGGAATTGTAAAGTGACAAGTATTGTAAAACGAAAAAAGTTAGTTAAAGTGACATGTATTGTGAAACGGAGAGAGTAGGCGGCCTCTAAAAGTAGTGATGTGAAAAGTTGAAGTAGAGCCCGTATTTTCAAACCTAATGTTATGGTGTTGAAATTGTATATTATTCACCTTTACATGGCCTCTAGTATTAGTAACAAAAGTTAATGCTTCAATAGATTATTAACAGCACAAGTCGCGATGAGGTAATTTTACTTTCAATAGGTGGGTGTTAATAAATTATAGATAGAAGGAGGTAATTAAAGGTGAATATCTCACAAATAAACACATAACCCCTACGCACACACATGTATATGATTCAATTATAGGGTAAGTCTTACTATTGATCTTATGCTCATTACTTCCTCCGTGTTTTACAGTATATATTTTTTAATTAATTTTTTCGTTTCACAATATCTCTTATTTTTTCATTAATTTTTTTATTTTTTATAAAAATTTTGGACAATTTGATATTTTAACATAAGTTTTATGTTTTCTTAATATTCCTCGTAATGTGAAAAAAATAAGTATTATGAAAAGACTTGCATTCAGTTGTCTAAGTCATCTAGCTTGAAATATATATGGCCAAAAAATAATCACTATCACTACTTTTAGAGGTGGACTTGTGATGCTTGTGCTAATTATAGTACATTTAACAGTTTAAAATGTTCCTTAATTGGTAATTAGCTGGCTGTTATTTTTGACTTTCTACTAATCCTATTAAACAGTTTTAAGTTCACAAGTTTCTTGAAGTTACCAAATGAATGGAGGACATGTGGGATAAGGTTATTTATGACAACAATCAATCATTTTTATCTTACAATATTTTATTTTTAAGGGTCACCAATCATAATAAAATGAAATATGTTGGAAATGACATGACCAATAATTGAATGGGTGGAGAAAATGACATCTAATGTTCGAATTTACATACAAAATGCGCATAAATATAAGCGTAAATATAAAGAGAAACGAATATAAACGAACATAAACAAATATAAAAGAACAGAAACGAACATAAATAAACATAAAAAGCAGAAATAAACACCAACGAATATAAACGAATATAAATGAACAAAAATGAGTTTTTAAAATAAGAAACAAACAAATATAAACGAACATAAACGAAGATAAAAGAACGTAAAAGAATATAAACAAACATAAAACATAAGTAGATTCTATTTTTCATATAAAGTCGAATTCGAACCGGTGCTAAAATATACTTTATTCATTTCACAATATTTGTTATTTTAATTAAATTTTTTTAATTTATATTATCTGTTAATTTATAATTTTAATGATATATTAATTTTTTCTTATTAATTTTTTTTCATTTTCTATGAATCTTTTGGACGACTCGGTCTTTTTGTACAAAGTTTATCATAAATTTTGTGTTTGTTTTAAAAAATTTCCTCACTGTCCAAAAAGAAGCATGTAATTTGAAAAGATGGAAGTACATTTGGAGATACCTTTTATGTCATGCTTTTGAAGAGGCAAGAGAACATTTTAATATGAGTAGAAGGAATAACATCAAAGGGGCTCACTGTACACTTTATTGTGTTGATTAATAATTTAATAGCATTCTTATTTAAAAAGTCTTTAATTAGATTAATCATTATTATCATGACACATAACATGGATTGTCAAACGAACCAATCAATTCAAATGGTTGCCATCCACTTTCATGATGCTCTGTAATTATATTATTGCTATTAGTGTAAATTCCGTGTTTCACACGGTCAAGAGATAATATATATTTGGATAATTTATTAAACAAAATCTCCTTTAATTTTGCATGGATATAATAAAATTTGAGTAAGGAAAATGAAATAAAGAAATTTTTTTATAGAGAAACCAAAAACATATTATTATTGGGGGAAAAAATTAAACATGTTAAAATAATTTGGATTTATTATTTTTTGGTTAGTTGAGATAACTTAGAAGTTAAAACATTTTTTATCAATTAAGGTCATCTCACTACTTTCCATCTTTTGATATCTTCTTTCTCTAATGAACTCCAAAATTAAATGTTAACTATATTTTGGTGCTAATGTCATTGTCAAACACACACCTCTAATATTATTGTTAGAAAAATAATATCAAAATTATGATAATAAGTTTTTAAAAAATTAAATAAATCATAAATAGTGAGTTTCTGTAATACAAAAACGTACCAAGCAATTACAACAAAAAGGTAATTTAAGATAATATAATAATTACCAATGAGATGTTGGTAGTGGGTATGCTAGACTTAATGTTCGGTTGCCCCCTTCCCTCTTATTCCTCTTGACCAAAAAAATATATATCATAGTAATTGAAGGTTACAAAAAGGTTAAGGTGTGACTTTGTGGATAACAATTAGTTCAACTAATAAGGCCTCTTGAAATATTACTTTATACTTAAGTCTAAATTCTACCTAAAAAGTCACTATTATATATTATTTGTATCAGAAGAACATTACAAAATAAAAGAAATGAGTTGAAACATGCTACATATGCAAATGTAAGATTCAACATTTCGCTAATTTTCTCACCTATCGCCATGATCAACAAAAACCAAAAAACATCTTGATGCTAAAAGATAAAGGAAGTATAGACAATATACTACAATTTTTAAAAAATTAATATTTTTCTTACTATCTAAAGATATGGAACCAACAATTTGATGGAGTTAAGCTCTTAAATGCATTATGATAAACTTACAACTAAGCAAGTTTTCGTTATTTCAATGTATTAAATATTAAGTTTTTCATAAGATTGAATAATATTTCTATTATAATTGATTCGGGTATTTCCCAAACAGCTTCCATCTCACCCGACACGTCACCGGCCGACCGGGCCCAATCAGTTGGATAAGGGAGGAATCGGCCCGAGATAACCCTTAACGGGTCGGGTAAAAGCCCCAAAGCCCACTAGGGCTAGGGTTTCCCTAAGCCATGGTAAAAGTACCGTTTTACCCCTTTAAAATCTCCTATAAATACCCATCTTTCCTCAATCCCAAGGCATGTTATGCTTTTATGCTCATTTGACAAGACATCTCATTTGGAGATAATCACTCAAGCTTCTCAACTCTCAATTCTCATTCATAACGTTCATCGGTGTTCATCAGTACACATTCATCCCCGAGAACTTCCATCTTTGGAAATCTTCTCGTCTCCCAAGGAATCCCTTCACGCATATCGAGGAAGATCTCCTCGATCCTTTCAATCAAATCGGATACTAACTTGAGCGTCGGAGGGCGTTCCCGGGATCCACCACCCGGGCTTCGCCTTTTGCGGGTTCAAGCGGTCATCACTCGGACTCGGATCGATCGTGTCACGTCCTCGGAATCGGAAGCGAGAAATCCTTCCTCTCTCCGAATCATCATCCACCTCATCAACTCAGGTTTCTCCGGAAACAATAATCATACTAAACATTCATATAAGTTGCTAAATATTTCTATTAATGCATTAGCCAAAATTTGTTAAACACTTCAATTTAATAATTATTAAATTAATTATTTTTTATATATATTAACGTTACTATAAGAGCTTAAGTTGCTAATTATTGTGATATTTATAGTTGACTACAATTTATGCTAATATTTAGGGTGTATAAAAATAACATTACAGTTTGGTATATATCATACTATATAATAAGTATCGTTTATAATTTATGTAAAAAAATAAGTATAGTTTATAAGAGTATGTTAACTACTAATTATTAAATTGCATCATAAACAGATTCTTATAATATTTAGGCGTATCAAAAATATGTTGAATGTGTTAACGTTATTTCAATGGATTACATGTTCGACAAACTGAAATAATAAGTAATATATCTCAAAGGTTTAGTCGTAACTATTATATATTTTATCTTTACTAATAATATATCTTAAAGGTTTAGTTGTAACACATATTCACTATTGTTATATTTGTATTTTGCATAGGACTAATAACAGAAATATTATATTTTACAAATAAAAGTTACTATGGTTAATGGATTGAGTATCATTTTTCATACTAAATGGTTAAGAATTTTAAGTAAAATAGAACAAAAAAATCTACTAGAAGATAACCTTTATATACCTTAATGTACTAAATGAACATGTTAATATGATCGTCAATCTTAGGGTGTGTTTGGTTGGGGGAAAATATTTTCCTAGGAAATTATTTTCCATGGGAAAATGATTTCCAAGGAAAATCATTTTCCACCCATATTTTCCTTTGTTTGGTAGAAGGAAAATAAACTCTAACCCTAAACCCTAAAATAAATTAGCCGAAACAAGTAGCCGCACGGCCGTGCGAGGGTCGCACGGGGTACCGTGCGGGTTTACTGCGCGGATACGCACGGCCGTGCATTTCTCGCACGAGGTACCGTGCACGACTTGAATTTATCTAACTTCTCGCACGGCCGTGCGAAACGCGCACGATATGCCGTGCGAAAACTTTGAACTCTCCGGACGATTCGCATTGTTGTGCAGCTTACGCACGGGGTACCGTGCGCGACTTGAATTGATCGAGTTCAACAGGTTGAAGGGAAAAGTGGCAATCACAACATTGCCTTCATCAATTAATAAACAAAACTCGGAAAATTGACAACATTATTTGAATTCAAGGCCATTAAACCCAACAAGAAAGCACAACATTTTCATTCATGATTCGAAAATGATTTACATCAGCCGACCAAATCCAAATTCACCAAACTAAAAACCCTAAGTATCTTCAACATTCCCTACTACAACTGTGGGGCTTTTTCACTCCTCCGGTGGCCAAGGCCGATTTCCGAGCAGCATTGGTGGCAAGCCGCTTCCTGGGAGCCGAGAGTGATGGCGAGAGCGAGAGCGAGAGCGAGGGTGAGGGCGAGAGGTTAGTCGAGAGTGAGGGCAAGAGCGAGAGCGAGAGTGAGGGCGAGAGGGAAAGGAAGGGCGAGAGGTTAGCCGAGAGTGAGGGCGAGAGCGAGAGCGAGAGGGAGAGGGAGAGGGAGGGGTTAGCCCGAGTGTTAGAGATTGGAAAATTAATTTCCTCCCAAAAAGGAAAGAATTTATTTTCTCGCTAAATGGGGAAAAATATTTTAGCTCAGAAATTTTTTTCCAAATTTTTATTTACCAAACAGTAGAAAATGGAATCATAATTTTTCAAGAAAATATTTTCCTTCCAAACAAACACACTCTTAATGATAATTAAAACAATAAATATTGTAATCCTTTTATTAAAAAAAATATTGTAATCTTACTTCTTACTTGATAAGGAAACCGAAAATATGTACAATTTTAGAAAAGACCAAAAATAATTTTCAGAGACATGGTTGATAATTAGTCAGTTTTAATTTTTGGTAAAATAAACTTTAAATGGACCAACAATTGTAATTAAGAAAATTACAAATAAAATTTGGGCATACTTAATTTTTGAGTCAAAATCATCACACCCCTAACATATTTGGGGGACTTATGAAATAGGAAAAGTGCTCTCTCTCTATTTCCCTATTTTTATATTTTTATAATTTATATGTTTATATTGGTTAAAATGTATAAAATACATAAAGCAATAACTTTAATTAGAAATATATAGAGAGAAAAAAATTACATGTACAAATTTTTATAATCAAATAAAGAAGGAAAATAACGTATCAATTTACTTGATAACTAAAATCTATCTATAAATATGCGTTTATTTATAACCTTATCACTCTATCAATTTATGTTGTCTAAAATAGTCACTTATCAAATAAACACACACGTTCTTCATATATTCATATAAAATTTATAAAATAGTACATATAATTTGCATATACAGTAAGACAAAATAAAATATTCTCTAATCCCACCATGTAATTTACCAAGATAATTTTGGTCAAAAAGAGAGAAAAACTTGACCAAGATAATGATGTTCAATAAACTGTTTTTTTGGATAATCCATATTTAAATTTTATCAAAGACTATAATTCTAAATCATACTCAATTCATTTTTAATCATAATAAACTGATTATAATATTTAAAAAACATGAAAAAAGTACACAAATTCTCATTACATATTAAAAAAGAAGAAAATTAGGAAACAAACCTGTCTTTATTCTTCTATATTTAATCTTGAAAGAATGCATGAAAAAGTAGATGCGAAAAAAATAAGCATATGTAAATGAATCTTCACCATTGCAAACTGATTATACAAATAATTCTTGTTAATGTAAAACCTAAAGAAAGAAAATCTACGAAATTATATTTTTTACCAACAAATGAAAACAAACAAAATCAAATATATTATAATCAAAATGAAAAGTAATATAATTGAGCACAATGAGAAAGGGATGGGCAAAAATTGAATAAAAAAAAAAACAAATAATCTCATCTATTTATAATCATATGTCATTGATTATTCACTAATTAACCACCATTATATGTGTAACTCCCTTCTCTTAGTCAGTCAAATTCCTATTAAAAGTGGAACTTAGACTATTAATTTTCTTTGAAATAGTTAAGAAATTAGATGAGATGTTACAAAATGTGGCATTATTGCACACTTACATATAAGTAATAAATAAAATTTATTCATTAAACCATTAACAACTCATCTTTAATTTTTTTTAAACTATTGAAATAAAGTATATGTTACAAAAGGTGTAGTAACAGTGGGTGTTTGAAAATATTTTTAAAAATAATAAAAATAAATTAAAAAATTAACCAATAGTATTGTGATACATGTCAATCACTCAATTTTAAGTATATACTAGTTTGAACCCGTGCTTCTCACGGGTATGTGCTATTATTTGATTAGTTGATATACTATTATAAATATTAAATATATATTTCTTGTAAAATTATAAATATTAACCTTAGAGAATATATATGGATGTTTTTATAATCTGAATTTAATTATTAGAAGGAATAATGTAAATTTTGAGTTACTTAATGAAAGAAAATAATTATTCATCATGTGAACCTATAAAATAACTTTCCAACTTATCATTTTCTCACACCACATTTTAAAGTTGAAACGTATCTATCCCACTTTGTTAAGACGAAACTCCTTTAAATATATGTGTTTATTGTTTGGATCTTTTTATATAAGTATCTCACATGCTACTATTCGATTATATATATCTACAATTTGAACATATTATAATAATATCATTACTCACTATATATAAAATAAACACATGTAATTATATATATATATATATATAAAGAAAATTAAACATCAAAATAATGAAATACAAAACTATTAATTTCTTCTCAAAATAGTGTCCTACATTTGCCAACCTTACTTGCCTTCTCATCGCTATAATGCTATAAAACCCCTAGGTTAACAATGGAGATAAAGAGCACCATTCAAAACTAATCACTCAATTGAGTAGTAGTTGATTACCTCTTGTAAAGGAAATTTTTTGATAAAAAAACAAAAAAACATATGGTGTTGTTTAAGCCACTTATCCCAAATCTTTGAATTCTACCCTTTTATAATATAAAAAATAAAGTTTTGAATATATTACATATACGGATAAACAAATAATAACTTGGACCAAAATTCTTTGTCATAATAAGAAAAAATGTTCAATATAATCAATATAATTTCTCCTACTAATTGCTAACTTAATAAACATTCATATTCTTATAACTGAATATATTCAATAAAATAAAAATAACTAAATGGTTAAAGAAACTTTTAACAAATTAAATTATAATTATTAGAATACTATATTATAATCATCATAATTTATTTAAGTTTCAATACTGGAATTAATAGATATATTATATTATAGTTTTTTTACGATAGTTAGATTAATTATATATAATAAATATTATTTTTATTAAGAATTTTTAAAAAATTTTAATTTTACAATTGTTAGATTAATTTTAATTTTATAATTTTACAATTGTTGAAGTAATGGACTCATCCTTAAAAAATATAGGTAATAAAATATAATGTTGATTAAGAATATAATTAAAATTTATAGGTAATAAACTTTAATTATTTTTTTAGGAAAATTAAGTGTGATTGATGATCATTGTCATTCAAGAGTATTAAATGAATTTCATTTAAGTTATAATTAAAATTTATATGTAATAAAGTGGGTGTTACAAAAAGGCTTTAATATTTTAAAAAATGATAAAACAAAAGAAATCAACGGTGATGTGCGAAATGTCTAACTTACAACAAATCACTCAATTTTAAGTGTGTGTGTGTGTGTGTATATATATATATATATATATATATGATATGATGATATGATATATGATGTTTAAAAGTTCACAGGTTAAATAAATATTATAAAATTATAATTGTAATGGGTCCTAGGACCTACTATATTTATTTATTTTTGGGCTTAAATTCTTAAAATAAATTGGATCAGAGTTTTAGGCACCTTTCTAAAATAGATCTTATAAAGAAAGTTTGTGAATCGACCACTACTTTTAATTACGTGGGATCAGTGACCTCACGGATACAAGCTTGCCCCCTCTCCCGGACTCGGTGGTGTTAGGTGGAGGCAGGTGGGTGGAGGTGGAGCAACCGGGACACCAAGAAGTCCCATCAACCTTCTAACATATGCATACGGTGGCATGTCACTGTGTAGCCTTTTTCATCATCCTCTAAAAATAAAACCTAAATAAAGAATTAAAAAGGATTATCCCCCCTTTTGCATAAAAAACTAGTCAAGTTTTGGTAGTTTTGTTTAGAATTGGTCACAGATAACCTATACATAGAAAATCAATTTTGAAAAATTTGTTCTACAGTTTGTATGGAGTAACTATATATTACTGTAACACCTTGAATTGATCAATGGTCAAGTTTTGGTAGTTTTGTTTAGAATTGTCAACAAATATTTCATGCATGATAGAGTTCAAATGAAAATTTTTAACATTTATTTATAGATAAGAACTTAACATTTATTTATAGATAAAAATTTTCATTTTATTGGTTGCAATGCAATAAATAAATGTGTAATTTTTAAATAATTAAGTGTACAATTTTAACATTATATTAACAAGTATTACATGATATTTAAAATTAAGATTTTTGACAAGTTTTCAAACACGAAGAGAGTATTATGCAAGATTTTATTACATTATATCAATTAACCGACTACATCTACAAGATTTATTAGATTATACAGGTTAACTAATTACATCTACACACCTTATGTAAATTGAGTAAAACGCAAACACAAAGATGCATGAAGTTGTAACTCCTAACCAATTATGTCAAATCTATTCATTTCAGCAATTAAATTAACAGCTAGTAGTTATTCGTTAGAAGCATTTAAGAGTGATTAGGAGCTGTTAGTATTAAGAAACAATGTTAATACTGATAGTTAGTAGTGATTGGAAGCAATTAGGAGTGGTTACAAAATAGTAAAATAAATAGATAATACATAGTAGTATAAGACTATCCCCGTATCAAGATATATTTGATTTCTCTATCCCCATTGTATCGTACTTGCATTTGTATCTAATTGAAAGAAACGTCCTTAGTTACCAAATCACGAAATATATGGGCCTGACTGCCTTCACCAGGATATACGAGCTGGGCTGGATATATAGCTTGTATTTCTTCATGCTGAGATGTAGATAGGCCCATTCCCTCCACTTTAGGCCCTTGGATCTTCTAACCATTTCGCCCATTTCTCACCTTCTGTTTTTTTTTTTAAATTTTTTGTTTGTTTATTGAGAACTAAAAATTCCATCGTAGCCCTAAACTATCTAACAAGAAAGTCCCTTAAATTACAATTTTTTGTTCTTTTCATTCTTTAAATCATCCCCTTATTTGTTCCTTTTATCCAATTATCTATTAATGTGTGTTTCATAAGTAAAATGTATTATACTTTAGGTACTACAATCTAATTACCAATCCTTAAGTTTGGTGTAATGTAATTTTCATTTATATGACTATGTAAGAATGAGAAATCTAATCGAGATTTTAGATCTAAGGTTCAAGCTGTGTTCGGTAATAGGTTTAAACTTTCTAGTAAAATTGTATGTTTTGTTGATCAAATCAACCTATTATTAATTGTCATGTATGTTATTTAATCAAAAAATAAATATTACTTTGATAAACTAACAACAGCTGTAACAAAACAAACAAATATAAATTTGAGACAACAAATAATCTAATTAGACTAGATATATACTGCACCTTCATTTTTTTTAAAAAATATTGACTAAATATGAACAATGGACTACACATGAAAAACAAAAAATTACGGTCCAAAGCATTCAAATTTAGAGTTATAATAAACTCAATCTTTGTTATATAGATAGGTACCATATTTGATACTTACATAGTAGATATCATAATAGATGGCTCTAAAATACACTTCAAATAGAGAAGACATACAATTTTGCAACCTTATCATTCAGGGAGGCGAATGTCAGCAAGATCCTCCCTATGAGGGAGATGGTCCAAACTCAGGGCCTCGCCAATGGGTTGACTTCCTCCTTCCTCCAAATGATCTTCGGCCGCATTTGGACCGATTTTTGAGGACTCGTTAAATGTGACAACCCTATCTGTCCTGAACATAAGATAGAGGATTGCCACGACATAGACCGCCGTCAAGGGAAACACCACAATTCCAACCAGTACATTGGCCCCTCTGGGTAAACTGTTGTGGATCAGCCACCCTATGAAGCCTGTGATGAGGTAGTACACGTTGATGACTATTATTCCCAGTCCTAACACCCATGACATTGTGATTAGCTGCCCAAGTTAATTCATGTGTTAGTACTCGTTCTTTTGCAGGGAAACCTTAGCAGAGCTTCAGGTTAGAACGAGGGAGAAACATTGGGGCCATATCAGGTTCGGGTTTGTGTCTATGGTGGTTGTCGACATTGCGTACTTGGGTTAATTTAGGTTGCTTTATATGTGGTTGGTTTAGATTCGTTCAATCTAATTTTGGTTTGAGTCAGTGTAAGGTTGGTTTATTTACGATTTGAATTGGGTTAAGGTTCATATTCTTAATGTCACGCGATGAACATTAGTCCATGTTATAAGGTCTAGCCATTTTGGCAGATCAGAAAGGTGATGTAAAAAGTTTTAGAAAGGTCTAATCAAGTTTAATTTGTCCAATGACAGCTGACAGAAGTAGAGGCCAAACTTACATAAATGGAGTTCTTGTGAGGTCCCATCTTGGTGGAGCTGCTACTGAACTTGAGAAGGGGAACTAAAGCAAACGGAAGCTCAAATGACAAAATCATCTGCAAATGTAAATTCAATCAACCAAACAGTACTTAGTAGGTTATATGCCATTAGAACCAAATCTTACGTATTATAGATAGTACAAGCAAAAAATTTATTGTGCTCCTTTTTTTTTTGTTTTGAGATTGACACGAACCGAGGCAATAATAATGAGGTGACTAGCTCCTGCTGATCCTCCTAGGATTGACACCAGTAGACTTGGTGTAATGGCAAGGGACCTCGTCATTAAGTTCCTCACCCATCTCTTCATCTTAAGGTCCAAAAACCCTGAAAATTTTGCAGTGAATTCAAGATTTACAATAGCAGAAGAAAAGAGGGGGGTAAAGACTGTATAAATGAAACAATATCTAGCAAACAGTAGATTTGGTAGATGGTTTGTTAAGTTCTAGGTCTTTATCAATTTAATTTCATACTGATCACATTTACAGGTTGGTAACTAGGGTCAAGTCTGATTCAGTTCGATTAGTTTGAGTAGGATCTTTCACACGTTTATAGAGTTTGGGGTTGAGTTGGATGAAGATCTGTCCGTTTGGGTTTAGGTCAACTCTGAGTCAATTAACAATTGACTCTATCTATGTGTTGACAAAACAATGCACAAGATTTCCAATAGAGTAAATTTGATTTGAGTGATCAATTCGAGTTCCATTGAAAATGGAGTTGCCCTATTTTGTATCTTGGGTTGAGCTCAAGCTCTCATTTGGTTGATTTTAGGTGTGATTAGATAAGTTGAAGCACGATTTGACTCTGGTTGACCCTAGATTGGGTTATGCCAAATTTAAGTTATGAATCCAATGTTGTCTGTTTATTTACTAAGAACACCAATAAACTTACATAGTCGACTGTTTAGTTAAAATGTAACTGTATACAATCTGGTGATGTCAAAATCGGTATTCTTCATATTAAGTTGTCTCATCTTGGGTGTAAATAAAAACTATATAGTGGTACCTGCATGATATATTGGCCCGAATAGGTGCAACTGATGGCTGAGCTTTGGCCTGAGGCGAGGACTGCAATTGCATAAATAATAGAGGCTGATTTTCTACCGAGTATGTTCTTTAGAAGGAAAGATGCAGAGTTAAGTGTCAGATCACCGCATTGCTCTTTCACTTGTGCTGTCAGATTGCCTGAACAAGCTGCCCCAGCCACTGTTACTACTGCTACGTTGATCAAGAATGCGATCAACAAAGCAAATCCACTCTCTACTAAGAAGAATTTACATGCTTCCTGCAAAATCATGACATTGAAACTTGAAACGGACTTTTCCTGGCCTCACAAGGATGTCTATGCACTATACTTGTCAAGCTAATCAACTTATTAATTATAACACAGCAAGTGACAGTACATATTGATACCGTGTTAAAAATATGTTACCTACATTAATGCCACGTACTGTATTTGGTACTTTTCTAGACAATACAAGAGCTGAGTGAAGAAAGAGGTTGTGCCTGCCAAGGTTTAAACATTAATTAGTAGCGCTGAGCCAATTTTAGCTAGAGCATATATACAAGCACAGTAGGGTACACTAGTACGTATATATATGAACCTACGGCATAACAAGAGCACCAAGTAGAGCAATAGCATCGCCAGTGGCCCCTTGGCCTTTGAAGTTAGGGACAAACATGCCCTTGATCACGTCCTTTGCTGGTGGCTTCACGTAGCTCATTTCTCCAAAGAAACACGCAGCCATTACAAATATTAATGTTGCTATCAACATTTCCAGCTTCCTCACCTACATCGACATCAAAAATTAAACATGGAACAAAGAAAGACAATATGGCCCAGCATGTGTTATTATGATAGAAAAGGACATAAAACATTTGTCAATTCTACACCAGTATCAGTTAGTGTTTATCCCACGGCCATCAACGAGCAGTAATAGACAGAAAATAACTCCTAAAAATTTATACCATATATTTTTAATTATCATATTTAAAATGATACAAAATCTAATAGTCACTGCAGCTACTTTGTGAAAAACTAATATCATGACCAACATAGAAGAGGGATTTGTTTTTATAGAATCGGCCATAGCTACCAAGGACAAGAGTGAGAGCAGGTAAGTGCGATTGAGGTAATAGATCAGTTATTATATGGATTCATTTCTAGTTAGGTCTTATGAGGTGTTCTTATTGATTTAATAAACTTTTCTAGAAAATACAACCAATACCGGTTACTGAAATATTTTCGGATGATATTGGTTGGGTAATTTTAGTTTTAGGCCATTAGTCCGATTTAAGTTCCGATAAGTACAGTGCATATTTTACCAGGTCTGATGTGTGAACATGAATTACTGCTTATTGTACAAAACTCAGTCTACTTTAGGATTCTCGGATTGCTTGGTCCCAAAAAACAGATCACAAGGTTAAGTGAGCAACCCTAGTTATGCTTTCTAGAACCAATTTTTGGGTGAAAATTTTAACATATCATGATTAGTCAATTAGATTACCCCGTATCTCTGGAGTCCAAGCAAGATGAGAGTGCTGAAGCCAGTGAAAAGAACACCGGACCAAATAGGAAGATGAAATAGGATGTTCAACGCAAAGGCTGTGCCTATCACTTCAGGAATATCAGCTGCTACAACTGCAATTTCTGCAAGCACCCACAAGCAATAATTGACAATGCCGGGGTACTCTGCTCTGCATAACTCTGATAAGTGTTTCCCTTTCGAAAATCAAAGGCACTGTTAATTTTTCATGATGAAGTTATCATAGCTAAGTTTAAAAAATAAATGTTAAGCTTAGTTACCTGTGCATACACCAAGATTTGCTGCTAGAGATTGGATTATTAAAGCGAATATTAATCCGATAAGAATCACCCACAGAAGCTGAAATGAGATTATTTACGTCAGTCTGATACATTTTAGAAACAACTTTGAGAGTGGATCTCTCTAGGATAAGGTTTGGTAAGATTCAAATGTATGCTAGCTATCTTATCACTTATCATGGAGGAAATGTGTACCTCATATCTATGATTGGCTCCTGCTTGGAGGTCGGTTTCCACTGAGAAATCGTAATGAAAGTTTATGAGAAGATGACAGACAATAGTGGAAGCAATTTCTCTATAATTTGAAGCGTCTAATAGTTTATCAAAATGTTAATCAAGCAATAATTTCACCACTAATGGAAAAAATATTGCTAAATGATTGTTAACCGTTGGATGGAAGGACATTCAGTAAGTTCCTCCAACGATGTAAGATCTAGTATGTTCTCATAAGGATTTGCTTATGTTAAGTGGGGTTCAAGAGAGAAAGGGAACTTACAGTTGCCGGGGTCAAGATAGGCCATGGATACGAGGAAACCAGGACCTACAAATGATAGAAGCTTTCTCCATCCAGGTTCCTGCCCATGAAATGAAAATGTTCACCTTGCTCAATATTTTTTATAGTTAAAGGAACAGAAAAGTACTTGAAGTGCATCTAAGTATATGGATTTGTGTTACACTTAATAAGTTACTAAAAAAATCATACTGAAAAAACGTGCTATGAAAAATATTATGGCTATTCCAAACTGATTAATGACCCTCTAGAATATATGTGTTACACTTAAGAAGTTGAATTAACGACCTCTGGATTATAAATGGGACTCTATATTAGTGGTCTATTCCTAATTGATTATGGATATAACATTAGCTCCTAGCTCATGCAGCAAATATTTGTCAAATAGTGTGCAAGGTTTTTGTGTTTTAAAATAACCGATCAAGACCTTTTATGTGACTTCTCGCAACTAGGATTACAAGTCTGGCCCTTGTTTTCTCTCTTGTAGTTGAACACTTTGAAACAAAAACTAAACTTCATATTATTCCGCCTATATCAGTGATTATGCCGAGCTAACTTTACATCGCACGAAAAAAAAAGTTAGGGGGAAGGGGTTGATCATAGAACCAAGGGGTAAAGAGAAGGTAGACCTGGTTGCGAGTGGTGGGTGGATCCTGATCATCATCAAGAGGACTACAGCATTTGCTTGGAGGTAGAGAATGGGGAGCAGCATCGTCTGTATTGTTTAAGACACATTCATCGGTTTCAAGTTCAAATGCTGTAATATTTCTCCTTTCAGGTTCTTCCTTAAGATCAGTAGAAGTACTGCTTCCCATCATTCTGATCTCTTCTGGTGCCGGGCTGCTAGCAAATTGCTGGTTAACTGGTAGTAGTTTGGCTATTCGGGGTTTTGTTTGTTAGCCAAGTTTTTGAACTTCCTGTGCTTTGTAGAGGGTGTTTTATAAGGTTAAGTAAAAGGGTCCCAATTGATGTCGTATTTATAATGCCATTTCCCCGCCAACTGCCCGAACAACTAGTGCAAGCTGCATAGGCCTTTCTTAATTATTCGGCCTCCCATCTCCGCCTTATATATGCTCCTATGCTCTTCTAATTTACAGCATTAGCTGCACAACTTGAACCAAACTGCTAGACTGGTTTAGTCTATGAGTCGGAGCACTCGAGCTTAACCAGAGCCTAGTTCTAAGCATAGACTGACACGTAAAATCATCCTACTCAAGCCCATTGATCAGTATACGTATGTGCAAGGTTACTATCATACACAACCGGAATGAATAGTGTGAGAGATATATACGAGTTTGTTTTTATTATTATTATTTTTTTATTACTAAAATATTTTCCCAAACCTCAAAGGTTCTAAATTATTTATCTAAAATTGTAGGTTGTGTAAATTATTATACCAAAATTCATTACACTCATATGTAAGTTTTTCAATAAATAAAGCAAGGTTATTATCATACACAGCAGAAAGAATATTGTGAGAGATATATACAACTATCAAAATTGATTGTTTTAAATATTTCTTATAATGACTCCAACAAGGACCACCACTAATCCTTCAGGGATGAAGAGGGAGAACTGTTCCCCTCAAAAAAAAAAAAAAAACAGGGAACAGGGGAATTATCTTTGATAGTGTTTTTAGTTTGGGTCATGGGTTTGTAGCCAAAGCCCAGTAGCAGCTTCTGTACACTTGTTCAAATTTCCAACCACACAATAGAGGAACATTCCACTCTCACTATAGGGTGGGCTAGGGGGATAAGCAAAATAAGCTATGTGTTCGATCAGGATTTGAAAATTTGGAATCGAGGATTAACTAGTCCAAAGCGATATAATTTTTAAAATTTTTAAGGATAGAAACATAAAAAGTGAAAGTCGATTTTACATAAGAATAAATGGCGAAACTTTTTGTTAGTATACAAGTTGAATTCGAGTAGCATTACTTTTGTGGTGGAAAAATGTAGTACAAATAAAAATAGAAACTTTCTTTTTCGTTACAGTAATGCATGTCTTTTCCATGTGGACAGGTTTGAGATATTGTTCTAACTCTACTGGTCCAATTTGTGTTCTGATGTTGACCAAAAAAATTGAGCAGGGGATTTAAGGATGATAACAAAATGCATGCACTAGTGGTATAGACAATGATATAAAAGGTCGAAATTGTCCTGTATTGAATTTAGTGGGTGGTCCAACAAATATATATGGTCGGATGTGTATAACAAGATAAGAGTCTACGACATCATTAATCATGGTAAAGATTGTTAAGCTATATAGCTTATAGCTTAACACAGGAAAACACTGGTCGCCTCTATTTACTCTAATAAGGGGTTGCTATCAGTCATAATTGCATATAGTAAACCCTAATTTTCTCAATTTTTAATGCCTTAGTCTGTTTGATATAAAACTTCTCGATAGTTCTATATATCTTTTTAATATACTTTCTTCACATTGCGAGAGAGTTCCTTTTTTATCTATCGCCTTTGTGCAAGTTTTGGCGAAGATTTTTCTTTTCGCCTTAGTGTGAGTTTTTGTGAATTTAAAGATATCGTCATGAAAGATTGTTGAATATAACTACATGAAGTTTGGTTAATTATCTCTATCGGTGGATGAATCAACAATAGAATCTCTTATGGTCCTACCACCTTGATTTTTTTGAAGAGTAATCTATCACATCAAACAAATATATACTATTTGAAGGAATTATATTACAACTTGCCTTCATTAAGTAAAAATGTAAAGACGTTAAAGGACATTGTTATTGGCTTAACAAATGTTATAAGGTTAAAACTGGTCAGATAATATCTTTATCATTAATTCTTTAGAATTGTAAATTTATATTGATGTTTTAAATTGATTCTTATTTAAAAATTTTATGTAGATAACATAAACTTTTTATTAATGAATCTCTCTTTCTAACGAAAAAAGAAAAACATGCGAAAGCAGCGTAAGCTCAACTAACGTTGATGTTACTACTGTATGGGGAGGTCATAGGATATCAAGCCTTGGGACTTACAAAATCCCTTGGGAGCGAGTAGGCCTTTGGACATGATCCCCTGCCTTCCCCGGGGCGTTCAGCTTTGTAGGATTCCCTGAGAAAAGGACCCAACATAGTGACCATGTTGAGTTTTTCATATTGACGAGTTATCTTGTGTAGTTGGGCTTAATTATTTCAGAAACTTACACAGATATAACTTTTATATGTGGCATTATGGCATATTAGGACCAACCTCGCTCAAAGAATCCAGTAAAACTATACTTTGCTAAATCCAACATAGAGAGAGAGTGAGAGACACAGAGACAGAGAAAGACCTGGTGATTAGAGAGGTATAGAAGTTGAATGATGAAAAAGATCAGAGTGTTTGATTGGAGCAAGAGAGCGTGGAGATCGATCTCCCATTTTCCAGCTGCCTTTTGCCTTCCCTCTCAGTAATGCTTCCCACTCTCTCTCTCTCTCTCTGCGGCAAGCTACTAGCCTAACTAACGTCGTCGTCTTCAAGTTGAGCAGATTCTGGTACGTTTCTCTGCGGGGTTTTACATTGTAAACGTTGGAGGTAACAGTAACAACCGTGGCAATCGTAGCCTTTTCCATCTGTCTAAACAAATGGCAGCAAACTACTATTTATTCAGAATCCTCACTCCATTTTGCATCGTCAAATGAAGGTAAATAATTAAAATTGTTTGTTTCCAAAGCAAATAAGGCTGTTTATTGGGTTAAACCCAAGTTGAACTAGACTAACCACCAAAGGGGTAGCCTAATCTAGTTCAACATACGCCTTTCAACGTATGAGACGTGAGTAAACCTAACAAATGGGTGATTTAGGTAGGTTTCGGGTTAGGTTAACTTTGATTCAAGTCGTGTCTAAGTTAATAATAAGATTCAGTTTGAATATCGTTTAGATTCAGTCATTTTCAGTTTGGGTTGATTTCGAATCATACAATTAAAATAATAATTTTTAACTACGAGTCTTTTATAACGATTATAATAGAAACATTACTAAAAAATAAAGAGGTGATATTTTTGTAAAATTTTGAAAAAGAAGACCTATTATTACGATTCTAAGAAATAACAATAGTAATAGGTACTTGACTTGACCTATTACTATGGTTGATTTGACCAACCGTAGTAATAGGTTTTAGTTTACCCCGTTTTCCAGGTCTCTCGCTCTCCCCCTCTTTCTCTCTTTAAAATCTCTCGCATTTCGTCTATCACTCCTCTTCATCTCCACCTCTATCCTCACTCCTCTCAATCTAACTCATCATATCCATCTTAATCTTTTTCATCCTTATCAACCTTTCTCCTAATAGATATGTCTAGATTTGGCTTTAAATACCGACCCTAAGAGAGGAAGAGTGCAAGACCCGTAATTTTGGGGTTAGGTGGTCTTACGAGCTGAAGTTAATTATTTAACCTTGATTAAATAGAGTAGGTCAAATGACCAAGTTATATGCGTGGTTAGATACTCGTAAATTTATCTCGAGCGAATTATTATTAATCCGCGTAATTATAATTAGTAGAGCGCACTAATTCCTTCCTCTCGAATTTTTGCCGGACTAGCTAAATAAAAACCCGAGACCCCGTATGCCGCTTATTTGGGTCCAGCTTAAGTTATTGCTTGGCAAAAGAAAAGGAAAAAGGAGCAGGGGAATAAAAGAAAGAAAACAAGGGGGAATTAGGATTGCTCTTAGATTAAGCGGACTAGAGGGGAAAATTGGGGTCCAATAAGGACCATTAACATACAATTAATCCATGGAAAGAGAGATAGGTAAAGGGGGCTTGGAGGCCCGAGCAGAGGAAAAAGGAAAGGGAAACGCGGGAAGGGAACGCACAGAGAGAAAGGGAGAGCGAGCGGGAGCAAGGTGAAACGCCGGAAACCGGCAGCCGGCGGTATGGCGAGCCCGAGGACAGAGCGGCGGACGAAGGAAAAGAAGAGAGGGGGCGAAAGAAAGAAGGAGCAGAACTGCAACGGGGAAAGCGAGAGAAGCAGAGAGGAGGTCTGGAGGCCGGCACGGCGAGCAAAAGAACGGCGACCAGCCGACCACCGCAAACCCCGAAGGCGGCAGCCGGCGACGTGAGTGGGCAATGAGCGAAGGGAGAAAGCGAGAGACTGGGAAGGAGCGAGGGCGAAAGAAGGACCCAAACAGAGACAAACATGAGAGAGAGTCCGAGGGCCGGGGACCAGGAAAAGCAACGGCGACAAGGGAGAAGGACTAGCGGCGAATGCGCGAGGGCCGGACCGAGGGGCGGCAAGGAACCGGAAACGATGAACCGAAGCAAGAGGAAGCGAGAGTCCCCGAAACCGAACACAACCGAACGCAGACCACGGACAGCAAGCAATTCAATCGATCCCAAACTCTAGAATTCGAGGTGGGTAGTCTTATACTCTAAACGATTAGTAATTTCGAAACCCAAATGGATTTATTGTGAATGTTGAATTATTTGTTATGAATTTTGAGCATCCGTATTGCGTAACAAACCTAGTAGTTGTTTAAGATTGAAATAAGAGCTTAGAACGAAGTTAGGGAATTGTTAGGGCTGAATCGGGACATGAGGGGATTTACTTAGTTAAAATAGTATAGTTGAATTGGGAACTTTGAAGAAATTTAGTAGTTACTTAAAGTTGAATCGGAAACCCGATTCCGATAAAGTTAGATTGTTTGGGTGTAGTGAGTAGTAGTGAGATTTGGGGACATGCACGTTATGGTTTGGATATAGATTGTGAATTAGTATTTCAAATTGAACCTTAGAGATTTATTGAATTTATGGCATTAAGAAATGATTGCTAATATCGAGAAATAATGAGTGAAGTATGAAAAGGAGTATGAATTCACATTAATGGATGCACAATTGAGACATGGGAGTGAGAAATAGGTGATTGTCGAGTTAATTGAGTTCGAACTATATTCAAATCCTTGAGGTTGAACTAAACGTGAAGGTAAGCGAAGTTAATGGAAATTGGGTGATGAAAAGTGATTAAGGATTATATAACTAAGGATGGACGAACCAAAGTTGAGACACACAATGGAAATTTGAGGTTGGGAAACGGCAAACCGGCGACGGTAAGGTTAAATTAAGCTGAAGGCGTGTCTAAGATCCTTGATAATGAATTGAATTAAAAGATGAATGAAGCTAAAGGAAACTCGGTAAAGTAAGTTTAAGAGTATATGCTTGAATGTGGGCAAAAGTTTATAAAGTAAAGACACGAATCGGGGAATTAAGGTAAAGACTCGTAAATTGTGAAGAAGTTGAAACGTTGAATTAGGAGATACCCACTTGTGGTTATTGTGGCTCGGATAATAGAAATTAATCGTACTAAAGTGATGGATCGAGAAATGCATAGTTGGAAAAGAGCTGAGAACGACTACTTGCATTGAATGATGGTTATTCGTGTTAAGTGACTTCCTTACGTGATGCTCAAAAGCAATTTGAAAGGCGTTTTGTATTTTACGTGAAATGATCCTTGAACGTAACTTCTTATGAATTACCTTTCAAACATGATTTTGTTGTAAAGAAGCAAATCTGATTGAGAAATTGAATTAGGAGGGATGGCACGTAGTGCTATGCCTTCCAAAGGTGTCAAACTTATTTGAGAAAGTAAATTTATAAGGATGACACGTGGTGTCATGCCTTTCTTGATATTAAATCAATTGAGAAAGCTATGAAGTGAACGTGATGAATGAATATGTGCAAATTGTTTTGAATCAACCGGCTACGTAACGTTTAGCATACCGAAGGGTTCGAACTGGGGACGCCCAGCTAGAAACTTCGAGGAAAGGGTTCTAACAGGGTTCCTACAGAGGTAGGATGCCCGCTCCGAGACTTCCCGAAGATAGGTCCCGGGAGCCTTTTTGTCGAGGTCGCGCCACGAGAAGAAAGAAGTGCTAGTTCGAGTCCTCGGAAGGCCCGGAAAGTTGATTCGATTGGAAAAAGAGAATTGTGATGAATGTGAAACCGTGCTTTTAAATGATTAAAAGAGTCTTGATCTTTACGTTGCAAGAGATTTCATTAAAAGTATATAGATTTGTATTATATTATTGTGCTTTTGCGGATTTCGTTATTATGAGTATTCCGTGTAAAGAATTTCCATTTTAAGGGTATAACACTCGGTGAACCCGTGGTTTATTGTTCACCCCTACAAATTTCCCCCTTTCCCTCCCAATGTAGCAGGTACACTTTCGAAGCATGATCTACACTTAATATACTCCGGACTCTTGTTGACTCGCCGATTGTTGACGGTTGAAGTGACTCAAGTGGTCGACATGCATTGTTACGTTTCTAAATAGGGCTAGCAATGGGGCAAGTACGGGCGGGTTTTCCTATACCCACATCCATACCCGTTTTCAAAATGCGTACTCATACATATACCCATACCCATTGGGTGTTAAAAATCCATACCCATATCCATACCCACCGGGTTTTGCGGGTATGTGGGTCTTATTTGGGTATAAATAGAATAAAAATAATAATATTCATATTAAACTCATATTTAACATTTCTCACCGTTCAACAAAAACAAAATAGATAGTAAGACACCGAGGGATGAGATGGAAAGATAGAGGTAGGCAAAAGACACTCATAAACTAAGGCTTTTTCTCTTGAAATGAATTTGGGCTTAAACATTGGGCCTAAACATTGGGCCTAAATTCAACCTTCAATTTCTTTTTTTTTTTTAAATATTTAGCAAAGCGGGTTGTGGGTGTTAAGTGGGGCGGGTATGGGGCGGGTGTTGCGGGTACGGGTTATAGGTGTTATGTGAGGCGGGTATGGGGCGGGTGAAGCCTAAACCCATACCCATACCCGCCCCATACCCATTTTTTTCAAAATTTTAGCACCCATTCGGGTTTTAAATGGGTCGGGTTTTAAATGGGGCGGGTTTTAAATGGGTATGAGTTTTTTTGCTAGCTCTATTTCTAAATGTTGTACTTATAATTTAGTGCATATAGTTGTACCAAATGTATAGTAAACCAGTTAGATTATTTTAAGTTTTACCGCATGATTGGTTGGACTCCGGCATGTGGCCGTTGAGTTGTATACTCCGAGCGTGTGGCTCGATGAGTTATGTTATGCTTTTTATGATTTTAAGGCTTTAAGCCCAAGGGATAGTCCACGTTACAAACGTAACTCGCCAAAATTTTTAGGAAATCTCATATTCTTTTGGAAAACCACCTTTATTATTTTAAGTTGAGTTTAGACGACCAAACCAACACCGAGAAAGAGCCTTGGGAGTCCCTTTAAGGAACTCCGGCAATGTAATACTTCTAGAGGGTGTTTTGGGATGTTACAAAGAACCATCATTCAACGACGACGAATTTCTAGGGAAGTCTTTTCATTTTGTTGACGTTTTTCTTCTCAAATCTCTCGGTGATTTTGTTTCATAAATTTATTAGCCTCTTCTCCTTCATAAATTTCTTAACATTGTTTTAATTTTCCTTTTGTTGACGATATTCAATCTCCTTTTGTTTATCTCGCAAATTTGGCCTCGTATGCATCAACGTTAGTAACGAGTTCATGGTTGAAGGAGAAGAGGATGGAGGGCTTGAGTTCATTGCGAAGAAGTTGGTGTTTCGGTGTTTTTTCGTTTTTGCTCACTATTTGAATTTTCTTGACTTCATAAATAGTTCAAAATTCCTGAAATTTTTACTACAAATTTATTTGAATATATGACAATTTCCTGCAATTTTTAGTGAATTTTGGATAAATAAATTCTGTGTTATGAATTTTTAAGGAAATTATTCTGTTTTAGAAATTGGGGAAGCTGTTTGTATTGTTTGAGCAGAAACTTGCTTGACTATAATTACTCAAATGAATGAATTGCCTCTCAAAGAGAGGGAAGATGTTAATGGTGTGTATTCTTTGGATTTTTGGTGAATTGCCTCTCAGAGAGAGAGGGAAGATGTTAATGGTGTGTATTCTTTGGATTTTTGGTGAATTTAGCTTGAGTTGAGAGTGATGGAAAAATTCAGAATATGCAAGCTTGAATTTATGTGCAAATTTTTCCCCATTTTTGCTCATTATTTGAACTTTCGTGACTACATGAATGGATCAAAATTCCTGAATTTTTACCGCACATGCTTGTGAATTATATCAATAACCTATATTTTTCAGTGAATTTTGGATGAGTAGATTCTCTTTTATAAACTTTTGAACAAAATTATTCTATTTTGAAAATTTGGACAGAAACCGACTTAAAAGGGACTCTTTTTACTATGGTTCTTCTAAAGAACCGTAGTAAAAGGCTTGTTTGATCAAGATTTTTACTACGGTTCCTTAGATAATCATAGTAAAAGCTCATCTTTTACTACGGTTTACAACAATAATAAAAGATACTTATCTACTACTACACTCACATAAACCACATCTTTCAAACGTAGTAAAAGATCATTTTGAATTTTTGTAAAATATGGTTCTTGTAGCATTGTCATTTGATTTTTGTTCCAATAAATTTGTTTTGAGGGGAGAGAAAAAATAAGGTTGAAAAAATTTCATTTCATGTCAATTTCAGTTTTTGGTCCAACAGGTTTTCTAGTTGAATATAAATACGAGTCATTCAATTCATATTTCGAATTTCATATCAATTTTGTCTAGTCTAGATATAACGAAATTTTCCTTACCTTTAATCTCCATATATATATAGTGTTCCTATTAATTTAAAATATAAAAATCTAAATGACGTTTACCCGAAGGGGAAAAAATGTATTGGAATAGGTTAAATTCAAAGTTCCCAAACAGGTGGACTGGGATAGATTGTTAGATTTGGATCAAAGAAGACAAATCTATATTTATTGATGATGGCAACTTTTTCCTTTAATTTTACTTTTGAAGTTGAGATTATTTTTCTCTTCTTTTTTCGAAATCAAAGTTGAGGTTATAATTCTTGCATGTATAGATACCGTGTACATATAAAAGATGGTTGGGTTCAAATTAATCAATGTACATGTGTATTTACAATACAAATTATACTATAAACTTATATCTATGTAACCAGATTACCATATATGATATTTTGTTATTTAGACCGATAATTGACAAAATGATAAGTAAATCTAAGTTCAATTATTTCGAGTTGAATTAGCTTACATTTGTATTGGATTAACTTGGTCAACTTATCCTTAAAAAAATTAAAGTGATATTGACTAAGAAAAGCTCGGTCTATGTTAGGTAAGTGTTCCTCTAATGAGAAGCTCCATGCTATAGAAAAATAAGCAAAAGGAAACTGTGGACTACAAATCCACTTTTTCAGTATTTTCAGAGCAAAATAAAAACAAACTGTGGACAAATTTGTGTAATGCATTTTTGAAATGGAAACTATCAAAAATATAAACTCAACTTGCCATGAACCTACAGTTCGTCCATAGTAATATCCCATTCCAATAAAACTAGAATGAGCTTGCAAGTGGTCCATTTTACTTGTCCCTCAATCATCAAGCCATAAAGGAGATGGTTTTGATAATGTATATCCAAGGCGATCGAGCTCAAGATCATGTACATATATAAGACACTAAAAGAGCCCGAACCCCGCCCATTCGGAGTCCCCGACGGGCCGAGGGGACGATCGATGCGATGAGAAAGACGAAGAAGACAGTGAGTCCCACAAGGGCGACCGAGACTTCCGGGTTGACATGGACCACCGAGCTATCGTCTCTAGCTCGGATGTGTAATCGGGTTCAGCCTCTGGCTCCGTCTTCGGCTTTGAGACCGACTTCTTCTTCTTCTTCTTTCCCCATTTCCATCTTAACCAAGGAGCTAGGAAGCAGCCGGGTGAGACCGAGTCAGGCCGGGTCAGGAGTGGCGGGTTGGACCGGAGCTTCGACATTGAGTGGAAGGATGAGGTTCGGAGGTCTGGTGGAGGAGTGAAGCAGGGCGGAGGTGGTGGTGTGAGCCTTTTATGGGGAGTGGTGGGTAGGGAGTAAGAGCGGCTATCACTCTCACAGAGTATGTGCTGGTTGGGGAGGTGATGCAGATGTTTCGGCAACCCGGGTCGGACCTCCCACTTGAAGGGGATGGCGCCAGGTTTCTTGAAAGAGTCATCTCTGTCCAACATGTCTGTTTTCAGAGACAAGCATGGGTATGCAAGGAAATATAAAGAGGGGGCAATGGCGAGATTGAAGGCATGAGAGGGGGACGGTGTGGGCCATTCTATGATAAATAGTTTCCTCAGTTGAAAGTTGAGGGCGCTAAAAGGTTGCTGATGGAGGCCCTCACTAAAATCAAGCTTTAGCCGAAGATTATTCAAATGGAAAAAACAAATCATAACGAACATGGACTTGAGGCTTGAAAGACACCAATCATACAAAATATCAGAGAAATCAACGGAGAAAAAAGCAAGGAATTTCTGAAGCAGAGACAGAAAGAAGTAGAAGAGTAGAAAGTTGACGAATAGAGTAACTATATTTTTGATAGATGTACCTACCTTCAACTACCTAAATACTACAACCATAACATATAATGCCATTTCAACTTCATGTCATTATCTCCCAAAATTGACGCATGAGAAGCTCTCCCGGGTTATATCGTTGTAACTACGATACGAGACCAACTTTTTTTCTATTGAGCTTTTTTCTATCTTGACTACAACCACTTGTTTGTTACTTGTGACCGTGATCTAAAGTGCCAATGTGCCATCATCTCACTTCAAACAAGCTCGATAAATCATATTAACCGAACAAGATTATTCAGATTAAGGTTCGTGGAATCAAAAATTGGTGAAAATTTCATTGAAACTGTAAAACCACATCTTGACACAGTTAGAGCTAGTAGAATTGACCTAATGAGGCAACTGGCTTAAAGATATGTAGTCAGATATTCAGCTACTTGACTCGCCAAGTCAAAATGATTATACCTGAACTTCCTCAAAAAGTCCGGACAATAGAAGTTTTAAGTCACCATAGTCATTAGAGAGCTCATCTTTGCTATAGGGTTGTAAATTCTACTCCTCTTATTTATACACTACTATATTATTGCATGACAAGTTGTAAAGTACCAAGGGTTGGGTTGCCCCACATTGACACATTAATATGCCTTGGCAAGTACATAAATTAGTTACTCTATTCATTGCAGATTAGTTTCCGGTTGGAACCTCACCTAGAGTATACACATTGTCAGTTGATTCAACAGGTTTTGACCCTATGGAGACCTTCAATACATCATCTCGTGTTTGATTCCTCCCTCTTTCCCTCAAAGCATAAAGCCCAATTTAAAGAGGTTATTGGACCAGGTCATTGTTCAATTTCCGGTTGAGCACAACTTACAAGTGGAGCCAGAGAAAAAAGAGGACAAACTTATCTAGATATTGCAATAAAATTGCTACTGTTTCCTAAAGCTTAATGCATGTTGACATTCTGAAGACTATGCCTTACCTGTCATAACTTAAGCCAAAGTACTAGGCTGAAATCCATCTAGGCAACAAAATCGGCATGATTGAGAAGGGACCATGTTCAAATTACTACTTCTCCAACTACTAATACGCCCATGTAGTACATGGTTGGCGGCAATCATGTCGGATGAAGCCCATGTTCAAATTGGCTGCTTTGATAAATACAGGTAGAGGACTGGGTTAACAGATACTTGCGCTTGGGAGATAGGAACATTAGATGTATGTCAAAAAAACATTTTATCATAATCAACGGAACCTGAGGTGCTTCCACAAACTATGCAGCTAAGTCTGGTGAGAAAATTCTTCGGGCATGTTGCAAAGTGCTCGCGTCGTGCAGCTCATGACATCCAACAACTGTAAATACTCATCTGCTCCATCAACAAGACACTGCACGAGACACAGCCGACCATGACACGATTAACTACTCACTCTTCGAGGAAGAACAACCCAGAATGACAGGAAAAGGAAGGTTTAAATGGGGAGGGGACTGTTATTCGTGTGGATGTTTTTTAAAAACATAATATATTTATATTAAACAATCAAATGATCGGATGCATAGCTAACATCGTACAAAAATACAAACGATCCACATAGTCGGCCACATAAGTAGAAGGGCAAAAGTTCCCGTTATCCCAAAATTTCATGTGGATATTTTTAAGCTTAAAATGATGGGGGCAATTGAAGAAGTCACTGTCTGAGGAATTATTTTAAATTTGGAGTGTGAACTACAGCAAAATCTCTCAATTTACAATCATCTACTTTTCCATTTGAGTAACAAGTAGTTACTGCTTTTCAAATCTCACATTTAACAGAAATCTTTTACAATCTAATTGTGAAGGTAAAATCGCATGCATCCTACAGTCCAATTCCAAGCGAGAACTAATAGCCCAACATTTAACTTACCTTGTCAGCTTCACCCAATTTTTTACAGATTCTCGCCTTCTTCTCATCCGATATGTCATTCACTTCCACAATGAGATCAAACAACTGCAAAGATCAATCCAACTCACATTTACATAGCAAGTCAAGTGGAAGAGAAGGCATAGTTGGTTATGGCGATTGAAGACCTGAGAAAGCATTTGAGAAACTGGGTATCCTTCAGATATAACATTGGAAACTTCTTTGTTTGCCAAATCAAAGTCGCCCCCTTGCAAGACGCGAGCAAACCTTGAACAACTTCTGGTGGAACAACCTGTCATCACACCAATAAAAATACAAAATTCTAAGAGCAAGTGAAAACTCGAAGGGTCAAACATAAGAAGGAATCAAGCAAATCAAAACTCATAACAGATAAAAAACCTTTTTTTTAAAGGAAAGAAATTGTAAGCATTGCTCAAGTATATGTGCCATTCTATGACTATGAAGGCTGGCATTGGTTAAGTGTATCATGTATGAGCCATTCTATGACTATGAAGGCTTGGCATTGCTTCGACTATATGCCCCATCTTCTACAAAGTGCACAGCATAGTAGAAAACACTTTTTGGCTAGATCTATTCAGCACCAAGCTTAGAAGTTTCAACACCCAAACAAGGTCAAGTATATAACTTACCCCTGAAACACTTATCAAGTCCTTGGAGGAAATTGATGATCCATAAAGGCGAGCAGCTCCCTGTTATATAGAGAAAAGAAAAACCAGATTTGGTCATCAAAACTTGCATTCGTGAGGCAACATAAAAGGGTCAGCCTTTCACTAGAAAAAGAAAGATGTTCGCTAATAGATCCCTATTTACAAGATGAAGCACACTGTCATGTATTAAGATTCCCTTCTCCATATTTTCAGTACTTCACTGTGCATTCAATCATACTCACCACCCGCCACATTGTTCAATAATCAATAGCAGAAATGGAGACTTGGAGAGTAGACCAACAGACTCAACAGACAATGATAGCTCATTATATTTGTGTTTCTGCAAGACATTTTGCAGTTGACAAAAGAAGTAACAACCCTTCATATGGATTACTTCAAGGTAAATATAGTCATGTAAAGTTCACACAAGGATACAAAACAATGCCAGAAGAAATGGGTAAGTATAGAATCATCAATCTGGACCAGGTGCTCACTAAGACACACTAAGTTTGCAAAACAACCCCTGTCCCTCCCCTCGTCAGTTTGCTAATAGAGAATATGGAATTCCCATAGAGCAAAATCTCCAAACTCTTTAATAGCTTGGTTGAGATAGAATAGTTGCTTAGTTGCTCGGTCACCACCTCGTCAGGACAAAACGACAAAGAGACCCCACAACTCTTCACCAATTAGTTGCCTTCCTTATCATTGCCGGTTAGTTTTCGTCGCCACCGAACATTTAATATTTAATTATTTGTTATGTTCATTAGTCAGTATTTAATTGCTTTAATATTGTTATGAAATTGGCATTACTAAATTAAAATTGGTATTTAATTAATTACTATTATGAAATTGATTTTACGAAATTAGTTACTCCTTCCGTCACTTTTTGACAAACTTTTTGTTCCAAAATGATCTTCCCCAATGGTCATCAAATGAATTGTTGACCAATAGTTTTGCATCCTTTAAAACAAACTAATTTCCTATTGCCTTAAATTTAAACTTCTTAAAAAGTGTGCATTTTGTATTTAGGAAGATAAAAATGGGATAAAGGGAATATTTGATTTTTTTTTTGGTGAAGAAGATTTTCATTATGTTTTTCTAATCCTGACCCTGCTGAGTTGAAATCCTGGGTCCACCACTGCTCATCATTAAAAGGGACCAAGGCAAGAGTATTTATGAATCATTTACATACATAGTGGAATGAGAAGTTTTTTGAACCTATATGAGAACAAGAAGATGAACCAAATTTCTAGACCAGGATAAGATATTCATAATCCTCCATCAATATCACATTACAGGTTTTAAGAAGAGAACCTACAAGCAACTTGATCATGTTTAGGTTAGCGCAGCCTAGGCTGAAAGCGGACAACACTTGCACCTTAAACATGGTTAAATGTTTTCCCTTAAACCAAAACATGAGGGGTCAAATTTTGAAGGGGGATAAAAGTGGTTAAAATTTTGTGATTTACCCTATGTCTAACTAATGTCAGGTGGGCAACAGATCAGATGCAAATCATATGACAATCCCAATCCACACAACCTGACACCCAATCCTAATAGCTAGACACCTCCTTTGGCAGCCTCCATCATCAGCAATCAAAGTCCAGTGGATTGTGCGTCTAGATAATAAGACCTATTGTGGTCATTCAGCCCCAAAATTCCATGTGCTGTAAATATGATAACCAAAATCCATTGAATTACTGTCCTATAATGGACCAAACAAAATAAATCCAAACTCTAGAGAACCAAGAATCGTTGCTAGAGGAGATAGCACTTGTGTTGGCAATGACAGAGTACCCCAATACTGCTGCTTAGTGCTTACAAGGTGAGCTTTCTTGTGCAGACTTCACGCGCAATCAAACAAAGGGATCAGTAAGGGCACCATTGGACAGTGCAGGAATAGTGTTACAGCCCACTGCCAATGGGCTTTATTTTTCCCTCTCCATCTTTTCCTAGCCAGCATATATGACGGGAGCTTCCCTTGGGAAGGCTAGGTAAAGGGAGGGAGAGAAGAAGGTGAGGTTTTTCATAGGCTCTCTATTTTAAAGCAAACATCATTACTATTTCACCCACGAAAATTACTTTAACCTCTTGACTAATCCCCCAAAAAGTTTCGGCCGCTATCTTCAAGTTCAATCTCATGTCCAACTATGTCTGCGGTTTAAGGAAGTTTAGGAAAGCCATTAAAACATTTCTAACAACAAGTGAAGTCATTGGAAAGATGCTATTATGGCATCCTCACTAGTCCTTACAGGATTCAATCATGGTTCTTAGCAAGCTCTTGGGAAGATCCTGTCACAGGGAGGCGTACGATCAAGAAACACTGACACATGGGCTTGCACACATGCAATTCAAACCCAAATCAAATCAAAACCTCCAAGTCACACCTAAGCAAGAGAGGAGGAAGGAGTCAGATTTATACAACTTACCGCCAAATGGTTTAGAGGTTGCATCCGTCAAATCCAGACTTCAAAATTTTGTGATCTACTACTACATAACAGAGGAAATATAACATAGATGTTTCAGTCCCCTAGCAATAACACCCCCCTTTCTCCAAAAAAAAAAAAAACCAAGTCAGAATGGGGATTTTGGACCTAGCTTGCCAAAAGCCAATTTCACCCACAAGGGTGTATTCAAGTAGATGATGGTCTTTTATCTCAAAGAAAAAAAGAAAAAAAGAGTAGATGATGGAGATTACATGAAACTGAAATTCATTAGAATCGAGCCAGGAACACAGGCGATGGATATAGGAGACATGTAAGGAGGGAGGTGAGAGTGAAGTGAAGATTAGAGATAGTCGAGATTTTGGTGAGTTGAGAGAGAGTGGATCAAAGTAAGGGAGCTACGGTGGGTACAGAAGGTTGTGAAGGGCAGAGGTGAGAGGAGGTAGGTGAGAGAAGATATGAATTGTGGTCAGGCAAGAATAGGTAAGGGAAGCTCGACAGCGAGAAAAAAATGAGATATTGGTGAAGCAAGAAAGGTTCAGAGATAGATGTGAGGGGTTAGAGGAGGTACTTCTCAATTTTAAAGAAACAAAAGGACCGGCTTGACTTTAATATTTCTTCCAATTTTTTTGAATGGTTCTCCCAAGACGTGCTTCTGCTGGCAGGAGTAAGCTTCCCAGACAAGGCTGCCTAAACCCTACTTCAGTTTCACTGAGATCAACACCTGGGACCTGCCGAGTTTTTCATTTCTGGGAGGGGTGCTTTTGATGGTGCTTAGTTTGTGAGGTGCCTTCGAAGAGTCCAGAATCCAGATTAAGATCTGCAATTGGCTCTCAGATATGGATAACTTCAAGAATCAAGTCATTGTATTAAGCCAACGACTTCTGAATCAGTATACAAGTAGAAATCGGCTTGATAAGTATCAGCCCAAACGTTTTAGCTTTCCTATGTATGACTCAGGCTAGAAGATGATGTCAAGTTCCCATCTGGCCATCTCCATGAACATGAGACCAACAACACAGGTCAAAAGACCTAGTGAGCAACAAGTCCTCTATCATCAAATCAAATCACTAAGATGACTCTAGAATAACCCTCCCAAAACCATAACATTTGACCATCTTTAGACCAAAAATCACTGCTATCCCATGTAGCATCATTTACAATCAGCTGGATAACATGAAAGCGTACTCTGCATCATATGATTCGCATTTGTTCTGTCCATATCTCCATTGCATATGCACTATACTTCATACAGTCTAATCATGCCCCTTGGACCCTATTGCATAATGATTCTTTTCAACTTACCTCAGGTCTATAAATGAGCGAGGTGGAGTAAAGCAGAATATTGTTTCTATAAATGAGCAAGGTCTAAAGATGAGCGAGATCCAATCAGAAGATACTAGGATAGAATCAGACATGATAACAAACAGGTATGATGACTCTTGTAGACTGACATGATGCATGTAAAGGGCCTTGAACAGCTACAATTCTAATCCTCAAAAATAACGCATCAAAATATTTCAACGTTCATGTGACTAAAGAGAAAAAAACAAGCATTTAGATACCTGCAAGTATGTTATAGCTCGACGAAGATCACCTTGTGAAATGGTACTCAAGGTTGACAGAGCCTGTGGTAACAAATCACATCATTAAGTAAATATTAGAGAATTGACACAAGATTACAGAATGGGAAAACTACTATGAGGCCCCTTATTCCCAAAATATTTGCACTTCAACTGATTAAATCATCTGCAATTGTATACTGTTGTGAACTTGTGACTTACAAACATGGACATATATGCCCTCACTATGTATTTGTATGCCTTTCAAAAAATACACATCAAGGACAACAACAGTCATTTTATCACATAATTTACCCTTTGTGTTTTGAACATGCATTGCAACAAATAAATCTCAAATAATTTGGGAATATCAGGCCTCATGGTAGTTTTCCCTTGCAGAATATTTACCTCTGAGTCCAGATTGAGACCTTCCTCCTTGCATATATGCAAAATACGACCTCTCATTACTTCTTCGGGAGCGGTTTAAATCTAAATTTGGCACACCTAGAAGCCAAAGGCTCAATGATCCTGCACAAATCATACTCTGACCTTGTAAGATATATTCCTTGAAAACTTTTTAAGTATAATTAAGGATATTGTTTTTTGGGGGGGAATGTGCAGTACTAACAAAGACTGTCATGGAAAAATAACACTAACTATTAGCAGCTCAAGAGATGGTAGAACCAGTCAAAGACACTCAAAATTAGAGGGTATGCATGAGCAAAAGCAGCTTGGAAATAAGACACTTGACATGAAGGTGTATACTGCATTATAATGATTTTGCTGCCAGGACGAGGGAAGCAGAAAGAGACTCAAAGTAAATGGCAGAGCTGAGAGTAAAAGAAGTCAAGTTTCTAATAGGTTAGATACTTGTATCTAAGAAACTAATAGGTGTGGCAGTTAAGTAGAGGTGGAAACACAAGCTAGGTTTTAGAAACCTTTCTTTGCCAGAAACAAGGATAAAAGGATGATATACATGATTCGGAGGCCAATTCCTTAGTGGAAGACTCCCTTTTAGAAATACGGTAGCCTTGGAGGAGCTTAGGGATTAATGTGGGAGGACAACAAGCAAAGTCATCATTCAGAGACCCGGTGTCGGCTTGCAGGACACGAGGTTCCTCAATCAGAATGGTATTGACAGCTCCTAGTGTCAGGATCAAGATGTGAATATTCAACTAAGTGAATTCCAACTACAGTATCACAAAATGAATCAGGATTGAGAGGACTATCATCATCTAATGCACTTGTATGGGATGGATTCGAAGTTTTGGAAACTGTGGGTAAGGATAACCTAACTGTCACCCTTCAAGTCTGCTCAATGAAAAAGAACAGAAAATGACTTTGAAAATTTGTAGCCTAGCATGAAAATAGTACCGTCTCTATTTTGAACTATCACCCTGAGATCATACACATAGCAAAAACCTACCTGCTGATATAGTTGCAGATGAAAAAGAATCTTGTCACTTTTGAATAAGTCTCCATTGTTCGACGCAAAGCATTCTGCAAAGACCATGCTGGTTAAATCACTCCATTACTTTTCATTATAAACAATAACAAATTTAAAAAATAACATGCCTGAGCATCTTCAGTCATTGAATCTGCTTCATCAAGAATGATGATTTTATAAGGAGGACATGGATAGCCCCTAAAACAAATTTATTCAGATTAGGTAAGGCAGATCTGAAAACATCCCAAAAATATAAATCTAGTTGATACAAAGGAGAAAGGACAATCAGTTACCCTTGTCGTTGTGCAGTCCCTACAGCAACAGCAGCAAAATCTTTGATTTTTGTTCGAACAACATTGATTCCACGGTCATCACTGGCATTCAGCTCCAGAACCCTGGACTTGTATAGCTCAGGCCTGCCGAAGGCAAGAGAGAACCAAATCAAGCGAGATACAATCCATAACCAAAAAGTTTCTCAAGCACATGTTGCATATTGCCAGCCATAGTTTGTGAACAATTTTCAGATTGAGACTCTTGAGGAAGGGTGGAGGACATATTGCTCGCTTTCATCAGAGATTATTACATCCTAACAGCTAATGATGGGGGAGGTTCCAAAATCCTAAACTGTAGGGGTTATGTATGAACCCAAGTAAGATGAGGGTGAAATCCAAACTTCTAAAGCCAAGTAACAATTTTCAATGTCCTTTTACTAATCAAATATGGTGACATCTCCTAGTGTGGTCTCAACAAAGAAGCAGAACCTGGTCTTTGACTCAAGAAATGCACTGGCATGCGAACTACTGTAAGGGAAATTCAAGATCATGCAGCAAATGGAGAACGGCTGTGCTAGCTGCTGCTGTTTATACCATATGGCTTAAGAGGAATTTGCCTAAGTTTCAGTGAAGGTCAAGGAGCTGCTCAGTTCTTACAAGTCATATCCAATCTGTGCTTTGTATTCCATCTCCTAAGAATGTTGCTGAGTGGGGGAAGTTTGACATTCTTTGATCATTTCTCTCTTTCTCCTCTGTAACCCGTTTTTGGGAAATTTACAGCTTAATACATTTAACTTTTCCCAAAAAAAAAATGATAAAACTGTGCACAAATTAATAGAAGTCTTATATTACTTTCCATCTACCTGGGACAGTGATATATGCCCCTACTCCGCTAATAAGATTTCAGAATAATGTTCACAACCAGGTTTCAAAAATCAAAGCCAGCCCACAAGTCCTAAGCAAGCAATCTTCTTGGATAGAAACTCTTATGCAAGAACGTCCACAATTGGAATTCATTGCAAATTGAAGCACTCATTCGGTTCTCATTTATTTTTCGCAAACTTCAAAGATCACACCACTGAAGCAGGACTCAAATTTTCAGCTGGGAAGCCCATGGAACTATAGTACATATAAAGAAAGAGAAAAAAAAGAGTAATTCAAGAGTTAAAGAGGGAAAATTACCCAAAAAGCTGATGAGCAATAGCAAGCGCCGTAGTAGTTTTTCCAGTTCCAGGTGGACCATAAAACAGCATATGAGGACACTAAAACCCAACAATTCACATTTTAAAATAGCAATAAGCATTATAGGGTTTTGGATAGTAGCAGGATTAGTGAAAAGGGCATAGAAATTAGGGGAAATTTTGAACGGGAAAAATGAAGGGGGGAAGGAGAGAGAGACTACGTTGCTGGTCTCGAGGGTGTTAGTGAGGACTCGTATGACCTCATCCTGGTGCGCCACATCCTTCACTTGTTTGGGCCGACTGGAATCGATTTTCAGAAAGAAAGAGAAACACAAAGATATTGAAGCAGATTATAAAATTGAGAACAATGGCGAGTGAATTGAAGGAAAAAGAGATGATGAATTGCTTACTATTTCTCCACCCATGGCTGAGATGTCTGCAACAATGGCGCCATCTCTCTCTCTCTCTCTCTCTCTCTCTCTCTCTCTGCTTTCTGCACTCTTTTTCCCGCTATTTCCAACAAGGGTCAAGGAAATGTGTCTTATAAATGGGCTTGGGCCACCGCAGTACTGGGTCTTGTTTATTATTCTTATTAACTGGTAATTTTAAGAATTTTTTTTCCGTTTTTGATAAAATTGTGAAACTTTTAATTTTATTGAACTAAATTACCATATATAATATTTTATTTTAATTTTTTAAAATTTATTTTTTATTTTCAAGATTTATTTTTCTAAACAATATTATATTCTCTACAATTAGGTTTGGTTTTTGGATGATGAAGATCAACATTTTTTCAACAAGGATGAAGAATCTTGCTAAATTGTGTGAAAAAATTATCTAGATCTTCCAATTGACTGGCTTCAAGGTTAGTGAATTTTGCCACTCCTATTTCTCAAATTTTCTTCAAAATTTTTAAAAAATTATTAAATTTATTTTCAAAATGTTAAACTATAATGTTGGGTACAAATGGTCACCAAACTTTATATTATGTTTATACTTTACTAATTAGAGACATTCATAATCCCATTTATTCCCATAGGGTTAAAAAAATCTAATTTTTTGGAAAATGAAAACTAAAGGGAGTTAAATATTAATTAGAAAGATGATTAAAATAATATAAAAACAATTTATGATCAATGTTCATTAAAAGTCAATTTTTAATGTAAAGTTATAGTAGCGATAAGAAAATGGAAAAATATTTATATAAAATACTTCAAGTCAATCACGAGTATCCAAATCTAAATTTATACCCTAAAAATCCCACCATTAGACAGGATGTGGAGGATCTGATGTAGCATCTTACCCCTAAATTTTGCTAAATTGTATCAATTATAAAGAAATCAGTTCCAATAGATTTCATGTTTAAAACTATTAACAACCTACTACTACATAGAAAAAAAAATAAAGGAAGTTTTAAGAATTATTTTAATTTAATCTATTAATTAATAGTAAGTCTTGTATGACACTTTCTCACTGAAAAGTTATTGTAAGACGTAAACTTTCATATTAACTTTAAAATATAGAGGGGTGACTAATAATTTATTAAGGGGTGACTCTAATAAAATTCACCTTTTGATAAATTATTAGTGACTACCAAATTAAAAAGTCATTATGTTATAAGTTATTAGCCATATCAAAACATTCAAAAAATCACATTGTCTCATAATAACTCTTACGTGAGACGGTTTCATATAATAATTTGTGATTAATTAAACTGAAAAGACAAAGCTTGTTTTGTTTATATTTTTCATTGACGCTACCAATATTCATTTGATAATCTCTTATATCAACTATAAATTAATAATAATCATATTTAAATATGTTATAAGTTGTCCTTCCATATTTTTCCTCCTCTTTTTGCTCTCCCAGGAAGGTTACAATTATTTTTATCTAAAAAAAGTACAGATAATTAGAAAATTCTATATTTAGTAAATGTTGTACAAAATCTAGTAAAGAATATAATAATGAATATTAATTTATATCAATAAAATAGATGACCTTAAATGTGTATGTAAATTTGTGATCTACTCCACACGTCCCCATTATTATTATTTTTTATCGAGTAAAGAAGCCAGGTAAAAATCTTGGCAAGATAGACAAAAACAATATATTTCTAACCCAACATATGGAGGTTATCAAAATAACGAACCACCTCAACTCGGGTTATAAAGAAGTTATCCTTCCATAAATGAATCCAACATCCAACCCTAAATTTAATGAGAAATACAATTTGCTTTAGTTGAAAGGGTTGGCCACCAAAAATCAAGTCATTTCTTGCTCTCCAAAGGGACTACACTGTTGCGTAAAAAAACATAAATCCACACCTTTCTCATAAACTTCCCTTTAATCTCCACACTCATTCATATATGAAACAACTCTCTCAGAGTTATAGGAAAGACAATTTGTATTTCCCAAGCCCCTATCACTACACTCCAAATTCTCCATGCTTGCCGGCAACAAAGCAAGACAGTTGCGATTTAATTTTTGAGTTGCAACTTCATTTCACTTCAATTATATGCATTACTCAGAGTGAGGATGATTGAATATGTTTTTTAGTCTCCGATTCTTTATTTCACTAAAATCGAATTGCGGTTGGCTCATTTAAGGAATATAACTCTCTCATCATGTGTTTTATCAATTGACAAGACTTAAACTTGATAATAAAACAAGTGTCGAACCATTTGAACCAAACTGTGTTATTCCATACCGATTAAATAGATAGCTTGAACGAGCATATAAGTTTATGAATTTCTTCATCGATTACCAATTGACATCAACTTTAAAATTTGAATTGTATAAAATGTTAATTTATTTAAGGTCCAATCTATATAAAATTTAACACAATCATACAAAAAATTTTTTATATTATATACAAAATTTAATTTTTCCTATTCTCTCCCTCTCGACTATCGCTGGTTTTGAGAGTCTTGACCTTCGTTCAGCCACTCAATGTTTCTCGTCTCTCTAATTCTCTTTCTCTTCCATTAATGCATCAAACAACAAGTCAAAATAATGAAAAAGTTATAAAAATCACTGAATCAAATTGACAAAAAATGAAATTAACAAAAGAGTATTCAAATAAAATTACATTAAAAAATACAGTTTTTAGAAAAACGCTGATAGATATCCCAGTTGATTTTCAAAAATTGTGGCTTACATGAACAATCTTCTTAGATTATTTATATGAATAAACTCATGTAGTAGAAATTATGCACAGTATTTTCCTCTCAATACTCATGAACATGTTTGAAAAAAAAGAGCTAATGAATACAAAAAATATATATTTATTAAAAACTATTTAAAACAACATAAATGGACACGTTAAAAGTCTACCCAATCAAAAAAACAATCATATCAAATTACGTCAATAATCATGAAATAATTTTTGAAAGAAACTTTTGACTTTAAATGTAATACTGTTTAAGTTTAACTCTTCTTTCTATTGATTTTAAAATGTGAACAGATAAACTTTTAATAATAATAATAATAATAATAATAATAATAGTAGTAGTAGTAGTAGTAGAACAGTAACAAAATAAAAACCCACCCCGAACCCCCCTCTCTCTCTCTCTCTCCTCACCTTTAGCCACACCCACAAGTCTCACTCTCCTCACCATCTATGTTGCGGGAGCAAATCATCAAAGCCTTTCAAGAACCCAACTCAAATCCATGCTCGAAAAATAGAACGAAAACAAAAACCAACTTATTTCACACCTCAAAGAAGCACCGGTGGTCAAGTCAAGTAGAGAGGCAGAGCAAAGCCCCGATGGAGCACAGAGAGTAGCCATCCCATGTGATCGAGCAAGTACCTGGGTGCTTAGGTCCCCTTCTCTACTACAAATATCTAGGTTTTATGTAAAATTATAGAAAAATGAGCAAAATTTTTTATATTAGGCTATTTTTTAATTATTATAATCTATTCTTAGGGATATGAATCAAATTCTCTTGTTTGAGGAGAATTTGAAATTTCTAAATTTTAATTCCGCCCTCAAAATACTCCAATTAAAGAATTGAAAAATAAACTTAAAATCTAAAATTTTAAGTTCTATCAGGAGACAAATCAAAATATCCAAATTTACATTTTTCTTTTTATAATGCTATGACAGTATGATCTTGTTGAGCACTTAATTGATAATTTTATTAATTGTTTATATCAATTACTTTATTTGCTACATTGTAAGGTTCACTCAAAAAGCTTGTTTACTGGTATTTTTTTAAAAAAAAAAAAATAGCTTGTTTACTAAACACCAAAAGTAACTATTTTCTAAGTCAAGCAACTGTTTTTGGAACCAAAAAATAATAATTTTGGCATGAAAGAAATTCTACAAAAGGCTGACAAATAATCAAATTCAAATGCTTTGTAGAACAATTTGCCAAGTACTTGCCTTATAAATTTGTAGAACAATTATTAAAATATTATGGTTTGTTCTCACATTTCACTTCTCACCTACTCCAAATATTTAAAATGCTTTCCTTTATAAGAATAAACACCAAAGCTCAAACTTCAAATTGCTACATTATATTGGCTTATAAATACATATTTGGCCATTTCACCTTCAATATTAAACTATTCAATCTTGTATGCTCTTACTTTAAAAATTAAACTGTGATGCGCAAATCAATAATCATAATAGATTTCATGATTTTAAATATGGATGGTCAAGTCAGTAATCATAATACATCTTTGTGATCAAATCGTTAATCATAGTACATCTTTTTGCTTCAAATTTGTGTAGAGATGTCACAAATCATGCTTGAGTGCAAGATACCACACAAGATATTACGACTTCTTTCGACCTTGAATTATTAAAATAAAACAAATAAACTCAATGAAGAAATAAAATCTTTTATTAACGCTATCCATCTAAACAAACAAGGGCTTGTCATTTTAATGTTTCTATTAGCTTTTATAGCCGCTAATGGTTAGTAACTCATGACCATCAATTAGAACTACTGTGACACATATAAGCTGTCGGTAAATGTTGCTAATGACTAAAATATGATTATAATTGCTAGTAAATGCTAACTGCTGCCTAATCACTAAACACTAATTGTAAAAGATAAAACAAACATACTAAAAATTTGTTCACTTATTTATTATCGAGTAAGCATTTTGTTTTCATAGAGATATCCTTTTCATGAGTTTCTTTTGTGAAACTATTTTGCAAAATGTCTAATAGGGTGGGGGAAATAATTTTGAGGTGCATCCATCCCATGAAACAAAATATGTGAATTGGAAACAAAAGTCAATAAGAATTGAAGACACAATAAAAAACAAAGGCATTGGCCCAAACAAAAAGCAATTAGATCCCACACTGTGCTTTGTAACTGTCTAGTGCAAATGCAAAGCCTGCCCAGTAATACTGACAAACTTATGTAACGTTCCAATTTCAAATTTTAAATTTAAACTCCTCCCCTGTTAACCTCACCTCGCCTGTCACCAACGCCAGTACCTTAGTGGTCCCACATTTAGAACTACAAACTCTCCTGGGTCTGTCATTCCGAAACCGTCACCCACAATTTGAAAACAGAGGAGGGAGAGAGAGAGAGCGTGAGATACGCTCCTGAGTCTTAAAACGATTACCGAGCAAGATCAACGGCCTCGATTTATCGTCGATTCAAAATCAACCAATTTCCGCGCCTCTCTTGTTTATCATTAAACCCTTATTAATAAACGGAAAACCAAACACGCCCTTACCTTTTTCCCCCTTTTTATTCTCTCCCCCGAAAACCCTCTCAAAATTCATTTCCGACAAGTGAATTCAATGCCTATACAACATCATCAAAACCCTATTTCTTCCCCCAATTTTGAACGAGAATAGGCGGAATTCAGTTCGCATTTTGTATTTTTGTATTTCGCCTCTTGAAAGGGAAGACTTAGGTTCTGGGTTTTGCGGAACAGAGGGAGGAGAGAGAATTTAGGCTGGGGTTTTGCTTGAAGAGGGTTGGCAATGACGACGACGCAGAGTCATCGGAGGTCTTTGGGTTCTTCAAGATCGGCGACTACTTCTTCTTCGCCGAAGCGGCATGCAACGGCGTCGTACGAGAATGCCAGCGGGAAGGGTGTGGCTCCTGCCCACTTGGCCAAGAAGCGGCCCCCTCTCACTAATCTCACCAATCAGAGGCGCGCTTCTGTGGGGAATGCTCCGTTGGTGAGGCGTCTTTTCTTTTATTCGATTAATCTTTAGTATTTTTGTTAATTGTTGCGGCGTTTTCAAGGGTTAATTTGCCTGATCAATCTTTGATTTGCTCTGTTTTCTGGGTTGAGTTTTGGGTTTAGTGGTTTTTTTTTTGTAGCGTTGGGTACATTACTCTCCGAACCCTTTATTACGAAGTTTCTGAATATGGTGCTGAATTCTGGGATTTCTTTAAGTTCATTTTTATGGTTGTTTGTGTAATTGTGGTTCATGGGTACTTCAATGATAGTCATCTTCATTGCATCATATCCATTTGCCATTTTTACCAATAAAACTATTATTATTTTCTGGCTTTCAATGTCTAAGAGTGACACATTGCTTTGTTTTTGACTACTGAAGCATTCAAACAGTTGACTCAGAGTTGTGTGTTCATAGAATCAATGATGTTTTCCTGATTGATGTACATTCAGTGTTTATGTGTTTAGTTAATCGTTCATATTTCAAAAGAAAGCTTCATCATCAACTAATATTTGATTAAGTAATGCTCTCATTAGAGATGCTGGGATCAATTGCTAAAAAGGGGCTTCTAGTGAATCTTTTTTCTTATGCAATTTTTATCCCTGCGTCATATTTAGTGTTGAGATATTTGATTTTCAAATTCAAATACTATTGCTAGAAAGACACCAAGAAGAGGTGGTTAACCTTGTGAATGTCTTGATTAGGTAAATTGTTTAGAAATCCATTCATGCGTTTCTGATAAGCCAATGACAACATCTGAAATTTGCCAGTAATGAAAAACACAGTCCGTTACAGTGTAAAATGTTCCAAAATGCTGTCTATGATGTTTCCAACTACCTGTCATATATGTGGCATATGGTAACGGACATATTGGGTCCTGGGCCAACTTGGCCCTTTGTTTATTCTTCGAAAATCAGTCTTCCATGTGGATTCAAGCCTTCCCTTTCCTTCTCTTTTGGTTAGGAATTAGGATCTATAATTTAAGGAGAAAATATATTTTATGCCCCCTTTAGTTATAAACATCCCTGTCAACTGCAATATTTTATTTTATCATAGGAATTCATGCCTAATAACAGCTAGCCATCATTTAATTTGGTTCCGTCTCGCATGAAAGGCCCTCAAATCATCAGTGTTCTTTATATGATCGATAAATTATCAGATCCTGAAATTTTGTAATATTTGAATTTTCCGTGCACAACTAAGTGGGACCCATATTCTGTCATGGTTGTACATTGTCGTTGTCGTCATAGTTAGTAAAACAATAGGTGCACAAACTAGTAGTGTAGTGTGATTTGCTGGATTAGGTGTTCAGGTTGCTTATTTTGTAGTCCCCCTTTTTTTGATTTAATGTTTGAGGTATACTATGAAACTACTAATGATAGTGGTTGGGGTTCAATGGAATCTCTTCCATAGACTTATCAATTATTTATTTATTTATTTTATGCTATTATTATCTTATTCAGTGACATGGGTTTGGACGGGTTGAGGTTTGGATTGATTGCATTGGTACGATGTGTCTTGTTCCCTTGCTGCGTGTATCTTCTTAGCTTTGCCATTTTCGGATGCGACAATATTAACATAGGGTATTTTATTAGGCTTTTGTCCAGTCATGTTTTCTACTGTGACTTGTGTTAATGCAGCAACTATTATGATATGGTTCTGTGGTTAGTTAACTTTTAAGCTGCTTCGGTGTCTTGTTTTGTGATACCTTGCTTAGTGTAAAATAGGTATATCTGTCAGAAATATGTTCAATCACCAAGCTGGTAACTCAGCAATACGTTCCTAGAAATGTAGTGATATTAAGGTTTTTTTGTCAATCTACGAAGAAGTGACGAAATACTTTGAATGAAGGTACCATGCACTGCCACTACAAGCATAAAGGCTAAGAAGGGATCAGCCTCAAGTATCAACAGTACAAGTTTTCCTAGGAATAATCTGGCCCCCCACTCAATACAAAGCCCAATGTTGTGCCTCCTTTTAGGACTTCTGTGCCGAGAAGTGATGTGGTGGCTCCAAGTAGGGCTGCCTTGCCCAAAAATGAACCGGCAGTTTCCCACGTCATTATTCCTCAAGCTCCATGTAACATGGACATTTCGCCAAGTCCATCAGATGGACATTCTGTTTCCATGGATGAGTCAATGTCTTCATGTGATTCACTGAAAAGCCCGGATGTTGAATACCTTGATGAGAATGATGTTGCTGCCCTTAGTTCCATCGAACGAAAAACATCAACCAACCTTCACATTTCTGACCATGTGGAGACAGCGGGTTAGTGACTTCCTGAACACTATTACCACCTGCTATTATCAAACAATTCATGAGCCTGCAGCCTCCCTAATTGGTGTTGATTTCGTTTCTGCTTATTAAATGATTATGTAATCTTGTATTCACCTAATTAATTATCTTACCATGGACATATATTGCTTCTGCAGAAAGTGTCTGCAAGAGAGAGATACTAGCAGATATGGAAGTCGATAAAGTGGTTAATGTTGATAACAATTATGCAGATCCTCAATTTTGTGCCACCATAGCATGCGACATTTACAAGCATTTGCGTGCATCAGAGGTTTGAAATCTTCCCTCTTCTGTAATCAATCCATTCTTTATGCTTCTTCAGTTTTGTTTTGCACGTTAGAACTATATGCTCCTGCTGTAAGACATAAGCCTATTTTCTGTTTAACGTCTTATGGTGTACTTTGTGATTTTTCTTTTCAGACAAAGAAAAGGCCTTCAACAGATTTCATGGAAAAGATCCAAAAAGATATAAATGCTAGCATGCGTGCTATACTGATTGACTGGCTTGTAGAGGTAGCTAATCTTAAATGCTAATCTTAAAGACTCTTATCTCTGTTGCTCTTCAAATCTTTTTGCTTGAAATTTATTATGCTTATGTCTAAAGTGAAAAATAATTGTTTTGTAAATAGAGGTAACCTTTTTCTTTCTTTTTATCGCAGGTTGCTGAAGAGTACAGGCTAGTGCCAGACACACTCTACTTAACTGTCAATTATATCGACAGATATCTTTCTGGCAATGCAATGAACAGGCAACGTTTGCAGTTGCTAGGTGTTGCTTGCATGATGATAGCAGCGTAAGATATTACATTTCTTCTTCTTCTACTTGTTTTCTGTCATCTTCATTGAATGAAGTTTTTTCAGAATGCTGTCTAAATACACAGATTTTCTTAACTGGGACATTATGGTCTATCCAGAAAATACGAGGAGATTTGTGCACCCCAGGTAGAGGAATTCTGCTATATTACTGACAATACATACTTCAAGGAGGAGGTTTTGCAAATGGAGTCTGCTGTTCTGAACTTCCTGAAGTTTGAGATGACTGCTCCTACAACCAAATGTTTTTTAAGGTAGCAAGGAGATTGACCATATAAGTTTCATGCAACATTTGTTGTTTTTGCTTTTCATAATTTGTTTATGACTAATTATTTATCCACTTGCAATTAGGCGATTTGTCCGAGCTGCACAAGTGATGACTGATGTCCCGTCAATGCAGTTGGAGTGCTTGACAAACTACATAGCAGAATTATCACTCTTAGATTACCACATGCTTCGATATGCCCCATCAGTTACTGCTGCCTCTGCAGTTTTTCTGGCCAAATACATACTTAGCCCTTCTCAAAGACCATGGGTATGTACGAACTGATAATTGTATGAACAAGTGTGCAAGTCATGGTGAAGGGTCACCTAGAATACCAGCATAATGTTATAATGTTCTCTGTTTGGTGATTTTGCAGAATTCCACACTAAGGCATTACACGCTTTATGAGCCTTCTGATTTACACGACTGTGTAAAAGCACTTCATGATCACTGCTTGAACAGCCAAGGCTCAAGTTTGCCAGCAATAAGAGAAAAGTATAGTCAGCACAAGGTAAATAACCTCAGACTCAATACTGTAACTTAGTACTGTTCAAGTTTTGGAGTCATTGAATGTCAATACTCAATTTAGACTGATCTTTTCCATTAACAGTACAAGTTTGTGGCGAAGAAGCACTGCCCTCCGTCAATACCTCCAGAATATTTCGACAACACAAGCAGTTAGCAATGCCACCATTTTGCCCGACATGCATCAGCGGCGATCCTGACTGACTGAAGAAGGATTTTGGTTAGCCTAGCCTAGGAGAGTTGTTTTTCCACCCTGTGCATTCTTTCCTCTCTGTCTCTCTCTCTCTTTCTCTCTGTCTCCGATTTCTCAATTCCTGCAGCGAATATGTTGATGTTTCTGTCAATGATTCTGCAATTGCAATTAAGGCTGGTTTCTTGCCTGCCCTTTCGATGTAATGAATGAGATTAGAGCTAATCCTGTATAAAATCTCTCTTCTTGAGTGATTTCCTTTTTAAATAAATATTACTAGAATGTACTCTTCAATCTCAGTTTAGCTAATAATACAAGCACACAAAAATGCATATACTCCTTATTGATATTCTATGAACATACAACAGCAAAAGTTTGAAAATCAGGAGATTGATAGTTTCAACTGTTCAGCACTGGGCTTTAACTGAGGCCTTAGCTGTAACTTCTGCATTCAGCTTCTTGGGTTTAGGCTCTATGTTGAGCCAATGGCAGTCTTCGAAATCACACCGTGGCCCATTGGGGGGCCTGGCTATGTTTTCCGGGTACAGGAACTTAGGCCCCCAAGTCGGGGTTCCGTCCTCGAATGAGTTATGGGTCATCCTCTGGATACCTGACCCATCCACATTGGCAATGAAGATTTCCCCATATGGCTGGTAATGGTGTGGGTTTGAAATGGGTTCAGCTGACACTCCTGCATAGTCTGAGGTGAACACAATGTTCTTCCCATCTGGGCTGAACCATGGGTGGTTGGCTCGCCCACCCGTTCCACTCTGGATCACCTTGTGAAGCCCTGACCCATTTGGGTGGATCATGAACAACTCGAAACTGCCGCTACCTGGATTCTCTCTGTCAGATGCGAACACAATCCACTCCCCATCAGGCGACCAGTTTGCCATAGTGTCACTCCAAGGACCCTCCGTTAGCCTCCGGATCCCACCCGTCTCACCCTCCACCGCATCCATGATGTATAGATCCTTATGACCAGAGCGACCTGACCTAAACACGATCCATTTTCCATCTGGCGATGGAGACGGGAATGCATTGTTTTCACCTCCATGGGTCAGTTTTTTATAACTTAATTCATCATCATCCACATTAACAGCGATTATATCAACCTTTGTACTTTCGGATGCAAATGTGGGTCCGGTGCTAGTGTAAACCACACCTTTTCGAACCGGGTCCCAAGCTGTCGAAAATGCAGTTCCATTGAAAACCTCCCGCACGTTAGTACCGTCCCAGTTAACAACATAAAGACCCGGGAAATTTACGTAGGCAATCCGATCACCCGTGGGCGAGAAAGACGGAAAGGACCCATCAACCCGGAAAAATGAGATTTCGGATTCGGGTGTCTTGAGATTTTCAAGGAAGAAATGATCTATTGGGTTTTCCCTATTCTCCTGACCTCTACACTTATGGTAACCGACACGGGCCGAGTCGGATGATAGAAACGGGTTTAAATGGTGAGAATTCGGTGAAACGGGTCGGGTCACTTCTTTAAAAACCTTATGTTTAAGGTCATATAACTCAATGTGACGGTAATCGGATCCGGGTCTCCTAGTAGCCAAAGCAATGAACTCTGTATTCCCAGGTGAGGTGGCAGGCGTGAACGCGTGCAGGCCCGGTGGGGTGACTCGTTCTAAAACCACTGACTTGGTGGTGACTCGCCCAGCTCGGGGAAGGACCGCCTTGTAAACGCTCCACCATCCATCGTCGGCGTTTCTCCGGTGGAAAAAGAGCGTGTGGTCGTCAACCCAGCAAGGCCAGCCACCGTGTTCGACGACCTTGACTCGGTTCGACGCGTCCTGAGTCAAGAACAAGTAGATGTCCGTACTGAGTTCTTGGACTTCGCCGCCCCAGCCTCTCTCTCCGTATGAAGCCACCGCCGTCCAAACACCTGACGGCGACACCGCGGGGCTGAAATCCGCCACCCCTTTCGGCGTCAGCCTCCGAGTCAAACCGGTTGGGATGTGGGTCGAGTACACCGCCGCCCAACTCCGCCGAGGTTTGCCCGAGTTCTGGTGAGTCGACACGTAAATCAGGTGCTCACCCACCAAACTCGGACGATCCTTCATCGAAATCTTCCCTTTCTCACTCTCCGGCCGATTACCCGCTAACCCCAACAAGGAAACTTGAACTCGGGAGGGGACTTCGAGGAAGGACCTCGCCCCGGGTCGACTCAGCGGATCGGGAACATACACCGAGTCAAGGTAGATATCCGAAGTCCCGTTTCTTTCGGTTACGTAAACGAGCTGAAGGGGAGCTGCGGAACTGGGCCTTTCCAGGAAAGAGAAAACGGATGAGGTCGAATTGGGAAAGTAGCCATTGAAGT